>OY856411.1:1152577298-1153821048 GCA_963693085.1 Alisma plantago-aquatica
CCCCTGCAGTCAAGCTCCATTGTCTGTTGCATGAGCACAATACCAGCATATGACCTGATGAAGTCATGGAAGATGCCCCTGTAGACATCAATTCATACATTTAGGAGGAAGGGTATGTGATGATCACCACATATGCCATAAGGTGTTTTCACATGTCTCCTGGCATAGACCATGCCTCCCCAATAGGACTTGCTCGATGATGATCCTCATGGTGAAGTTTACAAGCAGTACCATTATGCATAGGAGCAGAGCCTATTGCAGTGCGGTATTTGGGAGCATTGCAATAGTCATTATCACTCCTCTAACACATGGAAATTTGATGGAAGTCGCCACTACTGATACTATGCTACTCATCCAATGACTTGTGCAGGATCTCTAGTCTGACGTCTAGCAAGAGGAGGCACACTCAGACAGCAGGAGGAGATCACACAGTAGAAGCGGCATAGGAATTGTGGGTGAGGGGAGATGTAGAGGAATGGAGGTAGAGATCAGGAGTCAAGGTTGAATTCGACAATAATCCAGAGAGATCAAGGTCCTGAGGCTATTCAGGTCAAGAATATTAATGGGTACTCATGGGTATGACACGTGAAAAGCCCCACCAAGTGAGATCCTCATACAGACCCAACGAGATAGCTTAGATACATTTGACCCACTAGTATTGGGTCAGAATACACTAGGTTGAGATGGTAATGGGTTGCATGGGGATATTTGCTATCTCTAATTCTGGTTCATGCCCTTGACATAAATAAACTAAATCCTAAATATAGTCACATGACTCACATCACACCCTCACTACTACAGAAATGGCTTATAACGTCACTTTTAATGGTGTCAGTTGTATCAATAAACCGACACCTAACATATACAGCGTATGTGTATAAAATAAGCCGACATCAATCTGTGAAGGATGACCAGACACGTGTATCACTTTTATTTAGTGTCGGTTCCTTAATAAGAAACTGATGCCTAAAAGTAACCGCCAAAACCAAAATTTCCAGTGAAAAAAATTACGTCTAAAAATTAACATACATCGTCGGTTTTTAAAACCGTAATCGACGATTAAAGGTTTTCTGCGAGACAGAAATTTGCTCGCTTTTTATCGTCGGTTTTGTGAAAATAACTGACGCCATTGTGTTTTCGCGTGAATAACCGCGAAAATTTTCACCTCCCTTTAGTGTCGGTGTTTTGTTGCAAACTGACACTTAAAGTTTTTATTGTCGGTTTGTGTTAGCAACCGACACCTATAGTTAGCTTAACAGCGTGAGGCAGAGACTCTTCCCCCTTCTATTTCATTCATTTCCGCTGATCAGGGTTTTTGCTCCGACGATTCCGGCCGCTGCTGCTCTGTCTCCACCTCCGTCGCTGTTTGCTGGCCACGCTTTGGTCGCTGACACCGCCGCCACTCGCCGCTGGTGATCTGTCGCTGCACCACTTCTGCCTCCGCCACCTCTGCTTCCGCCAGCCCCTACCGGTGACCACAACTCTCTGCCCGATCACAGCTAGCTCTCCGCCCGACGACCTTCTGCCCGACGCCGACGACCAGCTCTCCACCCAAAGCCCTTCTGCTCGACGACCAGCCCTCCGCCCACTACCTACAGCTGTCCCTCTTCTCACAGGCACGCCCATTATCAGGTTTTTCCCTGACCTTCCCCCCTATTCTTGCTTTTCCTGTATCACAGGCACACCCATTAATCTTGTGGCCCTCCAGTTTGCAAACTTGTCTCTGATTCACATTAATATTACCATGTTGTATATGGTTTTGATCAGAAAAATGCGTAGATTGTGAATAAAATATACTTAAAGCTCTATTATTCTTCTTGTTACAAAGGTATAGTTAGTACACGAATATTAGATGATATTCAAGAAAGCCCTAGTTTGATGAGCATGTTGTTAATCATGTTAATTATGATTCTTTTATTTATTCTAATGTCGGTATATAATTATGCGATCTGAACATCTTAAATTGAATTAGATAATCATGTACGTACATGCGGAAATATGGTTATTAAACCAATAATTATAACATAGTATGATCTTAATCTGATATGGATGTTAATAATAACGTAGTATGTTAAATATGATGATTAGGGCTATATATATAATGTCTAGTAAAGATTCCTAGACTTTTTGTCATTAGGGTAATTTTTTTAAGGTTAGTCTGTCTACTAGAGATTGCATGTTTGAAACTATTTATTTCTTGATTTATTATTTAATAATGATCTATAGATTAGGATTAACCATGTTGCCTATAGTTTATACACATTTATTATATATAAGAATGACAACACAAGAATTTGTTGGCCTAGAAACCCATCTAAGATTTACTCATTAGGAGTAAATCTTGGATAGTCCCCAGTTTGGGACTGTTCTTGAACACCTAATCTCACTTAGGATGTAAGTGTATAATGTGTATTGGATTTTCAAGAAAATTTCGGTAGCATTTCCCCTTTTGTTCTCTAAGTACATATGTACTTAGAGAACAACGGGGAAATGTTGCCGAAATTTTCTTGAAAACCCAATACACATTATACACTTACTAGTGAGATTAGGTGTTCAAGAATGGGATAGGTGGTACACATTTATTATAAGAATGACAGCACATGGGATGTCCATTCGCAATCACTGCACCCCTATGAATGTGTACTTTACAATGTGAACTTTAAAATTAGTGTTACTTTACAATGTGAAATTTATAATTTGAAGGTGAACTTTCAGATGGCTGATCAGGACCGTGCTGATGGTCACCGTGAGGGTGAGGACGTGCTTCCACCGCCTGACAATGTAAGTTTTAAGAATATATCCCTGAGGTTTCTATCTATATGTTCATTTATAATTATATTATGTAAGTGTGTTTTTTATCAAATTTTAGGTTGGTGATGTACCCCCTGAAGAAATTATAGCACTTGATGAGCAACAAAAGAAAATTGAGAAAGTGAGGGGCATCACAATGATGAACAAGTTAATACAGCAAAGGGGCAATGGACCCAAATTGGCTGTGGATTTCGATCAGGCAGGAAATCCATAAGGAGTGAACCACAACTCATTTGTTTTATATCTTGGGGTTCTTACTCGCATGCATTGCAGTCTTATCCTAGAATCATGGCATAGAGTTCCTAAGGAGAAGAAAGACCACATATGGAAGGAACTATGCGTGAGTTATTATTATTTGTAATTCTATTTGTGTAGATTACTAATTTTCAGGATACTAGTTAATAGCAATTCTATTTAATTTGCAGAGCATATTTGATCTGGATGAAAAGTTGCATCGTAAATGTGTGATGCAACATTGTGGGAGGGTCCTAAGGAACTATAGGACCAATCTCACCTGAGATTACATACGCGATGCTAAGAATATGTTCTTGATAGATTCCAAATCTAGACATTGATCAGTATTTCGCTAACTTTACACTAATAATTTTTTTTGTATTCTATTTAAAATAAATATAGGAAGAAGGAAGTGACACAGCAATGGAACTACTTGGACCCCAGAGAATGGGAGGAGTTTGTTACCCAAAGAAAAATAGATGAATTCAAGGTATTAAGCGTCGCCACTCCTAATTTACTTAATATACATTTTTATGTATTCACCTATTCAAGATTAACCTTTAGTGTTACTAACCAAATCAATGTGCTAACTAACTAGGCTAAGAGTGATGCTCAACGAGCAAGGCGTGCACTGAATGTCCACGACCACACAATGGATCCAAGAGGATATGCAGGCATTCACCAAAGACTACAGGCTGAGTCTACTCAGCCTACTGCTACTCAGAAGACTGCAGAGTCCTCTACTGCTACTCCCGCACCTTTGCCTCCTCATGTTATGTGGATACCTGGGAGGCAAAACAAGAAGGGAGAGATACCGAAGCCTGCAACCGCTGAGGCGGCTACAAAAATGATAAAAATCAAACTCTTAGAGCAATCTATCGATATTGATTATTGTTATGTTTACTTATGAATTTTTGTTGATGGTGCTTAGCGGGAGCTGCACGAGCAGAGGAAGGAAGACAATTCATCCCTCAGGGCACAAGGGATGAACTGACAGTTGTTCTGGGTAACCCAGAGCATCATGGACGTGTAAGGGGTGTAGGCACTGGTGTGGGCATCAAAGCGTTCTTTGGGCCATCCCAGTGTAAACCTGTCCCAAAAATGGGACTTTCACAAGCTGAGGTAACTTATTCTTATTTTAGAACATTATTGCGAAAGGGAATTCAATAATTAGAAACTAGCATTTCTTTTATCCATGTATAGGTAGATTCCTTAATTGAAAAAAGACTCCATGAAGCATTTCACAAGTGGCAGGCGTCTCAGACTGCCACTTAGACAGTACCTGTGGTGAACCTCTCTTCTCCTACTCCTCGTACTGTAGAGGTTGGGAGTAATCCTATAGACCCACCTAGCACGTCCTCTGTAAGTAATTTTATGGAATATATAACAACTAGTCTATTCAAGATGATATGTTTGTGTATATATACATATAACATTCTTTATATAAATTTGTAGAGGTTGAAGCCATGCCGACTACAAAGTGAAGGATATATCATTGTATACGCATCGGCTTACCCACCCCTTAAAGGGTGCATGTTTCATGGGAGTTGAGTACCATATGGCATGGTACGTGTGAGCCCCATATGTATACTCACTGGCTGGACGACTCTTGCACTGCCTCATGCACACCCAGATGCTGAAACACATAGTGAGGCAGTAGGCGGAGTGATACTGTGGCCCGAAGCGGATGTCCTCTATACTGATATTGTATGATAAATTTTCATTACTTTGTTAGTGTGTATATATATATGAGTCAATTGATACGGAAATTATATATACAGGTTAAAAAGATGAGACCCGCTACATCTCGGCCTCCACCTTCTCGACTACCAAGTTGGCTTCCAGGGGACCTACATGCCTCAATAGGTCCTAATTGTAGGAGTGTGGCAGTATGGATCGGTGAACATAATCCAAATTGCCCTATAAATGTTACTATTCTGGAGAATGCTGCAGGTAAATCATATGATAACAATCTATTTATACAAGTTTAGCATACGTATTAATGCATACGTAATAGAAGTTCTGGATGCGTATTAATGCAGGTCAAACATTCAGAAACAACATATTTATACAAGATATTTTGGAGTTGTTTAAGTATGAATGGTTGAACACATCTATGATAGAGCTGTGGATATGGTGAGATTAATGCATACGACAATCTAGTTTATACATCCATATACCTTGTTTTATATACGTCAATCTAGTTTCTTATATATTAATACATACGTAATACATGTTTTGCAGCCACTTATACAAGACATGTAAAGATTTTAGGTTTTCCCATGTGGGATTTTTGGTTCCATCTTTGATTAGTCTTGTAGATATAGACACTGGTTCAGTTACTTCATACTGTTGTGATGCTTTTGAATATTTTGGTAAAAATAATAAGACGGTGATAATAGCTCCATTCAATGTCGAGTAAGTTTACTTTGCTTGTAATTTGGACTTAAGCAAATTACATTTTTATTGTGGATATTGAGTTATTAATTTTCTACTTTCTTACCTATAGTTCTAAGCATTGGGAGTTATTAATTATTGTCCCCAAGACATTCACCGTCTATTATCTAGATCCTGTGGGGAGTGAGTTAGATGTATATGGACATGCAATTAAAAGGCCATTATTCTCGTGAGAAATATTTTATGTTTTTATATCTATTAACATATGTTATTGCATTACTATTTAATTATGCAATTTAATGTGTTACATTAAAATATATAGGGCTTTACAAGAGTACAAAAAAGCTGGAGGAAAGGTCCCCAGGAAAAAAAATCTAACACTCATTTGGAAGAATGTGAAAGTAATTTCCTGACTCCAATGTATATATTATTTATGTGAAGTGTGCTTATTTATATTTTTGAATATTTTGTATGTTTCGATTTATAGTGTGCTACACAAGACAACGGCTGGACATGTGCCTACTATGTGATGCAATTTATGGACCTAATCATCAAACATGATGTATTGGAAATTGATAACATACAACATATATTATACATAGTCTTGTTAGATAATATGAAGTATATGAATCTTATTATATATTAATATAATTATGTATGTACGTCATTCTCTTTGTAGGTCTTTAAAATTGAGGACTTCAACACAGGTGCAAAGCGTTTCGATGTACATGCTCCCTATACGAGAGATGAATTAGATGTTGTAAGAGAAGATTGGGCAAAAGCCCTGCAAAGAGTGGGAATTTTTCAATATGATTTTGATGACGATGATGACAATGATGATGATGAATAAAGAATAACTTTGTTCTCATAATTAATTTTGTGTGAATGTGAATGAATTTTTATGAATTATCATGTGTGTGAAAATCATCAATACATGAATGTTTCTACATGTGTTTGAATGTGAAAAGAGATGAAATAAATAGAACTGTAGGTTGCTACTGGTTTCTACATGCGTGTGATGAAAAAATAATATGAATTAAATTTTCTTATACATGAGTGTGAATCACATATATAATAATTTGTCCATAATGTTAATTTTGCAGGTTTGTGACCTGTTGTTGGCTGATATCAATGGATGTCATAAAACCTACAGTTCATAACTGAACTGCATGTTTCTCATCATTCGACCAGCCACAGTAGGTCTGCAGACTGACAGCACACAAAAAAATCAAATCATAGGCGTCGGTTATTTGTATAAAACCGACGACATAAGGTTACAATGTCAGTTTCCATACTAGTATCAGCGTCAATTTCCCTAATGACGCCAGACACCACGGCTGTGCTAGCCAGCACGACCGTGGCAATACGTGTCGGATATTTGTATAAAACTGACGATATAGCCATGTAAGTGGGTGATTTAGTGTCGGTTACAAAGAGGATAACCGACGCCTTTACCCCCTACTGGTGCATTTTCGGTGGCACACGAAGGGTTGTGGCGTTAGTTTGAGAACTGACGCGTAAAGGTTGGGCTTTTATCGGCACCCACATAGGTGTCGCTTAGAAACCGACACTAAAGGGCCTTAAATAACCGACACTAAAGGCCGGTTATGTACTAGTGCCTATGTCTCCCCCTACCTTCTCTTGATCCTCCCCCTAACTTATGTTTCCATGGTGTGTGTCCCACTTCATTGATGCATCCACTATGGCAACGAGGAGGTGTTAAGGCATTAGTCTCAGAGTGGAAGAGAAGGAGGTTATAGAGAGAGTACCTAACCTTACTATAGCTGTGAAGAGGTGACATCTAGCCACTGTTGTGGAAAAAACTTCTTGTGGCGGCTAATAGATTGCAGCAATAGGTTTTATCATAGGAGCAACCAACACATCATTTTACATCTTTAGGAACTTGTAGGTGTAGCGACAAATGAAGGTTATGGCTTGAGAGGTGTCAGGGGTTACATGTAACACTACCTGAGCCATTAGTCAATGTTGTGAAGATGAAGGGTGTTCCAGAATGATAGGATGTAGTCTGGGTGGGGAGTGATTTTGAGAGATTGAGGTTTTTGTGGAGAGTTTCAATATGGTTGTGTGTTTGCTTATTTTGCTTGGGTTTTAGGTTCTTGAGAAATTGGGCATTGGTCAATATATGGGCATGTAGATTTTTTTTTTCTATGTTTGTTTTTGTATATGAAAATCCATTATTTATATAATTATGTATGATTATTTGTACATGCCTCACACTTATTTGAGGCTTACGCCTCACCTAGTTGAGACCAAAATGGTTCATTATTCCTCACACACTTTTAAACCTTGGTCTCATTATACGATTCCAAAAATTGAAGATTTTATCATCATAAAAGATATCCCGTAGAGAAAGCTACAAGAATTCTTTTTTGCCACATAGAGCAGTTGTTGCATGTAGGATCAACTGCCTCCATGGCAACATATGGAAGGAGATGCAACATTGGAGATGTGATAGTGGATGTTGTGCCTTCAACTTCGAACTATGTGTGTCTTCATATTTTCCTCCTTCCCCTCCTTTTCTCTCCTCCTCATCTCCTTTTCTAACAAGGGTTACGCCACAAGACTGTCTCACACATCTTTAGTAGGCCTCACAACATTGAGGCTCTCACCTCACAAAATTGAGACGAGGCACATGCCTCTAGGAACATTGAGGGTGACCTTGCCTCTAGGCATATGTCGTGGGTGCTCCTATTTTAACCATGATCATGACTAATAACATATGAAACAAAACAATCTTTGCTAATTAGACATTTTTTCTCTATCTATTGTTGACATTATACACCTTTTTTTGGGCTTTGATTTTAAATTATTTTCCTACTAAAAATATACTAATTACATCATAATTGTTCATTATATTCAAATACTCCTATCTTAGACAATGTAAGACAAGTACAAATCAAATATTTTTACAAGTCATTTATGATTTTAAGATATGAAGTGGAGTGACAGAATAGGAAATAAAAAATTGTTACTTCATAAAACCTAAAATTGATTTGTTTTCAACAACCTTTCCCTATGAAATCCACCATAAGTATTTCTATGATGCTTTTTTATCAATACAGATGATGACTAGATAAGAAACATAATTCATTTCTGGGGAGCGTATTTTAGGGGTCAAACATTGATTTTTCTTGAGAGTTACCATTCTACATCATCTAAAATGCTCATTGGTGACAAAAATGGAAGGGAAATATTTTCAAAAGCATAAAAAATTTATTTCAAGGTGAGAATGAAGAGGAGAAACTAGAAAAAATATTATCTACCAGATATTGTGATATTTGAATAAAAAATAACATTTCATTTTTTGTCTTGAAAACTCTCCCTTTCTATTTTTGGTATTTTGTAAATTTACAAGAGGGAATGAAAAATAGTTTGAGTAATTGTTTATCTGACCCCAAGAAAATGAAAAATGTACAAGAAGTATTCGTACACAAAGAGGACATAAAAGAAAACATTTAGTAAAAACTCATGCAGACAAGAATTCTATGTGTGAAGCAAGTCAAAATTGTCTTTGATGGTCTTCCAAAGGGCCCAAGCATGGTTAGCTTTTCCTTCGTGGACTCTGTAATTTGTTTCATGCCAAATCTAATAGATAATAACAATGCAAAGGAGATACTTCTTTCTATCCAAAAACTATAAAAGATCATCTCTAGAACAAGGAACAAAATTGATCATGTGTAACATCCCAAAAATTTAACTTTATTTCATAATTTGATACATGTATATTAACATAATGACCTGTATGGAATTCATGGTTAAAATTTAATCAAAACCTAGTTTTAGTTTAATAGGTAAATTCTAGACTCCTAAATCCACATATGGTTCAAATTTGGAGCCATTTGAATTTTGTTTGACCCCTCTAATGAATTTATGAAATTTCTATATAGTTGAAACCCTAAGTAATGGATAATGTGATTCATGGGTCACTATATCCCTAAGTTTTGTGATTTTTCCCACTATCATGCAATGTATATACATTCCACATTCATTTTTCTTTGATGACACACATAAGTCTTCACTGTCATGCTCCTTAGTACCCAGTTTTCTCTTGGGCCGTTGGAAGTGAATCCAACAGTGGGACAATTGTCTCCCACCTTCAGTCATGTATCGCTAGGACTCTACAGTTCAGCATTATCTTCCTGATTTCCTATTGATCATGTGCTCTCAGGTTTCCCTACCTTATCATGATATTTTTGCTCCTCTAGATCCGAAACTGAATCCCAAATCTATTAAGCCGTGTCTCACCTCTCCTCTCAATCTATGCGTGAAATGCCCAATAGGGATGGGACTCCTCTCACCACCTGGTAGTTGTAGATGCCATATCTGAGGCACACACCCCTACTTATATTCCCAGAAACAACCTACATCCCACTACGATCTTCTCTCCTACTTCAATTGCACTAATGGTATCCGGAGGCTCTCCAACCTACTCGACCTATCTTCCCCAGTGACAATAGGAGGTCCACCACTCCTCACATTGGCTTTCCTACAATTAGCAACATGGTAAGAATCTAGAACCCCGACCTTTGCTTTATCAGTTACCTATTTACAATGTGGTTTCCCTAGACAATGTACCCTATTACTGGGTTGTTGGTGCTCATTGGCATTGAACGGCAGGCCACTACAGTGGCACTTTGGCTAAGGAGAACTACCTTTACCATTCCTCAATGAGGTCTTCCTAAAGATTTTAGTGAGTTGATCGATTGTTTTATGGTCTGGTTTTGGATTCCATTTTTTTCTTGGCTAGCCATTAATGGCAGCAGTGGTTTCTCACGCCTTAAGCCACCGTTGCATGCCCTTCTAGGGCTCTTTGTGACTGGGAAAACATCAGAAACTCGGTTCCAAGAAAGTTTGCCCGAGTCTGATTCTAGGAAGCAAGACTCAAATCTAGTTTTCAGTGTTTTGCACTCTGTGTCAAACTGATGTTGTTGAAGATGATGAATCAGACTTTAGTTCATCTTATCTACCCCTTAGGGATCATATAATGTGTCACAATTACCATTGTTTTACTTAGTTCTTGGAATCATATTTGTATGATATGCAATGTACTTAGGTTTACGATTTTGCCCCTGTCACACCTATGGTTCAGGACTATAATTATAGGGCTCTCTCTTATTTTGATTTTTGTTTACCGATATAGGAAAAGAACAAAAAGGAGTTTATCTAGATTCTAATTAGCCAATACTTAGATTTTTCATATCTTTTTATTCATATGTTCGATGGGGTCAAGTAATATATGAATTTTTCTCAATTTTTCAAGATCTAGATGATGGACTACTTGTCCAAGCATGATTCCAATCCTAGTTTCCCTTATTTAGCCAAATACCTTGAAACCCAAGAAATCAAGTTATGTATTATTCATTAATGGATGACTATTGAATTAATAGGGTAATTAGGGTACAACCAACCCATGAATGTGAGTAGGGTTTCATCAACTGAAAGAAAATAGCTAAGATTCTCCTATGGAAGAGGTAATCGGGTTCATGCACTTTGAGTATTTAGTATGAGTTAAATTTCATTTTTTCGTTATGTTTCTTATATCATGATGCCCAAGTTAAATTATATGCATAGACATGTACTTCAAATCTGAATATTTCTTTCATCAATGTTGATATGTGATTCATATGCTCTCAAGTTCTATTTCAAGATTTATGTCGTGTTTATGAAAAATCCAATTAAAGTTGAATACGTCAAGTTAATGATGAGTCATGAAATGAGTTAAATAATATGTCCTCATCATGTTAATAATGAGCCTACAAGCCTTATGAGCACCATTGGTGTAATAGTTGTTGGGTTTTAGAGGAGGCAGAGAAGCAGCGGAAACAAAAAAATTTCTCCACAAAACCCAGAACAAAAGGAATCGCGTCAACTTCTATATAATAGGAAAGAGGTTTGTGGATGCATACCTTGTCCTGAGGCTTGCGCGGCGACAGTACCTCACGCCTTGCGCGGTCTTCACCTCCGGTCTTGGATGGTGTCTATGCAGTTCCTGGTCGCACCGGGACTGAAGACTCCTGGTCTCACTGGGACTGTCAGGATTGACAGTTGTCCTTCGAGCGACAGAGGTCTCCCGCCTCTGCAGTCATCCACACGGACTGCCTGGAACTCCGATCTCCTTGTCCCATAAGGAATTGGAAGGAGTCGCACCCTCCTGTCGGCGTACTAGTCACCAACACACTCTCCTGCCACCAGTCGCTTTCTACAGTTGTCCTTCCCTTGTTGTGCCTCCCTTATCGGGTAGCACTTGCTCAGACTCTGTCGATTACCAAAACTAGAGAGAACGACAACTTCACAGAGCAACTAGTTGCACTGAGTTGTACTTTGAGAAGATCACAATACCCCTATATATATAGGAGGGTCATGGGACAGGGTTCTCTATCCCGGGCAATGCGGGACTAAAGCAGGAGTAGAAGGGTTCGAGATTTTCCAGAAAAACAACCAACTCACAACCTGAACCGATTGTTTCATAAATGAAACGGTCAGTTGGGGATCTGAGCCGGTCGGTTGACACCTCAACCGATCGGTTGACACCTCAACCGATCAGTTGGGACCCATGAATCGGTTAGTTCACTTCTGAATCGGTCGGTTCGTGGTCCTGATCAGTTCCCGATTGACTTTCCTTCCTTTGTTTCCAATTGGTATCGAATATCAATCCTTGTTCCAATCAAATTGGGCAAGTGAAACGAAAGGAAATTTCTCACCAATCTTACTTTCCCAACTTGCCCGGTTGCAACAGTTGAACCGATCGTTTCAATACTTGAAGCAATCGTTCACCCTATTCATGAGCCGATCGACTCACCACATGAGCCGATCGGTTCACCAAGATGATTCGATCGGTTCATCACATGAGCTGATCGGTTGGGAGTGTAGATTGTGCAAAATCAGTCAATTGCGGTATCAATCAATCTGATACTCTAATCAATCAGTCCAACACCTTGAACACTATGATACTAAGCTATCAATTGATTGAGTGTTTAATTGAACTACTAAACTCTTTTAGTAATCAATCTAAACATTGTTTGTGGACAAAACTCCTCTTCCAGGTTAAATCCTATGTGTGTGACCCTACAGGTCCATTTCACATTGGCAGTGAAAGTCCATAACACTTATGACCTCACAAGCAAAGAGCGGTGCCTAGTCACACATCAGTGCTACCCAAGTGAAATAGAAAGTTGGAGAACAACTTTCAATCCTACAATCCGTGAATGGTGTTACAGTGAATGTATAATTCCTTTGTCACTGATATCCTGAATGAACTTGAGGCATGGAACAGTCATCCTGTCAACATTCATTCATTTCCTTGATCTCAGAGCAGACTGGGTGAGATGTGTGTGACATCAATATCACATATTGATTCACACATGCATGTGCATGCCTTTCTCAATCCTACTCATCAAGTGGCCAAGGATATCAAACTCCCTCAGGAGGGACAAATCCCATATCTATCACTCACCCCTCAAAAGCCCCATGTGTCAAAGCCACCCAATCATCACCTTTATAACAACCCATGTTTCAGGACTGCATTTGACGATGTCAAAGTGTACCCAATGACATGTGTTGAGTGTAGTGATTTCAGGTCTAAGAATCACACTCACCACCATCACTGTGAGATCTGACTGTGACTACCAAGTCATGGTTCCATGTGTCACTCTCACGGTGGGTCTGTCCGGTACCTTGTTCTCTAACAAGTACCTATGTGCTTGGTTTGATATCACTATATCATGACTAATGAGATTCTATCATCAAGCAACACACAAGCTAGTCTTCAGTGTTATTGATGTCTATGGTTATTTCCATAATAACAACCGCCTAGGGACTAAACAAGAATGAATACTCTTAACATCCGTATGATCTCATCGTTCAGGTCCTCAACCCAAAAGCATACGTCATTGAGTAAAACAATTCTTTAGACATCTATCATGTTACACCATCGTCTCGGAAACAGTTTAAACATATAGATTGGAAATTGCCTTTATTATTATTCAAATCATTTACAAAGTATCCCATTACAATCATCATATGACTTGCTCTATGGGCATACATACCAACAGACTCCCACTTGCACTTAGAGCCAGTCACCAAGGAACCTCAGTCCTTGTGACCTAGCATGACCATCATGCTTTAGTTGAGAAAGGGCCTTAGTCAGTGGATCAGCTATGTTGTCTTCAGTTGGTACTTTGCAAATCTTCACATCTCCTCGTTGTACGATCTCTCGTATGAGATGGAAGCACCGCAGTATGTGCTTGGACCGCTGATGTGATCTGGGTTCCTTAGATTGTGTAATAGCTCCATTATTGTCACAATAAAGCTCAATTGCATCACAACTACTGGGAACTACACCAAGTTCAAAAATGAACTTCCTGATCCATACAGCCTCCTTTGCTGCATGTGAAGCAGCAATATACTCGGCCTCTATAGTAGAATCATCAACTGTTTCTTGCTTGGAACTCTTCCGCCTCACAACTCCATTATTAAGGAAAAACACAAATCCTGACTGCGATCTGTAATCATCTTTATCGGTTTGGAAGCTTTCATCGGTGTAACCCTTTACAACCAGCTCTTCCTCGCCGACGTAAACAACTGATCCTTAGTCCTTCGCAAGTACTTGAGGATATTCTTTACGGCTGTCCAGTGAGCATCCCTGGGATCTAACTGGTACCTGCTTGTCATGCTTAGAGCATACGAGACATCTGGGTGTGTGCAAAACATAGCGTACATGATGGTTCCGATGGCTGATGCATATGGGATCCCATTCATACGCTCCCTCTCTTCATAAGATTGGGGACATTGAGCTCTAGAGACGGTGACTCCATGTAGCATTGAGATGTTGCCTCTCTTTGAGTTCTCCATGCTGAACCGCTTCAGCACTTTGTCAATGTACGTGCTCTGACTTAGTCCGAGAAGCCTTCTAGATCTATCTCTATAGATCTTAATTCCTAGAATGTTGGATGCTTCTCCTAAGTCCTTCATTGAGAAAGTATTCCCAAGCCAAGTATTTACCTTCTCTAAGGCTATGACATCATTCCCCATCAAAGGTATGTCATCTACATACAATATGAGGAATGTAGTTGAGCTCCCACTAACCTTCTTGTACACACAAGGTTCATCTTTTGAATAAAGCCAAACACTTTGACTTCCTCATCAAATCGAAGATTCCAACTTTGAGATGCTTGCTTCAATCCATAGATTGACCTTTACAACTTACAGACTTTATTGGCATTCTTTGGATCTATAAAACCTTCAGGTTGTGTCATGTACACATCCTCATTTATATTCCCATTACGGAATGCAGTTTTAACATCCATCTGCCAAATCTCATAGTCATAATAAGCTGCAATAGCAAGCATGATCCTGATGGACTTAATCATGGCAACTGGAGAAAAGGTTTCGTCATAGTCAACACCTTGAACTTGTTGAAATCCCTTCGCAACCAATCTGCCTTTATAAGTTTGCACATTGCCATCCATGTCAGTCTTCTTCTTGAAGACCCACTTGCACCCTATGGGTTTTACCCCTTCGGGTGGTTCCACCAAAGTCCATACTTGTTGGAGTACATGGATTCCATCTCGGATCTCATGGATTCAAGCCATTTCTCAGAATATGGTCCCTCCATAGCATCTACGTGGGTAGTTGGATCATCATCTATGATCAACTCACCACCTTCCTGAGTCACACGGTATCCAAACCACTCAGGTTCAAGGCGGGTCCTACTAGATCTACGAGGTCCTTGTATTACCTGAGGAGATTGGGATTCCACAACACCTTGTGAATCTCCATTTTCCTCTCGTACATCTACCAGTTCTATGTTTTCTTGTTGGGCTTGAACTTCTTCAAGCTCTATTTTCCTCCCACTGCTTCCTTTGGAAATAAATTCCTTCTCTAGGAACACAGCTGTCGTGGCAACAAACACTTTGTTGTCAGTAGGGTGGTATAGATAATATCCCCTCGTTTCCTTGGGGTATCCAACAAAATAACATTTATCGGATTTGGGTCCAAGCTTATCAGGAAACATTTTCCTAACATAAGCCTCACAACCCCAAATATTTAGAAAAGACAAATCAGGACGCTTCCCAGTCCATATCTAATATGGTGTCTTTTGAACCGATTTAGATGGTACTCAGTTAAGTGTAAACGCGGCGGTTTCAAGAGCATAACCCTAGAAGGAAATTGGAAGATCAGCAAAACTTATCATTGATCGCACCATATCTAACAATGTGTGATTCCTTCTTTCAGACACACCATTATGTTGTGGTGTTCCAGGCGGAGTCCATTGTGATACAATACCACGGGCTCGCAGAAGGTCCTCAAACTCCTGGCTTAAGTATTATCCACCTCGATCGGATCGAAGTGCCTTAATACTTTTACCAAGTTGGTTCTGTACTTCATTCATGAAATCCTTAAACCTTTCAAGGGTTTCTGACTTATGTTTCATCAGGTACACATAGCCATACCTACTGAAGTCATCAGTAAAGGTAATGAAGTACTGATACCCACCTCTAGCATTAGTTCTAAAAGGCCCACATACATCAGTATGTATGAGTCCTAATAGATCAGTAGCTCTCTCACCTTTACTTGAAAAGGGAGTCTTGGTCATCTTTCCCAATAAACAAGATTCACATGTCTTTATTGATTCATAATCAAAGAGTCTAGATAACCATCTTTATGGAGTCTAGAAATGTGCTTCTCATTTATGTGCCCTAGACGACAATGCCAAAGATACATTTCGTTTGAGTCGTTGAGTTTTTGCCTTTTGGTGTTTACGTTGTATACACTTGTCTCCAAATCTATCAAGTATAGACCATAAGACATTGGGGCACTGCCATAAAAGATCCCATCGTTAGAAATGGAACATTTTCCATTCTTAATAAGAAATTCAAATCCATCTTTGTCCAAACAAGAGACGGAAATAATATTCCTATTTATGGTAGGTACATAATAGCATTTCTTCAACTCTATTATTAGCCCACTTGGTAGAGTTAACTCATAGGTTCCTACACCACTGGCGGCAACTCTTGCCCCATTGGCAACACATAGTTCAACCTCACCTTTCCCTAAAGGCCTACTTCTCTTAAGATCCTTCACATTTGAACAAATGTGAGATCCGCATCCGGTATCAAGTACCCATGACGAAGAAGTAGTAAAGTTAATCTCTATCACATATACACTAGAAGTAGAGATTTCTATCTCTGACTTCTTCTTCCATCGTTCCTTCCATCCTCTCCATGTAGAAGAAATCAGTTTGGCAAGAGAACCCTTCTCTCCCTCACATATTGTTCCATTGATCTCTATCAATGAACTTTCTTTCTTCTTTACCAACGCATTAAGCGTACATAGAGCGGATTCAAAGGCTCCTGGTATATCTGGATTGTGAAGAACACTTCTCACAGTCCTCAACCAGTTATGGAATTTATTCTCAATTAATTTGCCCATTTTAAAAGATGATTCCTTTGCCATTCTACAAGAGAAAATTGCATTTTGTCAAAACTCCTTTTGATTTGATTTGAATAAAATTTGACGATAGTTAATTAGGCCTTTAATTAATTACTGCTCCCACTATTTTGATTCAAATTGACAGCCCTCACCATCAATTCAGAAGATTGCAGTGTACAATCTTCTACTGGGTCAAGATCCTGAAATCCTCTGAGCCATGGACTAGCTTGGGCTGTCACCCACAACTCAGATCTTCCAGGTAGGCAAATCTAGCCAATTGCATCATATGCAACTCTTGAAAGATGTCATATGCAACTCCTTGCCATGATCATCTCCATGCCTCAAGGTGCTAGATCCTATCTAGGTCACCTTGTTAAGTCTGACCCAAAGCCAACATGATGAACATGCACCATGCTTGGGCAGACCCACACATTCATCCTTCATGCTTCCACAAGATAGACGATGCACCATGCTTGGGCGTGCCCACACTTGGTCGATCAAGCTTTTCACGTGTGTCTCATTTGGAAGGCATCTAAAACTTAATATTTAATGAGGGATTTGGTTTTTATATACATATACATATCCAATCACCACAATATATAGTATGTATCATATACATGCTATATCCCACAGAAAACATGCAGAACGATAAAAAGCAATGATTATGGCCATCCTATTATGATTCCTTGAGCCAAGAGGAATCACGGTCATCTAGGTCTACATCACATGCAACCTGTACAAGATGAAATATGTGCCTACCTTTCTGGGTTTGATCAGCTCATCTCCATGACTGATCGGCTCGCCATCAAGTTGGTTGTTCGGGTGCCACCAGCCGATCGAATGGCGCCTCCAGCCGATCGATTCACCAGTCATCATGCATCTCCTCAGGTCGCCACCCGCTCATCTCGCTACTCGAACCGCTCGTCTGGAACACCAACCGATCGGTTCACGCCTTGAACCGATCGTCTCAGGTCGTCCTCTAGGTCGTTCGCCGTTCTTTGACATAACAGGAAATAAAATCTATCCTATTTACAATTGAATTGTTAAACCCCGAGTTACATTCAGGGGGAGCAAAGGTAGGAAAATAAATCTCGAATTATTTCGAGTTACATCAGGAATAGGAGAAAGGGAATCAGTGCGCAGACCGAGATGCAAGCAACCACATACAACCACACATAGATATAGGGGTTTATAGGCCATAACCATGCTACACATCCACCACAAAACTCATTTAAGGGTGACACGTATCGAGTTCATTAATATTACGTATCATATATGTATATTTGGGATTTGTGGATTGGACATGTATAAAGTCAATTTTATTCACATCGTATGTAATAAATAAAGGTGACAAACCAAAATCGATCATATCGATAATCCTAAAATATAGAGCAGTTGGCGTGGCTCTGATACCACTGTTGGGTTTTAGAGGAGGTAGAGAAGTAGAGGAAATAATTTTTTTTCTCCACAAAACTCAGAACAAAAGGAATAGCGTCAATTTCTATATAATAGGAAAGATGGTTTGTTGATGCATACCTTATCCCGAGGCTTGCTCAGTGACAGTACCTCACGCCTTGTGTGGTCTTCACCTCTGGTCTTGGACGGTGTCTGTGCAGCTCCTGGTCGCACCGGGATTGAAGACTCCTGGTCTCACCGGGACTGTCAGGATTGACAGTTGTCCTCCGAGCGATAGAGGTCTCCCGCCTTTGCAGTCTTCCACACGGACTTCCTAGAACTCTGATCTCCTTGTCCCATAAGGAATCAGAAGGAGTCGCACCCTCCTATCAGCATACTAGTCGCCAACACACTCTCCTTCCACCTGTCGCTTTATGCAGTTGTCCTTCCCTTGTTGTGCCTCCCTTATTAGGTAGCACTTGCTCGGGCTCTCTCGGTTACCAAAACCAGAGAGAACGACAACTTCACAGAGCAACTGGTTGCACTAAGTTGTATTTGAGAAGCCCCCAATATCCCTATATATAGGGGGGTCATGGGACAATGTTCTCTATCCCAGGCAATGTGGGACTAAAGCAGGAGTAGAAGGGTTCAAGATTTTCCACAAAAATAACCAACTCGCAACCTGAACTGATTGTTTCATAAATGAAATGGTCGGTTGGGGATTTGAGCCAGTCGGTTGACACCTCAACCGATCGGTTGGGACCCATGAACTGGTCGGTTCACTTCTGAACCGGTCGGTTCATGGTCCTGATCAGTTCCCGATTGACTTTCCTTCTTTTGTTTCCAATTGGTATCGAATACCAATCCTTGTTCCAATCAAATTGGGCAAGTGAAACGAAAGGAAATTTCACACCAATCTTACTTTCCCAACTTGCCCGGTTGCAACAGTTGAACCGATCGTTTCAACACTTGAAGAAATCGTTCACCCTGTTCATGAGCCGATCGACTCACCACATGAGCCGATCGGTTCACCAAGTTGAGCCAATCGGTTCATCACATGAGCCGATCAGTTGGGAGTGCAGGTTGTGCAAAATCAGTCAATTGCAGTTTCAATCAATCCGATACTCTAATCAATCAGTCCAACACCTTGAACACTATGATACTAAGCTATCAATTGATTGAGTGTTTAATTGAACTACTAAACTCCTTTAGTAATCAATCTAAACATTGTTTGTGGACAAAACTCCTCTTCTAGGTTAAATCCTATGTGTGTGACCCTGCAGGTTCATTTCACGTTAGTAGTGAAAGTCCATAACACTTATGACCTCACAAGCAAAGAGCGGTGCCTAGTCATACATCAGTGCTACCCAAGTGAAATAGAAATTTGGAGAACAACTTTCAATCCTACAATCAACGAATGGTGTTACAGTGAATGTATAATTCCTTTGTCACTGATATCCAGAATGAACTTGAGGCATGGAACAGTCATCCTGTCAACATTCATTCATTTCCTTGAACTCAGAGTAGACTGGGTGAGATGTGTGTGACATCAATATCACATATTGATTCACACGTGCATGTGCATGCCTTTCTCAATCCTACTCATCAAGTGGCCAAGGATATCAAACTCCCTCAGGAGGGAAAAATCCCATATCTATCACGCACCCCTCAAAATCCCCATGTGTCAAAGCCACCCAATCATCACCTTTATAACAACCCATGTTTCAAGACTGCGTTTGATGATGTCAAAGTGTACCCAATGACATGTGTTGAGTGTAGTGATTTTAGGTCTAAGAATCACACTCACCACCATCACTGTGAGAGCTGACTGTGACTACCAAGTCATGGTTCCATGTGTCACTCTCACGGTGGGTCTGTCCGGTACCTTGTTCTCTAACAAGTACCTATGTGCTTGGTTTGATATCACTATATCATGACTAATGAGATTCTGTCATCAACCAACACACAAGCTAGTCTTCAGTGTTATTGATGTCTATGGTTATTTCCATAATAAAAACTCACTAGGGACTAAACAAGAATGAATACTCTTAACATCCGTATGATCTCATCGTTCAGGTCCTCAACCCAAAAACATACGTCATTGAGTAAAACAATTCTTTAGACATCTATCATGTTACACCATCATCTCAGAAATAGTTTAAACATATAGATCGGAAATTTCCTTTATTATTATTCAAATCATTTACAAAGTATCCCATTACAATCATCATATGAATTGTTCTATGGGCATACATACCAACAATAGTATCAAAGATACTATAATAAACCATCAAGACTAAGTTATGTGAATCAAATCTATTATTAATTTAGTATCATGTTTTTACTTATTGCCAAGTTACTATGTTAATATAGAAATACTCAAAGTTTCTTACTCTAATATGGTTTTTATGCCTGGCTGGGGGAGTGATGCCCGTAGGTACATGGCATATTCTAGGAAAGATCATATGAAGATCAATATAGAGAATAGATCAATGTTTCCAAAAGACACATGTGGTGGGGTGCCATCTACAATAGAAGATCTTAATGAGTATAGATACTTTCATGTATGTCTTCAATAATGGTTTATTGTGTTTGTTTAGTTAATTTCATTTCAAGAGCCCAATTGTAAAAAAAAGTATAAATCAAGTTCAATATTAATGCATGGTTATTGTTTACTTTATTTGCAATTATTATTATGGTTGTGACATCCCTTTGAGCTCAAGTACCCCATTTTATGGACAATGTGGGTGTTGCTTCCGTTGTTACATGTATTTTTAAAGGGGTGTTATAATAATGGTATTAGAGAAAATAAGTAGATGGCCACCATGAAAAAAAACAAATCACATGATCTATCCCTCGGTATAGATAAGTAAGGTAAGATATTAGGGTTCTGTGGTATCGATAAATAACTGCAAAGGTATTTAAAATTCAAAGTAGAGGTCTAGTCAAGGGAAATAAGTTTAAATAAGGATTAGGGTTATGTGCCTAGATGTTTTTGATTTTTATGTAAACTCTAAAATTGTATGTAGCATTCTCTCTCTTTTTCCCATGTGTTTGTGGTATGGGACATAGACTTGTGGGATTTTGTAGAGAGAATGTTATGTGCAAAAATCATGGTTGTCTTGTCCTTTCAAGTGCATGTGGTATGGGACATGTGCATGAGAGTGGTGCTAAGATAAGTATGATAAGATATGTCACCTATGAATATAGCACTGACCGTCATGTATTGCAAGGGGACATAGAAAATAAGAGTTGACATTAATTTTTGAGACATATAATCACCTAAACCCAATTGGATATTCCAAGCATGCATAGAAGGGGTAGATACTTTAACAAAGAAAAAGAAAATCATGTACATGTTAATAAACAATGTTCTCCGCTATTTTATTATTATGTGTTCAAGTTAGAAATGATGAATTGTTGCTATGTTTATGAATTATGAAAATCATGTTTAAGTATAAGAAATCATGTTATGTTGATATGGTCTTCTCCATCATGTTATGTGAACCTTAATTGGCCTTATGAGCTCTGTAGGAGCATTATGTGAGCCTTCATAGACCTTATGTGAGCCTTAATTGGCCTTATGATCTTTGTGGGAGCATTATGTGAGCCTTAATTGACCTTATGATCTATGTGGGAGCATTATGTGAGCCTTCACTAGCCTTATGTGATCCTTAATTGGCCTTGTGAGCTCTGTGGGAGCATTATGTGAGCCTTAATTGACCTTATGAGCTATGTGGGATCATTATGTGGCCTTCATTGACCTTATGTGAGCCTTAATTGGCCTTATGAGCACTGTGGGTGCAATAAGGAGAGTGACTATATCAAGTCAAGTAAAAAAATCATCTTATTATGAAATCATGTTAAGTTAACAAGGTTCCAATGATATTATGTTAATTATGAGTAAGTCATGTCTTATGTATGATAATGAGACTCTAAGATAATAATTAAAGAATTAGCATACATAGAGTATGTAAAACCCTAAGGTGGGTAGTATGTGAAAATTTTAGGGATGAAATTTGTTTTAGGTGGGTAGAATTGTAACATCCCAAAAATTTAACTTTATTTCATAATTCGATACATGTACATTAAGATAATGACTTATACAAAATTCATGGTTAAAATTTAATCAAAACCTTGATTTAGTTTGATAGGTAAATTCTAGACTCCTAAATCCACCTATGGTTCAAATTTGGAGCCATTTGAATTTTATTTGACCCCTCTAATGAATTTATGAAGTTACTATATAGTTGAAACCCTAAGAAATGGATAATGTGATTCATGTGTCACTACATCCCTAAGTTTTGTGATTTTTCCCACTGTCACGCAATGTATATACATGCCACGTTCATTTTTCCTTGATGAAACACATAAGTATTCAATGTCACGCTCCTTAGTACCCAATTTTCTCTTGGGCCGTTGGATGTGAATCCAACGGCAAGACGATCGTCTCCCACCTTCAGTCCTATATCGTCGGGACTCTACAGTTCATCGTTATCATCCTGATTTCCTCTTGATCACGTGCTCTCAGGTTTCCCTGGCTTATCACAATATTTTTGCTCCTCTAGATGAAAAATAGAATCCTGAATCTATTGAGCCTCGTCTCACCTCTCCTCTCGGTCTATGTGTGAAAAGCCCAATAGGGATGGGACTCCTCTCACCACCTGGTAGTTGTAGATGTCATATCTAAGGTGCACACCCCCTACTTATATGTCCAGAAACAACCTACGACCCACTACAATTTCCTCTCCTCCTTCCATTTCACTAATGGTAGCCCGAGGTTCTCCAACCTACTCGACCTATCTTTCCTATCGACGATAGGAGGTCCACCACTCCTCGCCTTGTCTTTCCTACAATTGGCGGCATGGTAAGAATATAGAACCCCTACCTTTACTTTATCGAACGCCTATTTACCATGCGGTCACCCTAGATGATGTACCCTATTACTGGGTTGCTGGTGCTCACCGGCATTGAACGACAGACCACTATAGTGGCACTTTGGCTAAGGTAATCATAGAACTACCTTCACCCTTCCTCAATGAGGTCTTCCCGAAGATTTCAGTGAGTTGATCAATTGTTTTATAGTAAGATTTTGAATTCTATTTTTTGGTTGGCTAGCCAGTAATGGCGGCAATGGTTTCTCATGCCTTAAGCCACCCCGCGTGCCCTTCTGGGGCTCTTTGTTACTGGGACAACATCAGGAACTCAGTTCCAAGAAAGTTTGCCTGAGTCTGATTCCAGGAAGCAAGACTCAAATCTAGTTCTTAGTGTTTTGCACTCT
This sequence comes from Alisma plantago-aquatica, assembly GCA_963693085.1. Lineage (NCBI taxonomy): Eukaryota > Viridiplantae > Streptophyta > Magnoliopsida > Alismatales > Alismataceae > Alisma > Alisma plantago-aquatica. Next base: position 1,152,600,868 of record OY856411.1, read on the forward strand.
GTGTCAAACTGATGTTATTGAAGATGATGAATCAGACTTTAGTTCTTCTTATGTACCCCTTAGCAGTCATATAATGTGTCACGATTGCCATTTTTTTACTTAGTTCTTGGAATCATATTTGTATGATATGTAATATACTAAGGTTTATGATTTCACCTCTATCACGCCAATGGTTCAGGGCTACTATAATCGAAGGGCTCTCTCTTTTTTTTGTTTATCCGATCTAGGAAAAGAATAAAAAGGAGTTTATCTAGATTATGATTGGCCAATACTTAGATTTTCATATCTTTTTATTGATATGTCTGATGGGGTCGAGTAATATATGAATTTTGCTCAGTTTTTCAAGATCTATATGATGGACTACTTGTCCAATCATGATTCTAATCCTAGTTTCCCTTTGTTATCCAAAGACCATGAAACCTAAGAAATCAAGTTATGGATTATTCATTAATGGATGATTATTGAATTAACAAGGTAATTAGGGTACAACCAACCCATGAACGTGAGTAGAGTTTCATCAACCCAAAGAAAATAGCTAAGATCTCCCCTATGAGAGAGGTAAGTGGGTTCATGCACTTTGAGTATTTAGTATGAGTTTTCAATTTTTCCTTATGTTTCTTTTATCATGATGCCCAAGTTAATTTATATGTATAGGCAGGTACTTCAAATCTAAATATTTCTTTCATCAATACAATTATGTGATTCTTATGCTCTCAAGTTCTATTTCAAGATTTATGTCGTGTTTATGAAATCCAATTAAAGTTTATTATGTCAAGTTAATGATGAATCATGAAATGTGTTAAATATTATGTCCTCATCATGTTAATAATGAGCCTACAGGCCTTATGATCACCATTAGTGCAATAGTATCTAAGATACTATAATCAATCATCAAGACTAAGTTATGTGAATCCAAATCTATTGTTAGTTTGGTATCATGTTTTTACTTATTGCCAAGTTACTATATTAATATATAAGTACACAATATCTCTTATTCTAATATGGTTTATGCATGGTTGGGGGCGTTATGCCTGCAAGTACAGAGCAAATTCCTAGAAAGGTCATATGAAGATCAATATAGGGAATAGATCAATGTTTCCAAAAGACACATATGGTGGGGTGCCATCTACAATAGAAGATCATGATGAGTATAGATACTTTCATGTATGTCTTCAATCATGTTTAATTGTGTCTATTTAGTTAATTTCATTTCAAGAACTCAATTGTAAAAAAAAAGTATAAATCAAGTTCAATATTAATGTATGGTTATTGTTTACTTTATTTGCAATGATTATTATGGTTGTGACATCCCTTTGAGCTAAAGTACCCCATGTTATGGACAATGTGGGTGTTGATTCCGTTTTTACATGTATTGTTACAACCCCAATTTTTGGGTTCATTTGGAGAGAAATGTAATTTCTCATATTAAAGATATTGGAACAAATAATGATACAATTTGTTTTGAATAAATGGATTTCGTTTACAATAGCCTTGATGATTGTGTTTTGGGCTTTATTGGCTATTGGGCCCAAATAACAAGAAAATTCAATTAGAAAATGAATAATTGAATATTTGAGAAAATAAAAAAATGTGGAAACCTCTAGAAGGCAAATCCAAATAGGGATATCGTGCCTCTGGGGTTCCTTGGGTTCCAAGGAGTCCAAAGTTGCAAAAAGAAAGTAATAAGAAAAGAAAAGATTAATTAACTATTTCTTTATTAAGAAAGAAATTGAAAACAATGGTAAAATGTGGAAAACAAGTAAAATGAGGTATAATTGAGTGATCCTTTGTGGATTTTCGTATCCCAAGGATTCCTAATGATAAAATGAATACCAATGAGGAAAATAACAGAGAAATAAAGAGAAATCCTCAAAAAGAGCTATTTTAATAAGAAATAAGCAAGATAATGAGAAATAATGAAGAATAATGCATTTAGATGCATCTAGAAGGATAATGAGTATCCAATAAAAAGAATTTCAAAATAATAGAGTTTCTTGGCATCCAAGGAGTCCCAATAAAGAGGAAAGAAAGAGAAAATACCAAAATTGCAAAATAAAAGGATAATGTGATACATTATTAATGGTTTATGTGGTATTGTAAAGAAGGGAGATATTTTCTACTAAAAGAGAATATAATTTCATGCCAATAAATCAAAAGGCAAGTACAAAGAAGATAAAGGAAGAAATTTTTGAAATCCTAAGATTTAAAGAAAAAGGAATATCAAAAAGATAAAGAAGAGAGAGAAGGTTTCTTCTCATTGAGGGAATTGGTTTCCTTTTAGAATAGGACTTGGATCTCGTGGATGAGCATCCTAGGGCCTATCTACCCTCCCCTATATAAGGGGTAGAGCCTTGGTTCGAAGGGAAGAGAAAACCCCACATTCTTCTACCTTCTTCTTCTTCCAGGTTTTCATCCAAACCCTAACCAAGAGGATAGAGAGAACCCTGGTGCAATGAAGGGAAAAAGAGTGGCCTGGATGGTAGCTTAACATTCCCACAATGACCACAGATGGTTAACCCTCATCCATGGGCTCTCGTGTAAGAATTACACCATAAGAGGGTTGCACTTGGGCGTTGAGTTGCATATCGACCCAACTCTGGCCAGCTACGCTAGGCGTGATCTAGGTGGTGCACCAAGGGCGACGGAGGGAGACGAAGCCAGGGGAGGAGTCGGCGGAAACCATTGGGGCCATGGATGAGAGAGGACATGGCCGCAACCTGTTGCAAGTCGATCGTTCTACTAGGTTGTGTAAGGTTGAAGAAGAAGGCTTGGCGTTGGACGATTCTGTCACTAGGACGTTAGTCTCACCCCATGGGTTTCCAATTCTTTTAGGTGCTCATGCACGATGAGGAAGAGATCATGCGATTAAGACTGAGCAGCAAGAGGAGCAGTAGCTCTCAAAGGTTGGATATGTTGTTAGTGTTTTTTAGTAAAGTCATACGTGTCGTACCTATACTCTTAGGTCCTTGGAGAGGTTTTGTAGATGTTGTACATCAATATAAGTTTTTGGAAGTGTGCCATGGTTGTACATATATGGCTTGTATATGTGAATAGGTTATCATATGTAACATGTTTGTGGCAAGTTAGCCCCTGAGCAGTGATAAATATTATCTTTTAGCTTGATACACGATACATGTGACATATTTTTGTGGACCCAAATGTAATACATTTCCACTTTCATGGTTAATTGATTACTTTTAGTTTTCCCTATTATATGGTAATCCATATGTGTTAGTGTTAACTCTATGCTTTGTTTTGAGTTATTTTGCTCATGTGTCAGTGGGTTGTCACATTAAATGATTGGTATCAGAGCTTTAGGTTTGCTAAGTCTACATGGACATAGGACTAAGGTTTGTGATTGTTCTTGTGTATCCAACATAATTGATCACAACTTCTTCTTATGTAGAAGAATAAGAAGAATGTAAAAGATATGTCTAGTGAACACGAAGAATATGTGGAGAGCAGTGTTGCTACACTAGTAAGTGGTGCAAGGAGACATGTTAGGTTTGATGGAATTTCTGAGGTACCTCATTTTGACCCAGCAACTATGGCCAATCTCACTTTCCAGACCATGTTTGGATAGTTTATGGCCTCAATGATGCGTATAGTGGATAGAATGCCCATGCCCCAAGCAAGGGTAATTGTCCCCAATGCTGAATCCCAGGGTTCTGGGAAAACCTTTGGGAGGCTAAGGCATGTGGGGGAATTGAATTATGCTAGTCTAGAGGATTCCACAAAGATAGATATGTGGTTGATCAAGTTGGAGAAGGCCTTTAAGATCCTCAACATCTCAGAAGGGGATAAGGTGAAGCATGAACTGTACCTATTGAAGGGAAGTGTTGGCCATTGGTGGGCCATTGAGGAAGAGAAGAGACTCGGTGTGGTGATCAGTTGGGAAGATTTTAGGTGGGATTCTGTTAGTGGATACTTCCTGAAGACCTAATTGGATGAGAATATCTCACAGTTCAGGAAGATCCAGAAGGGATTCAAGACGATCAACAAGTATGAGGCCAAGTTCATGGAACTTCTAAGGTTTTTCCTGTTGGTATGTATGTCCTGAGAGCCAATCATGGGATACATTAAGAATGATTTGATAAACATCAAAGCCAAGCTTCCAATTCTTTTTAGTTCGGTCATATGAGATAATGATAGAACATATTGAATGTCTAGAGAATGACAGTACTCAATGACGTATGCTTTCAGGTTGAGGACCTGAACGATGAGATCATACGGATGCTAAGAGTTTGTACATTCTTATTATGTCCCTAGTCGGAAGTCATTGTGGAAGGTAGATAGACAATAATGACACACAAGACTAGATTGTGGTGTTGGTTGATGATAGAATCTCATTAGTCATGATATGGAGATATCAAACCAAATACATAGGTACTTGTTAGAGAATAAGTTTATCGGACAGACCCACCGTGAGTTTGACACATGGAACCATGACATGGTAGCCACAGTCAGTTCTCACAGTGATGGTGGTGAATGTGATTCTTTGGCCTGAAATCACTACACTCAACACATGTTGTTGGGTACACTTTGACATCATCAAACGCAGTCCTGAAACATGGGTTGTTATAAAGGTGATGATTGGGTGGATTTGACACATGGGGCTTTTGAGGGGTGAGTGATAGATATGGGATTTGTCCCTCCTGAGAATGTTTGATATCTATGGCCACTTGATGAGTAGGATTTAGATAGGCATGCGCACATATGTGTGAATCAGTATGCGCTATTGATGTCATACATATATCCTCCAATCTACTCTGAGATCAAGAAAGTGAATGAACGTTGACAGGATGACTGTTCCAAGCCTTGAGTTCATTCAGGATATCAGTGACAAAGGATTTATACATTCGTTGCAACACCATTAATGGATTGTAGGATTAAAAGTGGTTTTCCAAATTTCTATTTCACTTGGTTAGTACTGATGTGCGACTAGGAACCGCTCTTTGCTTGTGAAGTCATAAGTGTTATGGACTTTCACTACCAACGTGAAATGGGCCTGTAGGGTCACACACATAGGATTTAACCTGGAAGAGGAGTTTATCCACAAATGATGTTTAGATTGATTACTAAAGGAGTTTAGTAGTTCAATTAAACACTCAATCAATTGATAGCTCAGTATCATAGTGTTCAAGGTGTTGGACCGAATGATTGGAGTATCAAATTGATTGAAACTACAATTGACTGATTTTGCACAGTCTGCACTCCCGACTGATCGGCTCATATGATGAACTGGTCGGCTCATCTTGGTGAACCGATCGGCTCATATGATGAACCAATCGGCTCAAGACAGGTTAAGACGACCAGTTCAAGGGTTGAACTGATAGGCTCAACTGGTCCAAATAAGCGAGTTGGGAAAGTCAGGTTGGTGAGAAATTTCCTTCTGTTTCACTTGTCCAATTTGATTGGAACAAGGATTGGTATTTGGATCAATTCAAAACAAAAGAGGAAAATTCAATCGGGGACTGATCAGGACCACGAACCAATCGGCTCAGAAGTTTACTGATTGGCTCAGGTGCCCCTACCGATCGGTTCAAGTGTGAACCGATCGGCTCAGGTCCCCAACTGACCATTTCATGTATTCAACAATCGGTTCAGCTGGTGTAGTTGGTTGTTTTGTGGAAAATCTCGAACCCTTCTACTCATGCTTTAATCCTAAATTGCCCGGGGTAGAGAACCATATCCCATGACCCTCCTATATGTATGGGTATTGGGGGCTTCTCAGGAACAACAACTTAGAACACTAGTTGCTCTACAAAGTTGTCGTTCTCTCTGGTTGTGGTAACCAGGAGAGCCCGAGCAAGTGCTACCCAATAAGGGAGGCAAAACAAGGGAAAGACAACTATAGAGAGGTTACTGGTGACAGGAGAGTGTGTTGGTGACTAGTATACTGACAGTAGGGTGTGATTCCTTCTCGTGCCTTGTGTGACAAGGCAATCAGAGTTCCAGGTGGTATGTGTGGACTACTTCAGAGGTGGGAGACTTCTGCCGCTCGGAGGACAGCTGTCAATCCTGACAGTCCCAGTGAGACCAGGAGCTACACAGACACCATCCAATATAGGAGGTGAAGATCGTGCAAGCCACAAGGTAACATTACTGAGCAAGCCTCAGGACAAGGTATGTCTCTGCAAACCATCCTTCCTATTGTATAGACGTTGACGCGTTTCCTTTATTCTGGGTTTGGGAGGAGACATTTTTTGTTTCCGCTACCTTCTCTGCCTCCCAATAAACCCAACAGTGGTATCAGAGCCAGGTCAACTGCTCTATATATTAGGATTATTGATGTGATCGATTTTGGTTTGTCACCTTTATTTATTGCATACGATGCGAATAAAATTGTCTTTATGGATGTCCAATCCTAAATCCAAAAATCCAAATATACATATATGATATGTAATATGAATGCACTTGATACACGTCGCCCTTAAATGAGTTTTGTGGTGGATGTATAGCGTGTTTATCGCCAATAAACCCTATGTATGTATGCTTGGTTGAATGTGGTTGCTTGCATCTTGATCTGTGCACCGATTTGCTATCTCTTATTCCTGATGTAACTCAAGATAACTCGAGATTTCTTTCCTACCTTTGCTCCCTTTGAATGTAACTCGGGGTTTCCCTATTCAAATTTAAAATAGGATAGATCTTTTAATTCCTGTTATGTCAAAGAATGACGGAAAACCTGACGACTGAGATGATCGGTTCAAGGCGTGAACCGATCGGTTGGCATTCTAGATGATCAGTTAAAGGATTGAACTGATCGGTTGTTGACCGGTTCATGGAGCGAGACGATCGGATGGAGGCCATGAGGAGATGCACGACGACTAGACCAACCGACCGGTTGGAGGAGCCAACTGATCAGCTGGTGGCACCCAGACGACCGGCCAGGGCAAGCAGGTCATTCATGTGATGAGATGATCAACTTGGATGACTATAGAACTTCATCATGGACAGGTTGCATGTGATGTAGACCTAGATGACCATGATTCCTCTTGGCTCGAGGAATCACATTAGGATGGCCATAATCATCGCTTTTATCATTTCGCATGTTTTATATGGGATATAGCATGTATTTGATACGTTCTATATATTGTGGTGATTGGATATGTATATGTACCTATAAAAACCAAATCCCTCATTAAATATTAAAGTTTTAGATGCCTTCCAAATGTGACACACGTGAAAAGCTTGATCGACCAAGTGTGAGCATGCCCTAGCGTGGTGCACCGTCTATCTCGTAGAAGCATGAAGGATGGATATGTGGGTCTGCCCTAGCAGGGTGCATATTCATCGTGTTGGCTTTGGGCCGGACTTAACAAGGTGACCTAGATAGGATCTAGCACCTTGAGGAATGGAGGTGATCATGGCACAGAGTTGCATATGACATCTTTCAAGAGTTGCATATGATGCAATTGGCAAATGTTGCCTACCTAGAAGATCTAAGTTGTGGGTGACAGCCCTAGCTAGTCCATGACTCAGAGGATTTTAGGATCTTGACCCACTAGAAGAATGTACGCTGCAATCTTCCGAATTGACGGTGAGGGCTATCAATTTGAACAAAAATAGTGGGAGTGGTAATTAATTAAAGTCCTAATTATATCGTCAACCTTTCAAATCAATCAAAATAAGTCAAAATTGAGTTTTGGACTAAATTGCATATATTTCCTTTTGTAGTACAAATGACAACAAACAAAAATCACTTTTCGTTGCGATCGGTCCTTGAAAAGGACAAGCTGAATGGGACTAACTTCCACGACTGGTTTAGGACATTGAGAATTGTTCTGACTTAAGAGTGAAAGCTCTATGTCCTGGATACTCCAACTCCAGAGGAATCTGCTCCTACCGCACCAAAGGCAGAAAGGGATGCTTATAAGAAGCATTCTGAAGATGCCATTGATGCTAAATGCTTGATGTTGTGCTCCATGAACCACGAGTTTTAGAGACAACATGAGAACATTGGTGTCATTGAGATGATTCACAATCTCAAGAACATGTATGAAGATCAAGCACAGCAAGAGAGATATGATGTCTCTAGGGCGTTGTTCAAGTGTGCCATGACAGAAGGAGATCTAGTTGGTCCTCACACACTCAAGATGATTGGGAATGTGGAGAATCTGGCGAGACTTGGATTTCCCCTGAGCCAAGAGTTGGCTACTGACATGATACTACAATCGTTGCCAGAATCCTACATTCAGTTTGTGATGAACTACAACATGAACAACTTTGACAAGCTGTTGATAGAGTTGTTGGGCACGTTGAGGATAGTCGAAGTACAGATGAAGAAGGACAAGCCTAAGTCTGTGATGTTGATCAATGGAAAGAAAGGCAAGTCCAAGGGCAAGTGCAAGGGCAAGGCTAAGAAAGGTTCTGATGCTAGCCAGCAGCCCAAGTCATCTTCAACTCTCAAGGCCAAGGGAGGCATGACCAAGAGAGGAAATTGCCACCATTGTTAAAAGCCAGGACATTGGAAAAGGAATTGTCCACTCTATCTGGAAGAACTAAAGAAGAAGGGGGTGATAGACGTCTCCACCTGAAGGTGTCAATAAATAAACTTGTAACACTTTTTGAGGTATATGATACCAAGATATAAAGTGTAAAGCACCCAATAAATGGGGCAAGTGTTTCCGCCATAGATAGGAGTACTTTAGTTTATTTTCAGCCTTGAAGGCATGTAATAGAGTTATGAACTGCTATTTCATATTTGTTAATGGATAGAAACACCTTAATTTTCTTCCATATTGTATGACAATGATGGCAATTAATAAAGTTGATGTTTCAATCTTTGTGGCAATGCCTTATTTATCTTGTGGTACTTGGTATGCATAAGATAAAATGATACCTAAAAGTTATTGATAACTCAAACAATCAAATTAGCATAAATCATGAGAAATTTATTTCTAGTTTCCATATGATGGATAGGACTAGACTCTTTTTGGTTAAGAGAACCAGTAAGAGACATGAATCTCATGGACATGATCAATCTTTACTAGTCATAGTGGGAGATTGATTATCTTATTAGGTATAATATATGAGATATATTTACATACCTATTGGACTTAATGCTAGTACTTCAAATGGTGTTTAGAGAAATACCAATATGAATATCTTGAAGTGTTCAAGAATATCATAGATGAAGTGTGAATTCAGTAAAGTGCTAATTCTTGATGAGATCAATGAATGAAATACTTGAACCAAATGTTTGAGATCCTTATGAGTGATTATGATAGTATATCATAGTAAGCTCATGATTAAGACATGGTGATGTCTAAATCAAAAGGAGTCATACTCTAAGGAGTTAGAGGATAATTTTCAAATAACTAACTTCTTCTTAAATAAAGAATAACCCACACTAATAAAGGACTTTAAGAATCACAAGGAGTTGTGAGTTCTTATATCCTTGACAGAAACACCTCGATTATCTATGTGATGAGTTGGTCATGTGAAGAGTCAACTATCTAGATGAATATGAGGAACTGGATTTTGAGTTATGGTTTATGACCATTACATCCTAAATGACTTCCATGTGAACCATAAGGTATGACCTTGATGGTAGCACCCATTGGGATGAAATACATAAGTGCGAATGAGTCCTAAGCATTAAGACACATGGATGACATTTAGAGAAGGATGATGCTTATTAATTAATGACTAAAAGATTTGGCATATAGATTCTAAAACCGCATTCCTATGAGGAATAAAACAAGGATGTGTATGTGACACAACCTATAAGGTTTATGAATCCATTAATGCAAATGAAGTCTATAACTTACAATGGATTAATAAATGTGATTGATTAAGTACAAGAAACTCAGAGCTAGATCTTTACTTTGATGATATAGTCAAAGGGTTTGACTGATATGTCAAAGATAAAGAAGGGATCTATGATTTAGTGGAAGCATATTCACATTCTACATGTTGATGTGAAATGAGATGTTCTAAGAATAGAAATCTAAAGTGGAAATTATCTTTAAGGAAGATAGTGATGTTTCCTATGTAATAGGAATAGAGATCTATAGAGATCGTTCTCGAAAACCTCTTGACCTGAAAAGAGAGATCATACATTGGCAATCTACACTGAAGGGTTCAGTGTGCATAGATTCAGTGGGAGAAAACTTGTCCATGTTACATGGAGTTGGTTTCCCAAGGCCAAGTGTCCAATTCTTATGAAGAATGGGAACACTAAGAATAGATATGGATCTATCATGTAAGTAATCATCCCATTATCTTTCATGTATGGACATAGCAAAATAAAGTGCATTCATCATCTTGTATGTAGGACATTACAATATGATGTGATCATCCTGATAACCCGTATGTGGGACATGACGAGTGGATGTCTATCTAGTTCCAGTAAGGGTTACTGAAATACCATAAGAACTTGATAAGTACTTAAGAAGTACTAGTTCTATGGAAATAAGGAAGGGTTCACTATAAAGAGTTACACTGATGCGAACTTTCGAAAAGGATAGAAAATTAATCGCAATATTATGAGATATATATAAAAGTGAATGTTTGTTAATCGAAACGTTCCAAGAATACTGTTTAAAAGGAAAAAGCCTAGTATCTATGTGTTAGAGAACATTAGTGGATACTATATGGATCTGGAAGTTCATGAGATGAACTTATATATATTCCGATCTTTGATGACAAGTAAGGAGTACTTGGTCATGCAATGTGGCTAAAGGTTAGAAAAGGAATACTAGATCGCATATTACGGCAACCCCATCTCATACGTGTGACGTACAATGAAAAGATGAGAGACATGCAGCTAATACTGACCTTGGCAAGGTGTTGCCATAACTCACTATGTTAGCACTAGAGTATAGTGACATGTGGGACGTATTTGAAGATAACTATGAATATGATTCAATGGTGATTGGCTCACAGTGCAAGTGGGAGTCTATTGGTATGTATGCCCTGAGAGCCAATCATGGGATACATTAAGATTGATTTGATAAACATCAAAGGCAAGCTTCCAATTCTTTCTGGTTTGGTCATATGAGATAATGATAGAATAGATTGAATGTCTAGAGAATGACAGTACTAATGATGTATGCTTTCAGGTTGAGGACCTGAATGATGAGATCATATAGATGCTAAGAGTTTGTACATTCTTACCATGTCCCTAGTCGGATGTCATTGTGGAAGGTAGATAGAATATAATGACACACAAGACTAGATTGTGGTGTTGGTTGATAACATAGTCTCATTAGTCATGATATGGAGATATCAAACCAAACACATAGGTACTTATTAGAGAACAAGTTTACCAAATAGACCGAATGTGAGTTTGATACATGGAACCATGACATGGTAGTCACAGTCAGTTCTCACATTGATGGTGGTGATTGTGATTCTTTGACCTAAAATCACTACACTCAACACATGTTGTTGGGTACACATTGACATCATCAAATGCAGTCCTGAAACATGGGTTGTTATAAAGGTGATGATTGGGTGGCTTTGACACATGGGGCTTTTGAGGGGTGAGTGATATATATGGGATTTGTCCCTCCTGAGAGAGTTTGATATCTTTGGCCACTTGATGAGTAGGATAGAGATAGGCGTGTGAATGCATGTGTGAATCAGTATGCGATATTGATGTCATATATATCTCCTCCAATCTACTTTGAGATCAAGAAAGTGAATGAACGTTGACAGGATGACTGTTCCATGCCTTGAGTTCATTCGGGATATCAATGACAAAGGAATTATACATTCGTTGTAACACCAATCACGGATTGTAAGATTGAAAGTTGTTCTCCAACTTTCTATTTCACTTGGGTAGCACTGATGTGCGGCTAGGCACTGCTCTTTGCTTGTGAAGTCATAAGTGTTATGGAATTTCACTGCCAACGTGAAATGGGCCTACAAGGTCACACACATAGGATTTAACCTGGAAGAGGGGTTTATCCACAAATGATGCTTAGATTGATTACTAAAGGAGTTTAGTAGTTCAATTAAACACTCAATCAATTGATAGCTCAGTATCATAGTGTTCAAGGTGTTGGACCGATTGATTAGAGTATCAGATTGATTGAAACTGCAATTGACTGATTTTGCACAGTCTACACTCCCAACCGATTGGCTCATATGATGAACCGATCGTCTCATCTTGGTGAATCAATCAGCTCATATGATGAATCGATCGGCTCAGGACAGGTTAAGATGACCAGTTCAAGGGTTGAACTGATCAGCTCAACTGGTCTAAATGAGCGAGTTGGGAAAGTCAGGTTGGTGAGAAATTTCCTTTCGTTTCACTTGTCCAATTTGATTGGAACAAGGATTGGTATTTGGATCAATTTGCAAAAGTGGAAAACTTAATTGGGAACTGATTAGGACCACGAACCGATCGGCTCAGAAGTGATCTGATCGGTTCAGGTACCCCAATCGATCGGTTCAAGTGTGAACCGATCAGCTCAGGTCCCCAACTAACTGTTTCATGTATGAAACGATCGGTTCAGCTGGAATAGTTGGTTGTTTTGTGGAAAATCTCGAATCGTTCTACTCCTTTTTTAATCCCGCATTGCCCGGGGTAGAGAACCCTGTCCCATGACCCTCATATATATATAGGGGTATTGGGGGCTTCTCAGGAACAACAACTTAGAACACTAGTTGCTCTGCAAAGTTGTCGTTCTCTCTGGTTGTGGTAACTAGGAGAGCCCGAGTAAGTGCTACCTGATAAGGGAGGCACAACAAGGGAAAGACAAATGTAGAAAGGCGACTGATGGCAGGAGAGTGTGTTGGTGACTAGTACATCGACAGGAGGGTGTGATTCCTTCTGGTACCTTGTGCGACAAGGTGATCAGAGTTCCAAGTGGTCTGTGTGGACAATTCTGAGGCGGGAGACTTCTACCGCTCGGAGGATAGTTGTCAATCCTGACAATCCCAGTGAGACCAGGAGCTGCATAGACACCATCCAAGACAGGAGGTGAAGACCGCACAAGCCACGAGGTAACATCATCGAGCAAGCCTCGGGATAAGGTATGTCTCTACAAACCATCCTTCCTACTGTATAGACGTTGGCGCAATTCCTTTATTCTGGGTTTGGGAGGAGAAATTTTTTTTTCCACTGCCTTCTCTACCTCCCAATAAACCCAACATTTCCTACATATGGACTTGACAAATAAGGAGAGGATCTGACATTTTAAGAAAGGTTTGAGTTTAGAGTTGATGATGATGGTGTCAACTTTAGATAACAAAGAGAGTTTTGCCATGTTTGTGGAGTCTGTGAGTTGGATATAACTGTCATCTATGGGAATGCATGAGGCGAACGCCAAGAAGAGACTGGGATAGTATTAGGGACAATCTTTTAGAGGCTTCAAGAAACCTAGGTTTTCATCACCCCAACACAACAAAGGTCAGCAATACAATCTTAGTGGTCGCCAAGCAAAGGCAGAGGTTGTAGTTTTGCACCAGTTGGATCTCACAGTGCAGCATCAATTTCTATGATAGGGCCGTCTAGGCCATGGTATGAGAGAAAGACTTGATTCAAGTGCGGACAAACTCAACATTCTAGGTTGTTTTGTCATATGAAGGATGAGGAGGTGATGCAACTACTGAGACAAATTCAACAAGGATCACAGTAGTGACAATTTAGCAGTGGCAGTGGTAGAGGATGCGGTCAAGCATCACATGTTGGTTCATCGAGATAGACTAGCAGAGGAGGGGGACAATAAGAAACGACTCAATTCTATGCTATGGGTCAGCCAAAGGAGAATCAACCCACAGGTCGTGATAGGTCAGATGGAGTTATTTCATTCTAATTTGTCTTCTTCCTGCTTTATATCTATTTTGATTGACCTGGGTGCGACACACTCTTTTATCACTAGAGAAGTGATAGCTACCTATTTGTTGCATGTTAGTTTTAGATCAAATAGTCTTCACCTAGAAATCCCTTTGGTTGGTTCTGCTGAGTTGCGGGAGGTGTGTCCATCCTGCAGTCTTTCTTTTTCAGAATGCAACATTCAAGTGGATCTTATTCCACTTGATATGCACAAATTTGATGTGATCCTTAGAATGAATACTTCGGAGAAGTATCAAGTGGTCTTGGACTATAGTTCTAAGGTGGTGAATTTATAAGACGGTGAGGTTTTGTGGGTCTTCCAAGGAGATATAAAGATTCTCTAGACATGTTTGGTGTCATTGGTGACAACAAAGAGGCTGATGTGATAGGGTTGTCAGGCATTTTTGGCACATGTGGTGGATACTAAGGTGAGGAGTCCTAGTATTCAAGAGGTTCTAGTTATTCATGAGTTTGAGGAAATGCTTCCCGATTAGTTCCCAAGTGTTCCCCCACCTTTAGAGATTAACTTTGAGATCAATCTGGTTATTGGTACACAACTGATAGCACATACACCATACAAAATGGAACCAGATGAGATGCAGAGCTGAAGAAGTATGTAAGGCCCTTGAACTTACTTAATGAGTTGAATGAGCTTAATTACCATAGTTTAATGCTTAGAACCCTAATATAACCTTTTGATATGTTTTGAAATCATAAGACAAGCTTAAGTTTCAAATTTGGTCCAATTTGGACACTGTTTGAGCAAGTTATGCAATTTTATGTACATTTTGGACTTTTATGCAATTTACCCAATTGAGGGGTTTTCTTTGCAATTTATCACATACATTATGTTCCTTAGTTGTTATATTATCATTATTGAGATTTTTGAGCCATGGGGCTCCTGTTTGATCCATGGTTTGAAGGTGTTTTTATCAAGGGTATTTTAGGGTTTTTCCCTTCATGGATGAGCTACCTTTAGTAGCTACCAACTAAGGAATTATGTGATTGGCTAGGAATTTCTCCAAAGGAAAGCTAAGAAGGTCTACAGGGACGGTGGGAGAGCTTCTTGTGTGTGTGCTTATGTATTTTTTATAATTTAAAGCCATGGACACTTGGATATATACTAGGATTGCAACTTTTTCTTTTTCTTAATATTAAAGTGTCATATACTTATCCAAAAGCCCCCAAACAAGCCATTTCCTCTCCATTATCTCTCTCCTTCTCCCAGCTTCGTACTCCCTCTGTTCATCTGCGATTTTTTCTGCCCAAGGAAGAATAAAGTGGGGATTCTCTTGGAAAAAAATTCTAGGGTTGAAATTGATTCTCTTTTTGGGTGTATGAAGCTTCCCCCTAGTGATATTGACCTAAAAGTGTAAGTTTTTCCTTATTTCCTCCATTTAATTATTTTTTCCTCTTCCTCTACATCTCTCAGGTTGGCACCATGGTTTTCCATGGTGAAAGTTCCCCTAGAACTCAAAACCCCTTCCTTCTTGTTTCTTTTCTAGGGTTTTGCTTGTTTGTGGAGAGAATTGCATAGTTGGCCAAGTTCAGATCTGAATCCAAGGTTTCCTTGCCCCATTTGCTCGAGATTCTTGTTGTTTGATATCTGACCTACTCTATAGAGGCGAGTTATATAACATTCTTCACTTATATTTCTTACTAGTAGCTAGTTGGTTCATGATTATGCTTGAATGTGATGATCTAAGCATAGAGAAATCATGCTTGTTTAGAATTACGAATTTTGTGGTGTTTCCTATTTTATTCCAGTTCTATATGAACCTGTAAACATGTGTACATCTGTTATAAGGTGTAACATGATCTGGGACAGGTTGATAGCAACAACCTATGGTGCTACGTACAAAACAAAGTATGGTTCAAATTAGGGTTTTCAAGCTATTTCCTTCCCTATCACATAATTGATTGTCATACTATTCAACAACAAATTGTGTTGCTATCTTGGCAATTGATGTTCGTGATCAAGGGTGTCCAATTTATGGTGACAACCTATGGTCATCGCCTTAGTTCAGGTTTTGACTCAATTAGACTTTTAATTATGATCCACTAAGTATTCTAATGATGTTATCAATCGATGATGATATTGGCTTATTATTTGATGATGTTAACTGAATGTATTACTGATCTAGAAACCAATGGTGACCTAATGATCACAATTAATGGTGGATCAGGTCATCATCATATATTATGAATTAGGAATGTAATTGTACATTTGACTATACCTTGAACCAATGGTTCCTTGGTTCAATTGATCTAATGGTTAGACCTATACTTCAATTGGTAACCTTGAATAATGAACCCGATCCAATGAATAATATTGGATGCTTTAACATCCAATGGAATAGAATAAATCACATGTTATTATATGTTGGTCATAGTGAAGATAATTCAATGGTTCAATACCTTTAATTGGTAGTCTTACCTTTGCCATTATATAGTTATATTTGATAAATCAATGTAATGAGTGGATGCGTAACTCCCATGTGATCTAGCCTATTATACTTAACCTTAATGTAATTATATGATGTTAATTGGTTATAATCAGACCTCTTGAATGATTAATGTGATAATGAATTACACTCTTCTTATGTTGAAATCATAATGTAGTATTATTTGAATATCATAGTGCCTTGCCATGTTCAAATCTATGGACATACATGTGCTAATGATCTTTTCAGCCTTGTTTAAGGAATGGAATGATGATGATAACCTTACTATGAAGAATGTGATGGTATTAAAGACTTTTGGTCATGTTTGAAACCATGATTGAGGTGAAATCCTATTCATGTTCCAATAAGGATTAAAACCCTGGAACTTGTCATAAGATATTGGTATCTTGCAATAGTATGATGATAAGTGTGGTCTGTTAATTTCCAATGAATGATAGATGTGGTAATGCGATTAAGATTTATATCTCAAATGTTTTATATCTTTTGAAGTTGTTATATATATACTCTTGTTAGAATAGAATTGGGGTTTGAATGTCCACTTGTATGATAAAGCCTTAATGCATTCAATTGGTAGTAATTTATCAAGTGTAACCTTAATCATGTATTGTGTCGTAGAGCCATCTTCAGTGTCAGAACTTACTGGATGGTGAAACGAGTATTCCCAAGGGAAAATCAGAGTGCATATTGTTGAGTATGCGGGGGTGGCAAGTTGAGCATATATACTTTTCATCCACAATTGCATGTTATGGAGGATGGCTATGGTCATGCCTCAGATATTTGATGTGATTAAGGACAGCTGCGGTTGTACCTCGGATTAGAGGGTTTTGTATACCCTGTTTTCTAGTGTCGTAACTTGTGCCAAGTATGGACTAGTTGTTATCAGTTGACTATATGTCACTGTTCGCAGTTTGAATGGTATGTCACTGCAATTTACTCATACTGACTGAGGGGAAGAGATCTTAGGATACTGACACTCCTAGATCTTATATGGAACTGAATATCACTTCGAAGTGGTCAGTTGGACTTTGAGTGGTACGACTCAAACTCCCTATGAAATAATAATAAAAGATATAATACCATCCATGTAGTATACTTGCTAGGGTTTAATACCTATCACATTGGTTGATGAACCCTTGTCTTGTCTTTACACTACATAGTTCTTACATGATGCAGACTTATGACAATTGTACAATTCTACTTGATGTTACAACTTATTTGCTTAACTGCTTAGTATGCTTAAACTGTTCATATTGTTTATTCAATATCCTAACTCTTCAATGTATTTACTGTTAATTAATGTTATAATCAATATATGTTGGAGAGAGTTATATCTCTCATTGGGACAGGGTCTCACCTGTGGGTCACCACATTTTTTTTAGGTGGTCGCGGGCAACGAGGTCGAGGTTGTGCTGTGGAGGAGAACCAACCTGGTGATCTATAGATTCAAAAGGTTGGTTAGTTGTAGATTTTAGTCATAGATGTTAGTAGTAGAGTCCTAGTGTCGTCCCTGTACTCTCAGGTCCTGGTATGGGATGTGTTTTCTAGATGATATATTTGTATCGACACGAGATTTTGATATTAGGCCAATGTTTGTAAATATATGGCACATACATGTGAAAAATCTTTTGTGTGCAGGATGTGAATGAGGTCTTTGGACCCATATGCAAATGCTTGTTAAAGTATATGAGAATGGAATGAGGGACCTTTTATAAATGTTCTAGAGTTTATTTACATTGTTGGAATCAATTTTAATTGTTTCACATTTTTTACTATGTGATTAATTAGTAGTTGATCGTGTTTTGTGTTTTGAGTAATCTCGTTTAGCGTGACGAGGTGTCATAGTTAAGTTGGTATCAGAGCTCTAGGTTTACTGAGTCTACAGGGACATATGACTTACGTTTGAGTTTGTTCTTATGTATCCAACATATCTGATCTTAGTTTATGCTTATGCAGATATGTCTGAAGGACATGAAGAACATGTTGAGAGTAGTTATGTTGTACCAGGAGGAGGTGCAGGGAGGTAGGCACGTGATGAGGAGTGCCAGAAGTAGGGCCAGAGCAGCCCACAATGCCTTATCTAGACCCGACAATGATGGCCAATCCTGAGTTCCAGTCTATGTTTAGACAGATGATGGCCACAATTACACATATTGCTGACAGAGCGCCAGCACCACAAGCTAGGGAAGTCGCCTCTAATGTGGAGTCCCAAGGTGTCGGGAAGACATTTGAACATCTTAGACTTGTTGGGACAATTGAATATGTAGGTACTTCTGATCCAGCAGACGTTGACATGTGGCTGACTGAGCTGGAAAAGGCGTTCAAAATCCTAAACATTGCAGAAGAAGACAAAGTTAAGCATGCAGTATACTTGTTGATGGGTAGTGTTGGCCACTGGTGTGCCATAGAAGAGGAGAAAAGGCCAGCAGTTGTGATAGGATGGGAGGAGTTTTGAAGGGAATTTATTAGTCGATATTTTCCAGAGACCTACCTAGATGAGAAAATCTCTCAGTTTGAGAAGATTCGTCAGGGAGCTATGACTATCAATGAGTATGAATCAAAGTTTATGGAACTTCTGAGGTTCTGCCCACACATGGCAGTAATAGACAAGGAAAGGATCCGGAGATTTGAGAACGGTCTGAGTACGGAGTTGACTACTACAACATCATTCTTGGAGAACAGAGAAAGGTTTTCCACTTTTATGGAATCTGTCAGGAGGATTGAGAGGTCTGCCATAGAGAAGCATGAAGCTAATGCTAAGAAGCGACCTATGCAGTTTCAAGGGAAATCATATGGAGGCTTTAAGAAGCCAAGGTTTTTCCCATCACTGTCACAGCCAAGGTCAACCTTCACTCAACCAAGATCACATGCACCATCACAGTGGACCCCGAGTAAGGGTAGAGGTCACAATTTTCCACTAACTGGAGCCCGCAGTACCTCATCAGTTTCAGTGACAGGGCCATTTAGGCCATATCAGGGCACCAAAACATGTTACAAGTGTGGGAAAGTGGGGCATACAAGACCTTATTGCCCTATGAAAGATGAGGAGGTGACTCACTAGCCAAGGCAAAGTAAAAAAAGGTCCACAACAATGACAGTTTAGTAGTGGCATTGGCAGAGGACATGGTCAGGCATCCCAGGCAGGATCCTCTAGACAAGCAAGTAGAGGGCATGGATGACAACAGGCGACAACAAGGTTCTATGCCATGACCCAGCTAGAAGCAGTGGTCAATCCACAAGTCGTGACAGGTCAGATGGAGTTATTTCATTCTGATATGTCTGCTTTTTGTTTCATATCTGTGTTACTAGACCCAGGTGCGACACACTCTTTTATCACTAGAGATGTGATAGATAGTTGTTATCTACCTGTTAGTCTTAGATCTGATAGCCTATGGCTAGAGACTCCTTTGGTTGATTCCGCCGAGTTGCGAGAAGTGTGCCCTTCTTTTGTTCTTTCTTTTTCTGGACACAACATTCAAGTGGATCTTTTACCACTTGACATGCATGGTTTTGATGTAATCCTAGGAATGGATACCTTGGAAAAATACAAGGTAATCTTAGACTGTAGTACTAAGGTGGCGACGTTCCATGATGGAGATGTACAGTGGATTTTTTAGGGTGATAGAAAGATTCTTCCTACATATTTGACGTCAGCCATGACAGCTGAACGATTGATGAGACAAGGATGTGAGGCTTTCTTAGCTAATGTTGTGGATACCAAGGCAGTAGGTCCTAGTATCCAGGAGGTACCAGTGTTGCAAGAATTTGAGGATGTCTTTCCTGAGGAATTTCCTAGCATTTCCCCTCCTAGAGAGATTGAGATTGAGATCAATCTTTTTCTTAGAACACAACCCATAGCACAGTCAGCATACAGAATGGCACCAGTAGAGATGCAGGAGCTAAAGAAACAATTACAAGAACTGTTAGAGAAGGGTTTTATCAGGCCGAGTACTTCCCCTTGGGGTGTTCCCGTGTTGTTTGTTAAAAAGAAGGATGGTTCAATGAGGTTGTGTATAGACTATAGACAGTTGAACAAGGTGACAATAAAGAATAAGTATCCTTTGCCGAGGATTGATGATCTTTTTGATCAGTTGAGAGGTGCCGCTGTGTTTTCAAAGATAGACCTGAGGTTAGGTTACCATCAATTGAGAATTAACGATGATGACATATCCAAGTCAGCTTTTAGGACTAGGTATGGTCATTATGAGTTTGTGGTTATGCCGTTTGGGCTAACCAATGCACCTGCAACTTTTATGGATCTGATGAATAGGGTGTTTAGACCTTATCTTGATCAGTGTGTGGTTGTGTTCATAGATGATATCCTGATATACTCAAAGGATAGTCAACAACATGAGAAACACCTTCGCCAGGCACTGACATTGTTGTGGAAACATCAACTATATGCTAAGTTTAGAAAGTGTGAATTCTGGTTATCTGAAGTGTCTTTTCTGGGCCATGTTATATCTGCAAAAGGCATTTGTGTTGATCCTAAGAAAGTGGAATTTGTACTAGAATGGGAACAACCAAAGACACTGACAGAGATCCGTAGTTTCCTAAGTCTGGCAGGTTACTACAGGCAGTTTATCAAAGACTTCAATTATATAGCGTTACCCCTAACTAGGTTAACCAGGAAGGATGTTCCTTTTTCTTGGAATGACAAGTGTCAACGTTCCTTCTAGCTTTTAAAAGAAAAGTTGACTAGTGCACCGGTGTTAGTACTACCAGAGCAAGGAAAAGGCTATATTGTCTTTTGTGATGCTTCAAAGAATGGGTTGGGATGTGTGTTGATGTAGGATAAACATTGTGATTTCTTTTGCTTCACGACAGCTTAAGAAACATGAGGAGAATTACCCAACACATGATCTGGAGCTTGCAGCAGTGGTCCATGCCTTAAAGATATGGAGACACTATCTTTATGGAGAAAAGTGTCTGATCTTCACTGACCACAAGAATCTACAGTATATTTTCTCAAAACAGGAGTTGAATATGAGGCAGAGGAGATGGATGTAGCTGATTAAGGATTATGATTGCACAATATACTACCATCCAGGGAAAGCTAATGTGGTAGCTTATGCATTGAGTAGAAAGTCATCTTCATCATCAACGGGAGATAATGCACAATTAAATTCCTTGATGTGCCATAAGAGAGATATGCTAGTGTCTCTTCACAATATGAATGTATAGCTAGAAGTTTCCTTACTGGCAGGATTGTTTGCACAGTTACAAGTGAAACCTACCTTGAGACAACAAACTCATGATGCACAACAAAATGATACTATGATACAGAATATCCAATCAGGGATTGGCAGTGAAAAGTATGATGGCTTTCATGAGGCAGATGATGGTACAGTTTGTTACCATAATAGGATAGTAATTCCTGATGTTGATGGGTTGAGGAAGATGGTACTTGAGGAGGCTCACTCCTCTATGTATGCAATGCATCCTGGAAGTACCAAGATGTACCAAAATTTGAAGGACATGTATTGGTGGCCAGGTCTAAAGTGTGATGTGGCAGAGTTCATTGCCAAATGTCCAGTTTGTCAGCAGGTGAAGGCTGAACACCAGAAGCCTGCAGGGACATTACAACCCTTGCCAATACCACAGTGGAAATCGGATCATATTACTATGGACTTTATGGTTGGTCTTCCTAGGAAAGCCAAGGGTCATGATTCCATATGGGTGATAGTAGACAGATTGACTAAGTCAGCTCATTTTCTGCCAGTTAAGATGACATTTACAACAGAGAAATTGCCACAAATATATGTTGATGAGATAGTCTGTTTGCATGGCATTCCAGTGACTATAGTTTCTGACAGAGGTCCACAGTTTAGAAGTCATTTTTAGGAGCGTCTACATTCAGAAATGGGAACACAGCTGAGATTTAGCACAACTTTTCATCCGCAGTCCGATGGCCAGTCTGAAAGGACTATTCAGACTTTAGAGGACCTCTTGAGGGCATGTGTGCTGTAATTTCTTGGTAGTTGGGATGTACATCTAACTCTGATAGAGTTTGCGTACAACAATAGCTATTAAAGAGGAATAGATATGGCTCCTTATGAGGCTCTATATGGGAGACGATGTCGGTCTCCTCTTTGCTGGTATGAGATAGGTGAATATCAACTTTTGGGTCCTGAGCTAGTACAACAGACTACAGAAAAGATTAAAGTGATACAACAACAGTTGAAAGCAGTCCAGGATAGGCAGAAATCTTATGCAGACAATCGACGCAGACCACTTGAGTTCCAAGTGGGAGATAGAGTATAACTTAAGGTTTATCCATGGAAAGGTGTGTTGAGGTTTGGAAAGAAGGGTAAGTTGGCTCCTAGATTTATGGGACCATACCCTATCCTAGCTCGTGTTGGAAAGGTAGAATATAAGTTGGAGCTACCACCAGAGCTACATAGATTGCATAATGTCTTTCACATCTCTATGTTGAGGAAATGCCATCCAGATACTAACCAGATAATCCAACCAGTAGAGGTTGAGTTAGATGAGGATGTCTCCTATGTTGAGGGTCCTGTGTTGATCATGGATAGAAGGGTGAAAAAACTGAAGACAAAAGATATAATACTAGTGAAAGTTTTGTGGAATCATCGTGTCATATAGGAATCCACATGGGAACTAGAGAATGAGATGCATAGAAAATACCCATCTCTTTTTGCGTAGGATTTCGGGGCAAAATCCTTCTTAGGGGTTTATAGTTGTAAAACCCTTGAACTTACTTAAGGAGTTGAATGAGATTAATTACCATAATTGAATGCTTATAACCCTAATATAACCTTTTGATATGTTTTGAAATCATAATACAAGCTTAAGTTTCAAATTTGGTCCAATTTGGACACTGTTTGAGCAAGTTATGCAATTTTATGTACATTTTGGACTTTTATGCAATTTACCCAATTGAGGGGTTTTCTTTGCAATTTGTCACATACATTATGTTCCTTAGTTGTTATATTATCATTCTTGAGATTTTTGGGCCATGGGGATCCTATTTGATCCATGGTTTGTAGGTGTTTTTATCAATGGTATTTTAGGGTTTTTCCCTTCAAGGATGAGCTACCTTTAGTAGCTATCAACTAAGGGATTATGTGATTGGCTGGGAATTTCGCCAAAGGAAAGCTAAGCAGGTCTAGAGGGATGGTGGGAGAGATTCTTGTGTGTGTGTTTATGTATTTTTTATAATTTAAAGCCATGGACACTTGGATATATACTAGAATTATAACTTTTTCTTTTTCTTAATATTAAAGTGTCATATACTTATCCAAAAGCCCCCAAACGAGCCATTTCCTCTCCATTATCTCTCTCCTTCTCCCAGCTTAGTACTCCCTCTGTTCATCTTCGATTTTTTCTGCCCAAGGAAGAAGAAGGTGGGGATTCTCTTGGAAAAAAAGTCTAGGGTTGAAATTGATTCTCTTTTTGGGTGTATGAAGCTTCCCCCTAGTGATATTGACCTAAAAGTGTAAGTTTTTCCTTATTTCCTCCGTTTAATTATTTTTTCCTCTTCCTCCTACATGTCTCCAGGTCGGAACCATGGTTTTCCATGGTGAAAGTTCCCCTAGAACTCAAAACTCCTTCCTTCTTGTTTCTTTTCTAGGGTTTTGCTTGTTTGTGGGGAGAATTGCATAGTTGGCCAAGTTCAGATCTGAATCCAAGGTTTCCTTGCCCCATTTTCTAGAGATTCTTGCTGTTTGGTATCTGACCTACTCTATATAGCCGAGTTATATAAAATTCTTCACTTATATTTCTTAATAGAAGCTAGTTGGTTCATGATTATGCTTGAATGTGATGATCTAAGCATAGAGAAATCATGCTTGTTTAGAATTACGAATTTTGTGGTGTTTCCTATTTTATTCCAGTTCTATATGAACCTGTAAACATGTGTACACCCTTTATATGGTGTAACATGATCTGGGACAGGTTGATAGCAACAACCTATGGTGCTATGTACAAAACAAATGATGATTTTCAAGCTATTTCCTTCCCTATCACATAACTGATTGTCATACTATTCAACAACCAACAGTGTTGCTATCTTGGCAAGTGATGTTCGTGATCAAGGGTGTCCAATTTATTGTGACAACCTATGGTCATCACCTTAGTTCAGGTTTTGACTCAATTAGACTTTTAATTATCATCCACCAAGTATTCTAATGTTGTTATCAATCGATGATGATATTGGCTTATTATTTGATGATGTTAACTGAATGTATTAATGATCTAGCAACCAACGGTGACCTAATGATCAAAACTAATGGTGGATCAGGTCGTCATCATATATTATGAATTAGGAATGTAATTGTAGATTTGACTATACCTTGAACCAATGGTTCCTTGGTTCAATTGATCTAATGGTTAGACCTATACTTCAATTGGTAACCTTGAATAATGAACCCGATCCAATGAATAATATTGGATGCTTTAATATCCAATGGAATAGAATAAATCACATGTTATTATATGTTGGTCATAGTGAAGATAATTCAATGGTTCAATACCTTTAATTGGTAGTCTTACCTTTGTCATTATATAGTTATATTTGATAAATCAATGTAATGAGTGGATGCGTAACTCCCATGTGATCTAGCCTATTATACTTAACCTTAATGTAATTATATGATGTTAATTGGTTATAATCAGACCTCTTGAATGATTAATGTGATAATGAATTACACTCTTCTTATGTTGAAATCATAATGTAGTATTATTTGAATATCATAGTGCCTTGCCATGTTCAAATCTATGGACATACATGTGCTAATGATCTTTTCAGCCTTGTTTAAGGAATGGAATGATGATGATAACCTTACTATGAATAATGTGATGGTATTAAAGACCTTTGGTCATGTTTGAAACCATGATTGAGGTGAAATCCTATTCATGTTCCAATAAGGATTAAAACCCTGGAACTTGTGATAAGATATTGGTATCTTGCAATAGTATGATGATAAGTGTGGTTTGTTAATTTGCAATGAATGATAGATGTGGTAATGTGATTAAGATTTATATCTCAAATGTTTTATATCTTTTGAAGTTGTTATACATATACTCTTGTTAGAATAGAATTATGGTTTGAATGTCCACTTGTATGATAAAGCCTTAATGCATTCAATTGGCAGTAATTAATCAAGTGTAACCTTAATCATGTAGAGCCATGTGCCGTAGAGCCATCTTCAGTGTCAGAACTTACTGGATGGTGAAACGAGAATTCCCAAGGGAAACTCGGAGTGCATATTGTTGAGCATGTGGGGGTGGCAAGTTGAGGATATATACTTGTCATCCATAATTGCAAGTTATGGAGGATGGCTATGGTCATGCCTCAGACATTTGATGTGATTGAGGATAGTTGCGGTTGTACCTCGGATTAGAGGGTTTTGTATACCCTATTTTCTAGTGTCGTAACTTGTGCCAAGTACAGACTAGTTGTTATCAGTTGACTATATGTCACTGTTGGCAGTTTGACTGGTATGCCACTGCAATTTACTTGTACTGACCGAGGGGAAGAGATCTTAGGATACCGACACTCCTATATCTTATACGGAACTGAATAGCACTTCGCAGTGGTCAGTTGGACTTTGAGTGGTACGACTCAAACTCCCTAGGGCATAATAATAAAAGATATAATTTGAGTCGTGTAGTATAATTTCTATAGTTTAACACGTATCACATTGGTTGATTAACCCTTGTCTTGTCTTTACACTACATAGTTCTTACATTATGCATACTTATGACAATTGTACAATTCTACTTGATTTTACAACTTATTTGCTTAACTTCTTAATATGCTTAAACTGTTCAATCTGTTCATATTGTTTATTCAATATCCTAACTGCTCAATGTATTTACTATTAATTAATGTTATAATCAATATATTTTGGAGAGAGTTATATCTCTCGCTGGGACTAGGTCTCACCCGTGGGTCACCACATTTTTTAGGTGGTCGTGGGCAACAAGGTCGAGGTCGTGTTGTGCAAGAGAACCAACCTGGTGATCAATAGATTCAGAAGGTTGGTTAGTTGTAGATGTTAGTCATAGATGTTAGTAGGAGAGTCCTAGTGTCATCCATGTACTCTCAGGTCCTGGTATGGGATGTGTTTTCTAGATGATATATTTGTATCGATACGAGATTTTGGTATTAGGCCAAAGTTTTGTAAATATATGGCACATACATGTGAAATATCTTTTGTATGCAGGATGTGACTTAGGTTTTTGGATCCATATGCAAATGCTTGTTAAAGTATATGAGAATGGAATGAGGGACCTTTTATAAATGTTCTAGAGTTTATTTACATTGTTGGAATCGGTTTTAATTGTTTCACATTTTTTAGTATGTGATTAATTAGTTGTTGATCGTGTTTTGTGTTTTGAGTAATCTCGTTTAGCATGACGAGGTGTCATAAAGTAGTTATAGGAGTTACTTGAGAAAGGCTTTATCTGACCGAGCACTTCCCCATGGGGTGCTCCTATGTTGTTTGTGAAGAAGAAAGATGGTTCCATGAGGTTGTGCATCAATTATTGACTGTTGAACAAGGTGAGGATCAAGAACAAGTATCCTTTACAGTAGATAGATGATATGTTTGATTAGTTGAGAGGAGTTGTAGTGTTCTCTAAGATAGATCTGAGTTTAGGATATCATCAGTTGTGGATCAAGGCATATGGCATGCCCAAGTCAGCTTTTAGGACTGTATGGTCACTATGAATTTGTGGTTATGTAGTTTGGGCTAACCAATGCACCGATAGCACTCATGGACCTGATGAACATAATGTACATGCCTTATCTTGATCAGTTCATGGTGGCATTCATTGACATAATTCTTATCTACTCTAGTGACAACCATATCATGTGCAACGCCTACAATAGGCATTGACCTTGTTGAGACATCATAAGTTATACACTAAGTTCAACAAGTGTGAGGTTTAGCTGAAGGAGATGTCTTTCATTGGAAATGTGATATTTTCTAAAGGTGTTCATGTGGACCCCAAGAAGGTTCAGTCTATGGTAGAATGGGAGCAGCCAAAGACACTGGTGGAGGTTTGTAGTTTCCTTATCCTGGTAGGCTATTACAGGAGGTTCATCAATATCTTTAACATAGTGACATTAACCTTAACAAAGTTGTCAAGGAAATGTGTGTCATTTGTTTGGGATGACAAGTTTCAACATTCTTTTTAGCTTTAGAAGAAGAAACTGACTAGTGCACCAGTGTTGGTTCTGCCACAGCAAGGGAAGGGATATACCATTTTCTATGATGTGTCAAAGAATGGTTTGGGTTGTGTGTTGATGTAAGAAAAGAATGTGGTTTCTGTTACTTTGTATCAGCTTAAGAAACACGAGGAGATCTACCTAACGTGTGATCTAGAGCTTGTTGTTGTGGTCCATGCATTGAATATATGGAGACACTACCTTTATGGTGAGAAGTGTCAGATCTTCACTGACCATAAGAAGCTATAGTACATATTTTCAAAGCAGTAGATGAATATGCGACAACGACATTGGATGGAGTTGATCAAGAGTTATGATTGCACTATAGAATACCATTTAGGGAAGGTGAACATGGTGGCAGATGCTTTGAGTAGGAATTCTTCTTCTTCAGCATTGTTTGATAAGGCATAATTGTATTCTTTGGTGTTCCATAAGAAAGGCATGTTGGTGTCCTTGTGTCACATGAATGTGAAGTTGGGGGTCTCCTTGTTGGTTGGGATGTTGGCCTAGTTGAGGGTGAAGTCTATGTTAAGGCAACAAATTAGAGATGTAGATCATGATGATACTATGATACAGAAGATCCAAGAATATTTTGGCAGTGAGAAGTGTGATGGCTTTCACAAAATAGAGGATGGGATTGTATG
The DNA here is from genome assembly GCA_963693085.1 of Alisma plantago-aquatica. Lineage (NCBI taxonomy): Eukaryota > Viridiplantae > Streptophyta > Magnoliopsida > Alismatales > Alismataceae > Alisma > Alisma plantago-aquatica. The sequence continues at coordinate 1,152,628,963 of OY856411.1, forward strand.
CTACCACAATAAAACAATGGTTCCTGATGTTGATTATCTGAGGAAGTTGGTTCTGGAAGAGTCTCACTCTTTGATGTATGTTATGCATCTAGGTACTACCAATATGTACCATAATTTGAAAGATTTGTATTGGTTTCCTGACTTGAAGTGAGACATATCCAAGTTTGTGGAGAAGTGTCTTATGTGTCAGCAAGTCAAGGCAGGGCATCAGAAACATGTAGGGACTTTGCAACTGTTACCTATGCTGCAGTGGAAATGGGATCATGCCATGATGGACTTTGTGGTTGGACTTCCTAGGATAGCTAAGGGCCATGATTCCATATGGGTAATAGTGTACATGTTGACCAAGTCAACACACTTCCTCCCTGTGAAGGCAATGTATACATATGAGAAACTTGCACAAGTTTATGTTGATTAGATAGTATGTTTTCATGGTATCCTATCTACCATTGTGTCTGATATAGGTCCTCGGTTTACTAGTCACTTTTGGGAGCGTCTGCACACAATGATGGGTACATAGTTGAGGTTCAATACAACATTCCACCCGTAGATAGATGTATAGTTTGAGAGGACTATACATACTTCAGAAGATGCATTAAGAGGTTGTGTCTTGTAGTTCTTGGACTACTGGGATGTACACCTCACTTTGATAGAGTTTTCCTACAAAAATAGTTATCAGAGGAGTGTCGACATGGCACTGTATGAGGCTTTGTATGTGAAACATTGTAGATCCTTTTTGTGTTGGTACGAGACTGGTGAATATTAGCTTTTGGTTCCTGAGCTTGTACAATAGACAATAGAGAAGATTAAGATGATACAACAACACCTGAAGCCAGCCCAGGATAGGAAGAAATCTTTTATTGATAATCATCAAATGTTGTTGGAGTTCCAAGTGGGAGACAAGGTGCATCTCAAGGTCACTCCTTGTAAGGGTGTGTTGAGGTTTAGGAAGAAGGGTAAGTTGTCTATAAGGTATATGGGACCTTACCTTATGGTAGCACATGTTGGAAAGGTATCTTACATGTTGGGGTTACCTCTAGAGTTGCACATGTTGCATCCTATGTACCATTTTTTGTGTTGAGGAAGTGTCTACCTGATATAGAATTGGTGTTGTAGCCAGTGGAGGTTGAGTTGGATGAGGAGGCATCGTATGTGGAGGATCTTATGTTGATCCTTGATAGAAGGGTGAAGAAGTTGAAGAAGAAGGATATCATGTTGGTTAAGATTTTTTGGCATCACCTTGGTGTTGAAGAATCCACATGGGAGCTTGAGGATGATATGCATAGGAAGTACACATCTCTTTTCACATAGGATTTCGTAGGAAAAATCCTTGTTAGGGGTTTATGGTTGTAAGACCCCTGACCTGGCTTAGTTCTTGATCATTCTTTCTTTTCTTTATAAGATGCTTCAACCTTAATCTAATCATGTGATGCACCTTAATAACATGTCTCATTCTTATGTTTCCCGTTTGGTCCAATTTGGTTGATGTTTGAGCTAGTCATGTTATATGTGTGCTTATTTTGGACCAAGTTGCAATTTGCCCATGTTGAGGGTATACCTTGCAATTTGTCACATTTTGGATGTTCCTTTTGTTCTTTAGCATCATGAGAGAGATAATGATGCTTAGGGGCATCTTGTTGGACCTTGGATGATGAGGTGGCATCATGTGTATCAATTTAGGGTTTACATGGTTTTACATGAGTTGCATCGGTGGTAGTGTCAACCATGTTAAGTTTCTGGAGTGTAGCGACCTTGGTGTTGTGTCTTCTTGGAGTGCTTTGACTGAATCACCTTTCCTTGGTTGGTTTTTTTCGACCTATGTGCTTGTCCTTGGTTTTCATTGTTAGGGTTGGCTTAGTTCCTTGATGTTTCGACCTTTGTCTTGGGTGCACTTGGGTAGCAGTCACTACCATGTCATGCCTTGGTTTTTCTTCGACTGAAGGTAAGTAGTGGACCTAGTGGTCACCACCAAGGTTTGTTTTTATCACACTTTGATGCATGCATGTCTAGAGTCCTTGAATGGCCAATCCCCTTGAGTATATAAACATTCATTTTCACATGCAAGTATTCCCTTTGGCTCTTTTCTCTCTCCTCTTGCTTGAGTTCAGCCTTGAGCTTGGTGAAGCAAAAGAATGTGCTGACCTTGGAGCTTGGTGGCCGATCACCTTTGCATGTGGTGACCTAGGGCTTGATCAACTTTCTTGTGGCAGTTCTTGGCGTTCTTCCTTCTTGGTAAGTAGTTTCCTACCCTTGATCTCATTTCCTTTGAGCCATATGTATTTATCTCTTTTCTTGTCCTTGAGACTATAGGTTACCATGGTGGCCATCTTGAGGAACTTCTCTCCATAGAGGTCGAGACTATGGTTTGACCATGGTAGTACCTGAGTGAGATGAAGCTTCCCTCTTTCTTCTACTTTTTGGCCTAGGGTTTCTTCCCTCTCTTTTGAGATCCTTTGACCTTGGTTTGTTCTTCTTCTCTTGAGGTGACCTTGTTGGCCATGGAGTTGATCCTAGTTGGAGCTTCCTTCCATCTCTGGGAGCTCATGGCTTTGGAGCTTGATATTCTTCAAGGCGAGTTGTATAACTTTCCCCTCTACTATTATTGCACATCTATCTTGCTTTCATGCTACTATTTTATATCTAAAATATGATCATAAGTTGATGGATAATTCTAGCTTGACTCAGGGTTTAATATTTTGAAGTACTATTTCATATATTGCTCTTTCTCTTAACCCTAACTCATGAACCTAAAATCTAGGTGATGGTGGAAAGGTTGATTTCTCACATGCATCTTGATTGTTGGTTTTGATACCATGTTTTGGTTTAGTTTTACATGATGTTGGAGTTTTGATGCATATGTTGATGAGTCTTGACACTTGGTTTCTCTCTCATTTAGCATGTTTACTTGATAATCATGGAGATTGTCATTTTATAGTTTTTGATGTCTATCTTTCATGGAGTTTGCTACTTGGTGACACTTGAGTCTCTTGGTGTTTGTTTTCTATTTTGATCGACATGATTTCCTTGGTTCCTTTGAGTTTCTTTGACTGTGTTGATGGTGTGCTAGGGTTTTGGTTTGGTCACCATAATCCTGACCCTAAGCCACTATGGTCTCTACACCAGTTGTGGTGTTGGTCGTTATGTGTTGACCCTTGTGTTGGTCGCTACATGTTGATATTGTTATTGGACGTTACACTTGGTTTCATCTTAGGGCCACTACATTTGTATATTCTCTCTTATGGTCTCTACCTTTGGTTTATGTTTGTGTTGTGGTCGCAAAAACCCTAACCCTAGTAAGGGTGGTATCTACCCATGTTAATGCATCTTCTTCGTCGATACATTTGCATGTTATTGATGGTCTCTACACTTGGATCAATTTAGACGTCGCTACACCTTGTTTTCTGAGTGGTCGCTACAAGTGCTATGTGGGTGGTCTCTAAACATGTGAGTCATGTGGTCGCTACATGGTATCACCCATGGTGGTTGCTACACATGCATGGGTGTTGGTTGCTACATACCTAGCACAGTCACTAAGTGTGAGGTTGTTCATGGTAGTAATGCCTAACCACTAATGTACTCCTTAGATGTGGGAAGTAATGCACCTAGGGTTTGATGTCAAGTATTGTGATGGGAACCCAAATCAGCTAATCATGAGAAACCCTAACCTTAATTTTAGTTTATGATGTACTTGTTGAGCTTGCTTGAATGACCAACATGTAATGAAGTTTCTCTCTCCTACTTGTGTAACCCTAATGTTGCAGGTTAAATGTACATCATAGATGGTGACTTCTATGTGTATATCTCATATCACACAGGGTAATGATTATGTTCCTTGATGAGGCATGATGAGATAATGACGATATGCATGAACTATGTGATTTGGGTCTTGTGACTTGGAAGAGGTTTTATGCCTAGTTTGAATTGATATCCTCCAGTGGTGTGAGAAGGGATTGTTATCCCAGGATGATGTGATAATGATGCTGTCCTTGTATGGAAGAGATATCATGTGATGATGTGACAAGTTCATACCTCTTACATTTTATATCTTATGGAGTTGTTTTACAATTATCCTTGCTAGAATAAATTAGGGTTTGTATGTCCACTTGTTTGATGCAACCTTAATTCACCCAATTGGCATAACTAATCTAGTGAATGCCTAATCATGTAGTTTCCATGTGCCATAGACCCATTCCAGTGTCAAAACTTGCTGGACGGTGAAACGAGTAATTCTTACAGGAAATTCAGAGTGCATATTGTTGAATATGTGGTGGTGCAATTCGAGGATCCTTGCGTCCACAATTAAAAGTTATGGAGGGTAACTACTGTCATGCCTCAGTGATTGTGATATGTGAAAGGTATTAGTAGTACTGCATGATGCCTAATATGCAACAGGCATGTGTGACATGTTCTCTATTGTCGTGATATGTATCAAGATCAGACTATGTGTTTTTCACCTTGACTATATGTCACTGGTGGCAGTTGATTATTATGTCTCTGGGGTGTCTCTCATACTGATCGGGTGGTGTGGGTGAGATCATGGAGTCTGACTCTTCCAGAGATCTTGTATGGGACTAATTTTGACTTCACAGTGGTTAGTTGGATTCAGGTGGTACAACTCCAACCCTTAGGGCATAATAAAAGATGTAATCAAACCGTGTAGTATATTTTCTTAGGGTTAGTGTTGGTAAGAACCCTAGAGTCCTAAGGGAGTATGCTCCTTTTTTTACTTGCAATACAACTAAAGATTTCAAAGAGGAAACAATAAAATTGACACAAAGCTTCTTCAATGACTAGAACCACCAACGAGACTCCTCGCCTCACCAAGAAGGTGACCCATAGGTGGAGTTTCACTCCATTATAGTGGGGTCTAGAGGTTGTGGTCACCATTTTAATGGTTCTAAGGAGACATCATTAGTAGTTAATGGATTAAAAGGTTAAATGGGTGGAGTTGGTTTGTTTAATGGTGTGGCATCGATTGTTAACATAGCCTAATATTGTATACCCCTCACACTCTTATGTACTACATTTCCAATTGTCACACCCAATCAGGTTTGTGATGTGGAGACATCCCATGAAACATGGTTTATATCGATGACTACAATATTTTAAGAAAGTCAGGAGGCAATCCTATTCCTCCCATCCTCTCTTGGAGAGATAAATAATAATGAATAATACATTCACTAATTAAGCAAGAAAACTATTTAAAAAACCATCCCTGGGAATCGATCTTGGGATATCTAACATGTAGCAAGATGCTTCTACCAGCTGAGCTAACAACTGGTTAATGACTAAAATATTTAAAAGATAGGATTCAATATAGTTTAAATTAAAAAGAAAAAGTTTCAGAATATATACCCATGTAAATCTTACCAAAACTCTAAAAAATATACACAACATCCTTTTATTTTCAAAAAATTGCATATATATATTAGAAACTCTAAATCATGGTTCTTTTGTTATTATCAATATGAAAGTACTGAAGGACTGATGCAAGTCATATGATTGTGAAATTTTGTGATAATGATTTTTTTCAATAAATCCTAGAAATTTATTTAATATTGTTAATAATTTTTAATACTCAACCATCACTCATCAGACAAATGCAATTATTCATGTTTTTATGCAAAAAATCGGAAGTAGTCTAGAAGCTATAGTTTAATTATATGAACAACCGCAATGGTTATCAATTATCATAGAAAATATAATTTTTTTTTATATATTTAACCCAACTATAACCTCAACTCTTAGTCATTAGGTAGAATATTATAGTTAAATTGTTCATAACTCTATCTATCTTTTGAAGCCTTGATTCAGTTCTCAAAAATAAAACAATGTCCAATAAATCTTAAAATTAATGATAAGATCCTTTTGATGTCAAAAAAACAATGAATGTCATTTCCCTAATGATGTTGTGAATCCTGGTTTAGGTTAATCACCTATCAATGATTTCTTGACTAGATGTTAATGATGAAACCATATGTTGAGGCACACGAATTTATTTATTATAATAATACTAATTAGAGTATGTTGCACCTGAATGAGAGTAGGCATTAAGATATTATGATATCATAAGTCTAGAATAATATTAGGCAATGTGGAATATAATACTCTAGGACCTAAGAAGACCCTAGTTTCCAATAAAGTATTACCCAAGGACAATCATAATATAGTAGATACTTGATATTTTTATAGGAATTTTGTGCTCATGAGTATATTCTAATCATATGTAGATATCCCATGCTCCCTTGGTAATGGGTCAAGTCCACTATATTTTATTGTTATTATGACTTTAAGATCGTTGGTACAAAAACTTATATAAGATCTTATACACAAACTTACATAATAACTTAGGTTACATTTTTGGTATATGATAGTTTAATATTCAATTTTAACATTGGATTTAAATGATCAACGTCTTTACCCAATATATTAACAAATAAGAAATAACAATTATATAACAATTCATGCACTCAAATCATAGAAAATCCAAAGGCATAATTATGTCGGTTCATGGGTACCATAGTTCCATTTTTATGCATTTTGATGCAACCACTTGCCACTTTGGTATCATTTGGAGGTACTTTAAAACAATTTAAGAAACTCATTAGTTTCATTCAATGGTACTTTTACACAAACTCAAAGTGGAATGCCAGATATAAACTAGACATTCTGAGAGGAGTATTTCAAGCATGTTTTCCATATTCATATGATAGTCAATACAAAATGACATATAAATCCAATTTAAGTTTATAGTTTCTACTTGTAAGATATTGTATATTTTACTTAGTAAAATTTGGTATCACTAAGTTGAACACAAATTTCTATGTTGTTATGGATTTAGCCTAGATTTATATATGTACATGGGCTTCAAGAAGGTTGTTGGTGTGCTCCTACCAATGGTGTTACAGACCACTCAATTCAGACTTGAATGGATACAACTCTGCAGACGGAAACAGACATGTGGATTAAACTTTTAAAATTTATATTGAGCTAAACTCAAATGACCTACTTCTACTAAAACACTACCCTGCAAGTGCACAAGGTCATGTCGTAGTATAGGTAAGGTGGAAAGTATAGGGTCGTTCCACAAGGAGAAAAGGGGGAACTAGATCTAGGTTGATTTTGCTAGGTTTCTACTGTGGAGACTAGGTTTAAGGGTTTAAAGGTGATTTCATTAATAAACTAAGTTGATCAAGAAAGCAAGTAAAGGCAAGCAAACAAGATTAAAACTTAAGATAACCCTAGATAATTAATTCCACTAAGACGGAAAAGGCAAAGGAAGGTAAGAAAAGAACAAACTACGCTAAGTCAAGAAAGAAGAGGCAAAAGAGAAATTAAACACCTAAGCTGGCAAATACAAAGCGAGAACAGGGCAAGAAGCTATCTAAGCTAGAAAAGAGCCAATTAAGCTAACACTAGCTAAGAAAGATGGAAACTAAGAGTTTTAAATAATAAAGAGAGATGTGGGTTGTTTAGGGGATGCACTTATCAATTAAGTTGGGGTGACATATGAACATTAAAATTACATTTAGATTATCAAGCCAAACAACAAGTTAGAGTCTAGTGAATTATCCTAGGCTACTAACTGGCCATGGATATGCTAGGTTGTGTATAGGGGAACTAGTCCCTAACACTCACCACTATACTTGCAAGGCTCAATTGGGTTAGCGCTTAGGTTTGATTCAATTAGAGTCTAAACAAGTCTAGGTTTCTAGGTTAGATGATTTTAGGATGATTAGGGGATGAGACTAGTAATGGGAGTGGAAGTGAGCTTTTAGGCCTCCCATCACTCACATTCTAACCTTGATAAAGATCCATGCTAAACACACCAATTTCGTCTAAACTAGCTACTTAGATCTTTCAACTAGGGTTAGGATAATTGATTAAGATGTAGGAGGATGGGCAGTTAGCTAGGGATACAAGAATTAGACCTAGGAGCAAATCCCAAAATTCACACATATAATCAATTTCCCAAATTCCTAGGTGATTTCAAGAACAAACCAACAAGAAATTTAAGAAGAGTGAGATAGAATTATAACATAATCATTAGCGAATGAAATTACAAAGTTTACATATCATTTTTCGTCAACATGGTATCAAAGTAACATTTTACACCCCAAACAGCCCACCTAAGGAGCCTAACTACTCATAACAATGCAATGTACAAAAAGAAAGGAGAAGGAGATAGAAGAAGCCATGGAGCTTGGTGTAGATGAAGAAATCCTCCACTTTATCTGATGTAGGGCGTCCTCCTCTCTCCTCCAAGGTGTAGGGGCTTGGAATGATGGTGGAAATGGGTGGAAATGAGAGGAAACTAGGGTTTTTATGGTGGAAATGGTAAAATAGAGTGAAATGGTGATGGAAATGGAGTGGAATGGCCAAGGGGTGAAAATGGGGAGCTAGGAGGTGGTAGAAGGTAGATGGGGTGGCCAACCTTGAGCTCCAGCTACCCCAGGTGATGCGATGATTTTGAGTCGCATTTATAGACCTGTTTGATATGTGTTTTATGCTTTTATTAGTCATTTTTATGGTTAATGTTGCATAATTCATCCACTTTGGTCTTTGCTACTATTTTATGTCAAATCCCCTTTATTTCATCATTTTGAGCATCAATTGTCAAAATATTATTATTTGTGTGAATTTATGTGGTTTCGTGTTTGAATTTCAGGAAAAAAACAAGTATCTGCTTCCGTCGATACCATCGACGGAAGTCGATACCATCGACCGGACCACAGGCTGCCAGCCGCGAGTATCAGCAAAAAGTTGATACTATCGACAGGGATGTCGATGGTATCAAGCTATCATCAGGTTGTTGGCGAAGAAGCAGTCGATAGTATCGACACCAAGTTGATACCATCGACGCACGGAGGTTACAGTGACGCAAAACGACAAAACCGTCGCTACAGGGTAGTCGATACCATCGACCCGCGTCGATGGTATCGAGACTACATCAGGCACTCGGACAAAAGGAAAGAAGGGTTGCCGCTACCACACTGGGTCGATACCATCGACCCGCGTCGATGGTATCGACACCGTAAGATATGCGTTTGATTCAGAATGATCTTAATCGGACGGTCGTGGTTAATTACCGACCTAATGAGGAAGATATACCTAATGATGGCTGCCCAGACGTGGAGATCATCTCATTAGCCATTGCACGAGTACGAGGAGTAGTAGAGAGGAGAACGGAGGCCAGAAGCTCATACCAGTTGATCCGGACACCGAAGACGACGGATTCCACCACCGAAAGGCGGGAGAGCACGTGTTCTTCGTGAAGGATCAACCGGTTCTTCTCCGTTCAGGGGTTTCACCTCCCATTTCACATGTTTCATATGATTTCCCCTATCTCTACCTTGTACTTGTTTGAAATGAACATGCGGGGATAATCCCCTTCGTCTTTAGGACCGGGAGTAACCCGGGAATTCGTTGTATGACAATTTTATAATAGTAATTCATATTTTATCTCTTAAATCTGTGGTATAATTTCATTTTTTCAATATGTTGTTATGCTTGTTCACCATAATAATAACCTAATGCCCTTAATCACTTTGAAAGAAGCATTAACGTCTGAAAAGAGACGAAATTCACATTAATTGACTAATCCCTTGACCAAGGTGGTGTAAAATTAATGGTGGATACTGAGAGATCGTTCATAATGCACCTAGTTTAGGGTATAGGTTACTACGACGGTGGAACCGACCTAGACTTAAGTAGTGAATTGCACCACGACAGTGGGCAATTCTGTTTTCAGGCCACTACCCGGATAGAGAGATAAAATTGAGGCATTATATAAAATCTAATACAATGAAAACCCGCGGTGAAACCGCAATCCTAAAGATACCATTTTGAATTGATTAAATCAACATTTAATCGATCGTTTGTTTTGTTTTATTTCTATTTTTATTTTAATTTCAACAACAACTCTCAATTTGTTATTCGGCTTAGCTGATCGCAAATAGTTAGTAGGAGTCTCCAACAATTCCCAGTATCCATGCGTTCGACTCGGGCCTCACAAAGGCCTGTACTACTCGACACGTTCACTTGCATTTTAGCGCACAGTAAAATTGCGTCAAGTTTTTGGTGCCGTTGCCGGGGATACTGCAATTTTTTGGCACTTCGAGTGCTGTGAGCGGCCACTCTAGGCCACTTTTTATTTTTTATCATTCCAAAAATTCATAATCTATTTTCTGAGTATTTGCAATCTTCAGGCACAGTACTAAGTTAAATTTTCCATTTTCAGGTACTGTGCATGGTACAGACACGTAGTACTGACTACGTAGGTCGCGCACCAGAGGTTCCGCTACCGGGACCAGATGACGAGGAAAGCCACAATCGAGACCAGTTAGAAGAATTAGAGTCAGAACCTGAACAAGAAGAGATGGACGAGCCACAAACAATATGGGAGAAGATTAAGGCTTCTTCCGCATCCGCGTCAAAAGGGCCTATAAAGAAGCAAGCAATCAACATACCTACATATAAGATTGATCCGACTCTGATAAATCTGGTGAAGTCCAATGCTTTTCATGGGCTCAAGAATGAGGACCCCGTTGCGCACATAAGTCAGTTTGTTGAGAACTGTGACATGGTTAAAATCGACAGGTTTCCATAGGATGCACTTTATCTTAAGCTTTTCCCGAGTTCATTGGCAGGAGTCGCGCGAGAATGGCTACACAATTTAGATGATGAGTTTGTGGAGTCCTGGGACCATATGGTGGAGGTTTTCTTTGAGAGGTTCTTTCCTCCTGAGAATACCAACGACATGATTAGGAAGATCCATAACTTTACCCAACAGGCAGGTGAGACATATTTTGAGACCTGGGAGAGGTTTCAGGTCATGCTGAGACGGTGCCCGCATCACGGGCTAGATAAAGAAACACAGGTAAAGATCTTCTATTTTGCTCTCTCCGAGCACGATAGGAGCAACCTTGATTCAGCTGGGTCAGGATTCTTTTTGAACAACACGGACACCAGGTGTTGGGAGATAATAAAGAACATGGCTAGGAAACAATCATGGGGCGAAAGAGGCGTCGTGGAGTAGGTCTGAGAAGTAGGAGAATCTAAGGCAATAAAAGAACTGAATGAGAAGATGGATCTTCTCGCAATGAAATTGCTCGCAAAGGAGGATACTGAGTTCGAGGACGAGGCTCAAGTGAAATTTATGAGGCAGCAGCTAGGTTACAGGAACAACGACTACGCATGGAGAAAAGACAAGAAGTTCTCGTGGAAGGATCCAAACAATTTTTTGCAGGATCCGGATGCCAAACCCCAGCCAGTAGTAGAGGATAAGAGCACAGAGCTGCGCAACCAGGGGATAAAGAAAAATCAAGAACTCATGACTATGTTCGGCCAGCAAATTAAACAGTAAGGGGAGTTTATGAATCAGTTTGGGCAAACACTGCAGAGTCATGGGGCACAAATGAGGACCATTGAGACATCCATGGAACAGATGGCACCAGAGATAGCCAGTTTGAAGAAACCGGCACATCTAGGTTTTCCGAGAAACACCAATGTTCCAGGGGGAAACCAGCAGGAAAAGGCCATCTTGCTAAGAAGCGGAAAGAAGTTGTTAAATCCAAGGGCCGAGGAGACAAGCACACCACAAGCTGAAGTAGAAGGTGACGCCAATGAGGAGCAGCCCGCATTGGCCATAGATTCAGTCAATGACACAGTTGTAGATTCTACTGAAGACTCGATTGCAGAGGAGGAAGGACCTCAGAAAAAGACACCCTATGTGCCACCTCATCAAAGGGCACAAGTGGTCCCAGTCCCGTATCCAAACAGTGCTAAGGCAAGGAAGGTAGATGCGCAATTTAAGAAGTTTTTAGACAGTTTCCGGAAGCTTTCGGTCAATATCCCTCTATTGGAAGCCATTGAGCAAATCCCATCGTACGGGAAGTTTCTAAAGGACGTCATTACGAAGAAGAGGAAAATTCCAGATACAGAGATTGTCGTGCTCAAGGAGCAAGTGAGTGCCTTCATCATGGGCACTTTACCGCCAAAGAGGCAAGATCCAGGCTATTTTAACATTTCTTGTTATATTGTAAAAGTCAAATTTGGTGAAGCATTATGTGACTCAGGGGCAAGCATCAACTTGATGCCCCTTTCTACATTCAAAAAGCTGGGATTGAAGGAGTCACAACCAAGCAACATGACTATTCAATTGGCAGACAACTCAGTGGTAAAGCCATATGGAATCTGTGAAGATGTGTTAGTGAAAGTGGACAGATTTGTTTTTCCAGTAGATTTTGTAGTCATGGAGATGCAGGATGAACATGGCAACGAGCTATTACTTGGACGTCCTTTCCAAGCTACAGCCGATATGATTTTGGAGATGGGGAGAGGTCGTTTGACCTTGGGTATAGCCGATGACCGATTTGAGATGGTCATGCCTTCGAGTACTGTGTCGTCTAAAGCAAAGGAACAATGTCGTTTGGTGAAATATCTGAATAATAATATTTCACTCTGTCTTGGGAAGCCTTTCCTGGACATGGCTCATGTGATGAGCAAAGTGGACAATGGAAATTTGGCTGTGGACATCATGGAACAAACCAAGGTAGTATCTCTGTGTAAAGCTGTGGGGTTCCCTAATGATGAGGATGAGGACATCTCACCTTCTACGGAACATGATGTTATTGCAATTTCTGTTTTTGATGCATATCATGAATTACCATTGGAGGCTTGCTTGGTAAATATTACACATGATTGGATGCAGAGCAAATCACTCAAGGAGTACGCTAAAATTCTTCAGATGCTTCCATGCTTCTATGCGAGGCACTATGAAGATTTAGGTGAACTTCCCCCGCCGCTTCAATCATCTCTGACCAGCCCGCTGGAGTTAGAATTAAAGCTGCTTCCACCGCACCTCAAATATGTCTTTCTAGCTGAGGAAGACAAGTTACCGGTGATCATTTCCGCTTATTTGAGTGCGGATGAGGAGGAACAATTGTTGACAGTGCTGAAGAACCACTGGGGATCTTTTGGGTGGTCCGTTGTAGATATCAAGGGGATTTCCCCTACATTGTGTCAGCACAAGATTTGGCTCGAAGAGGGAGCCAAGCTCGTGATCCAACCTCAACGACGTCTCAATCCAAGCATGATGGAGGTTGTGAAGAAGGAGGTTATTAAACTTCTTGTTGTAGGTATCATTTATGCAATATTATATTCGACATGGGTGAGTCCCACACAGGTAGTCCCTAAAAAGGGGGGAATTACTGTCACCCAAAATATTTTAAATGAACCTGTCACCACCCGATTGGTAACCGGGTGGTGAGTTTGTATTTATTACCGGCGTCTGAATGCTGCTACGCTAAAGTATCACTTTCCTTTACCTTTTATCGATCAAATTCTAGAGCGTCTTGCCGGCCGATCGCACTTCTGTTTTCTCGACGGGTACTCGGGGTACAACCAGATTTCAATTGATCCTTCGGACCAAGAGAAATCTACTTTCACTTGTCCCTATGGGACTTTTGCGTATCGCCGAATGCCTTTTGGTTTATGCAATGCACCTGTGACTTTTCAGCGTTGCATGCTCGCTATCTTTTCTGACATGGTAGAATGTTGTCTTGAGGTATTTATGGATGACTTTTCGGTGTATGGTGCATCGTTTGACGAATGTCTCTATAATCTGGACAAAGTTTTATAGCGATGCGAGGACACACATTTGGTCCTCAACTGGGAAAAATGTCACATGATGGTGATTGAGGGGATAGTGCTAGGATACAAGGTGTCTAGAAAAGGTTTAGAGGTGGATCCGGTAAAAATTGAAGTCATTTCCAAATTGCCCCCACCAAATTCTGTTAAAGGGGTAAGGAGTTTCTTGGGACATGCCGGATTTTATTGTCGGTTTATAAAAGATTTTTCAAAAATCGCGAAACCTCTATCCGAACTGCTTGAGAAAGACGTTGTAGTTGATTTCAATGACAAATGTCTACATGCATTCGACGTGTTGAAGGAGAAACTAATTTCTGTGTCGGTTGTTCAAATGCTGGATTGGACTAAACCGTTCGAACTCATGTGTGACGCTTCTGACTTTGCGGTAGGAGCCGTGTTGGGGCAGCGGATGGAAAATAAACCCGTCGTGATTTTCTACACTTCAAAGACTCTGAATGACGCCCAATTAAATTATACAACTACTGAAAAAGAATTACTCGTCATTGTTGTCGCTTTTGAAAAATTTCGGCAATATTTAGTTAGATCTAAAGTATTCGTTTGGACTGACCATGCCGCAATTAAATATTTAATGGAGAAAAAAGATGTAAAGCCTAGATTAATTAGGTGGATTTTGCTCTTACAAGAATTTGACATCGAAATCAAGGATAAAGTTGGGATTCAAAATGTTGTGGCGGATCATCTGTCTAGGTTAGAGAGGGTGGATGAAAAAGATTTACATATACCCATAACTGAGACATTTCTGGATGAACAGATTTTGAAAGTTACTTCTAAAGACCCTTGGTTTGCTGAGATTGTGAATTATTTGTCTTGCGGGATCATCCCGGAAGATTGGTCATACCAAGAGAAGAAAAGATTTTTCCATTCTTTACGATATTATTTTTGGGATGACCCGATTCTTCTTAAGAAATGCAGGGATGGTATCCTACGCAGGTGTGTGCCTGAGGTGGAGTATGAGAGCGTTCTCCGTCATTGCCACGCACTACCTATGGGAGGACACCATGCTAGCTCTCGTACGGAAGCTAAAGTTCTGGAGAGTGACCTTTATTGGCCAACCTTGTTCCGAGACGCCTACGAGTTTGTAAGGCAATGTGATTCCTGCCAACGAGCAGGTAATATTTCAAAGAGACATGAGATGTCCCTAAATGTGTTCCAAGAAGTGGAAGTATTTGATATGTGGGGCATAGATTTCATGGGACCCTTTGTGTCCTCAAATTCAAATTTATATATTCTTTTAGCAGTTGATTATGTGTCGAAGTGGGTAGACGCAATACCCACCAGGACTAACGATTCCACTGTAGTGTGCAGGTTCGTGAAAGAAAACATTTTCTGCAGGTTTGGAGTGCCCCGAATGATAATCAGTGATGGGGGTACGCATTTCAGGAATCATAAGTTCTCGGCATTGTTGAAGAAATATGGGGTCAAACACAACATAGGTACCCCATATCACCCGCAGACTCAAGGACAGGTGGAAGTCTCCAATCGTGAAATTAAGAAGATTTTGGAGCGTACGGTGGCGTCCACGAGGAAGAACTGGAGTGCCCTATTACCAGATGTATTGTGGGCGTACAGGATGGCTAACAAAACACCTATAGGCACCACACCTTTTAGGTTGGCGTATGGTCAGGCTTGTCACTTACCGGTAGAGTTAGAGCACAAAGCACATTGGGCGCTTAGAAGGCTCAACTTGAGTTATGATGGAGCGGAGAGGAAAAGAATGCTTGAATTGAATGAGTTGGATGAGCTGTGGATGACGGCGTACGAAAACTCGTGAATATACAAAGAGCGCACCAAGTTAATCCACGATCGCCACATCCAGTTGCGCACGTTCAAGAAAGGAGATAGTGTATTGTTGTTCAATTCACGACTGAAGTTGCATCCCGGGAAGCTCAAATCCCAGTGGAGTGGGCCGTTCATGGTAGAAGAGGTCAAACCACACGACGCGATCTTGGTGCGTGATGGTGAGACCACGTTTTTAGTGAATGGACAAAGATTGAAGCTCTACTTTGGTGAAAATTACAAGAGGAAGGTGAATGAGGTCAAACTCATTTCACTTTCGGATGAATGAGGTGCCCTAAAGTCGTCTAGCCTAAGACGTTAAATAAGGGCGCTTGTTGGGAGGCAACCCAACCATCGGTACCTTAGTGTAGTTCATGTACAATCGTAGGTTGATTTGTTTTAGTTCAACTTTTAGTGTAAAAAAAAGAGAAGATACCGTGATCGGTTTGTTCCTTGTGCAGGCTGAGGCAGAGTCGATACCATCGACACACTGGTCGATGGTATCGACCATGGCACAGGTTGACAACTGTGGATTTTGCTCTGCGTCGATGGTATCGACCTACCTACAGGCAGGTCGTGAAGAAAAAGTCGATGGTATCGAGATGCATGTCGATACCATCGAGATCTCTGAAGATTTACATAAGAAATCGACTCAGGAAAGACGATACCATCGACGGGCATGTCGATGGTATCGACACATTCAAGTGAAAAAGGCGGCGGCCGGGCCTCGCGAGGATTTTCCCTAATCAGAGGGTCGATACTATCAACTTCTGTCGATGGTATCAACCATCCACGTTACAGATCCGCACGAACAAATCAACGACGATCGTGGAATCAAGACTGTAGATCCGGGTGCAGCATCGATACCATCGACCCATGTCGATGGTATTGACACGTCAGCGATCCGGGTTTCCAGATCCAGCCATCGATGACCGTCGATACCAGTGAGGGCGTGGATAGCATCGACAAGTGTCGATACCATCGACTCGCATCGATGGTATCGACGGGTCAACAATAGCACCGAACACATCTATTTAAGGGGAGTGATTGCGTCAGTTGACGTCACGCTTTCAGAGCAACTTCCTTCTCTTGTGTTGAGCGAACCCCCGAGACTTCCAAGCTGACGACGAGCAACACCGAGCGAAGGTCTTCATCGAGCGGAGATTCAACTCTCCAAACGTCACTGAGCTCTCTTTCTGATCCCCATTTCTCGTCGCAAACATGGCGTATGTGGCCGGAGCTTCCTCCTTACGTGCGAATCTGATGGACATTCCGAAATTCGTGCCACCACCGCCATCGTCGATCACACATCCCCGACTTGTCCATCCTTCCTCAGAGGTCCGGAAGATCTACGAGGAGATCATGCGGAGGAAGATAGAGCCCACCCAGTATGTGGACCGGGAAATGATCCGAGATCTCGGATTCGAGGCCAACTTGGCCTACGTTCTGAAGGGGTAGGACCGCCACACACCAATAAGGCCTGGCAAGCTAGAATTTCATGCAGATGGCCAGTCGTTCTTCGGCGACTGGCCCACGTACAAGGAATTGGTGGCAGAGTTCATGGCATCGCTGGACATCTGTGTCGTGCCCAACGACATCGTAACTACCGATCATGAGTGGATCAAGGGTCGGGTGTCTTTCCGGCTGTACAACCACGACTACACCCTCACGCTCAAGCAGTTCAACATGATATTCAATTGGAACCATTCGCAGTACGACCACCGGCGGCCGGACAACCGCACAGACTACGATGCCATTTTTTCCGAGCTGGCGACGGTGCCGCAAGGGAAGTCGGTGAGCTACCACAATGCCGCGGTAGCCGATTTCGAGCACCCTTTCGTCTGGGTACTGCACCGGATGCTGAGTTCTATGCTTTTTTCCCGGGGTGATCTGGCCCTCAGCAAATTTCAGGGGTCGGACCTATTCTTTCTATATAAACTCTTGAAGAGACAAGAATGCAATTGGGGTGACTTCTTTCTGCAGTGAGTATTGGACGTGAAGAGGAGTATGAGGAAAGCCCCGATTCACTTTGGCGGGCTTATCACTAAGCTGGCCATCTACCTGGGGTTGAATCTCGAGCAGTTGACTCCTCTCTCTACAAGAAGCAAGGTGAACTTGCAACATCTACACCGGTCCAATCTCCTACTTCTTCAAGATGGTTTGGCGTATGTGCATTGCCACGTCAACCATGCCTATCAGGAGTGCTCGTTGTCTGATCCGGTCTTCAACATCGAGGGGGCGCAACACTTCCGATGGCCAATCATAGCCATCGCTGACTCTGATGACGAAGGCGGCAATGACGGTGGTGACGACGGAAATGACGGTGAGGCTGAGGAGGAAGAGGAGGCATTCACACCTCTTTGAGCACGAGTGGCACCTCGGAAGCGTCCTCGGATGCATCCGGGTGCATCTTCATCATCACAGCCTACGCTGCCACCACCACCGCCCTCGCAGCCAAGTGAGGATGCCTATTCTATGCAGGGCATGTACGTGATGCTGCAAGACATCCAGCAGACCCATCATGGCCACACAACCACTTTTGCCGGTATTCAAGATACTACCAACCGACTCTTTGTCAATCAGCAGGCGATTTTTGAGAATGAGTGCCTTCTTTTTGAGAATCAGCAGAACATCCATGATAGGTTGCACAGGATGGAAGTGCAACAACAGCCGTTTTTCAATCAATACTGGAGCCAGAATTATTTTGGGGGGGTATCCACAGCCTCCGTCGATGCCCCAGTACGATCCGACATTCCAGGGGCAGTACCCGTCTTGGGACCCCACAGCGCCGCAGTACCCACCTCCACCACCACAGGAGTGATCCAGTATCACTGTTCCAATCTTTAAGTTTGTTTTTGACTATGAGGCCATAGTCGAATTCAAGCTTAGGGGGTAGTTGGAACAATTTTATCTTTTACTGTTTTTAGTTTTTAACTTTATTGTTTTTTTTTGTTATTTGTTTCTTGCAATTTTAGTTTTTGTAGGATCCACATGCTATCTAGTGTAATTGTGGATGTCATAAAGTTTGTGTCATCTCATTAATTGTGCATGGGAAAATCAAGGGAAATTTAAAATTTTTTGTGTGTTTGCAAAGCTTGTCTTGTTTAACCTTGGGCACATATCCTACGAAAATGATTGGTTTTGTCAACTTTAAAACAAAATTTCACAACTGTACTCCTAATGATTCATGAAAGTGGATGGAAATGGTTGTTTGAGCCTAACCTGACCAAATGGTAATAAGACTCTAATTGGATGTAAGAGAGAGAAACCTCTTAACTACTACACAGGTCAGTAAGGAGGGACACATAATATCTTTCTAAGGTTTAGTCATCTAGTCTTGTGATCTTTCCACCTCATTGTTTTCACAATCCACCATAAGAATTGGAAGTACTTTACCGTTTTAACTTTTTTGACAACATTTTATATAGATAGGTCCTACATTGAATTTATTTCCATATGTTTTGCATAAAAAGAAAGAACAAAAAATTAGAATAGTGATACATGCACATTACCCTTAGGTGCATGCCATGTAGTTGCATGCATAATTTTCATGCATAAAGTATATCATGTATCTCAATTTTTCTCCAATGGTGAATTAAATTGTTCCATACCTTCTAAGTAGTGCAAATTTCTGAGTATGAAGAAAAATAAGCCCACTAAAATATTCATTATCAATTATGGATACAAGGGTTGAAAAATGAAAAAAAAGAGAAAAAATATGCATAATGAAAAAAAGAGTTATGTAGAAGCAACAATAATAAGAAGGAGAAAGGAACATAATATCACCTACATTTCAAGATAATTGAGTACATGATGTAGCTTAATTAGATGTCCATTTCGTTTTGAGATGGATGGTTAGTACATGCATCATTCCACCCAATTTTAGGCATTAGGGCAATTTTCATGTGCATTTGCATCATTTAGGACATTTTTGTTTTATGTATGTTGAAACTGTACAATACTTCCACTTTCTTCCATGAACCACCCATCTTCATCCACCCGTTGCTCGGATTGATAGGCCACCATGAATTTCTCCTCACAAAGGTATATCAGGAGAACTGCTTCCATGTAGATGGTAGTTAGGGCGAGCAACGTAGTATAGGAGATCACAAGATGAACCAAGTCAGAACCGGTGAGTTTTATTATGTTAACCGCCTTATGTGATAGTGTTCATCAGTTTTGAGGTCAATTTCTTTTATGGATGATTACTGTCGCCTTCAGGGTAATTACCATTCCGTGGTTAGAGAGGGCCGGTATGTGAATGTCCAGTGGGACTCATATGGGATGTTGGTTGTGATGTGTTGTTCTTCAGTTGACATTAGAAATTCTATTCTAAGGATTAGTTGCTCGAGGGCGAGCAACGTTCAAGCTTAGGGGAGTTTGATGCGATGATTTTGAGTCGCATTTATAGACATGTTTGATATGTGTTTTATGCTTTTATTAGTCATCTTTATGGTTAATGTTGCATAATTCATCCACTTTGGTCTTTGCTACTATTTTATGTCAAATCCCCTTTATTTCATCGTTTTGAGCATCAATTGTCAAAATATTATTATTTGTGTGAATTTATGTGGTTTCGTGTTTGAATTTCAGGAAAAAAACAAGTATCTGCTTCTGTCGATACCATCGACGGAAGTTGATACCATCGACCGGACCACAGGCTGCCAGCCGCGAGTATCAGCAAAAAGTTGATACTATCGATAGGGATGTCGATGGTATCGAGCTATCATCAGGTTGCTGGTGAAGAAGCAGTCGATAGTATCGACACCAAGTCGATACCATCGACGCACGGAGGTTACATCGACGCAAAATGACAAAACCGTCGCTACAGGGTAGTCGATATCATCGACCCGCGTCGATTGTATCGAGACTACATCAGGCACTCGGATGAAAGGAAAGAAGGGTTGCCGCTACCACACTGGGTCGATACCATCGACCCGCTTCGAAGGTATCGACACCGTAAGATATGTGTTTGATTCAGAATGATCTTAATCGGACGGCCGTGGTTAATTAGCGACCTAATGAGGAAGATATACCTAATTACGGCCGCCCAGACGTGGAGATCATCTCATTAGCCATTGCACGAGTACCGAGGAGCAATAGAGAGGAGAACGGAGGCCAGAAGCTCATACCAGTTGATCCGGACACCGAAGATGACAGATTCCACCACCGAAAGGTGGGAGAGCACGTGTTATTCGCGAAGGATCAACCGGTTCTTCTCCGTTCATGGGTTTCACCTCTCTTAAATCCGTGGTATAACAATTTTATAATAGTAATTCATATTTTATCTCTTAAATCCGTGGTATAATTTCATTTTCTCAATATGTTGTTATGCTTGATCACCATAATAATAACCTAATGCCCTTAATCACTTTGAAAGAAGGATTAACGGCTGAAAAGAGACGGAATTCACATTAATCGACAAATTCCTTGACCAAGGTGGTGTAAAATTAATGGTGGATACTGAGAGATCGTTCATAATGCACCTAGTTTAGGGTATTGGTTACTACGACGGTGGAACCGACCTAGACTTAGGTAGTGAATTGCACCACGACAGTGGGCGATTCTGTTTTCAGGCCACTACCCAGATAGAGAGAGAAAATTGAGGCATTATATAAAATCTAATACAATGAAAACCTGCGGTGAAACCACAATCCTAAAGATACCATTTTGAATTGATTAAATCAACATTTAATCGATCGTTTGTTTTGTTTTATTTCTATTTTTCTTTTAATTTTAACAACAACTCTCAATTTTTTATTCGGCTTAGCTGATCGCAAATAGTTAGTAGGAGTCTCCAACAATTCCCAGTATCCCTGTGTTCGACTCGGGCCTCACAAAGGCCTGTACTACTCGACGCGTTCACTTACATTTTAGCGCACAGTAAAATTGCGTCACCAGGATTTATATAGTGGTCTACATTTAAGTAGGGGCAATATAGGTAAAGCAGTGCAAAAATTGGCTAGGGTTGATGCCCACCACGGGGGTGGTGAGTCACCACAGCCATGGTGGTTGTAGGGGAACATGTCGTGGTGTATGGGCACGGGTGAGGTGAAAAATGGCTAAAGATCACAGGGAATTGGTCAAAATTGTACATGAAATTCCACAGCCGTGGTGGTCACCACGGCCGTGGTGGTAGTGAGGGTGGTACGACTGTTTTGGCCAAATTCATCAATTTCTAGAAGTTGTAGTAATAATTTGTGATTGGGGCATGTCCACCATGGCCGTGGTGAAGTACCACAGTCATTTTGGTGTCCTTCCCATGCACTTGATCTTTGAACTTGATCATCCATGGAGGTTATTGCTTCAAAACATTTTTTGACCACTGGGGGTAGGTTGGGAGTGGTTTGGACTTCATTTTGGGCTCCTTGAAGCCTGAGGAAACCCTAGATTGGACCATCTTCTTTCCATGCACGAAGTAGTGCACAAAGTACCTATAAAACATGCAAAAATCCTCCATAAGTGTATTTGATAGAAATATAAATATTGAGGGAAATAGCATGTAATCTAATAGGTATAGATGTGATTAAAGTACAATAAGATACAAAAATCAACCCTAAAATATGGTTGAATCACCACCCCAAACTTAAAACATACTTGTCTCAAGTATTATCCAACTCAATCTCTCTGCAATTTTTCTACAATCAAGAAATGACAAATGTAATGCAAAAGATGATTATTACTGAATGGGATCAATAATGACTAAGTGCATGCATTCCACCTCTATCCTCTCCTACTTTCACAAACTAATCATGAAAAGAGCACAAAGCATATGAACTTCAAATATAGAGCATATAACACACAAGCTATCCATATTTCTTTCATGTAGTTTTGGGTAGACCGTTTCATAATGGTGTTAATCAAGGATGACTAGGAGTGTTGTTTCAGCTTCATGCATTCAACCTTATGTTTCAAATCACACCAAATGAACCACATGACTGTGAAAAGGGTAAAATGAGCTAGGTTTGATATTTCCTAGCTCAATGGGTATGAAAATGGAAGAAAGGATTGCGGTAAGCTTTTGGAGTGCTTTTACACACTCATCTTATCTTTATTTAGATGCTCTTAAATAGGAGTATCTTTTATTTTATTTTTGCTTTTTTTTTCTTTTTCTTTGCCCTTGGAGTAGATAGGCCATATGGCGAATAAAGTGAAGTGATGAGATGTAGATGTGGCCACCCCAAACTTTTGGAGTTGGCCACAACTGATATGTGCACTTTGGCATCTTTTTCATGAGGCCGAGGGGTAAGAAGATGGTGAGTGAAGAGTCGGGTAAAAGAGGGGTCACTGGCATGATTCTCAACATAAGGTCTCCTGAATGAAAATTAATCCATCACTTCATCTAACAATTTCACACCACATGAATGAACAACCTAAAATTGATACTTCTATCAAGTGATTTCATAGGCACTAAGCGCTCACAACTTGCTCAAGTCACAATTCAACCGAATCATTCACAAACATAAGAGAGGTGACATGCATATAAAAAGTCAAGAATTGATACCATTTAGCAATAAACAATGATAAGTCACTTGCATTTGTCAAAGGTCATCCTTTTTAATCCAAAGAGTAGAGATTGGGTCAAAACACACTTTTAGGCAATAAATCTCAAATTTGGGCAAAATTGGCTAAAACGGTGCCAGGTTGCCTTCAATCACATCTGAGCCTATCTTATTGAACTTAAAGTTGTAAACAATAAAATACTAGCTAAAACATGCAAGAATTACCAAAAAATGACATGATATGCAATGCATGGCAACAAGAGCAAATTTTTTTGTAAATTATGCAAAAATTACAAGAAAGTAAACCACATGACATGCAAACATGCAAAGAAGGAACACAAAGTATGGATACACGAATATGAGAAATGGTAATATTGTTTGGTCATCTTGAGAAAAAATTTAGAACAAGGAACATAGAGGAAATTTGGGTAAAGCAAGGGCTTACCTCCCTACCACCCCAAACTCTTAAACCATGTTGTCCTCAACATGAAAGAAGTTTAGGATGATAGGGTAGAGGATATGGAGTCTGGGTAGAAAAACATCAACTGGGGGAGGGATATCTCAAGGTGTCTCATGAACAAGAGATATCCACCATGGTTGTGGTGTCCATACAACCATTTTGCATTGCCTCCACCACGGTCGTGTTGATCTCCTTTCTGTAGCTTTTCTACTAATTTGCAATTTTCTCTTCAATTTGGATCTTCTCCTTGGTGATATCATCCATGCATCCTCCTCCTTCTAATGAACCTGTCCTAACATTATTCACAAACAACAAAAACCATCAATTATAAAGTGTGTGTTTTCTTGGAAAAGTATAAAAATAACCAAAAGTATCAAAAATTGAAGTTTGGGTGAAAAATTCCCAAACCTAGGTGGGTTGCCTCCCATAAGTGTTGACTTTCATGCCTTCATCTGGTCTTCTTGTTCCTTAACTATCAACCATTGTCAAAAAAAACAAAATGTTTACATCCCCATCATAGGCAATCCTCTCAAATGTTGTCGTTGATTGATCTTCCTCCCAAGGGTCATGCGAGCTACTTAAGCATTTTTCATCTATTTCTCTCCTTGGGGATCATCATCATAGATCTTAATCAGCCTTAAGACAATCAAAAATGTCATTCCATACTTTTTCTCTCTCTCTTTAGGAATGGGTCTTCATAGGCATCAAAGAGAGGGGTCTCAATCATATGGGACACTAGCAAACAAGGATTTTTCGACAAGGGCTTTTCATTAAGACCTTTGTCCAATGTCTTCCCTCCCTTGTCAAGCTTCTCAACAGCCTTCTCACACCCCATGAATGAAACCATATCCATTTGATCATAGGAAATAGGGGGATCATGTATGTGATAGTTCTGGTGGTGGCACCGGTGTTAATGGCCTTTGGAATTGAGGTGGAGGAGTGAATTGAGGTTGGAAGGTGAATTGGTGGGAAGGTTGTGGTGATGGAGGTGGTAGGGGTGTGTAAGGCTTAGGATGTCCTTGGAGGTAGGGAGGTGGAGGAAATGAATGGGTTTGTACATTTTGGCCTTCCATCTTATCTTCCCCGAGTGGCTTGTCACATGCACAACGCACAACCAAATAAAAGAAAGCAAGTTAGCAAACCAATATGCAAAAAGAATACAAAAATAATAAATAAATAATAGCAATGATGAGAGTAGTAGGAAAAGCCAAAGAAAAACTAACTAGCTAGGATGAGCACTTTTACTCCCTAGCAACGATGCCAGAAAGCTCCAAAAGCTTGGTGCGCTCCCGCCAATGGCATTACACACCACTCAATTGAGACTTGAATGGATGCAACTCCACAGATAGAACCACAGGGGTAGATTAAACTTTTGAAATTTATATTGACCTAAACTCAAACGACGTACTTCTACTAAAACACTAATCCATAAGCGTACGGGGTCATGTCATATTATAGGTAAGGTGGCAAGTATAGGGTCGATTGACAGGGAGAAAAGGGGGCACTAGAGCTAGGTTGGTTTTGCTAGGTTTGTACTACAGAGACTAGGATTAAGGATTTAAAGGTGATTTGATTGTTAAACTAACTTGAGAAAGAAAGTAAGTAAAGGTAGGAAAATACGATTAAAACCTAAGTCAACCCTAGACAATTAATTCTACTAAGCAGGAAATGGCAAAATAAGGTAAGAAAAGAACAAACAATGCTAAGTCAAGAAAGAAGAGGCAAAAGAGAAATTAAAGACCTAAGTTGGCAATAACAAAGCAAGAATAGGGAAAGAAGATATCTAAGCAAGAAAAGAGCTAACTAAGCTAACACTAGGTAAACAAGATGGAGACTAGAGTTTTAAAGCAATAAAGGGAGATGTGGGTTGTTTAGCGTATGCACTTATCAATTAAGTTGGGGGTGACATATGAACATTTTAATTTCATTTATATTATCAAATCAAACAACAAGTTAGAGTCTAGTGAATTATCCTAGGCTACTAACTGGCCATGTATATGCTAGGTTGTGTATAGAAAAACTAGTCCCTAACACTCCCCACTACCCTTGCGAGGCTCAATTGGGTTAGGGCTTAGGTGTGATTCAATTAGAGTCTAAACAAGCCTAGGTTTCTAGGTTAGATGATCATAGGATGATTTGGGGTTGAGACTAGTAATGGGAGTAGAAGTGAGGTTTTAGGCCTCCCATCACTCACATTCTAACCTTAAGAAAGCTCCATGCTAAACACACCAATTTCATCTAGCTACTTAGATCTCTCAACTAGGGTTACAAGAATTTATTAAGATGTAGAAGGATGGGTAGCTAGCTAGGGATCCAAGAATTGGACCTAGGAGAAAATCCCAAAATTCACACATATAATCAATTTCCCTTAATTCGTAGGTGATTTCAAGCATAAACCAACAAGTAATGTATGAAGAGTGAGACACAAATAGAACATAATCATTAGCAAATGGAATTACAAAGTTTACGTATAATTTTCCCCCAACATGGTATCAAAATAACATTTCACACCCCAAACAGCCCACCCAAGGGGCGTGGCTACTCATAACAATGCAAAGTACACAAAGAAAGGAGAAGGACATATAAGAAGCCATGGAGCTCAGTGTAGATGAAGAAATCCTCTACTTCAGCTACTACAAGGCATCCTCCTCTCTCCTCCAAGGTGTAGGGGCATGGAATGATGGTGGAAATGGATGCAAATGAGAGGGAACAAGGGTTTTGATGGTGGAAATAGTGAAATGGAGTGAAATGGTGGTGGAAATGGAGTGAAATGCTAAGGGGAGAAAATGGGGAGATAGGAGGTGGTAGAAGGTAGTTGGGGGTGGCAAACCTTGAGCTCCAGCCACCCCTAGGGTTTATATAGGGGTCTAGGGTTAAGTAGGGGCAATATAGGTAAATCGGTGCAAAATAGGCTAGGGTTTATGCCCACCATGGGGGTGGTGAGTCACCACGGTTGTGGTTGTTGTAGGGGAACATGGTCGTGGTGTATGAGCATGGGTGAGGTGAAAATGTCTAAAGATCATAAGGAATTGGTCAAAATTGTACATGAAATGCCACGGTCGTTGTGGTCACCAAAACCATGGTGCAGTGAGGGTGGCATGGTCGTTTTGGCCAAATTCATTATTTTCTAGAAGTTATAGTGATAATTTGTGATTGGGGCATGTCCACCACAGCCGTGGTGAAGTACCACAATCATTTTGATGTCCTTCCCATGCACTTGAGCTTTGAACTTGATTAATAATGGAGGTTATTGCTTCAAAACATTCTTTGACCAGTTGGGGTAGATTGGGAGTGGTTTTGGCCTCATTTTGGGATCGTCCAAGCCTGACGAAACCCTACATTGGACCATATTCTTTCCATGCATCAAGTAGTGGACAAAGTACCTGTAAAATATGCAAAAAGCCTCCATAAGTGCATTAATAGAAATATGCATATTGAGGGAAATAACATGTAATCTAATGGGTATAGATGTGATTAAAGTGCAATAAGACACAAGATTCAACCCTAAAATAGGGTTGAATCAGTTGTTCTATATAGAAAATACATACTATTGTTGTAATACGTCTCCTTAGTGGGACCATCTACATGATCCAATAATTTAACTATATTCTTAGATAGTTTTGCTCATGTATTAGCTCTATTTTTCTGAAGAAGTTGATGTAGTAAAGTTTATCTATATATATAAATAAGAATTTCATTAAATTAGAGTTTCTGATGTTTTTCTTCTACTATTTTTGTGAGGAATATCATATTCTTATTGGATCTCGATGTATCAAAAGATTTGAGTGGTTGATTTATGTATTTATTTATATGCTTTACAAATTGGAATACAACACTCACTCAAACCATTATATCTTCTATAACAATATTGTGGAGTAGGGAAAGTAATTTGACTTTGTATTTAACGTTTCTTTTAGTAACATTACAAATGGGGTTGGAGGAGAAAGTTGTATAATAATTTTTTTCACAATAAATATATGTAACAAACTACTTATTTTTTGTATCGCCTTTCCTTAGAAGCCAATTCATATGACTAAACAATCATTTTATTTAAAAAATCTTTTACCCTTAATCTTTCCCTTTCCCTTCCCTTTGTTCAATCATAACAAGAAAATCATCTTGTAGCTCCATAGTCTGCCTTCAAAACATTGCTTTAGGTTAGTAACACCAATAGTGTTTGTGACCCATGGAACCAAAATTCATCTGAATTATCATGGTTTATAAGAGTGATCAATGCTTTGAGATAATGTATCTTATCCAACTTTTAGGATAATATATATTTTTTTACTATATTGGTTTGTTTCCAAACTACTATGATACATGAATGGTAGATGTTGCTTTCTCATATCTTCTTGTTTAACTTTATCCTATTGTTATGCCTGATCCGATCATTAAATTTTTCCTATAGATTGTCCTTATCATATTATCTTTATTTAGTGTCATCTTATCTATTATGGACTAATCTTCTGGTTCAGTCTTATCTATTGTTAAATAATAAGGCTATAAATAAATAATATGGATGAGTAATGTGTGACAAAAGGATAGATAAAGAGAAGAGAGGATGAAAGACTTGGGTAAGGAATTGTAAGGTATAAGGATTTTGAGATACAAAAAATACAATGCAAACCTTTTTGACAATGCTTAATAAAATAAATGATTCTCTTGGTGAAATCTTGTCTCTCATTAGGTATTCTCTAATTGGTTATTTAATCTAACAATTTGGTTATTTTATTATTTATTTTGCATGCTTGAGATGTATCTTGTATAACATAGTTCTTGTGCTTGAAGCTTCTTCTAGTTACTTGAAGTGGAATTAGAGCAAGTTTTTATTTAGACAATAGATACATCATTGGTGTCAAATAAAGTTTGGTGATGTCATAACTTGGGAGTCATTTTTCATAAACTTTTATGAAAAGATTAACTTGTGTGGCAAATTAATAAAATATGTCTTAGTAAAAAATGGGATAATTTAAGATTTCGAAGGAGAGATACATTAAAAAATGTTGATGAATATTTCACAATTATGGAAAGCAAGGTTGCCAATAAAATTCATATATGCCTTTCAGCTTAGATAAACTATTATATGTTGATGAGGAGTCCTTGAGAAAAAAATTATGAAATGTTTTGAAAGAACTTTATATTGATAATTCTTTGACTAATAGATGTTCAAAATTAGGCGAATATGGAAATGGTGCATGGAAGACATCACACAGTTCATTGACCCTCTCAAAATATTTAAAAATATTATTTCACAAATTGTTAGAGTGAATGACAAGATCAGTGAGAGGGACAAGGTTGTACTCCAATATTCATCACTACCACCATCATGAGAGAGATTGGTGATGAATATTATCATTAGGAAAGTACACTAAATTTTATTAAGGCTGTCACATATATGTTGGAGGTAGATTCCTTCATAATCATATGAATCTTCAGCTTGAGGTGACATCTTTATGGAATGTGACACAAATACAAACAGGTCATTTAAAAATGAATTTTATGTGTAAGAAAATATATGTGTTTTATATATGTGATGAGGTGGGTCACATATTACATTGTTGTAATAAGTTGAAGATATTGAAGAGAGGAGTTTACTCATTAATAGAACAATATTTTAATGCACTTGTTTTTATATAATCTAGTATGTTTCATGAATGGATATTTGATTCAAGTTCCATTTTCATCATATGTCCAACGAGAGTAAGATATTTTATGAAGATTCTTTGTATTGGGTGAATGGAACTATTTACCAATTTCCAATTCACTAGAATTGTAACACTAAAATTTAAGATGTATAATAGAGCATGCCATACATATATATGGTGTTGATAAGTTCCTAGTCTTATGACATATTTATATGTGAGATGGAACTTAATCCATTAGTTTTAAAATGTAAAAACTATGTGGGGTGGTAAATGTCATTATCAACTACAAAGAGGAAATCAAGGGTACCTAGTCTAATGAAAAATATTCATTGGTTGGAGATGTTCAAAACAAACCAAGAGCAACTAGTGGGATTTTTACCAAAACTAGAGGCATAGTGTCACTTGAGGCAAGCATTATGAACGCCAATAGTGCTATATGCATTCAATTCTTAGTAGTAGTACTATAAATTCAGAGACAAATTTCAATAGATGTATATGTGAATATGTGAACTACAAGAATAAGAAAGACAGGGCAAGGCTGACCATCTGGTTTCTTGGAGCATATGTTGCTGGGAGAAAATAAAAGTATATAGCTACGAAGGCTGAAGGTTGGAAGAATAGTATTCTTCCAATCATAGGTGGTGGCAATGTGGTTTATCAAGTTGTACAACTTGAGGGGCTCTTATATTCTATTACATAATTAGACGTCTAAAATGAATAACATATAAAAAGAAAGTGATAAAACTAAAAAAATTAATTGATTTCTTTGTTTTGTTGGGAACTTATTTGCAATTAAATTAGTGTTTTCTTATATTGTTTTGATGCTTAACATTATTATTTCATTCATCTTATAAATTTTGATAATTTTCTCTTATTATTATTCTAGGTTAAGAGGGTATGGGCCAATGCAAATTTGATTTTTGAAGAATGTATGAAAAGTTATACATGTATCTGCTAAATTAGTTAGATATGTTGCTGGGTATGACAATACCCACACCGTATCTATACCGTTCTGAGCCCTAGGTGCAGAAAACTTTATGTTTCAATTCATATGTTGATATCACAAATCCTATGACGCTGGTTTGGCGTGTCCATAAAACAAACTTGACAAACGAAGGTATGTAGGTCCTTTTCCATGTCCACAGGACAATCCAAAATAAACTCAAGCAAGCATGCCTCTTGCGAATTGTCTATGTTGTGATTGGTAAGAACATTTTTACACATGGTTTAGACATGTAAAAGGGATACTTAGAGCACACATTGATGTGGTAATATATTTTAGTTTGTATCTCTTTCTGTTATCATAAATTTATATTTTATTAATAATTAAACTCTAATAAAGCATACTGACCACTTGTACGTAGACACACCTATATTTTAGGACGGTTATGTAATAATTTTCTAAGAATGAATAGATTTTTTCTATAGGTTATAATAATTGTTGCTCTCTGTTTATTCTTTTAGAGGGTCGACTTTGGTGGCAAAATGCTACTTTTTCATTGGCTCTTCTATAAAAATTATACAATGCTTCTTGTACTACAATTTTTCCTTCATCCATCATTTGAGATTACATATTTTCCTTCATCCATCATTTGAGATTACACACCCATAATCATAGTTTAGACTTCTATGCCAAAGAAATATGCCTAATTGATGGGGCTTCTAAGAATTGGCTGACCATTAGGAATAAAACATATACATAAATGACAAATTATTATTATGTTTGTTCAATTATTACACAAATAATTGTCTTTTTCTGATAGATGCATAAAACAAACAAATGTGTGTTATATATAAGCCACAATAAAAAGGGTTGCAATATTGTGTATGGACCGGCAAGTACGATTGGAACGTGAAAATCAATTTGATGGGGAAGAACGCTGATACACTGCATCGTAATTGGAATAAAAATGAATTACAAATATTTCAAGATGCAATAGAAGGCTAGCATGTGTACTTATACATACCTATTAGATAGGAAAAATAAGTAAAGCAACACACTTTGTATAATTAATACTCAATGTAACACATTTAAGAATATAATTCTCAATATAACCAATTTTCAGCGGAATCGCCACCTAAAGTGGCTTGCTTCGATTATAGTGGGAGTCATTTCAGAAAATGAAAGAAATAGGTAAATGAACAAAATGCCACTTGAAGTGTCATTTTTATGTTTTTTTAAATACAACTTCCCAAAAAAATGAATCCTTTTAACATTAGACTTGAAAGACGTCACTTAAACTTCTAGAATGAAATGGTCCATACCTAAAATTATATTTACAACGATGATATAGATGGTATTCTTTCTACTATAGTATGTCAGTTTAGCTTTTTTTTCTACATAATAGTGAAAAATGCTTCAGAAAAGTACATTTATTTGTTCAATGGACATAGTTGGACTCAACTGAGAAATTACGACATAGTTATGTACTGATGTAATTAAGAAACAATGCGGTTTCTTCCAATTACAAGAGCGAGTTGAAAGAAAACATTATTTTCTCTAATATGTTATTTTGCACGTATAAAATTTGTTGCTATGCAACAAACTGAAATCTAAGTCCTGAATGATCAATACCGAAATGGTTTTTGTTAAAAGCGTTATACATGTAAATATGCTTGTCGGAACTCTTTCGTTTGTTGTTGTAAACAAGTCCATAGATAAGTAGATCATCTTTGTTCCCCGTTTGAGAAGTTGTGTTGCCAGTGACATGACAGTGATCAATGTAAATGTTCTTCTCCCCGCATGTTCTTCTCCCCGCACAATATACTGTTGCATGTCATTGCTATTGTTACGCTGTAAAATTGTACTAGTAAGTACTCTGATATGATTACATGAATAATTTACTGCTGTATTCCGCGTTACATTCTAACACTGTGCTAGCTAGTAAGTACTCTGATCTGGTTACACCATTAGCGATCCTAGAAAATTAGAAAGCCAACGCCTTATTTAATTGGGAACTCCTAACCTAATACATTCATGCACTACACTTCGGAGGAAAGCTAGGTTGGCAGGCTATACGCCAAGGCCACTACTTCGGTAGAACTGAAGTACAGAGTGTGCATATTGTTTCTTGTATAGGTTTTTCCATATGCAACCTTCAGACGTCAAGCAGCAGGAGCAACGTCGGGGCCGTCATCGTCATCGTCAGCACATTCGCAGTCCCAAGTACTGGCGAGGCGTTCAGGCCTTGACGAAGAGGCAGCAATTCCATGGTCGCCGCTGTAGGCCATGGAAGCTGGGAACCTAAGGGAAACAATCACTACCATTGTTCGAGAGGATTGAAGAGTAGACTGATCAAACTGCTTGCAGACAGGGGGGCTAGCTGTGCTATGTCTAAGAGTTAATGCTTTGAGTTTGGGTGTCTTCGTGCTCTCTATATAGGCACTTGGAGAGGACTGGTTCGAGGATGGCGCTGTGAGAACAGTAGCGAAAAAGAGCTGATGATGTGGGTTTCTATGCCGCTGACATGGCCGGGGAAGAACGGAGTGCGCATTCTCGGAGTGCACTTATACACGTGGACGTAGCTAGGATACCACGTTGCTGTGATATGGTATGGATGGACACGACGAACGAGGGTCATGCGAGAACAAGTACTGATGTAGCAGGGGAATACAGGATCACCGGGGCCGGAGAACTGGAATGCATTTGCTATGAAGGTTTTGTTTTCTACGGTAAAAAGTCTTTCACCGCGTTATAACTATTTGAAATAAGGCCTCGAGTGGCTGAAGGAGCTTTACACCATGTTCCAACTCGCTATGAGTTCGATCAACTTCGGTGAGTGAGAGCGACGTCCATTTATGCAGAAAAGTACCGAAAAAGGCCTGTCCTTGTTTTGGGCGCAGTTGCTTTTCCGTTCTTTTCCGTTGCTGGAACTGTCCGGTGTGCTCACATCGTCGTCTATTTCACAAGGGATGCAAAACACGTAGAGATTCGTAAGCCATTGAGAACACGTAGTTTTATGTTAAGTTAATTAGTTGTGATCATAGTTCTAACTTATCTCCGAACAAATATAAACAATCAAACATATACTACAACAAAACATGGTAAGTCAAGGCTAATTCCTTGACCACGGAAACCTGAATCCCTGACATCAACTTGTTGGTTAGGGCCTCATCCTGACCATTGTATCCTGACTGGAGGCTTGATGAGCAAAAAGTTCTTGTGAGGGCTATCCCTGAGCAAAAAGACTTAAAATCCTTGAGCCTTGCGCCTAAAAGATACATGAACATGGCCCTTGGGATAAATATTTACTCAAGGCCAAGACCTTCGGGATAAAATATTCTTTCTTCTGTAGATATACCTTTTATACCATTAGATTTAATATCATGAATGTACAATCAATAAATTACACAAAAATAAACTTTAATTTCCAAAAGCAAATCATATATGTATATATTTATTTTTCAAACACATACAAAGTTTTTCATAGAAAACTCAAATAATACACAAATTATTATTCTTCTTTCAGAAACAACTATGTTGAACATCCTTGCAAAATTGTATCACATTATTTCCATATTTGGTTTTTTATCACAAACATTACAATATGATGAAAATAATATGTTTGCAGAAGCATCTGATATATGTCATTTCATAAAGTTTATGGTTGATGACTCTATCTGTTGTTGCTTTCTCTATTTGCACCATGAAGATTGTCTCTATTTTCATCATTGCGTGTACCAAGAGTACTATCTCGGTTATCTTGATCAAAAAGCATATAACTCACGTGTTAATCATACTATTTAAATAATAAATAAGTTTTAGATCTATAATATAACTAATGTTACTAATTCACACCAAGTTAGAAGGAACCAACATTCAAATAAGTATGACATTTGTTACTACTTTGAAGAAATTATTTAGAAAAATAAAATTAATGTTTTCTTGTTAAAGTAGAATTTAGATATAATAAACAAGTAAAGTAGTTCAGACGCTCCAGATGCAAGAAAGGTTCATATAATAATGATTTGTATATCTTAACAGAATGATGGTTATAAGTAAGAGTTTATACATGAAATATCTAAACTATTCCATCAAACACTACTTGTTGCAAAACTAAAATGTAAGCATAACTAATGGGGTTAAAAAATTATCGGTATACCTGATTGCGAGAAGTCCTAACCCCTTGATATGAGTATGGGCATCCATTGTTCATAAATCCAAATGGCGTACTTTGTGAATTGTTTCCGCTCTAACTAAATATTACATACATAATCGACACACAATTAATATATGTAATGAGATCCTTTCTAAAAGTACCAATTAATAACATTCCATACTTGAGGGGGTTGTTGTGCAGGTGTTGGCCACATCCCCATATATGGGAAGCCAACTACACGTGGAGACCACATATTTGATTGGACCTATTAGATTATATAATGTGTCAACTACTTCGTTACTAAGACATTAACCTAAAATGAAGTTTTTAGAAACATACTTGCATAGTGAATGGTGTTGGAGATTGGTCACTATTGGGTCATCCTGCACCCTGGAAGATCAATTACAAGTTAAAAAAAATATTACAAAATATTAACTATCATAATTTACTATACACTTACATGTAATATGGAAAGCAATGGTGTTAATGGGCCCATCATTTTTTGTGACATTTCACTCATCATCTTTTGAGACATCTTAGTAATCAACTCTCTTATTTCTTTTCTTGATTCTTGCATCTCACTTTGTACAATATCAATAGGTTCCTATTAATGTGTAACATAGTTAAGAAATTATAATTTTCAATAAAGATAACCATATGGTTTAATCTTATAGTTAAAAACCAATACCTTGTATTTTTTATTTTCCTCTCGTAAAATTTCATTTCCAACAGGTAGAGATATACCCCGTTCTCCCATCTTATCATGTCCAATGCCAACTAACCGAGTGTGCTTGGATTTGACAGGCTTAATAACATGAAGAAGAGATTCATTCTCTAGATTTTCAATACTAATGTTGGTTCCTTCATCTTGTAACTCACTTATTTTAGATTTATATTTCTCCATAACTTTTTCCTGAAATATTAGAGTATAAACATGTCCTTGTTTAAGGAATAAAATACATAGAAATGGACATTATTCTATACATACCACAATATTGAAATCATTAGTATAAGTTGCTTCCAATAAATTTAATTTACTTGGAGTGTGTCCAAGTTGTATCTCCTACATTATTATAGCATGTGAATTAGCTAGAATCAAATGAATTTGTAAAGGGATAATATATAGTCATTTTACTAAATTTTGATGTTTCCTTGCAAATGTCTTAGATCCTATGTAATTATTAATTTTTTTCTTTGATCTATTAGCTTTGTTCTTTTCAACAATCTCCTAAATAAAATGTAATATCAAACATGTTATATATTCATAATGAAATAAGGCCTCGTCATTTGAAAGATATTATTTACATGTGTTTTAGGATTACTCCACTTCTCAACCAACCATAAAAATTGATCAAGATTGATGCAAGTGTCTTTTGAAACTTCCTCCTTCATGGTGTCCATATCATTTTGATATTTGGACCAATATTTTGCCTTCAACTCGGTCCACCAGTCAGTTATACTGGAATTAATGATTGCCCATACTCGTTCCCAACCCTTGGTATGACCACTTAAATCAAGAGTGGCATGTTTAAAGTATATAACATTCAAGAGATCAAATGAAGTTAATGTTTATATGAAATGTATCATGTACATATTATGTATAAATTTATAATCTCTATGATGGTCTTTGTATTATCAAATGTAGATTGAGGCATTTGAGGCCAGTAGCTATCCACTGGCCAAATACTAGAATTCCGAGCCAATATGCCAAACATCAAGCCTAGATATTTCCCCTCATCTCCAAGTTCAAATCCTTTTTCATCAAAAATAACTTTATGTCTTTGGCTAGATTTGGCTTAATCTTTGCCATAGAATTAGGACCTCTACACCACCTTCCTATTGAACTACACTCAAGAGCTACATTTATAGGTACTTCTTCATTGACTTCATCAAACCGGGATGGAATGAGTGTGACATCCATTGTTTCTAATATCTTCTATCCCATTTCATTGAGCCAATCTTGATGACTTTCTTGCCATCTTGCTATAGAAAAATATAAAGATTAGAAATGGTCTATACCATAAGAAACTTGAGTCTCCATAACATCAAAAATTTCAAATATGAACATGTCAATTTCCATTAGAGATATAGTGTAACACAAACCAAAACCAGACTGCATTGTAGATACAACTTTTGTAAAATTAGATTCCATTAAGAAAATGTTAAGTACATGCAAAAATATGACTAAGTACAAATTATTCTAATGTCTCAAAATGATTGTGATATGAAACACTTGAACCATTAATATCTATCCTAATCTAAGAAATGTTGTCATTATCATTGAATATTAGTTCTTCCAATGATGATTGTTGAATACAAAATTCTTCTGTCTCAGGCATAAAAAATAAATCCCTGGGTGGGATCTTTTGAACCACATGCCAATCGTGCTCAACTGGGTCTCAAAGATAAAAACATTGTTGAGCATGGGCTGCAAATATGGAAGGATCATCCTTATGTGCAGTTTTAGAGAATTAAAGAGAACAAATCCATATTCATCAACTTTATAACCAGAAGTAGTGATCTCATCAAACGAAGTGCACCGAAATAATGAAATTTGTATGTTAGGTCTATATTATAGCTTGATAACCTCCTCTAATAGGCCATAACAAGTGATATCAGAAGAAACAAGATTACGATCCCTTGAGCTAGAATAGCTTTATGTCTCTGTTGATAAGTAAATCCCACTATTTTGTGTCTTACGACATGAATCCAATAGTTTTGAATGGAACTTATAGCCATTAATTGTATATCCTTCATATTTTTCTACTTCATAAGAAGGCCCTTGTTCAAGCTAGCGAATCTCATCTATTATGGTAATTCCCATAACTCGAGCCTCAAAAATCCGTAATTCCATATGATTAGATATTTTGTTGCATAATGACTATATAAGTAAGAAGCCTATGTAAGGTACATACATGTTTTTGAAACCACTTAGGGAATCCTCAATGGTGCTTAAGTTCTATATTTCAAAGAGACATTCTTGGATGATTCATTTGTAGATCAGTTAAATTCTTCCAAAACATTGAATTATTATAAGAATTAACTTATACAAAGTTAAATATAAATATTTATTAAATTTACCTTCTAAAAGAGTCTACACTCATGGTGTTGAAAAGAACATAACGGTGTTCATGTTCCAAGGTGACTCTGTCAAGAATCTCTCGCACTCCTGCTCCAATAGGTGGCTCATCATGATTGTGTGGGCTACGATCCAATTTTATATATGTTGCTTTCAAATACTTTGTATAGAATGTCAAGCACTCCTCAACCCAATATCCCTCGACAATTGATCCTTTTGGTTGAGCCTTATTATGAACATATTTTCTCAATGTTTTCAAATATCCTTCAAATGGATACATCTAATGATGGTGTATTGGGCCTGCAATTTTAGCCTAAGAGACTAGATGGATACTCAAGTACACCATAATCATAATAAATGATGGTGGAAGTATCCAGTCCAATTGACATATTGTAATAGCAATTTCCTTCTCTATCTTGTTGAAATCATCTAGATCGATCACCTTTGTGCAAATGACATTATAATAAGTGCTTAGTCTAAGTAGTGGCACACAAACTTCATGACTTGATGATTTCCTTAATGCAACAACCATTAGTTTTTGCATCAATACATGGTAGTCATGACTTTTTAAGGGCAAATATTTCCTATCTTGTAGATTGATTTTTTTGGATATATTAGAGGAATAACCATCTTATAATTTCATTAATCACAATACAAACAAAAATATATCCTTCCCTTTTGTACTCATTGTATAGCATGTAGGAGGCACATAAGAGTTTCCAATATCACACTTTATAGGACATAGTTCTTATCGAATACCAAGTTCATTAAAATCCAAGCATATTTGTACATTATCCTTCAACTTCCCCTCAAGGTTTAAAAGTGTTCCCAATATATTTTCACACCATTTTTCTCTATATGCATCACATCTAAGTCGTGCCTTATCAACAAATGCTTCCAATAAGGTAACTTAAATAATATACTGGTTTTTTTTCCAAGGTTTTGGCTAAGAAAATCTATTTTCCATTTCACAACATCTCTTTCTTTTTGCACTTCTCTAGATTACTTCCCAAATATAACATTTTCAAACCCTGCAAGAATATTATTTATCTCCTCACCATTGATATGATGGGGTGCTTGTCTATGTTCTATTTTACCATAGAATTTTTTCTTGTCACGACGATAGCCATGCCCTTCACTTAGAAAATGTCTATGGTCTAGATAGAAATCCTTCTTCCCATGTTTTAATCTATACCATCCTGTATTCAAATGAGAATGAGGACAAGAAAATGCTCCTCTTGTACTGTACCCCGAGACATTAGCATATGCTGAAAAGTCACTAATCATCCATAGAATTGCAGTACACATGGTGAAGTTTCTCCTTGAGAAAGCATCGTATGTATTAACTCCTATGTCCCATAATTGATTTAATTCATCAATCCAAGGTTCTAGATATGCATCAATATCATTTCCAAGTTCTTATAGCCCAAGAATCGACAAAGACATAATAAACTTATGTTTCTTCATGAAAAGACATGGGGGAAGATTGTATGGTATCAAAATCAGATGCCAAGTACTCTGTGAAATGTTAAGAGTTTCAAATGGGTTGAATCCATCACTATCTAAGCCCAATCAGACATTACGTGGCTCTATGCCAAATTTAAGAAACATTGCATCTAATGCTTTCCAAGCTTCAGAGTCTGTTGGATGTCTCAATTTTCCATCTTGTACTCTTTGTCTGTGGTTCCATTGCATATCCTCAGCTACTGTTGGACGCATAAAAATTCTTTACAACCTAATAACTATAGGAAAATGGAAGAATGAATTTGCAGGAATATTTGATTGTCACTTTCTAAGAGTTGTTTTCTTCTACCATCAGGGAGACCCACAATGAGTGCATGAATCTAGTGTCACTCGGTTCTTGTAAAATATCATATAGTCATTGGGGCAAACATCAATTTTCATGTAATAAGCTTCTTTGTTTCATAAAATCTTTTAGGGAATGTCTCACCACCATATGTGTAACGACCCGCCTCCCGGTAACCCCCAATTAAGGGAGACCCGAAGGTCATAGCTGTTATTTAATTAACAGGATCAAAGGTTAGACAAATAATCAATAATAATTATGAAATTCTACTAACTAACTGGAATTTGGTATAAAATTAAAACTTTACTTACCTTTGAAAGCTTTGGAAATCTATCTATATAGAGCTTGAATTATTCTATCTAATCCTCCTTGCACTTTATTTCTTATTTCCACAATGTGTCACTTTACTGTTTGTTCTTTCAATTGTTGTTCCTAAAACGCCGACAAATAAAACGTCGGTCAGTATATCGAAATATACTGGTATGTGGGAACAACCAAAATCTTGCAAATATGGCTAACAATTTAATAATCACAATCAAATTAATTAACAAGCCAATTTATACTTTTTAGTATGACATTATCCACCACTTTTTCCCTAACCCTGGCATACCCACCTTAGGGTTTCCTTTGCCAATGACTTAAGGCCACTTTCTCAATCCTGAGCTTGGTGCCTGGGGGTCACCACTCATGGTGCACACTAGTCATGCAATATCATAGGCCACCTTCTCTTTCCCGAGCGTGGTGCCTAGGGTCACCACTCAAGGTGTCCATTGGTCTACCCATCTGGGCCTGACCTTTGGCATCATCCATCAGGGTGGCATGTAAGTGCGAGAATCCATACTTCTATTATTCATGTGATAATCATAGTGACTTTATAGTTTGCAAGTATGAACATCCAAATTGATAATTTGCATTCAATGTGATTATCCATCTGGAAAATCCTCAAGAAACTAAGGCGGTTATTCATAATTAACCACATACCTGATCTGACGATTTGAATAGAAATATCCATGCAAATAAGAATCCAAGCAAGCAAGCATTTTCAACAAGATCCTGAAATAATCACGTAATTCCCTTTTTATTATTCATGTCATCAACATCCATTAAACCTAGCTCGCTTCCTAGGGTTTCACTTTTAGGGTTTCACTTTTAGGGTTTCTATTGCAATTAGGGTTTCCCTTCATCTTTTACTATTTAAAACCCTAATTTTATACCATTACTCATAAACCCTTATTATTTTATCTATTCTTCAACATTAAGGTTATCTTAACGACATATAACCCTATTCTCAGATTTAAAGGCACCATTAAACTTCAATTAATTTCATTAAGATTCTTTTACATCAAAGCTACTATTTTTATCCTCTTTAACCCATGACAAGGTCATTATGCTCGTTTATCATCAATTCGTAGTTCACTATGCTCTAATACTCATATGAACATTATTTATCATTAATTCTACCTTGATTCATTCAAATTAGGAACTTTAATGCTCGAAATAGCCTAGGATCATTATATCTCATATTTATTCACCACTTTGAATAATAAAGCTATTAAGAGTCGAATTTGCCAACATTAGGGTCTTAAGGCCCATTAAAGTATTATTCATGCTCATGAAACTCTAAGTTAAATCAATTACATGTAAAATTCATCTTTTTCACTCTTAATGTTCCATTTTATCATTAACAGACAAATATCAACTTTAATCATCAATTAAACCCTACTAATCACATTAAACACATCAAAATAGGGTTTCTTAATCATCATTACATTAAAGTTAATAACTTATACTACTTTTCGAATTACAATAGGAATTAGATTCTATATGAATTTTTATTGGATTCCTCTCGTTTTTTTGAGAAACTTTCATATTTTATGCGTGCTAATCCGAGCTACCAATTTTTAGATATGAATTTTACAAAAAAAAACACTTACTTTGGCCAATAGAAGGTTGCCACGTCATCTCCTCATGCATTGTATCTACGCGGCTGGTTAAAAACATTTCGAAATGACACAATTTCCCCTACATGATGACTCGGCTCTTCAAGCCTTGGAAGGGTGTTTTAGTCAACTTGCCTTGATCTTCTTCTTTCTCGCTTAGGTGTATCCTTCTAATCATACGTTGTCGCAGCAGCGACGGGATCCCAAGCGGATGCGCCATCAACTCTTTGCCATAGCCCCGCCCTCTTCTCCAGCCCAGTCTGGATTGCCTAGGTAGGGACGCCGGTGCACCTCTCCCATCCTCGAGACCACTACATGTGCGGCTGCCACCGATCCTACTCACTCCAGGCTGATCCTCCGCCAGGTCTTTGCCAGGTCTTCTCCGTCCCATTCCAGATCCAACTCCCTACCGAACACCATCTCCATAGCGGTGACAGTGGGCTTCAACCACATGAGAGAAACCGGGAGTTTGTTCCAGTATCCTACTCCAGCGATGTCAAGGAATAAGGACCGTTGGCCACTTCTTGTTCCAAGAGCCACCGTCAGTTGTGCACTAGGGAGGGAAGGCGCGGTAGATCTAGGAACTCATCCCAGTGGTCAACACATCTAACAGGGGCGAGGATGCTATCTTGGCCGCGTGGGCACTCCTTGCCACGGCTAGGAACTGACGTGAAGCTCTACTAAACCCTTCATCACGTTCAGGTAAGAAGGGAGAGAGTCAGTTGAGATCAGACCGATGATCAGAGGGTTAGGGCTACACCTAGGGGGTGGACGGAAAAAACATTTGTCCTTCTGTTGTTCGAATATGGTGACTTATATAGGGTTTGGTTCTATAACTTTTAGTCATGCAATACTCCAATAGACTTCTAAGCCCAGGATTCTTTTCATCTAATAATCTTTATGTAGTCTTGTTTCCTTGCCGATTTCCTCTTCCTTCTTTTAAATATTTTCCAACTTCTTCATTTATTTCAATATACTCGACTAATATACCCCTACTAATATCTTTTCCTTTTTCTTTCTTTTCTCCTTGGGGTTCAAGTAATCCCAAAAGTGGAAAATAATATTATGAAGGTTCCCTTTATTTACCCTTACCTCCTTTCCAAAATTCTTTCTTCCTCTGACGTTATCTTTTGTGGAAAAAGTATGTATAATTGTCAAAAGGAACACGCTTAAAAGATTCTCATTATCTTACTTATTAAAATATTTCTTTTCAATGATTTCTCTTTATTTCTCTTTTATTTTCCTTATTGAAATTCCTTTTAACATTAGAATCCTTATGGATACAAAAATCCACCAAAGATAACTCAATCATACCTTTTTCCACTTATTTTCCACATTTTATCATTGTTTTCAATTTCTTTCTTAATAAAGAAATACTTAATTGATCTTTTCTTTTCTTATTGCTTTCTTTTTGCAACTTTGGGCTCCTTGGAACCCAAGAGGCATGAAATCCCTCCTTGGATTTTCCTTCTAGAGGTTTCTACCTCTTTCTTTTCTCAAATATTCAATTTATTCATTCACTAATTGAATTTTCTTGTTATTTGGGCCCAATAGCCAATAAAGCCCACAACACAAACATCAAGGCTATTGTAAAAAAAATCCATTTATCCAGACCATATTATATCATTATTTGTTCAAATATCTTTAATATGAGAAATTACATTTCTCACCAA
This sequence comes from Alisma plantago-aquatica, assembly GCA_963693085.1. NCBI lineage: Eukaryota > Viridiplantae > Streptophyta > Magnoliopsida > Alismatales > Alismataceae > Alisma > Alisma plantago-aquatica. The sequence goes on from OY856411.1 coordinate 1,152,671,615, forward strand.
AAGAACCCAAAAATTGGGGTTGTAACATCCTTCCCCTCTTATAAGAATTTTGTCCTCAAAATTCCATCAAGCAAGCAAACAAACAGGATAAGTCTTTCTTATGTCCATCAGGGATACCATGTGGCTTCACCCTTTCCATGGTGCTTTCCAAGAACATTCATCATCTCATATTCTTCGATTTGAGTTCTTTCTTACCTTGGTATATCGTACCCTCATAGGTGACTCAAGGCATTTCAGCCTCTCAAAAGGTGAATAGGTTCAAGGCTCAACACATGGCTTGGGTACCTCACATAGTGCTCTAGATCAGATTCATGTAACACCTTATACATCATGTTATCCTGGGGGCAAGGCTAAACACAACCATCTCCACCAATCCATCTGAATGGACCCATATATCGAGGACTCAACTTTCTCAGTTGTAGCTTAGAGGGGTTGGATTTCCAAATCACATATTCTCCCATAGTGAACTGCATGTCAGTCTTCTTTGCATCAGCTCGTGACTCATGTCACCACTGGGCCCTCTCTCAGCCATTGCACGATCAAAGCGACTTCATCTGCACACACTGTGGTTCTTTTCTGACCTTCGCGAGGCCTCCTTCACCAACACCATCTCAATGAAGCGGTGACCGACACAACCTCTCTATAAAACTTCTTGCATCCCGATAAGGCTATGATGACTAACATCACATCACAAGAACTGCCTCTTTGTAACACCCTGAATGAGCACACATGCTCTCATCAGACCCTCTAGTCTGGATCATACTAACCATTAGTATGGGGTGCTAAACTATTCTAACATCGAGTTTTTCAGGTATCTTCTTCCACCTAGTGGAAGTGAACCTTTAGCTCATGCTCAAGAACTTTTGAACTTGCATCATGGTGTAGTTGAACCATCTTTCTCTCTTAAGTAGTTCAACTGAAAATACCCCTTGACAATATTCTTTCTATGTCATGTCATCTAGGTAAGGCAATCTTCCATAACCCATATTGCATCTTGAACTTCTTTGGTCTAGGGAAGACTTACCAACACATCTGTAGTGATGAATTCCAATTCCCTCTTGGGGATTCTTTAACCTCTAACTCAAAGCACTGGGTTACTGGTGTTCATCCTTCACTCTTGGCTTGCAATGCCACATGCTACATGCAACTTCACATCAAGCAGCCAAAGTTCTACCATTACTTATTATCTTTGTAGTATCATTGTGTTTGGCGATCTTAACACCATAATCTTCGGTATGTCATGATCCCTCAAGATCGATACCTTGGAAACCCTAAACCACTCTCAATAGGGTTTTATTACCTTCCTATCCAAAGAAGTGTATCCAAGGTTCTACAACCATCCTTCTACCACGTCAAGGACTAGGCTGGCTATCAATCAATCACTAGTCTTGTTCAACAGATCTCATTATATCTGAGTGTTAGCCAAACTTATCTCTTTTCCTCAACTTCAGGTTAGCCTGAAAACCTCAACTCCTTCTAACTTCCAGCTAAACCAGGCAGCTATACCTCAACCCGAGCACTCATTACCACTTCTTACCCTTAGGTGTTAGGTAAAGTTGAAGACATACACCTCCATGTATTCTAATTATCATCTCATCTCTAAGTTTGTCTTCATCAAGAAACTCTGAGCTCCTTTTCATGGTGGTCAAACTCAACCTTGCATATCTTGCAAAGTCTAGATAGCTCATGGTATCACATCCCCACAAGATGATATCCTTAATACTCTTAGTGTTTGTAAACCATCCCTGTATCATTTTCTCCACAAGGACACGTTATCATCTCTGTCCTCATTCCTTATAGAAGCATTCCAACTCACATCATCTTTACCCTTGGTGTATGGCATGCGTATTGTCCTATCTCTCACTCCCATAACAAGAAGAAATAAGCATTTGGCGGCCGTCCAAATACAGAGTTCTTCTTATTCCAAGAGTAGAGATGGTACAGCCCTCATTACCAGTACACCTTCAAATCTAAGTTGAAACGTTCCATCATCTTGATATCCACATTACTTCCATGGAAACTGGTCTCGAACCTACTTGGGTTACTACAAAAATCCTTGGTCATCTCCTCTAGGTCTATAGGGTGCCAGAACTTTGGGGGTCATCCCTCTTCCCTTATGCATCCAGAGAGTGCCCTACCCATCCGCCCTTTGGGTCCCATGAGTTCATGAAGGTGATCAACCTCCTAACCCATGGCCCTCAGACAATGATAGTTGTTACCTCCCGACCCTATGGTCGTGTGCAACTAGGGAATTAGGCAACTCCTACTTCCATCGGTCTTATCCCTACCTGACCCTAAGATAGACTTAGGATTATAACATAGTACATGTTCAACTTAGAACCTTACTCAAGCATTCATCATCTCTCTTTCCGGACTCTTGGGTTGTCTTTCATCCTTTCACAGGGGTCATGGTGACCTGCCTACCTTGGTCAGGCCCCATACTGGTTACCTCCATGGTAACACATCCACATGCACGTAGAGATGGTTATCTATGGGTCTACAGGTTCAATCTCAGGCCATGTACTTTTCACTTAGCTTCTCAAGATCCTATAAGACCTCTTTTGGTTAACTTAACCAACAAAACTGGTATACACTCTACCAAAGGGTCCCTCTACCAGGATGGGAGGGAACTACACTCTTGACAACAAGGTCACAACCGTCCTTAGGGTTTACATTCACATGAGCATGCCTAACCCAGCAACTACTAAGGCACAAGCAGATCACCTATTAAACCATGCTAGGTCATACTTGTTCTCATCCTCAACATTAGACCAACTTAGTTGTGAGGGGTTCATCAAACATACCTTAACTTAAGGGGTTTCCTTTTCTCTACACATGAGGAGTACCATGCTAAAAACTATAGAGACTCAAATCTCATCATGAGTATTGGGCACACTACTTTCCCTCTTAGGCCTAGGAACCCTAAGTCCACCTTTCGGTATCCAACTGCATGTTCAATCTCTTAACCACGAATCAAGCATGTTCAAGGTATGTCATGTACTTCCATGATCTTTTTATATGAGCAACACCTCATAGTCGAGTCCTCCTCAAGGACAACCAACTAGGTACAAGGCCTTACCACCCGTTACTAAACCTCTATGTGATTGAAGGAACTCTTCTTCTCATCTATACCAGAGGTATAGAGGTATTAGCAGACTCATCCTATCTCTGGGGTTTGGTTCCTCTAAAGGTAACCAAGATATCATCAGCCTCCAGGGATCATGCATGAGGCAACCACTATCATTCACTTAGGTCACATCATCCTTGACTCCCCCCTATTCCTCATGTCTCAGAAGCTAAGCTTCCAACCTTCTTGCTGGGGTCCTGCTTTCTCTCTCCAAAGCTAACTCCACATCTAGCCTTCCTACTAGAGGTCCCTTCTCCATAAAGGCTCAAGATCACAAGCATACCCTTATGTGGGTGAAGCCTATGCTCAACTCATGTTTGGCTCAAGATTATACCTAGCCCTTTATGATCATCCCATAAGCCATCCATCATGCATACTGGATAGGGTTTCAACCTACTGCCGTCCACTGATGTACTCTGGGTGCAAGCTATACCCTACCTGCAAGAACCCATAAGGTTTCTATAGGATCTTCTCTAACCTCATCCATGAAGGATCTATCTTTCACTCAAACATGCACGAACCTTCCCAGGGTTGGGTTGCCATAGGTACTTGATCATCCAACCTCTCATGGCTCATATGGCATCCAAGGCATGTATATCCAAACACCTGGTCTACCATGACATCTAACTCATCATGTCATCTCTTTGTCTCTAACCTCTACTTAGGGTTAGGGTTAACATCATCCTCAGAGGATGTGCTAGGTATCTACTTTTAATGAAGATCTCTACCTCCAAGATTAACTCTGTCTACTCATCCTCCTGTCGAGGAGGTCTAGCCTCAGGTCTTCTTCTGAGGGGCAATGACAACTCATGTCATATGACCTAATCATGTATCTATTCTTTAGTTTGTGTTTAATCTATTAAGCTTATGTCCATGACACCTTATTTACATGCTTTTCATTAATTTGGTGGAGGATTCCTTCGACCTTATTAACCTTACCCATTCCTCAAGAGGGTGAGGAGAAAAGAGGAAACCCTAATCCTTAAGGTCCTTAACAGAATTTGAGTTGAGAAGAGATGAACAAGATGAGAGAGTCCTAAAGGTATCTTACTTCGAGTCATATCCTAAGACATCGGCCAGACAGTCACACAATCCGAGAGTCCTCATATTTTGACTAGCGGTGCGGAGGAAAATATTGCCAGCCCCCGGTCGTGATCCTTTTCTAGACACCTCTGTCTTTTGGATAACCCTCTAGTAACTCCCTTGGGTTCTACAGAATTTGTAAAATTTAATAATTATTAAAGATTAAGTGAGGAAACTTTGCTCTGATACCAATTGTAACGACCATGCCTCCTGGTAACCCCCAATTAAGGGAGACCCAAAGATCAGAGCCGTTATTCAATTAACAGGATCAAATGTTCAACAAATAATCAATAATAATTATGAAATTCTACTAACTAACTGGAATTTGATATAAAATTAAAACTTTACTTACCTTTGAAAACTTTGGAAATCTATCTATCCAGAGGTTGAATTATTCTATATAATCATCCTTGCACTTTATTTCTTATTTCCACAATATGTCACTTTACTATTTGTTCTTTCAATTGTTGTTCCTAAAACGCCGACTAACAAAATGTTGGCAGTATATCGAAATATAATGGTATGTGGGAACAACCAAAATCTTGCAAATATGGCTAACAATTTAATAATCACAATCAGATTAATTAACAAGCCAATTTATACTTTTTAGTATGACATTCTCCACCGCTTTTTCCCTAACCCTGGCATACCCACCTTAGGGTTTCCTTTGCCAATGACTTAAGGCCACCTTCTCAATCCTAAGCTTGGTGCCTGGGGGTCACCACTCATGGTGCCCACTAGTTATGCAATATCATATGCCACCTTCTCATTCCCGAGCTTGGTGCCAGGGGTCACCACTAAAGGTGTCCATTGGTCTACCCATCTGGGCCTAACCTTTGGCATCATCCATCAGGGTGGCATGTAAGTGCGAGAATCCATGCTTCTATTATTCATGTGATAATCATAGTGACTTTATAGTTTGCAAGTATGAACATCCAAACTCATAATTTGCATTTAATGCGATTAACCATCCGGAAAATCCTCGAGAAACTAAGGCGGTTATTCGTAATTAACCACATACCCGATCTAACGATTTGAACAGAAATATCCATGCAAATAAGAATCCAAGCAAGCAAGCATTTTCAACAAGATCCTAAAATAATCACGTAATTCCCTTTTTATTATTCATGTCATCAAGATCCATTAAACCTAGCTCACTTCCTAGGGTTTCACTTTTAGGGTTTCTATTGCAATTAGGGTTTCCCTTCAAATTTTACTATTTCAAACCCTAATTTTATACCATTACTCATAAACCCTAATTATTTTATCTATTCTTCAACATTAAGGTTATCTTAACGACATATAACCCTATTCTCATATTTAAAGGCACCATTAACCATCAATTAATTTCATTAAGCTTCTTTTACATCAAATCTACTATTTTTATCCTCTTTAACCCATGACAAGGTCATTATGCTCGTTTATCATCAATTCGTAGTTCATTATGCTCTAATACTCATATGAATGTTATTTATCATTAATTCTACCTTGATTCATTCAAAAACCCTAATTTCTATATTAAGGCTATTTAACCACAAATTATGAACTTTAATGCTCGAAATATCCTAGGATCATTATATCTCATCTTTATTCACCACTTTGAATAATTAAAGCTACTAAGAGTCGAATTTGCCAACATTAGGGTTTTAAGGCCCATTAAAGTATTATTCATGCTCATGAAGCTCTAAGTTAAATCAATTACATGTAAAATTCATATTTTTCACACTTAATGTTCCCTTTTATCATTAACAGACTAATATCAACTTTAATCATCAATTAAAACCTATTAATAACATTAAACACATCAAAATAGGGTTTCTTAATCATCATTACATTAAAGTTAATAACTTATAATACTTTTCGAATTACAAGAGGAACTAGATTCTATTCTCATTTTTATTGGATTTGTCTCATTTTTCTGAGAAACTTTCATATTTTATGCGTGCTAATCCGAGATACCGATTTTTAGATATGAATTTTACAAAAAAACAATTACTTTAGCCAATAGAAGGTTGCCACGTCATCTCCTCATGCATTGTATCTACGCGGCTGGTTAAAAACATTTCGAAATGACACAATTGCCCCTGCACGATGGCCCGACTCTTCAAGCCTTGGAAGGGTGTTTTAGTCAACTTGCCTTGATCTTCTTCTTTCTCGCTCAGGTGTATCCTTCTAATCATACGCCGCCGCAGCAGCGATGGGATCCCAAGCGGATGTGCCATCAGCTCTTCATCATAGCCCCACACTCTTCTCCAGCCCAGTCCGGATTGCCTAGGGATGGACGCCGGTGTGCCACTCCCATCCTCGAAACCACTACATGTGCGGCCACCACCGATCCTACTCACTCCAGGCTGATCCTCGGCCAAGTCTCTGCCAAGTCTCCGTCGTCCCGTTCTATATCCAACTCCCTACCGAACACCATCTCCATAGCGGTGACGGTGGTCTTCGACCACATGAGAGAAACCGAGAGTTTGTCCCAGTATCCTGCTCTAGCGATGTCAAGGAACAAGGACCATTGGCCTTTGTTTGTTCCAAGAGCCACCGTCAGTTGTGCACCAGGGAGGGAAGGCGTGGTAGATCTAGGAACTCATCCCAGCGGTCAACACATCTAACAGGGGCGGGGATGCTACCTTGGCCGCGTGGGCACTCCTTGCCACGGCTAGGAACTAATGTGAATCTCTGCTAAACCCTTCATCACGTTTAGGGAAGAAGGGAGAGAGTCAGTTGAGATCGGACCGATGATCAGAGGGTTAGGGCTACAGCTAGGGGGTGGACGGAAAAAAATTATGTCCTTCTGTTGTTCGAATATGGTGACTTATATAGGGTTTGGTTCTATAACTTTTAGTCATGTGATACTCCAATATACTGCTAAGCCCATGATTCTTTTCATCTAATCATCTTTATGTAGTCTTGTTTCCTTGCCGATTTTCTCTTCCTTCTTTTAAATATTTTCCAACTTCTTCATTTATTTCAATATACTCGACTAATATACCCCTACTAATATCTTTTCCTTTTTCTTTCTTTTCTCCTCCCAAAAGTGGAAAAGAATATATTGAAGTTTCCTTTTATTTACCCTTACCTCCTTTCCAAAATTCTTTCTTCCTCTCACGTTATCTTTTGTGGAAAAAGAATGTATAATTGTCAAAAGGAACACGCTTAAAAGATTCTCATTATCTTACTTATTAAAATATTTCTTTTCAATGATTTCTCTTTATTTCTCTTTTTATTTTCCTTATTGGAATTCCTTTTAACATTAGAATCCTTATGGATACAAAAATCCACCAAAGATAACTCAATCATACCTCTTTCCACTTATTTTCCACATTTTATCATTGTTTTTAATTTCTTTCTTAATAAAGAAATACTTAATTGATCTTTTCTTTTCTTATTGCTTTCTTTTTGCAACTTTGGGCTTTTTGGAACCCAAGAGGCATGAAATCCCTCCTTGGATTTGCCTTCTAGAGGTTTCTACCTCTTTCTTTTCTCAAATATTCAATTTATTCATTCTCTAATTTAATTTTCTTGTTATTTGGGCCCAATAGCCAATAAAGCCCACAACACAAACATCAAGGCTATTGTAAACAAAATCCATTTATTCAGACCATATTATATCATTATTTGTTCAAATATCTTTAATATGAGAAATTACATTTCTCACCAAAAGAACCCAAAAATTGGGGTTGTAACAATATGGAAAAGCCTCCTTAGACAACTTAAGTTGTGATGTGAAGAGAATATTGGTCCAGTGAGAGTCGACCTTGACATTCAACATTTTCACTAGGTAAGATAGTTTGGAATGATCCTTAAAACCATTATAAAGTGGTTCTTTAGCTTTTTCCAAAAGCTTATAGAACTTTTTAGCATCTCTATTAACAGGTTCCTCTTCTATATTACCTTCAACAAATCTTACAGAATCATTAATACCAAATGTATCATGTAACAACCCATGAATATCATCATCTTGAATGTTATTCCCCATATTAGTAGACAAACTAGAATCATGTGGTACTTGTCTAGAAATTTCCCCATGATCAATCCAAATAGAATAATTAGGTAAGAAACCTTTAATCATGATGTGTTCATAAATTCTTCTTCAGGCTTCAGGTACCTATTGCTACAAATTTTGCATGGACATAATAATTGGTCATTTCTTGAAGGCCTTTGTTGTGAAAGAGAAAATTCAATGGATGTAGACACCCCTTCTCAAAATTCTTTACTAAGGAAGCATCTTTTGATGTACATCCAACTGCTATCTGCTAGATAATCCATATACAAGAAATATTGACATATAAAGTTAGCCTCTTTTGAGATAGAGATCCTTGCGTATATACATATAGATACATACATACATATATAACTATATATATACACACATACACACACATATATATAGTTATGTATATCAAGAACAAGTGTGTTTGGTTTATTTTTCTAATTATGCTTATAGTATTTATGAAACATATGTTTATGAACTATATTTTCCTATATATGGATGATGATAAACTTCATGTTTCACCACTAAAATATATCTGGATATGGACTAAGATATGTAACTCTCATCAAGTTAACATACTTTAAATTGGTGTCATTTCACAATAACATCAATATCTAAAATTTCAAATGGTCCATTAAATAATTAGTAAGATACCCATCAATAAAGAAAATGTTATATCAACATCTTTGTAATTAAGTCAACTACAAGGTTCATCAATCTAACTTCCCATAAGTGAACATTTATCTTCAATTAAAATATTATTTTAGAAAATTCATGGACATGTGAGTAATAATCAAATTATATTAAGTATTTTCTTAGAACCATATTATGAACACTAACATAATAATGTAACATTTAAGGTTGGGCTCATGTGCTGCTATTTTAATATCAAGCCCAATATATCCACTTGAAGTCTTAAAAATATAAATTTGGTCTAATATTACATGTTTTCATTCAAGGTTTACTTTCTTATTTACCAACTCTCACAACAAAAAAAGGGTCTTTAACTACAATAACAAATTGTAGCAAAAACCCCAAATTGTGTAGTTGAAGGCTTTAACTACATCTTTCTTTACATATACTAATTGTAGTATATGCTTGTATAGGTAAAGCCTTTAACTATATTTTTCAAATATGTAGTTAGATAATCCATTCGCTAAAAAATTATATGTAATTGGAAGTGTAGCTAGATATTGTCCTTACATATTTAAATATAAGTTTAATTATAGCTAAATGTAAGACTACAATTTCATTTGTAGTTTGTATGTAGAAAAAAGATGATGTTAATACATTTTATATGTAGTTAATGTGTAGCAAAAGGTAGCAGTTACTACACATACACACACATATACATGTAGTTTGATTATGAACCTAGCTACATATGTAATGCCATTTATTACACATAAATATATGATTAGTTCTATTATTCATATATTGTGTAATCTGTTAGTATATAAGCTCTTTTAATTATAGAATTGTAGTAGTTAGACTAAGCTATACTCATTATGCCAACAATCTTACTTTCATTTATATTTAAACATCGAATGCACATGGGGAGGATGTATACCTTGCCCCTATTACACAATGTGTACAAAGAAAAGGATATACATATATTAATTATCAGTGAGGTCTACATGCATTTTGGCAAAAGAGTGTGTATCTTTCTCATTTAGTTTTAGCATCCTTATTGTCTTCTCCTTTCGTTCATGAGTTGGCGATAGTATGGGTTATTGTTATTGCACCATCATGAAGAAGAGCATGTTACTTGGATCTAAAATTACAAACAAGACAACTCTTGATGGTATAATGCAACAATCTTAGTTGCAATAGATAGAACTTGGGCCTCATCTTCTGAAAGACATATTGATGCTTGGATTTGATATATTGGTTGCGAAGTATTCCATCCTATGGCATGGTGACATCTATTTGATAAAGTTCAAAGAGATGGTTACACATTTAATCAAAAACTAGATACTAACAAATAAATGAAAGCATTCACATTTGAAACATATTCGCATAAATATTGACATACCTGTACAATCAAGAGAAGAGAAGCAAATGGCATACCATGTTGAATCTTGAAACCTTGGTCAAATTATCCAATATGGTGATGCAAGCTCCACGTCTTCCATGGGTCACAAATACACCATTCATTACTCACCAACATGGAGCGCATGAGAAGGCATATAGGTCAAAACTCAACCTTCACAAGGTGTGAAGAAGATAATGCCTGATCCACTCAGTCTAAGGTTGCAAATAGAGCAAACCCATTTGGAAACAACTAATTCGATGTGATATGCATGTAGGATTCTTCAAGAGAAACCTACAAAATCTTAAGGGTGATTCATTACATTCAACACACACACACATGCAAATAGATGCCTGATTAGAACTTGACTCAAGAAATTCCCTCATTGCATGAATTCAAGGAGGTGAATTCATTGAATAGTAACCCATGTGTCCGAAAGATGTTGATCCTTCCTTTAGGGAGGTGAAGTTCGTGGTGAGTAATTTGTGTCCAAGAAGCACCTACTTCTCTAACCTTCAGGTTGATCAACAATGTGATAAATGGAGTTGTCCCAATAAAAAATGGTCAAGTCACTTTAGAGAAATATTTTACAACATACTAATATTGATCTTCAGAACTAACGACAACCTTAAGGTGTATCTTTTATTATGACAAGTCTTGAAACTACGACTCTACACAAATGATATGTACAGTGTCGCAGTCTATAGAAAACTTAAGCACTTGTTAGTCCCAACTAAAAACATAGAAAGCATTCAGATTATAATATCCACTCACATAGTTGGATACTTGATCGGTTGAATGGGGAAAAAAGTTAATTAAAACTACTATCAAAAGGATAATTACAAATATAGGATACATTTCACCTCCTATTTTCTCTTTGTGTAACAACAATAGCTTTGACAACATATAGGATGTCTTCTTCTTGAACATATCTAAGCGGCTTAGCTAGGAGAGAAAAATTGTTTTCCACCGTATGTATCCTTCTACCACCAACCTATAATATTATCACAGGAAAAATATCATTGTCGGGAAACAAAAGTGCCACAAACCTTGTGAATTTCATGCTTACATATAAGGTAAAGCCTAGTGGCTCCCCATCTGCATATGAGGAAACAACAATGGCTATATAATTTGTTAAAATACCAATAGAGTTATCAATAGGCACAATAACTGTAATCTTGAACTTCCTTGGCAGGAATTGTGTGCCATATATCAGTTCAGGTGAATTAGTGAAGTTAGTTCCATGTGAATTGTCACTGTGTGCAACTTGAGACCATAACTTGAGACCATAACAAAACTAGTCAAACCAATATAAATTTCTATGTGCAACTTGAGACCATAATAAAACATGCCTGCCAAAGAATGAGTTGTACATTATTGATGTTGTAGAAAATGTATGGTCCATGTGGACAACTTAACATTAATCATACATAGATGTGTAAATGCATTAGTTATTGACATTAATATTAGTCAATAAGTAGTTATTGGTTCTACCTGGGTCATTTCATTTCCCTCTAATCTTCACTATGTTTTTGCCTCTTTCACCTTCCATGATTCCTCTTCATCTTGAAGTTCTTATTGCACTTGGATTTACAAAATCCAAAAATATGAAATGAAAATAAGGTGAAACCTAAAAAGAACTTTGGGACAATCATATTTATTCAAGATAAAACTAAGAACTGATGCATCCCTATTTTAGGGCTCCATCCTGTGCCATTTTGTATTTAAGTTGCATCTAAACATGTTAGATTACAAGTATTTTCCCCCAATATGATTATCATTGCAAATACGCTTATGGATGTTCTTTGCACTGTTTTTCAGGTACTTGGACCATGCTTAGATGGACGAGAGAGAGAGAGGGAGTTCTAGGGTTCCCCCACTTAAGGAGGGACCCAAAGAAGGCCCCAAAGTCTCCCTCAACCTACCTCCAGTGGCCAAGAATCGTCTCCAAGTAAAGACATCCAAGAATTATGAAGTTTGAAGCCATGCTAGTGTTAGAAGACCCCAGCACGGCCGTGGGGCCATGGAACGGCCGTGCTGGCAATTGAGCAGAATTACAGGTTGATCGACAAATTATTGAAGTTCAAGCAAGTCAGCCACCACGACTGTGTTGCCCATCACGACCGTCCTACGAAGACCACACAACGGCCGTGCTGACCAGCACGGCCGTGCTAGATGAACATGGAACAGGTGTGCTGCTCAGAACGACCACCTCACAACTCCGCCACCACGGTCGTGCTACCCAGCACGACCGTGCTACTAGCCTTCATTTTCACCCATCAACCTGTTGAGTTAACACTTAGCCAACACGACCGTTCTCCTCCACCACGGCCGTGACCACTCCTACCTAGCACAGCCGTGCTGCCCAGAACGGTCATGCTACCACCCCAAAACCTATACAACTTTCACTGATTTTCCTATTCTACCCCTACTTAGCCCTAGCCCCTATATAAGCACTAGTTGCTTCTAGGGCTTGAGAGAGAGCACCTCCAAGCCGCCCCCAGCTACTCCCTTGCCTCCATTACTCCCATCCACCTACTTCCTTGCATTTAATCCCATTTCCACCCACTTTCCACTCATTTCCACCATAGAAACCTAGCTTCTCTAGGTTTTTATCCATCCATTACACCATTTTCATGAACCCTTGCACCCTTGGAGGAGGGAGGACGTCTACAACAAGCTTGGAGGTGAAGAAGGAGGCTTCTACATCAAGCTTCATGGAGTCCCTACTTCTTCTACCCCTTTCTTTTCCTGTTTTCTTGATTATGTCTAGCTAAGCCCCCTTGTGGTGGGCTGTTTGGGATTAAAATATTACTTTGATACCGTGTTGAGGGATAAATTCTGGTAATGAACTTAATTCATATTTATGATGATTACTTCTTGCTTCCATCTCTTTTCCTATCTTATTGCATGTGGTTTGTGCTTCTTGTATGAATTTCTTGTTTTGAGGTTTTTGATGACACTTCATTTCTAGGAGGAATTGGGGTGTATGTGGCAATCTTAGGAATGGCTCCTAGGTCCAATTAGTGGATCCCTAGCTAGCCCCCTTTATTCCTACATACACATCCCTCCTCCTACAAATGAGTGTGAGATTTAAGTGGCTAGTGTAAGTGAGAGTGATGCAATTGCCTAGGCCCTTCTAAAGGCTAGAGTGGCTAGTGGCATGAGGTTGAACCCCTTCATCTCCACTCCCATCTCTACCCTCAACCCTCAATTGTCCACTATCACTTACCCTAGAAACCTAGATTTGGCCAATCTCACTAGAACTACATCTAACCCTAGTCTTCTACTAGTAGTATAGGGTATGTTCTAATGGAATTGCCCTTGTTGTTTGGTTTGGTAATATAGATTTGAATTGAGCACCATGCATGTTTAATGAACTCCCCCAACTAAAATCAAAGTGACATTCCCCAAACAGCCCACCCACCTTAATCACCTTGCTTAAAACCCTAATCGCTTAGTTTGCTTGTTAATGCTAGCTTAGTTCAATTTCTTTAGTCTAACTTAGTCAATTGCTTAGTTTTACTCTTCAGTGTTAACTTAGGCTCTTGCTCTTGCTAGTGGTTAGTTTAGTTCTTATTTGCTTCTTGCCTTGCTAGAGTAGTGTAGCTCTTCTTGCTCCTGCTTAGTTAGTTTGATAACTTAGTTTACTAATTTGCTTGCTCTTCCATAATTTAGTTTCCATCTCGCATTTCTTACTCGCTCTCTTAGTTTAATCAACCAACAATCAACCTTAAAACCCTAAAAACCTTACTCTCCTCACTAGGAACGTAGCTCACGCCGTCTAACTCTAGCGCCCCCTCTATCTCCGCGGATCGACCTCGTACTTACCGCTTCACCTATACTACGACACGACCCCGTGCGCTTGCGGGTGTAGTGTCTTAGTAGACGTAGGTAGTTAGTGTGGGACCATACAAATATCGAAAGCAAAGATCCCATCTCTCCCGTGCCTCCCGACCTCGTGGATTGCACTTGTTGCAAGCCTCTAGCGGGAGCGCATCAAGCTTTCTGGCGCCGTTGCCGGGGATAGAGGCACTCGGACTAGTTATATAGTGTAGCTTAGCCTTTCCTTTTGCCCTCACCATTGCTATTATTTATTCTTTGTGTTACTCTTGCATATTGGTTCGCTAACTTGGCTCCTTGTTGTTTGTTTGTGACTTGCGCAGGTGACAGCTGTGAATGCATAGCACACATTTGACTTGCACCGACTTGGTGGTTTACGACCTCGAGATTGGAAGAAGAAGGCGTCAAGCTCACCGCAACCTACAGCGAGAGGCCGAGATGGCACATAACGAACCGCCACCAGAGGTTCCACCTCCACCGCCACATCGCCCGCTTCACGAGTACTTCACGCTGGGGAACTACAACTCCCCCATCGCCACTCTAGTTGACCAGATGCCAGGTCAATAGTTCTCCATCCCGCCGGCACTCTTGGGGCTTCTCCCTACATACTTCGGTATGGAGAATGAGAACCCCTACCACCACATAGATGCGTTCCTCGAAACGTGCTCTACCTTCCGCACGCCAGCCGCCACCGACGACTCAATCAAGATGACGCTCTTTCCTTTCTCCCTCAAGGAGAAAGCCAAGGAGTGGTACGTTTCGAGGCCAGAGTTGGTCACTTGGAATGAGGTGAAGAACGAGTTTCTCAAGAAGTTCTTCCCCATCGCCAAGTTATCCTACATGAGAAGGTGCATCACATCATTCACCCAGAAAGAGAACGAGCCCTTCCACGAGGCGTGGGAGAGGTTCTAGAAGTTGCTTCGTGACTACCCTCATCATGAGGTTCCTCTTTGGTAGCTAGTTCAGGCCTTCTACACCGGGCTTGAGGAGCAAAGCCAAAACAACGTTGATTCTTCTTATGGGGGCACGTTCATGGCAAAGCCGCCCGAGGAATCATGTCCACTGTTTGAGCATCTCGCCGAGAATTCACACCACCGAGCTTCCACTAGGAAGGCTAAGGAGCCTAGATGAAGTAAAAAAAGATGCCAATGCACATGGGCAGTCTATAAACCGTCTGGAGCAGAGGTTTGACCAAATTTCTCTCTCTTTGGCTAGAAGGGAAGAAGGTAGACTTCCATCTCAACCACTACCAAATCTGAACAATGATGGGGTTTTTCTAGGGAACACTTCGAGTGCTTATGTTCCACCATCATACCAAGCCCCACCAAACCCCTATGCTCCTCCCCCTCTTCAAGCGCCGCTCATTTATCAATATGCTCCACCTCCACCTCACACTTACCAACAACCACCTCCACGATATCATCCCCCACCACAACAACAACCGCAACCCCAATTCATCCTTCAAAATCCCAACTCCCTCACCAAAGGCCTCCACCAACCCAACAGCCACAACCACCTCTACAAGCTCCCTCTTCTACCACCCATGAGCATGTGAAGACTGTGACTATGTTGAGGAGTGGAAGGACCTTGGAGAGGCCCCATGGTATAGTTGTTGGCAGAAATGACACTGAGGCAGAGCAGGTTGATACTGAGATGCAGATTGATGATACTGTGATAAGAGGCAGTGTTGATACCGTGACGCCGAGCAGTGATACTATGATACCGAGCCGTGATACCGTGATTCCAGTGATACCAGTGGATGATACTGTTGATTTGGACTGATTGGGTTCCCAACTCCCTCCATATCCTGATGCACTTGAGGAGCCTTCTGTTGCAAAGAAAAAGAAGAAGCATGAAGATGATATTTTGGAGATCTTCAAGCAAGTGAAAATCAATATACCTCTTATAGACGCAGTCAAGCAAATTTCATCCTATGCAAAGTTCCTTAAAGAATTGTGCACCTTCAAAAGAAAGACAACAAGGAGGACTCCTAAGAAGATCAAGCTCACTGAGAAAGTGAGCTCCATTCTCCAACACACCATCCCCCGGAAAAGAAAAGACCTCGGTGCTCCCATCATCTCATGCTACATTGGGGCACATCGCATAGACCAGGCTCTTCTTGACTTGGGGTCTAGCGTAAACTTGATGCTGTATGATCTGTTTGCTGAGCTCCAAATGGGGGAGTTGAGGCCAGCCCACTGCACTCTACAGTTGGTCGACCAATCTGTGAAGACGCCTAGAGGGCGTGTGGATGATGTGCTGGTCCGTCTTGATGAGGATACTTCTACCTTCTTCCCAACTGATTTTATCATTCTTGATATGGAAAAAGAGGCTAGAAAGGTACCAATCATCTTGGGGAGACCTTTCTTAGCCACAACTGATGTCATGATCCATGTGAGGACAAGGACCATGTATGTTACATTCATGCACATGAAGATCAGGTTGAACATCTTCAAGTCTTCTACTACAACCGAAGTGATAGGGGCCACCGAGGAAGATTGTTATTTGGTGGAATGCATAGATGAGATTATTGAAGAGTTCCTACCTGCATGGAATGAGACTGCCACCCAAGGTAGAGGTCTTGAACCAATTGTTGAGTTCCCTGATGATGATGATGAAGATGAGGAAGAGTGTGAGCTAGCCTTAGTGGCTGCAAGTCAGGACCTCCCTTCTATTTCTGCACCTTTGAAGAACTCCCTTGTAGCACCCCCTGTTCTTGAGTTGAAGAAACTTCCTGAAGGATTGAAGTATGCTTTCCTTGGATCAAATGACACCCTCCCAGTGATCATTTCCTCCATTCTCTCTCCTGAGCAAGAAGATGCCTTGATGGAAGTCTTGAGGAAGAACATCCAAGCCATTGGATGGTCTATTGCTGACTTGAGGGGGATTGACCCCTCCATTTGTGTGCATCGGATATACTTAGAAGAAGATGTGAAACTGACCTGACAAATGCAAAGAAGGATAAATCCAAAGTTGAAGGACGTTGTAACTCAAGAGGTTTTTAAGTTTCTTGATGCAGGGATCATCTATCCCATTTCTGACAGTACGTGGGTGAGTCCCATCCAAGTTGTGCCCAAGAAGGGCGGGATTACGGTTGTAGAAAATGCCGATGGTGAGCTTATGCCGGTGAGAGAGCAATCGAAGTGGAGAATGTGCGTAGATTACCGGAAACTCAATGAAAAGACAAAGAAGGATCACTACCCACTCCCGTTTCTTGATCAAATTTTAGAGAGATTGGCTGGACAGAGCTTCTACTATTTTCTTGATGGGTACTTGGGATATTTTCAGATTGATGTGCATCCAACGGACCAGGAAAAGACGACATTCACTTGTCCAAGTGGTACATTTTCCTATCGTAGAATGCCATTTGGATTGTGCAATGCCCCTTCCACTTTCCAGAGATGTGTAACCTCAATCTTCGCTGACATGCTTGATTCATCACTTGAAGTTTTCATGGATGATTTTTCAGTTTTCGGGAAAACCTTTGATGAGTACTTGCTACATCTGGTTGTTGTTCTGGAAAGATGTGTGAAAGTTCGCTTAATTTTATCTTGGGAAAAGAGCCATTTCATGGTACCTGAGGGTATAGTTCTAGGACACCGAGTTTCTAAAGATGGGATTGAAGTTGACAAGGCCAAGGTGGGCCTTATTTCTACACTCGACCTTCCTTCCACTGTAAGACATGTTCGATCTTTCTTGGGACATGCATGTTTCTACCGTCACTTTATCAAGGACTTTAGAAAAATCTCAAGACCACTTTGTCGATTACTTGAGAAAGATGTCGAATTTCAGTTTGATGACAAATGTGTTGAAGCCTTCAATCATTTGAAAGAGAGGCTTATTTCTGCTCCTATCATGCAGCCCCCGAATTTCTCTTTGCCGTTTGAGATCATGACAGATGCATCTGATATGGCAGTGGGGGTTGTGCTGGGTCAACGCATTGGTCAAATTCCTCATGCTATCTATTATGCAAGCAAAACATTAGACGATGCTCAAAGAAACTATACGACTAGAGAGAAGGAGTTGCTTGTCGTGATCTTCACTCTTGACAAGTTCCGGCCGTATCTCTTGCAAAAAAAAGTGACAATCTACACGGACCATGCTGCGTTGAAGTATCTCATGTCCAAGAAAGACTCAAAGCCAAGGTTGATCCGATGGATTTTGTTGCTCCAAGAATTTGACATAGAAATTGTGGATAAGAAAGGAATAGAAAATGGTGATGCAGATCATCTCTCCCACCTTGATGGACCTATTGATATGACAAGTCCAATCAAAGAGACAATGCCACATGAACAACTCCTCTTAGTCTGATTTGTCCAAAAGCCATGGTACAAGCACATAGCGAATTTCCTAGCCAGTGGGAGGATACTGAGCATGTGGACAAGAGAGGAAAGAAAGAGATTGTTTGCTATGGTAAAGAACTACATTTGGGATGACCCTCACCTCTTTAAGTATTTCCCGGACCAACTTATTAGGAGGTGCATTCCGGAGATGGAGCAGCAAGAAGTCGTATCTATGTGCCATTCCAGAGTGTGCGACGGCCATTTTGGAGGGAAACACATGGCCGCCAAAGTTCTTCGATGTGGATTCTACTGGCCGATTTTGTTCAACGATGCTCATGACTTTTACAATAGTTGCTTCAAGTGCCAAAAAGTGGGCACCATCTCAAAGAGGGACATGATGCCTCTATCACCTATTCTTGTGGCAGAAGTGTTTGATGTTTGGGGGATTGACTTTATGGGTGCTTTCCCTCCTTCTTTCGGGTATGTCTACATCTTGGTCGTCATAGACTATGTATCAAAATGGATTGAGGCTGTGGCAACAAGGACAAATGATCATAAGGTGGTGTGTGATTTCATGAAATCCAACATCTTTAGCCGTTTTGGTGTTCCAATGGCTATGATTAGTGATGGCGGGAGTCATTTCATCAACCACACCTTCGAAGGGATGCTAAAGAGACATGGAGTTAACCATCGTGTAGCTACTCCTTACCACCCTCAAACGAGTGGTCAAGTTGAGTTGGCAAATCGGGAGATAAAGCTCATCTTGGAGAAGACGGTGCGAACAGAACGCAAGGATTTGTCACTTCGCCTCAATGAAGCTTTATGGGCATATAGGACTGCATACAAAGCCCCGATTGGCACTATGCCGTTCAAGCTTGTCTATGGTAAGAGTTGCCATTTGCCAGTTGAGATGCAGCACAAGGCATTGTGGGCCTTGAAGACGATAGACTTCGATGAAGAGAAAGCCGGAATGAAAAGAAAGTTTCAATTGCATGAGCTAGAAGAAATGCGGCATGAAGCATATGAAATGTCAAAGAGCTACAAGGAAAGAACCAAGTTTCTACATGACATGATCATAAAGAAAAGAGAGTTTGAGACCGGCAAATGGGTATGGCTATACAATTCAAGAATGAAGTTCTTTCCCAGAAAGCTTCGTTCTAGATGGGAAGGTCCTTACCTTATCAAGAAGGTGTACCCATCTGGGCCAGTGATCATTTGTACAAAAGAAGGAGCTAAGGAATTCGCCGTTAATGGGCAAAGGCTGAAATCTATTGTTGAGGTTGGCCCGGACAAGGCCAACCAAGATTTCGATATTGTCATGCTTATAGAAGAAGAATCCGAGGAAGAAGAATGCTTGGACGAGGATGAGAAAGGGATTTACTACAAGGATCTTTTGAAGATTCCGAAAAAGTGAAAAAGTCCAACAATCAATAATCTTGGATGAAGGCATTAAATTTAGCGCTAGTGGGAGGCAACCCACGTGGTTTGAGATTCTCAAACCCCTCTTTTGATACTTTAGTTTTGTTTTACACAAATACACACACACACACTTGTGCTTGATAGTTTTGTTTTTAGTTTTGATGTAATGACAGGTTGAACAGGTTCAAGCTGAAGATTGAGGCACAGTCAGTCAGGGTGGTGGATATTCCACCAAGAAAAGATCATTCATGACGATTAAATGATGAGTTTCGAAGCGTTTTGATGAAATTTTGAGTTTTGACTTGAACGAGAGTAGCACGGCTGTGCTGACCAAAGCAGTTGTGCTGGCACCAGACCAGAACGGCCATGCTGAAACGGAATGGACGTGCTAATAAAGATGCATCCAATAGGTTGATTGAAGATTTTGGCCCCTGGCAACACGGCCGTGCTGATCAAAATGGCCGTGTTGGCATAAAACCAACACGGCCGTGCTGACCAAAACGGCCGTGCTGGCCCATATAAACCTAAAATATACCCCGACCCAACACGACCCCTCATTTATTTTTGCGAACCGGAATGGCCGTGCCGCGACTTGTGGCGATTAGGGCGAGTTCCCTACACTCCTCTAGCTCCCAAACTCCGGTTCTGAGGTTCCTTTGGTCCCTAATCGTTTTCCCCAACCTCTAGCTACGATTTCCACCATTCATCACCTCTGATTCCTCCAGCTACACGAAAATTCCGCCCCATCAGCCCGAAGCTACATTTTTCCAGTGCTAGCTTTGTCCCTCGTCAGAGAATCTTGCAATCATGAAGGGCATGGGCAAAGCAATTAAGAAAGGAGTAGAGAAGACCACAAGCATCCTCACCGGTGGCAAAAGAAGGTCCAAACGAGCGGCCGGTTCATAGCAGTCCGGCAGTGCCTCCTCACCATCCAATTCAATTTCATGTTCCTTTGGACGGTCGACTTCAATGAGCACCTCTCGACTACACTCTCCCTCCAGCGAGCACTTCTCAGATCCAAGCTACAACAACACTGGGGAAGAGGAGGAAGAAGAAGAAGAGCTGGAGAATCTGGTGGATTCTATTGAAGTCACCGCACCGGCTCGTGAGCGAAGGACTAAGAAAACTAATGAAGCTCCGTCCTCACGCCTACCGCCACGACCAGCTCCAGCAAGGCATTCAACATCATCTGCCCGACCCAGTGGAAGCAATGAAAGAGTGCCCTTGAACTTGGACACAAGTTTGGGGTCACATCCCTATCAAGAAGAGGAAGTGGATGATACTGAGAGCGAGGAATTGGAGGATGAACCCGTGGATATCCTATCAAGATTAGAGGAGGACAGACTCACATGGGTGGGAAAGCAACCACAAGGAACCACTTATGGCAGAGAAATCGCAAGAAGCGAAGCAGTAAAACCCCTTCACCCTGAATGCATGACAAGAAGGGTGATTGCCACTAGATATGCATGTGTTCCCACAATGGAAGCCTTAGGTGTCAATTTCAGTTTTGGTTTTCATCTAAAACACTGTGGATTGTACGATATTTTAACTAAGGTCGAAGAAGCATACTTGGAGATCACTCGTGAGTTCTTCGCAACCTTAGAGAAGGTTCAGTATCAGGGAGAGGATGCTATCAGGTTAAAATTAAACGGCTCAACACATGTCCTCAACGCATCTCAGATCAATGCAATCTTTGCCCCCAACCCAGAAATGGCAAGGAAATTCGACGAGGGAAGATTTGATAAGAATGGTAAGGCAGATTACGCCAAGATGTGGAAGACGCTCACAGGCGAATCTACTTTCTCTTCAGGGAAATCTAAAATGAGAAAGATCCACAACCCACTCTTGAGATATTTGCAAAAAGTGCTGGCAAATACCGTGTTTTATCGCTATGATAATCAAGGATCAGGCGCCCAAAAAGACCTTTTTCTCATGGCTACAGTTGTAAGCGAGGGGTTTGTGAACGTGGGTGCCATGGTTATTGATCACGTGAAGACAATCCCATCCAAAAGTAAAAACCCATTCATCATGGGAGGGATTGTCACCACTTTGGCGAAGACGTTGGGATGCAATCTAGAAGGGCTCACCAAGGTAGATGGAAACAAATATGTGGACCTAAACTATCTTGCGAGGTCACAAACGATATCCCTCAAGGATGACAAAATTTTTTATGTGCTGAACCCCGGCTACCCTGGTATCACTTTGGAACTTCCTTACCATGCCCCCCTTTTGCTCAAGGATGCATGGCATGTGGATGATTTTCTCAATCAGTTATCACTCTATGAGGAAGACACCCCTAGAGAGGGATACAGAGCACCAAGTGTAGCCTTACGTGATGAAGAGGGGGAAACCAACGTGCCAGAACATCAACAATCTTTGGAGCATCCACGCCCCACAAGACCGAGAATGGAAGAGTTTGAGGTGCAACCACCTCCGACAAATGCATATGATATGGCATCCATCCATGCACAGTTGGAAGGGATTCGGAAAATGCAACAGGACATGTGGTTGGATCAGCAGCAGATGCATCACCAAATCAACCACATGTATCAGTACTAGCATGCGCAGACACAAAGAAACCCCCAATGGGGGGAGGATTTCTGGGGGTCAATTACGAGCTACCAGGAGACATACCCGCCTCCACAGGTGAAGTACTGGGGCCACTACTACCAGCAGCCTCCTCCACAGTCTGGCACATCGCAGGACCCCACACCACCACAACCCTGACTTCTACCCTATCATCCCTAAGCTTTAGTTCATGCTGAGGATAGCATGGATCAAAAGTTTGGGGTGGTAGGGTAGTAAGTCATCTATTTTCAGCTTATTTTGACAGTTGCCTGTTCCACCTGATCATTGTTTGTTTGATGTTTAACCCACCTAGTATAGATTGTCTTTTTCTTGCATCTTTGCATGACATGTAGTTGATTTCATCATTTTTGAGTAATTTTTCAAAATTTTTGCTTCTTCATACCATGCATTGCATTCTCATGTAGTTTTGATAATTTCTTGTGCATGTTAAGTAGGATTTGTTGCTTTATGTATTTAAAATTCCCTAAAGTAGGTTTAGATGTGATTTAGTGCAAATTGGCACCATTTTGGCCAATTTTGCCCAGATTTGAATATTCTTGCTCCGATAGGATGTTTTGACTTAATCTCCAATGTTTGAAATGAAAAGGTTTACTCTTGTGACAAATGCATGCTACATTCATAGATCTTATTGATAAATGGTCTTGTTTGTGACTTTTTACATGTGAACCACATCTTTTAAGTATGTGAATGCTTTGGTTGAATCATGAATTGAGCAAGCGACAAATGCTTAAAGCCAATGGAATCACTTGGTAGAAATAAGAATATTGTGTTAATTCTATCATGTGATGTGATATTACTTGGTGAAGTGTTGAATTAGCTTTTATGCAGGGAATCGTATGTTGAAAACTACACTGATGACCCCTCTTTGATCTGACTATTCTTCCACCATCTTCATACCCCTCCACCTCATAAAAAGATGCCAAAGTGCACATATTAGCCGTGGCCACCTCCAAAAGTTTGGGGTGGCCACATCTTTATCTCCCCGCTTCACTCTATCCACCATATGCCCTGTCTACACCAAGGGAAAAGAAAATGAAAAAGAAAAGCAAAAATAAAATAAAAGGATGCTCCTGTTTAAGAGCATTCAAATAAAGAAAAGAAGAGTGTGTAAAAGCACTCCAAATCTTACCGCAACCCTTTCTTATTCTTTTATACCCATTGATCTAGAAAACATCAAATCTAGCTCACTTTACCCTTTCTACAACCAAGTGGATCATCTAGTGTGGTTTGAAGCATAAGACTAAATGCATGAAAGTGAAACAACACTCCTAGTCACCTGTGATTAACATCAACATGAAACGGTTTACCCAGAATGAAATAAAGGACATATGGACAACTTGTGTTTCTATTCTTTATATTTGAAGTTTGTATGCTCAGTGCTCAGTTCATCATTGGGCTGTGAAAGAAGGAGAGGAGAGATGTGAGACACATGCACTTAATCATTTCCAAGACTATATATATTCAATAATCTTCTGCAGCTTTGCATTTGTCATTTGTTTTTGTTGAAAAGAACGGAAAAGAGAGATTAAGTTGGAGCATACTTGAGGACAAGTATGTTTTAAGTTTGGGGTGGTGATGCAGCCCTATTTTATGGCTCCATCCTGTGCCATTTTGTATTTAAGTTGCATCTAAACATGTTAGATTACAAGTATTTTCCCCCAATATGATTATCATTGCAAATACGCTTATGGATGTTCTTTGCACTATTTTTCAGGTACTTGGACCATGCTAAGATGGACGAGAGAGAGAGAGAGAGAGGGATTTATAGGGTTCCCCCACTCAAGGAGGGACCCAAAGAAGGCCCCAAAGTCTCCCTAAACCTACCTCCAGTGGCCAAGAATCGTCTCCAAGAAAAGACATCCAAGAATTATGAAGTTTGAAGCCATGCTAGTGTTAGAATACCCCAGCACGGCCGTGGTGCCATGGAACGGCCATGCTGGCAATTGAGCAGAATTACAGGTTGATCGACAAATTATTGAAGTTCAAGCAAGTCAGCCACCATGGCCGTGTTGCCCAGCACGGCCATCCTACGAAGACCACACAACGGTCGTGCTGACCAGCACGGCCATGCTAGATGAAGATGGAACGGGTGTGCTGCTCAGAACGACCTCCTCACAACTCCGCCACCACGGCCGTGCTACCCAACACGGCCGTGCTACTAGCCTTCGTTTTCACGCATCAACCTGTTGAGTTAACACTTCGCCAACACGGCCGTTCTCCTCCACCACGGCCGTGCCCACTCCTACCCAGCACGGCCGTGCTGCCCAGAACGGCCGTGCTACCACCCCAAAACCTATACAAATTTCACTGATTTTCCTATTCTACCCCTACTTAGCCCTAGCCCCTATATAAGCACTAGTTGCTTCTAGGGCTCGAGAGAGAGCACCTCCTAGCTGCCCCCAGCTGCTCCCTTGCCTACATTACTCCCATCCACCTACTTCCTTGCATTTAATCCCATTTCCACCCACTTTCCCCTCATTTCCACCATAGAAACCTAGCTTCTCTAGGTTTCTATCCTTCCATTCCACCATTTCCATGCATCCTTGCACCCTTGGAGGAGGGAGGACGTCTACAGCAAGCTTGGTGGTGAAGAAGGAGGCTTCTACATCAAGCTTCATGGAGTCCCTACTTCTTCTACCCCTTTCTTTTCCTGTTTTCTTGATTATGTCTAGCTAAGCCCCCTTGTGGTGGGTTGTTTGGGATTAAAATGTTACTTTGATACCATGTTGGGAGATAAATTCTTGTAATGAACTTAATTCATATTTATGATGATTACTTCTTGGTTCCATCTCTTTTCCTATCTTATTGCATGTGGTTTGTGCTTCTTGTATGAATTGCTTGTTTTGAGGTTTTTGATGACACTTCATTTCTAGGAGGAATTGGGGTGTATGTGGCAATCTTAGGAATGGCTCCTAGGTCCAATTAGTGGATCCCTAGCTAGCCCCCTTTGTTCCTACATACACATCCCTCCTCCTACAAATGAGTGTGAGATTTAAGTGGCTAGTGTAAGTGAGAGTGATGCAATTGCCTAGGGCCTTCTAAAGGCTAGAGTGGCTAGTGGCATGAGGTTGAACCCCTTCATCTCCACTCCCATCTCTACCCTCAACCCTCAATTGTCCACTATCACTTACCCTAGAAACCTAGATTTGGCCAATCTCACTAGAACTACACCTAACCCTAGTCTTCTACTAGTAGTATAGGGTATGTTCTAATGGCATTGCCCTTGTTGTTTGGTTTGGTAATCTAGATTTGAATTGAGCACCATGCATGTTTAATGAACTCCCCCAACTAAAATCAAAGTGGCATTCCCCAAACAGCCCACCCACCTTAATCACCTTGCTTAAAACCCTAATCGCTTAGTTTGCTTGTTAATGCTAGCTTAGTTTAATTGCTTTAGTCTAACTTAGTCAATTGCTTAGTTTTACTCTTCAGTGTTAACTTAGGCTCTTGCTCTTGCTAGTGGTTAGTTTAGTTCTTATTTGCTTCTTGCCTTGCTAGAGTAGTGTATCTCTTCTTGCTCCTGCTTAGTTAGTTTGATAACTTAGTTTACTAATTTTCTTGCTCTTCCATAATTTAGTTTCCATCTTGCATTTCTTACTCACTCTCTTAGTTTAATCAACCAACAATCAACCTTAAAATCCTAAAAACCTTACTCTCCGCACTAGGAACGTAGCTCACGTCGTCTAACTCTAGATCCCCCTCTATCTCCGCAGATCAACCCCGTACTTGCCGCTTCACCTATACTACGACACGACCCTGTGCGCTTGCGGGTGTAGTGTCTTAGTAGACGTAGGTAGTTAGTGTGGGACCATACAAATATCGAAAGCAAAGATTCCATCTCTCCCGTGCCTCCCGACCTCGTGGATTGCACTTGTTGCAAGCCTCTAGCGGGAGCGCATCAAGAACCAATACATGTGACGTGGAACTTCATCTTGAAACAAAAATACTAGATATGGCTAGATTGTGTCATTGAAAACTTGCATCCACAAACTCATGTAAACTACAATTTAAGTTTCAAATATAATAGATATATTTGAGTTCTGAATTTGCATAGATGGTTGAACATCAAAGTTCCAATATTGAACCCAACTAGCATATAGATGATTTCTACTCAACTATGGTTGCAAAGAGGTGCACATGTGAACTAATCTTATTGTTATGTAGGTATGTGTGATGATTTGTCAACTCAAATACTAGAAGGTTGCATAATGGAATCTTTAGTTAATCATACATCCTCCTTATATTCTAGCAAAACCCTCTATTAGTTTAACCATACATCCTCCTTATATGATTGCCTCAGCATGTACATACATTGTTGCAGTTCTTATAGATAAGGAAACAACTACGTGGTTTGAGGAAATCAAAGTTGATATGAATGTGATAAAGAACATAGCAATGGTAATTTTAGATATATATGATACCTGTAAGAAAGTTCAAGATGACTGGATGATCATTTCTGCTATGGCTAGGCTGACATTGAGACAATAATATACCCCTACCATCTGTAGAGATAATATGTAGTTGGTTGAAACTCTTGAGAAGAACCTATGGCAATACTTTAGACTCCAGATTCTATAGAAGCCATAGATTTGATTATATCTATGAGCTCTTCATTAGGTCACTATCATCATGTAGCACATGCAGTTTTGCAAATTGCCTATGTAACATTAACGACTGCAAATCTTAGTCATGACTCCTAAATTTTTTTATTGAAGCTCAAGACATGGCAAATGCACTGCAACAGTATAAACTACAACTTTTTTTCCCAGTATCCCTACAAGTAGAGGATGCAAGGTCATGAAGATTCCAGTGATGATACATTTGATTACTCTTCTCTAGTTTGCTATTTTATAATTTAATAGTCAAGTAAATGGGTTCATTATAGCCTAAATCTTATGCAAGCTCGATGTGCAGATTTTGGTGTCCATTTGAATACATTGTATCATTGTGATCGTCACTGACTCTCATCTTACCTTTAGATCTATGTCAACAATGATGTACAACCATTCCCCTTGTTCCAACATTTCAAGTAAGTACACCATAGTGTGTAGTGGTGTTGGTGTTGTAAGTTTGTGACTAGTAGGAAATGGTAGATATCATATGGATTCTGATCATTTGTACAAACTCATGAAGAGAGACATTAGAGAAGGGAAGAATGCAACAATGCCACATTAGATTTATGATATGCATTGCAAAATGTTAGAGAGGAAGATCGTGTAGAAATCAATCACCAAGCTCAAGCTCATTTTTGACAGAACAAGGTGTAGGAGGAAGGTGATGCAAAAGACTCATGATGTTGGGGAGAATTGTGACATCGATTAGCTTCAATTAGAACAATGTCTTTTTTTATTGATACTCAAGAAATAGATTGCTTTGTATGAACTAAACTCCATTTAGTTCCAAAAAAATCTTGGAAACTAAAAACATGAAAACTTGCATCCCATACCACCTGATTATATCTCAGAAACTGACATTTTTGGGTATAGTATCCTAGAACATTGAAGCATGTTCCAGGTTATTTTGATGCAGAGACGTGTACATATCATTAAAATTTATCTGGAAAGTTGGTTGGGATCCTGAGGTAGTCATCCCCTACTCTCCTCTTCTGAGAATATTCTCCTCTCCTCAAACTGTGAAAATTTACACCAAAAAAGATCCAACTAAATTTTAAATTATAAGAGTTTGATATTAGACATGATAACAATCTCACCTCCTATCTGGTGTTGTTCATTCTCATTGTAAAATATGCATATGGTGGCATCAGAATACATTGCTCAGTAGCACTTGAAAACATATCATTGTTCAGTAGTGCTTGAAAACGTATCATCATCCATGGACACCAAAAACTTGCTCTTCTTCAATCCCAATCTCCCTAAGAATAGGTCAAGACTGGCATTCCCAGCACTCTATCGAAATTTCTATTAATCAAAGAACATTACACCCATGAGACTATAGCTAAAATAATCACCACAAGTTCAAACAACGCAATGAAATATGCAATAGTTTAGTTCAGAACAAGCTCAAAACTGAAGATATTGTGGAACCATAAAAGTGCACAGACAACAATAATTTAATCAGCTTGTAGACAGAATTTTATCTTCCTTATACTCTACATCTTCAGTAATAGTTTAGTATAGTGAATATCTAGTAATATAATCCCATCACTAACCTACAACCAAGCAATCTTATCCAACACTCTTTTACAAGCACAAGGTGCAGATGCTAAAATGCACAACCCAGACCGGCTAACATAAGCCACAAACCCAAAGCAAGGCACAATCCCCTCTATTTACTGATTCACAAAAGATGCACGATCCTCTGTTTACTGACCGTGGCAACAGCTAGCCAATCTGTCCTCTACAACCTCATTAGTGACAATGAAATCTTGATGAGAAGTTCTTGAAAAGTAAGTCGATAACTGAGAAGACATGACATATATATACTTCAATAAATGTGTCGACTTCAAGATAGAAATTTATAAGAACAACTTAGTCAATGAGTGGGGTGATGACGATGCTCCAAGTGCTACTACGTCACAATATCATTGGGCGAGAAAGACCAACGAACATACCAACTTGTTAGAACCTATGTACTTGCCACAAGCTTTAGCTTTGCATCGTCCAACTGTAAACAATATTTTTCATCCTCCATCTCCAATCCCTTACTTATGGTATCAAAGGTCCTATATACCAACTTAAAGTGAAAATCTAATCAATCAAGTTGAAAATGTGATAGATGCTAAGTATCAATGTGTGTTGCTCCTTACTTGCTTCGTTGTTGTGAATTCGAAAGGAGAAATAAGCACCAAATCTATCAATTGGTATGTCTTATCTTGTTCAAGTAAGCCAAACACAAGCAATGGTTTAGCCAGGCCAAAATATGTGATAGAATTAATGAAAGTGTAGTAATTATTAGCTCACTAATATGCATGTATCCACATAAAATGTGATCATATATTACATATTTGTTAATTGTACATATTCATCATGATTCTAGTTTAAACAAACATTTTCTAGCTTCTAACCTTCAGATGTGGTTCCTTACCTACAACATCTTTTCCCTTGATACATACCCGAATAGATTGGTCTCCAGTAGGCTATTGCAATAGGTTGTTGCTTCCAGTAGCTCAATCTACTACTGATTTATGTCCTTGTAAAGCATAGAATGTGATTCCCACTCTATTTTGCAAAGTAAGTATCAATAAAATATTTACCAATTAGGAAAGTAAAGTATACTAATGTGAGGTACGAGTTTAACAAGATCAGATATAATTTGACTGTGTAAATGGAGCAGTCATATATGAGGTACGAGTTTAAGAATATGAAGAATAATTTGACTTCTTAAATGGAGTAGCCAAAAACAAACTAAAATGTTGGGGGGAATTAAACATAAAAACATAAAAGCATACATTCACACACCTTCATAATTTCTTCCTCTTATGATATCCTTAGTGAAGCATCTAGCCACCTACCTCACAGTTGTACACATCTGTACCATATGGATGAAAAAGGGAAACATTTTTAATATACAAGCACCACTTCCATTTACAATCTCATAAATAGAGGATACTAAAAGACCTCATCAAGCATAAAATCACACCAAGGGTTGTGCACGATCAGGAACAATGTTCCTTCATAGTCTAGGAACAAACCTATCCATTTGCCTTTCACACAGGTAATTAGTTTCTCAAAATCAGTAACAACATATGGGTATTCCGACTGTTAAAATTGCAGACAAGACCAATTAGAGACCAAACATTAAGAGGAAGGTGAATACACATACTTGGAAAATGATAAAATACATGCCAACAATGAGTTATAGGCCTAATCATGTTCATCATAGTAGCGGCAAGCTTAGATCACTTCTAAAGCATAACCATCTCAACACGGAGGTAAAATTACATATCCACGTAGAGCTTCAATTATGCCACCAAATCCAGAAAATTAACATGTCAAAGTATCCCAATAACATAACAAATATACCTCATGGTGCTATGACTCATCATTAATCTTATAAAACATAATCCATACTATAGATAAATCAAGGCTTGTTTATTGAGTGAGTAAAACAGTGTACAATGCAATCTCTTATATAACAGAAGAGCATAGAGACTAAAGCAGAGGTGAGCAATATGGGACTAAACTACAGAAGTAAACATCATAAGTGAGGCACATGTGATGCACATGACACTCAACAAAACATAACAGAAAACACCATATCTCTATACTCCCCCTCAAGCTGGAGCGTAGATGTCGAACATGCCCATCTTGTCATGATGGTTTGGTAAGAGGTGGGGGGAGGGTGGGAGAAAATTTTTGTGGAAAGTGCAAAAGAAATTGCTGGAGTAGTTGGGTAATTTTTGTATGACAGAAAAATAAATAAGAAGAATAAAAATCTTTTGGTCACAGACTCATTAATAATGGTCAAGGATAGGCCTTCAACAATTAATTAAATCTGGTCAGGGATCTAATCCTTGATCAATTATCCTTGACCCTTACAATGTTTTGTTGTAGTTAATAGATTGAGTTGAGCCTACATCCAACCAAACTAATGACAATGTAGTTTAATTTCTTGTTTGTATTTCCAATTTTAGAAATCATTTGATGTGTTGCATCTACTTGCAACCCAATTAACCATAAATTAAGATCAATGAGATGGAATAATGGATCAGATCATTCGAGTCTGATCAAACTAGTCTAACATCATCACTCAGTTTTGATCTCTAGTGGAACTATCATTCAAGTTTGACCCTTACTATCACCATTGATTATTTACCTCCTCATCACTCACTTCAGAGTTTGAACGTTCAATGGTTCACATCCTCTGTTACAGACATAGTGTGCTTAGTGGATCCCAAACGTACACTCTGACATGGATTCCACAAGCCAACATATAGGATTTTATGGGCACATAGATGGGCACAAAGAATGGTCATAGAAGATTTGGCCCCATTCATGAGGCGTCACATGTGTCTCCCCCTCTGTTATCCTCTTTTAAAATGATGTTAGATCCAACAGTTGTTGTGAAAACTACACATCTAATTTTGAGGTGATCTGACTTATAAGGTGCATGTCCCTTCACTGATTTCAAATTGGTTTTGAGCTAAATACCTATATCCACACATAGTACCAGATCAGAGAAGTGTGATGAGCACAATTGACATCAAATATCAATTGCAAGAATACAAGAGAAGTGGTTGCACTTTAGAAGAATGTGAGAATAATTCCATGTTTGTAACTTTTAGGGTGATCTTCTAGTTTATAACGTGTATTGTCTCTTCACTAATTAACAATTGATTTTAAGAAACTAAAGTTCCTAACAAATCGAAACCAAGATATTAATGAAAGAGAAAAATACAAGGGATGGAAAAAATGTAAAGGAAAGATTGAGAGGGGATGGAGTGAAAGAAAATAGTCATAATTACATGTGATTATGTCTTGCAAATAGGAGAGAGATAATTGTTGTGTATTATATACTAGTCAATGAATAAGAACTATGCTAATAAATGAATAAGAAGTACACTAATAAACACAAGTCTTTTGGACAATGATTAAGATCAGAATTAAGATTCTTAGGAATGAAATTTTACTTCCACATCACAACTTAGTAGAACAACAAAAATCTAATACACTACTTGAGCATACAAAAGGAGGTTTGTGTCTCATACACCTTCCAATGACGTGAAATGGTTCTAACTCCACATATCCCTCCCATCTATATGCTAATTTCAAACTAAAAACCTTAAATTCTCAACACATTCCTAGCCACTTCTGTAGTCAATGAAGTATTTCTAAGATCACATCTCCATACTACTAGATACATCTTTCTAGATAATATTAAAAGCATTAAACAAGCAAATAAGATGGACAGTCAAGCATGCAAGTAATTTAAGAATTGATGCAATCTTGGAATAGTAAAATAACTAGCATTAAGAAAGAAAATCATATTCACATGACTTATGACTTGAGAGTTAATCTCCCATGCCTAAGAACAAGGTTCTACTCACATATGGTGGTAAAATGTAGGTACACCAAGGAAATCCTTTCAAAATGAGAAATAAGGGAAGATCTTTGGTCAAATATGAAGTTTCATCCTTGTTGCCGCTCGTACTCCAACAACCTTCTCTTCTCAGGGGTTAAATGGAGAATAAACATCCTTGCCACAGTCAGTAAAGAGAAACATAGTAGAGAATAGTTTCTCTCTCAAGTAATCACTTCTAAAAAATCTCCCTCCTTCTCCTATGCTCTGAAATCTGCACAAAAATTTCTCTAGATTATAAGTGATAACCATTCCGAAAGCGTCACTTCGTATTTAAAAGTGAGGGACGGTTTCTCTTAAAACCGTGCTGAAATTGTCGATGAAATGATGTGTTGGTGATGAGACACATAATGTCACTGTCAGTAACTGAAGGTAAAACTGTTGTTTGAGAAGGTTGTATGACATATGTATTGGCCAACATGTTGTATTGCTACGAGTAATGAAAATATTGGCAGCCCTGGATCGAGTGGACATGACATGTGCATTTAAGACACATTGTGTTGTTATAAGACATGGAGTTTGGTGGATTCTTTGAATCAAAGGATACAAGGTGTCAGTTTACTAACACACTGTGTTGCTTCACATCAGAGTGAGAATATTTCTTCCTGCAACTAACACTAAGTGTTAGATAAACCAAACAACGTGTTTTTATCATAAACTTTAGGAAAGTCTTCAAAGTTGTGAAATCTGTTGGAGAATCCAAATAAGGTGAAATTGGGTTTGAATTAATCACATTTTTTCATCAATTTTTTTACCTATGATTAAAAATATGAAATGAGTAAAGATAAAAAATAAAATGTGAAATATAGCATTATTGGATTCTACTTGAAGTAGAAAATGGCTTGAAAATATATTCCAAAGTAGGAAAAAAAACCTATGTAAAACTTGTACATAAAATCCCCCCTAAGATTAAACCATTTCTTGTCGTCAAGCAAAAAGAAAATGGAAACACAATTAAAGAAAATGTCATGTGCATGTATTAATCAAATGAAATAAAACAAGTGTATCAAGCCAATTAGACCATAATCGATGGATTTATGCTATTAGCCATGAGTTCAAATTAAACACCCAAGATGCGAGTTTATTTCAACAAAGGTGGCAAGAATCTAAATGGAAGAATCAACATAACAACATTAAGTAGAGTTTAGATGACCAAGCCAAATAATTAGTGAATATACAACCTAATTTTCTAAATTATAAAGGATATACAAGAAGAAATTTGACTTAACATATGCAATCTAGTAGTTCTATAATTCTCTCAATTATTAAGGATATACAATATGAAATCCAAGTTAACATATGGAATCTAGTAGTTCTCTCCTTTCTTTTTAGAATATGAATAAGACAATGAAATATGAGTTTTGTTAATCAATAACTAAGATAGATTTATGTAAATGTGGAATGTCGGTTGGGGTAGTTTACCCTCTTTAGGATATAAAACTTAACCATCGTAGCCATATCAGACTAGCACTAGTCTAGCATGATACATGGGTGGTTTGGCCATCTTTCCTGAGGGATATATATTAATATTTTTCAAGAACAAGACAAAATAATCAAAAGTGAGTCGGGTTCTACTCGAGAACCACAAGGTCATAAACTAAGTTCTTTTCCACAAATAACGAAAGAGTTAATAAGATTGCATATTCAACTAGATTTCACACCTATTGAAAGACTTTATTTGAGAGGGTGGTTTGAAACACACTAAGAATTTGACACGGGCATCTAGAATTCCAAACAATATTGTAGTGTTGATTAATCCATGAAAATTTAGTAGTTACATGTATTAGATGATCAAGAGCGTGAAAGATGAACATGCATGCTAGAAGCAACAACCTTAAATGTAGTGAATGTTTTTCTCAAAAAATATCATTTAATTAATGCAATTCTTGTACAAGTTTTCTTCAATCAATATTTCAAAAAACAATATGTGGCAAATTGTTTAGCATAAAGGAAAGTTCAATCCAAAAGAGAACAAGCCTCAAACAACACTAGATTTACCATTGTCTAAAACATAAACTAAGAAAAAGAAAATAAAGGAAACTAAAATTAAACTATCAGTTGGTTCGTTCCCCTAAGCTTAAAATTTGTAGTGTCCTCACTACATAAATCAAACTACAAAGGTTTTGCAACTAGATACCTATCGTTTAATGAATCATAGTGAAGGACCCATGCCCACATTAATAGCCAGATAATGCTACCTCAAAGTATCATCACCAGGGATGTTAGTGAGTGTTGGCTCCTGTGGTGGTAGTTGAGGTGATGAACTGGTGGCATAGTGGCCTTGAGTGATGTGCCACCTATCCATCCTTTAAATCATGGAGCACATATAAATACATTATTGACTGAGCTAGTCCAACCAGGTGTCATGTTGGTCCAAATGTTGTTGGACGTACCCATATAGATGTCACATGTCTGGCATAGTCAGTATGTGTGTTAGTAGAAGGAGGAGGAGGAGGTACAAATGCCTCTATTGTAGTAGAAGTCTCAATGCTATTGCCAAAATCAATTTCATCATAAAAAATGAATTTCAAATTGTTAAGATTTGTCAAAGTGATTCCCTCTAAATCAGATAGTTCAATGAATTCTTCATGTATGTGGGAGTATTCTCTGAACTTGTTGTCACTAGAGGAGTCCCGAATGAGTAACCCCGAAGAGATGAAGAATTGAAGGTCAACATTATTCTTCCTAGTGATAGCTTCCAATCTTGTCAAGTCTACATTCACCTTTAGGAAAACATGGTTTATAAAACCTCCAATAATTATATCACATGATTTCTTCCTTCAAACCTCACAAATGGTAGAGGATAAAATGGCTTGCATTGATTTTATAATTGTTTAGCATTACCCATAAAAAGTTATAAGTCTTCTCTTTCACAGACACCTTGTATTTCTTTCCTAGAAAAAACACAAGTCCTAAAAATCCTGTGAATGTAGAGAAATATGGGGTTGTGGATATGTGAACCTTTGGAAGCAATTGCCTCATGAATTTTCATCTTCAATACTTTTACTCCAAAAATCATCATTATCAAAGATATCAGGCATCACACTACTCTCTCCATAGTTACATTGATATGAATCACAAATTTTCTTAAAAATGAGTTTATAATCGTGACTAAGAAGTCAAAAAGTGATTCCAAACTATTCATGTGGCTTCTTTGGGTCTTCCATTGTGTTTAGAGTATTAAGGAATTCATAAATCAATCTTGGATAAGAAAATCTTAAATTACACCAGACATGAAAGAGTCTAAGATCCTCAAGAAATAATGGTACCTCATATTTGAAACCATTTTCACAATGCATGAAAATGTGTAGGAAGAGCCCTACGTGTGACCATCTTTTGGTATATAGCATCTTCTTCAGCAATGAACTTGAATTGAGTTGAGGAGATGTATAAAGGTGTTGAAGAGGAGCTCTCCCCTCTGTGGTGCTTGGCTAGTTGTTTGGTTGGGGCCATGAGCATTGAGAAGAGAGTTTTTAAGATCAAAGACACAATGTGTACATGATAGGGACACAATGTGTTTCTAGATATGTAGATGAGTTGTGGACAAAGAAGAAGATGAGGTAACACGATGTGGTGGAATGGATCATGGCATACATGTGGCTTCTATGGAATTTGATGATGGTTGTTCTTGACCTTGAACTTGGATATGATCAATCAATGGAAAATAGGATCATTTTGGTGCTTCAGCTATTGGTGGTATCTTAGATGAAGGAGTGGATACACTGGTAGAGTTTCTTGATGACAATAATGTTAGTGGTTGAGTGACGTTGGGATGGCAACATGTTGGCATTATGGGTTGGATGATGATGGTGGTGTGTTGTTGATGGATGGATTGGAGGAAAGGAGCACGTTGGCAGTGAATAATAAGCTTCAACAATGCAAATGTATCAACAAATGAGAGTGGTGGAATCTAAACATAGTAGGGAACAACTTGCTGGCACTAATTTGAACACAGCGGTGCACGTCAGACATGACTATGGGGTGGAAAATAGTGTGGGTTCTTGAACACAATGTAGAGCCAGGGCAAGAGTGTAAGTGAATTCAAAATCGGGTTGAAATCCTATTTCATCCTATCAAACACGTCATGTAGACTGAGACACATGTCGTGTTCGCATCACTTAACAATGCTTCTCCTTTTTATTTTTATCATTTTAAAGTAACATGTCATTTCTAGAAATGGACAAATTGTGTTTCCCTTTACAACACATTTTGAATAGTCTGACAAGTCAAGGACACAGTTGTCTAAATTCACGTATGGTGTGTTTCCTTCTAGGTGAAGATGCATAAATGAAGCTTGCAAAAGAAATGACGTATCTCTCAAAGAACATGTCATGTTGTACAATCACAGTAATGTTTGGAAAGTATGCTCCATAGATATGCATCGTGTCTAAATTATGACATGGCATGTCCTGCTCTACGTGGGAACTTGACAATCTTTCTTTGGACTATGCATGACATGTTGCAGCTTCACAGAATATCTGGGGTTGTACAATCTTCCACGAACATGATGCTTATGTTTTACAAACGTCATGTCTTTTGGACAGGGTTGATAAAGATCGGTTGTTTGAACTTGACATGTCATGTTCTTGACTAAACACGAGGTGTCTGAGATGAATTTTTATAGAAGTTTGATTTTTCCTTGGTTCTGCACCTTCAATGATAATGGCATATAATCAATGTGATTCTAAATTTATTATATTCATCTGCAAAAAATTTATTTCAAAAAGGAAATATTCTTTGAATAAGAAACTTAAAGAAAATATATCCTATGTGTGGGGTCAACTCCCACAAAGGTTATTAGTTTAATGCCCAAAGTAAAGGCTAGGGTCTTCTTCAGTAGATGTCAGTGAGGGAGCATGAAACTCCATTTTTGATATTCTCTCCTTCTAAGTATGGCTTCAACCTTTGGCCATTGACTTTGAATGTAGGTTGTTCCCTTTGTAACAAAATGTAACCTAGCCTCTTGACTGTGATCATATGCCTTGGATGATAGCAAGTTTAGTTCTTGGAATTTAGCCAAACAAAGATGAAGATATACCTAATAGTAGTTAATTGTAACCCTAATATGTTAACGCATGAATAAATCACCCTAGCATATATGTATGGAAACAATTATTACCTAATGCTCTCATAATAATCTATAGACTAATAAAATATGTGAGATAATGTTGATTAAGGTATGATGTTAAGAGAAATAATATGCATAGAAGAACTAGGTGTCCATAATTGAGATCATTGATAAATAATAATAAATAGAAAATTGATAAATTTAATGAGTTAAATAATAAACATAAAGAATTTCATGCACAATAATAATATATAACCCTTTTCGTTGTAATGTGAATGCATGAGATACAATTGGATGAATGATAATAATAAAGTTGAAATAATATGATAACTAAAATAATAATGGGCCACAAATATTAATTTTTTATAAATCATGAAAGGAAATCTTAAAAATAAAATATAATGTGAAAATTGTGTTCCATGGGCCTCAATTGTCTTGGGAGCCAAGTTTCACCTTATTTGCATAACAATATTTATCTTATTTCTTTTGGAAAAGAAAATAGGATAAAAGCAAAAAGTATTAAATAAATTACTAAAAGTCTCTAAAAGTTAAATTAGACCCATGATTCATAATCCACATTCTAAAATTAGCCTATGTGTAAATTTTCATCTAATTTAGACAATCATTAATGATCTAATGTGTTAGGAGAGAGAAAGTATAAATAAAATCCAAAATATTAAAGTGTTTCAAATAGAATACCAAGAGACAAAATTAATGGCAAATTTGTGCCCAACATGCTTAAGTTTCCTTGAGGTGAAGTTTCACCAAAATTGGATAACTCTAGAAGTCTATAATGCATTAAGAAAGAGAAAATATGAATTACTTTAAATGAATTAAATAAAATATGTGAAGTCCTCAAAAGGAAACTAATGTCATATTTGGAATCTATACATCTTAGTTAGGCTAGCTATAAAACTTGGCATAACTTTAATAATGTTTGATCCCTCAAACAAATTGGGAAAGAAAACATATGTTTTAAATGCTTTATATTCAATATATTTACCAATAGTGTACGCTTCCCTAAAGTCAGCGTATAAAATCAAGTCATGCAGTTTTCATTTTTCTTAGTATGGGTTTATTTCCAACCATAGGATCAAAATCATGCAGTGGTTGTGCTATCTGTTTCTTTCCGCCTTTCCCTAGTTCACACTGGTGACATCTAGGGTCTTACTTCTCTGATTGTTTCTTCTCTCTCTTTCTGCCTATCCTTACCTCCTTTACATCCAGTTTCCTCTCTTTGACTTTATTCAGATGTTTTCGCATCAGTTGATTCCGTCTTTGCTAGGGTTTTGCTCAATATAAACCCTCAACCAACTGTGCCTCCATATTCCTATGTTCCTCCCCTGACCTACTCTTCCTATCCTTTTTCTCACAACACCATGGCATCAAACCTCTGCCTTACCACCTCAATACCTCGGATGAACCTCCCTAACCCTTTTCCTGGGGATAGTAATGATTTGTCTACCCCCAAGCACACCCCCGACTCAATCTTGTGTCATCAGAGCTTCCCAGAGGTGGCAGCGGGTTCCCAGTCACAACACTGATGAAACCTCCATAATATACTCCTCGAATTCCTTCAGATCTTTCTCCACATTTCTTCCCTTCAAACAAGGTACAAATATGATTTCCCCAATTTCTCCTTTTGGGTTTCCTGATTTTGGATTTGGAATCAATTTCACATGGTTTCCCTTGGATCGACTTGTTTTCCTCATGCTTGATTTTTAGGTGGCGTCTAGGACTCTTGTACAAAATTGGTTGCCATTGTATCTTCATTCTTCCTATGATTTGACCTTTCCCTCCATGACCAGTGATGACAAAGAAGGTTATGTGGTTTCCTGATCACAGTAGGGCTCTTTCTGAGGGTCCTTCAGATTGTTTGAGTTAAGGGAACACTCTAGTAATGGTCCTAGGGTTGAAGATGGTTAGGGTAGTGGTTTCAATTTTTGATTTGGTTCTTTTTAAGTCAACCTCTATCTCTCATGTAACGAACATGAAACAGATGATTTCTCAGCTCTACCCCTCTATTTTTCTTCACTTCTTTGTTTCCCTCTAGGGGTGTTTCTATATTTTCATCTGAGTCAATGTCATGTTTTCTCTTATGATATCTAGTGGTGCATGGAGAATTTTATAGGGCCAACTCAGCCGGGGACCGCATTGCTGAATGGATAAAGTATTACACACGTCAATTTTTCGAAATATCTAATTGGTTGGATTTTATAAATTCACAGTAAATCAACATCAAGCTAGAAAAATTAAATACAATTTGTTTTGGAATCGTGACATTATTCTCTGTTTAATGGTGTAATTTTTATCACATAATTCCAATAAAATAAATATATGATTTTCAATGATGTGATTAATTGATTTGATTTTCTAAATTTCAAAACTTATAATATGTAACTCAGAAAAATAAAATAAAATATGATATGAACTCAAAAAAATATAACCTACACCAATACATGGTTTTGATAACCAAATTCATAGACAATAAAATCTATATTTTAGGGTTTAAATAATTAATGTAAGCCTAATCCTAATTCTTCATATATGCTTAATATGTGCTTTGGAAATCTAGGCTTGGACCTAGGACTGAGTTTGGACTTGTTTAGACTCTAAAGTGACGTATGTTTACATCTTCTTTTATTCACATTGAGAAATTGACCTACTTTTATCTTTATCTTTGTCCAATGGACAAATAGCCTACACAATATATCATTCTCTTTGAATATATATTTCAAGTGAAATAATTTATTTGCCTCTAATCATGTGATCATTCTACTTTAATTGGACATTCTTTTGACTTTATCTTAATCTTTGATCATGATGGAATACTACTTGGTGATAAGTGCAACTTATGCCCACTTTTGTGGTCGATGCTTATTTATTCCATTTATGGCAATCTTGTTTATTCTAACTATATTTTTTACTTGCCTCTACATTAGCCATGTTATATGATTCAGTAGATGTAGAGTAGTGTAATTGCTTTGGTTTCTAGGTTATGTTCCCTTACTATATTTTTGGGATGGAGGTTATGTGCCCCACACAGGGGTTTTGTGCCCACACTTTATATATTGGGGAGTTTGGTTATGTTCCATTATCTATCATGTTTCAAGTTTATGAGGCTTGTCCGCCATTGTCTTTATATTATTCTGGTGCTATGCTTATCTCACATCCATACAGGTTGATGTTATTGATGATGGTTTATGTTCCCTAATTTCATGATATGTGCTTATGTCGCACAACTTTATTGTTTATCTATGGCAAGTAATTCCATTGTTATCTTATGTTTGCAGATCATCTCTCTTGATGCCCACTTGGGTAGTAATTTCTATTTTCTATGGGAAGACTTGTTTATTTGATGTCCTTTATTTCATAATATTGCTCAATCAATATTCAGTATGCACATACCAACCTTCAACTGATGTCATCTATTTTTCTTCTCTTGTTGGGATATTCTTCTTACCCCAAGCGTAGGACATGGAGGACATGGCATGTTGAGATGGACCTAGCTTAAGGAGTTGACGCTTGGAGACAAACTTAATATGGTTTAGATTTCCTTGTACTAGATCTTTATGATGTAATATCCATGTAAACTCTATATGGGAGATAATTATATACTTTCGGAAAATTCATTATAGTAATGAAACTTTTATTTTATTGCTATACTTTGATCTTTTGTATACCATCATTTGAGATTTGAAAATGTTACACCTATCCAAGCATACCTTTTGAGTGTGTTTGGAATGGATATTTTATTCCTCAAAATTTAGTAGAGAATGGATCCCCTATCAGGTCCCACTCTTTATAGCATGGTATCAGAGCCCATGGTGGTTGGAATCTGATTGTTTCAACTTTTTCTTCCTGATTAGAACCCTTTCCATAGATAGTTGCCCTCTAGGT
Organism: Alisma plantago-aquatica; assembly: GCA_963693085.1. NCBI lineage: Eukaryota > Viridiplantae > Streptophyta > Magnoliopsida > Alismatales > Alismataceae > Alisma > Alisma plantago-aquatica. Next base: position 1,152,712,988 of record OY856411.1, read on the forward strand.
GAGATGTTCACCCTAGAATTGATCTATGTTTTTCATGAGATAATGAATGGTTGATATGAGTTTTACATTTCAACCTTGTTTAGAAAACCCTATTGTGACGAGATGAACTTACCCTACCATATAGGTTAATGGGGACATATATCTTTAGATGTAATCATGTGTGGATTGAGGATAGAATCATGTTATGAGGAGGTACTATAAGGATAAGGAGATCTTAAATGGAAAAATTGTGATTTACCTCCCAATGTTTCTTGTCATCAAAAAATTATTTTCACTTATACTACTATATGTACAAAAAAATTCTCTAAATTTGTCGATGATTTCTTAAACTAAATCACAATGAAAGATATGTGAAATTTTAGTGGAGAAACACTAGATTTAGTTTTAGTGGATATTATAAACCCTAGTTTTAGCTATGTGGTGACTAGGATATATGGAATAATATAAAGGTGTAGCGGACCTACCCTTTATACCCAATGAATTTTTGGTAGATAATGTAAACCTTTAGATTGTTAGGTTAGAGAAACAAGGACCTAAAACATAACCCTAGGCTGATGGACATGTTAGTTAGGTGATTGACCAAAGAACAACATAAAAGGTATCCACAACTAAAAGATTCATATGAACCTCTAATATCTTTAAGATTTGTTTCATTTGACTAATTAGGTAAAACCTTTTAAGGGGTAGAGAGTAGTTGGTTTGTGAAGTATGAATAATTAGATTTCGAGGAATAAATCCTTTTAAGTGGTCGAGTGTTGTAATGAACCGAAACCTAGCCTCATGACCCCGATCTTATGCCTTGGAGGATAGAAAGTTTAGTTCTTGGGACTTAGCCAAACTAGGATGAAGATATACCTAATAGTAGTTAATTGTAACCCTAATATGTTAATTCATGAATAAATCACCCTAACATACATGCATAAAAATAATTATGAGCTAATTCTCTCATATCAATCTATAGACCAATAAAATATGTGAAATAATGTTGATTAAGGTATTATGTTAAGAGAACTAATATGCTTAGAAGAACTAGGTGTCCATAATTGAGAATACTGATACATAATTCAAATAAATAAGGAATTAATAAATTTAATGAGTTAAATAATAAACAAAAAGAATTTAAGCAAAGTAATAATATATAACCCTTTTAGTTGTAATGTGAAGGTATGAGACACTATTATATGAGTGATAATAATAATGCATAAATAATATGATAAATAAAATAACAATTGGCCACAAATATTAATTTTTCATAACTCATGAAAGGAAATATTAAAAATGAAATAAAATGTGAAAATCATGTTCCCTGGGCCCAATTATCTTGGGAGCCAAGTTTCATCTTACTTACATAATAATAATTATCTTAATTCTTATTAGAAAAAATAGGATAAAAGCTAAAAGTATTAAATAAATTACAAAATGTGTCCAAAAGTGGAATTAAAACCCAGATTCATAATTGACATGCTAAAATTAGCCTATATGTGAATTTTCATCTCATTTGGACAATCTTTAATGATCTAATGTGTTAGGAGAGAGAAAGTGTAAATAAAGCCCAAAATATTAAATAATATGTTAAATAATACCAAGTGACAAAATTTACAAATTTGTACCCAACAGGTTTAAATTTTCTTGAGGATGAAGTTTCACCAAAACTGGGTAATTCTAGAAGTATCTAATGCATTAAAAAATAGAAAATATGAATTACATTAAAAAATTGAATAAAATACTTAAAGTACTCAAAAGTAAAAACTAATGCTATATTTGGAATATACACATCTTAAATAGACCAGGTATAAAATTTGGTATAATTTGAATAATGTTTGCACCCTCAATCCAATTGGGAAAGAAAAGATATGTTTTAAATGCTTGATATTCAATATATTTACCAACAACATTTGTTTCCTTAAAGTCGATGCATTAAATCAAGTCATGTAGTTTTCCTTTTTCTTGGCGTGAGTTTATTTCCAACTATATAATCTGAATCGTGTGGTGGTTGTGTTATCTCTTTCCTTCCACTTTGGTTCACACCGGCGACAACTTGGGTCTTACTTCTCTTATTCTTTCTTCTATCTCTCTTCCTCTCCTTTCCTAATTTTCCTCCAATTTCATCTCCCTCACTTTCCTTATATGTTTTCACACTAGTTGATTCTATCTTTATTAGGGTTTTTCTCCTTATAAACCCCAACCAGTCGTGCCTCCATATTACTAAGTTCCTCCCTTATCTTTCTCGACCTATCCTTTTTCTCAGAACACCAAGGCATCAGACCTCTGCCTTAACCTCAACACCTCTGGTGAACCTCCCTAAACCTTTTTCCGAAGCTACTCATGCTCCTTGTCCATTCTTTAGTATGCATATCCCAGCCATTTTCTGATGTCATCTATTTTTCTCCTCATGCTAGGGGTATTCTTCCAACCCCAGGTGTAGGACATGGAGGACATGGCATGTTGAGATGGACCTAGTTTAAGGAGTTGAGTCTTGAAGACAAATTTGATGTGGTTTAGATCTTCCTCTACTAGATCCTTATGATGTAACATCCATGTAAACCCTATATGGGAGATGATGATGTACGTTTAGAAATTTTATTATAGCCATGAAACTTTTATTCCACTATTATAATTTGGTCTATTATATACCATCATTTCATATTTGAAAATTTTACACTTATTCCAACATACCTTTTGAGTGTGTTTGGAATGTATTTTTTATTCTTAAAATTTTAGTAGGGAGTGGATCTTCTATCGGGTCACACTCTTTACACCCTTAAAGCTCAATAGTCCAATATGGAAAGATCTTCAGCACAAGGAATGGTCGAGACCACTAGTGACTAGCTTTCCTAGAAAAAGCTTCAACTTCAAGTTGAAGAGAAGAACTTGATCTCCTTCAATGAAATCTTTTCTTTTAATCTTCTTTTCATTCCATGCATTTGTTCTTCTTATGTAATTTTTTGCATTTTCATATGCATCTAGACCGATCTTCTCAAGATCTTAGAGTTATAGAAATCTCTTTTTCCTACTTTCTTCAAGTCAAAGTTAACAAACTTAATTACCGATGAAGCCTTATGCTCTAACTCTAGAGGAAGATGCCATGACCTTCCATATATCAGCTTGAATGGGGCTATGTCAATAGATGTTTTTAGTACAATCATGGAATCCCATAGAGCATCATCTATCTTGAGATCCCAATCTTTTCTTGAGCTAGAAATGGTTTTACCTAGAATACTTTTCAGCTACCTATTTGATACTTCAACCTCTCCTATTGTTTGAGGGTGATATGGAGTAGATATCTTATGCTTGACTTTATATTTGTTGAGTATATTATTGAAGTTTTCATTGAAATATATGCCTCCATCAGATATCATAGTACATGGGACTCCAAAGTGGGGAAAGATTAATTTATAAATTAGCTTTATTACAAGGTTTGCATCTCGGGATTGAGTAGGAATACCTTCTACCCACTTTGACACATAAGCAGAGGAAACTAAAATGTACTTATAGACACACGAAGAGGGAATGGGAACCGTGTAATCCACACTCCATACAACAAATACCTCTATCTAAAAAATTAGAGGTATTTCATATTTTTGATATACCTCCTATCCTTTGTCATTTGTCTCAATAATGTTGAAATAAGGTTGGTTAATAAAAACCTACTTGCTAAATCTTTATATATGTCTTATCCTCCAAAGTGCCCTCTGTAGGAAGAAGAGTGGCATTCAAAAATAATATGTGTGATCTCTTCATCATCTACACGTCTCTAGAGTGGCCCATCTATTCCTTGCTTGAATAACAACATATCATCCCAATACTAGAATTTGATATTACGAAGGAAGATCTTCTTTTGTTGATAAATGAGATCAGGGGGAGATGTCTAGTAACAAGGAAGTTTGCATTACTAGAAAAGCAAGGAATCGAAAACAAGCCAATAGCATACAATCTTTCAACATGTAGATAATCATCAATAGGGTGAGAGTTTAGTACATTTATGTTTAGTCATGAGAGGTAATTAGAAACATTGTTCTCGGTATCTTTCTTGTCTCCTATATCAAGGTCAAACTCTTGAAGAAAAAGTATACATCAAATTAGGTGGTTTGGCATCTCTCTTGTCCAACAAATAATTGATTGCAACATGGTCGATCCAGACCACAAACTTGTATCGCATAAGATATTTCCTAAATTTGTTAAAGGCATATACTATTGCTGACATTTCCTTCTCTATTGAGGCATAGTTTTTTTGTGCTTCATTTAGGGTCTTTCTAGAATAATATATGGCATGAAGTTTGTTGTATTTCCTCTGTCCTAGGACTATACCAACATCGTAGTCACTTGCATCACACAAAATTTCCAATGGTTCATTCTAGTCTGGGGGTTGAATGGGGGTAGAAATAAGAGTGTCTTTTGTCTTCTTGAAAGCTTCTTGACAATACTCATTGAAAATTAGTAACATCTTTGGCAAGAAGTGAGAGAAATAGTTTGTCTATCTGGGAGAAGTCTTTGATAAAGTGTATGTAAAATCTTGCATGTCGAAGAAACTACGGACTTCTTTCATGGATGTTGGAGTGGACATCTTTACCATTACCTTCACTTTAAGCCTGTCAACTTCAATACCCTTGTTAGATACCACATGGCCTAGTGCAACTCCAAATTGTATAATAAAATGTAAGTCATCCCAATTGAGTACTAGGTTAACCTTTTTGTGCTGAAGAACTTTACATAAATTCGATAAGCATTCGTCAAGAAGATTACCTTATACACTGAAATCATCAACCAAAATCTCCATTATTAGCTTGATGAAATCATAGAAAATGACCATTACAAAATGTTGGAAACTCACTAGAGTGTTACAAAGGCTGAATGATATGCATCTATAAGCATACATTTTGTAGGTTCATGTAAATATACTCTTTTGTTGGTCTGGTGGGTATATTGTATTTGGAAAAATCCAGAATATCCACCAAGATTGGAAAATTAAGAATGATTAGTTAATCTTTCAAGCATCAAATTAATGAAAGGAAAGGGAAAGTGATCTTTGTGAGTTCCCAACTTAATATCATGTAATTTATACACATGTGCCACCCCATGACTAGATGTGTTTGGATCAACTCATCATTATCCCCTTTTATGGAAGTTGCTCTCCCTTTCTTGGGTATTACGTGAATAGCACTCACCCAAGGGTTGTCCATTACATGATATATGATTCCTACATCCATCAACTTGATTTTTTTTCTAAACCTCAAGCATATTTGATTTAAATGCCTAGGAGGTTCGACATATTGTTTGGCATTATCTTCTAAACTAATTTGGTGCATACAAATAGAAGGACCTTCAAAGCATCAATGAAATAATCGATAACTTGTTTGTGCAAAAAAATTTCATTATGAAATTAAAGTTCTTGTTCATTGGTTAAAACTAGAGGTTATAATCATGGGAGAAGTAGAATCAGGGTCAAGAAGAGAATACCTTAGCCCCAGTGGAAGGAATTTTAGTTCTACCTTTTTCTCCTATGTAGACTTGATAGAATTATTTTCTAGAGATTGTATATCTTCATTGATTGGATGATAGTAAAAAATAGTAGCATCTGAAACTTCAATTTTCATGTCGTTCCTAGCTCATCTTATTCACAATGATTAATAAATTAGAAAAATTTCTCCTCTTAATCAACTTCAAATCACCTAGATCAAGTTGTTTCCATAGTGAGAAAGGAATAAGGTTGATACTAGCACTAAGGTCAACTAGACCTTTGTCAAATGTAGTGTCTCCTATCTTGCACGGAAGGTTGAAGGCTCTAATGTCATTGAGTTTCTCTGGTATCTTATTTTGGTTGATAGAACTCATTCTCTGCAGTAGAATAACAACCTCCACTTGATCAATTTTTCTCTTCTTAGTGAAAATTTCTTTAAGAAATTTGACATAGGATGGAACTTCAACAATAACTTCAGGCAAGGGAAGGTTGACATAAAGCTTGTGGAGGATGTCCATCAATCTATTGAATTTGACATCATCCTTCTTTTGCACAAACATGTGATCAAAAGGATTAGTAGTCTTGCAAGAAGTTTGTGTTGTGGCTTCATTCTTCTTTCTTTGCTTCTCATTGATGTCATCTTTTTTGTCAACAACATCATCAACTATTATCTTATCTGATTGTGGGGGTTTTTCAATTATATATCTACTCCTAAAAGTAATGGATTTTTAGTCTCTTGAGTTAATCTCCAGTTGACTTTCTAGTGACCCAGAAGAATACCTTTGATTAGCTAAAGCTTATTGTGCAATTTGATTCTGTAGAATCTTTGTATGGTTAACAATGTTATCCACTTTGGAAGAGAGTTCCCAAATTACATCTTCGAGAAGTTTCCCATGATTACAAATTATTCATTCTTATGAATTTGAGTTGATACAAGGGGTTCAAGCATGCTCTCTAGACTTGACTTCGGTTGGGGTTGTTGTTGATTATTGTAGCTCTGGTTGTTGTTGTTAAATTTGGGCAGGTTATTGTTCATGGGTTGTCAGTTGCCCATCTGTTGTTGTTGATTTTGACCTTGTTGATGATGTGGGTTTTGAGAATTTCTAGTGTTCCTATAGGAGAAATTAGGATGATCTCTGCATCCTAGATTTTAAGTGTTGGAGTAGGGGTTGTAGGACTCCTTGTTCCTAAAGCTTTGTACTGCATTTTTTTGTTCTGAAATTTCTCCAACATTCATCTGTGGGGCAAATCAAGAAGAGGAATTATGCCCTACAACTCTTCATGCATCAAAAATTTGTTTGGCTACTTAAATAGAATGAGTACTCGAATTCTCAAATTTCTATGAAAGGGTGTCTACCTTGGCTGCAATAAGATCAACTACATCAAAAATTTGCAATTGTGCCTAGATTTTCAGAAGAAGAACTTGATGAACAAGGTTGGATGATCCTATTTGAGATCCATTAGGAATTATTGATTTCCTTGTCTTTAATAATATCATATGCCTCCATGTAATACTTATTCATCAAGGCTCCATTCCCAATAATATCCACATTAATATGGGTATCATAGAATCACCCATTGTAAATTGTTTGCAACAATAGCTAGTTGATGAAACCATGGTGAGGTAAAACACATTGAAGGTCTTTAAACCTCCCCCATGTGTCATATAGTGTTTCACCTTCCTATTTTTTAAAATTGGTGTGTTGGATCCTTTGTTGAGCGGTCTTGCTAAGTGGAAAATTCTTAGCATGAAAAGCATTCAACAACTCATCCCAACTTTTGATAGACCTCTTGGGTAAGGAAGAAAGTTGTGCCTTGGCTCTGTCACTAGGTGAATAGAAAAAATAGAAAGTGTATCCCATTATTAGGATCTCCATTTATCTTGAAAGTGTTTATGTATTGTAGAAACTCAACAATGCAAAGATTGAGATCTTCCATAGGTGTTCCTCCAAATCTATTTTGCTGGATCATCTACGTAATTGTGGGACTAATAAAGAATTTGTTAGCTTCAGTAATAGGATGCTCAATATCTCCACATATGTTGATCATAGTAGGGACAACAAAGTCCTTATGTTCATATTGTCCTTTATGATCGGTTCTTGGTGATCGGGCAAGGATGGTGGAAAAGATCGAGTGTTAAATGGGGTGATGATGGTTGTGAATCCTCCAAGTTTGATGATCTTTCACTCCTGCCTTGCTCACCAATGGCTGCTAAATGTGTGTTCAATTTTTGGGTCTAGAAATATAGATGATTCAAGACCGCTTTTAGAATGCCGCATACAATCCTTTAGACAATAAGGTGAGCAAGTTACACACAAAAAATGGAAAATATAAGAGATAATAATGATCATGGTAATTATTAAAGAAAAGATAATGGATGTCATGGGTGATGGAGGATCGAGTCTCAAATACTAATCAACACTCTTACTCTAACTAACAACACCATAGATATCTAAAAATGGATCCAAAAACTTGTTGGTTGGATTAACAAATGAGCTTTATTATTTTAACATCTCAACTTGTTTCTCCCCTAAAAGTATACATGATTGATTGTAATTCAAGTCGTATCTACAGAGAGAGAGACTAGTTAGGTGTAAGAGGATTAAAGTTCAACAATATAGATCAGTTTACACAAGTTTGATTGATTTGATTAGATAAATCAATAAATAAAGAACTAAAATAATAAACACAATTCTTTTGGATGATGATTAACATCATAATTAAGATTCTTGGGAATGAGATTTCACCTACACATCACAACTTAGTAGAACAATGACAATATAAAAAACTAGTTGAGCGTACAATGGAGGTTTTTGTGTCATAAGCTTCATGATGATATGAAACAATTCAAACTCCACATATACTCTAATGTATATGCTCAATTCTGAATTGCACAACGTGAGTCCTCAACACATATACATCCATTTTTGTGGTCAAGTTAGTGTTGCTAAGATCACTTCTCCATACTCCTAGATACATCTTCCCAGATAATATAAGAATCATAAAATAAGAAAATAAGATGGCTAGCAAAGTATGCAAGTAATTTAAGCACTGATGCTATCTTAGAATAGTAAAACAACTTGCATTAAGAAAGAAATTTGTGTTCACATGAGTTATGACATGGGAGTGACTTTCACAGTCTAGAACAAGGTTATACTCACAATGGTGGTAAAACACATGTACAAGTGATGAATGATGAAGCAAAAAATGAGTATGGAGAGAAAGAACAAATAAATCTATGGAGAAAGATAAATAAGGGAAGAAATCCAGATGAAGACAAAGTCTTGTCCTTGCTACTTCTCCTACTCTAGTAAAATTCTCTTATATGGGGTTAAAACAGATAACGAACATCCTTACTGTAGTCACTGAGGAGAAAGGGAGCAGAGAAGATTATCTCTCAAGTAACCACACCATCTTCTCCAAAATCACCCTCCTTCTCCTACTTTGAACTATGGTTGAAAGTTTCTCCAAATGACAAGTGATAACTATCCCAAAAGAGTCCATTCATATTTTAAAATGAGGGATGATTTCTCTTTAAGTGTGCCGAAATCTTCATTGACATTGCGTGTTAGTGAAGAAAGACAATGTGTTGTTCTCAGTAACTGAACATAAATATGCCTTGTGTGAAGGTGGCACGATGTGTTGGTTGATCAAAATGTCTTCTTAATGTAAGTCTAGAATATCTGAGCAGCCCCACATTGAGTGGACATAATGGTGCATTTAAGACACGTTGTGTTGTTGCAAGACATGGAGTTTGGAAAATTTTTGGAATGAAGGGACACAACAGGTAAGTTAGAAGAAACATTGTGTTCTTGCACATTGGAGACAGAATGTTTCTTCCTCCAAGTGACACAATGTGTTAGATAAACCATTTTGTTAGACAGATACTTTAGAAAAGTCTTCAAGGTTGTGAAATGTCTTGGAGAATCCAAATAAGGTTGAATTGTCATTGATTTAACCCATTTTTTTATCCAAATATATTACATGTGATCAAAAATATGGAATGAATAAAGATAACAATAAAACGGGAAATCTATCAGTAACATGGAAGTAGTATATTTGTTTGAGGTTCGAAATAGCTATCCTTGAACATTCGAATTGAAATTGGATTCAATTGAATACCTGATGATGTGCTTGTATATCATCAGTGCTGCTAAAACTCAGAAAAAAGTCTTTCTTAGCAGATTTTGGTTTAGAGGCTACTTGGGGAAGAAAATAGATCGAAAATGTATGCCGAAGTAGGCAAAAAGACTATAAATCTTGCACATCACTAGGCTAACTAACCACACACTAGTGTTGAATTTAAAACTTTTGTCATTCTTAATATGTCCTCTAGATGGAAGTCATTGTAAAGATATAAAATGACACACAAGTCAGAATCAAGCACCAACTGTTGTGAAATTATGGTCAACACCAACTACAACTAATTGTTTACAAAATGTGGCATACATCTGTTTCCATCTTTAGAGCACCCAAACAAAAATAAAAAAATACCATTTTCTACCACTCATCATGCAAAATTTTCCAATTTATGGGATCCAATATATTTTGTACAATTCAAACATACACTCAATTGTGCACAACTATTTCATTGTCCATCTTTTTGTACATTAATATCTTGTTTTTTCATGCAAAAAAGTAATTCAATTTGGTCTTACTTTTCCCCATGTCTCGATAAAAAAATTCTAATCAACAACGTTCATTCAACTAAAATAAACTTTACATTCGTAGCTTAATTTTATGGCCACTAGATACAATTATAGTTTTGAGATATTTTAATTAAATACAAAAATCAATCATCTACTATTACCATACTATACGTGAATCATAAACATACTTATTTCTATCCTCACATGCTATATGCATGCTAACTTTTTTGTGGAAGTCCTCACTTTCCAACATCTAATGATTTACTGCTATGCCCCCGCGTCTTCTGTTGTCCTAAAATATTCTCCACCACCTACCACACATGTGTGTATGCTGTCATAAAATCTTCTCTGCCACCTATCACATTCATCGCCATCACTGTGAATCATCCTTTGGGGGCATCTCTGGTTTTTGATCAAGATGGATTTGGTGCTACCACATCAAGATATACTCTAGTTGGAGAGCATCAAGATCCATGTTCAAAAACCAGTCTCATCTTAGGGGGTGGTTGTCACCACTTCATTGATGAGGGTTTGGCACTAGAATTGATATCAACCTACTATTTTAAGGAAATGGGTGGTGAAGAGACTGGTGATTAGGGTCACCTCATAAGGACTATCGATAGAAGCAATATTCATGTTTTCTTAACTATGGAAATAGAATTTTGTATATAATGTTCTACAACAGATAGGAAGATTTTCGCATCCACTATCATAGTTTTAGAACCACTTTCATCATCCATCTTGCACCCCACCTATGCTCTTTAATCATTTTAGTTTGGGAGAAACTAGGGAATAAAGCTCTTAGAATTGTCTTTGGGGTAAATCAAATTAATTTTCAGATTTTCATGAAGGCTATAGTGTGTATAATTGGATCGACCGATGAAGCAACCCCACTGCCCATAACATTGTTTTTTGTTCCTCTACAACTACCAATCATGTAGAATTTCCATACTACACGCTAAGATTGTTTGGGATATACATTCAGGGGAATTGAAATCCACTAACTCCGCAAGCATCTATTAACATAAAGGATAATTGATCATTGCTTAATTTGTAATAGGGGACATACCTTCTATATTCAGTCTCAATTTAGGCATCCAACCTATCTTAATTTGGATTAGATGAATGTGTTTCTTATCACTTAGAACGACACTATATTATAGCTGGCACATTCAATTTAACCAATGCTAGAGACACACCTAGGACAAGAGTGGCATGTTCCTCACCCAGCCATCTTCATAAAAGCATATCTTTCTACATAGTTTTTCTTTTCGATACGGGTATTTGTGTGAACTAAGATCCTTGTTAAAGGATATTCTCAGTTAACTACTATGATTATCCACAAAAGAGAAAGAGAAGCATCTAATTATCTAGAAAAGACAGTGAGAGACGCAACTGTGAGGGATGCTTACAATACAAATACATCTTGCATGATAAGAAAAACAATCCTATTGAAGAAACAAATGTGTAAAACTTCTTCTTTTAAATTCAATTTTATATTATCTTTAGTTGACTTTTGGTTTCTTGTTATCCAATTCTCCTCCACAAGCCCATTCATATTCATCCTATAGAACAAGGACAATTACATAGCTAGTTTTATTTTCCTTTCCACATGTTTTTCAAAATAATGTGTTGGCTATTTTCATTCCGTTTCTCTATATTGATAGGGTTACATTTTTCTTTTAATTGTCTCGTCCATGTCCTATCCTAAGTAAGAATTTGTTCATGGATAAAAATTGGGAGTATATTTTTCAATGTTTATGGTACATGCCATTGTGCAAGAAAAGACTAGATTTGTTGTAAACTAGAAGGGAGTGTTGGGTGAAGCAAAAATTGGCTAATATGGACATGATGGTGCCAATGATGGAAAACAATGATGAGTACACCTTGATGAATTGTGAAAAATAACAGAGACATGTGTCTTGTTTGGGTGGTCTTCTCAGAGCGTATAACCCATATATCTCTCTTACATTCGTGTTTTCATTCTTTTACATATGGATTGAATCATATGTTTTTCTTATAGCTCCACCCCGTTATTCTGTTACTTTATCTTTAAAATAAGCTAAAGCATAAGTATAACACATGTTGTTGAATTACTATTTGTAAAAATACATGTGCAGATGTTGGTTGTTTGTGATAAGTAAACATGGTATTTATCATTTCTTCTCTCTAATTCTAATGTCTATTCTTTTAACTGATTTAATTATACTTGGATTGAACTTAATCATCATGTGACAAAATCACTAAATAAAATAAATTGATCTTGGCAAAAAAATAATTTGGCACATATTGATCAACATAATACTAATTATAGCACTCCTCTAGAAATAATTCCTGAAATAATACGCTTCCATTCAAAAACGCCACTCAAAGTGGCGTTTTACAGATGTGTAATCGGAACCAATGATTTTATTTGTTGTTATTTTTAAATTAAAAAGACAAGGAACACACCAGAACGTGTGGCATTTTCTACTTGAAGTTCAAATAGAAAGCGGCACACTTTGTGACATTATTCTTATTTTTTAAATTCTTTAACACTACAAAAAATCTTATCAATACCGATGTCTTATGCCAGCACCACATGTTTTGAGCTGGTACAAATTATGTATTCTGACACAATAAATGATGCTAGTATCAAACACTTATTTTATCAATATTATGTTTTTACTCTGCAAATGTGCCTCGTTCCATCTCCCCGTGACCCATCCCAATATTCGAACAAAACCCTAGTCTACCTTATAAAGGATACCATGTATTAACCTGCCGCCATCTTCTCCAAAATGTGATAATTCTAATATATTTGCGCGGTGACTCCCCAGTATCCCCTTACAGTGTCCCTTCCTGTTCCTCATATCTATTACCATGGATCCTCCCCCATCCCGACATGAACGGGTTGATTTCTTCTCTTTGGTCTCCAAGGTTATCAGTACGAACAAAACAACTGTGTTGTAAGTATCTTGTTCCGTTAGATTTCAGTCAGAATCATGCTTGGCTGGTATCTTCTAGTTTTTAACTTCTCAGATTGTCAAACAAATCCAAAAGGCAAAGCACGATTTCAATATCTATTCGTTACCTTTTTTGTTCACGTTTTTGTACTTTTCTATGCATATCTTGGTATAATTTTGGTTAGTGTTTTGCTCATTCTATCTTCAATGTTTCTCCATAAACCTTTACACTTTGAATTCTTTATTGATACGAGTCTTTCTCAAAATCTCTTTGTATATTTTTTGGTCGGCGAAAAACTTTGTTGCTATTGATTCCAAAACTTTAGGTACAAACAAGAGCGCACCCCTTAATCCTTAAGAGAGGATTACCAGAACAAACAAAAAAAGACACAAGTCTTGAACACAAGACCCAAAGACAGAAAGAAAGGTACAGAGAGAGATAACAAGGAAGTCTTCATACAGACTAATCCCAATAATACGCCATCAAAACAGCAAAGGAGCTTCACTATCATTAAGTACACCCACAAATTGTGAAGACTCTACTGTTAGAGAGGAGACCATCAGAAAAAATAAGAACTCTAACTTCCAAGATAGCATATAACCAGTATCCATCCAACTGTTAATGCACAAGAAACATATAATCTTTAGCAACAACCTTCTGTACCAAACTGAACCGTGAAAGAATCTTCAGTAAACTGAACAACTGCGTCAAAAGCAAGAAATAGGATTCAGACTTCCCTTCTCCTTGGCATTAAACCATTCACTGAAAGTAGAAGATAGAAGAGCCAGAATCAAACTTCACACCATCAAGCATCAATCCAGGCCGCCTTGGAACCTTATACAGTGACAGATAGAACAAAAGGAGCTTCGTTGTCAAAGGCAACACTTATCCTATCACCAGCCAGTCAATCAATCCCGGCTTCAACACTTAAACAACTGCACCGATCACCAGAGGACCAAGACCTAGCCCCCCCATCACTGGCATAAAACCACACATAGAAAAGGTGGATGAAAGAACCCAAGAAGGCACCTCCAGAATCAAGCAGTAGATCAAATGTCTCAGAATAGATTACAGAGTAGCAGGTGTACAGGAAAAGACATGAGGAAGAAAGATAGGACTAACCCCCATCCTTCCTCTTCTTAGGAGATTTTTTCCTCCTATTAGGCCTACACTTGCTGAAATCCAGTGAGTCGGCCTCCCATGGATCAAAATCCATTTCAGAGTTCGAGTCAAAATTAGAATCGTCATCTTCAATAAATAGCTTCTCCTTGTCCAGTTGGAAATCTATGGAGAGTTCACTGCTATTCCAAATTCTATTAATCTTCCATGAAGAAGAACTCGCCTCACCTCTACTTCTCCTACTCAGCTCCGGTTCCCAGTCGAGGTTGAGACCCCCAGCACACAAAACCGGAGAGGACCCAGCCATATCAGGTTCTGGGATACAGAGAGGAAGGTGAGGTTTCTACTTTCCAGCCACTGAAAGAACCACATCTATAACCTCTTGAGCAATGGATTCGCAGAGAGCTTTATCTACTACAACAGAGTCATCAACATGACCTTCCTTATGGAACAAAACCTTGTCCCCTTGACCTGCCGTGAACAACTTCTTAGAAATCTTTTTGGCAATGTCTCGAGCACCCGACAACTTCCCCAGCCGGACCTGAAGATCATTTCCAAGCGGGGCTTTCCTCGTCTTCAAAGGGCAGGAGGCAGCTCTGTGACCAAATTTCTTACAGTTGGGGCATATCGCCGGTTTAGCAACGGCCTCGATCTTTAGATATTTTGGCTTCGAGTCAACCTCCACCCATGTCTCCTTGGGAAGCTTGGAGTCAGCCTTCATCTCAATGCACACCCGGGCTTCACCAAGGCAACCTGTAGTAACAGATAGCTCATCTGCATCCACAGGTCTTCCAATGGTACTTGCAACAAAGGAAATGTGTTTGCGAGTCTAGGGGATTCCAGGGTTTGCAACCTTAAACCAAATCGGAGCATGGGTGAAGGAAAGGGGAGGCAGGGGAACGCCCGGTTTCCACGAATGAGCCACAATTAAGGACCCGTCCATGAACCACGAGGCAGCATTCAGGACCCTATCTCTTTCACTGCAGGAAGGCATCTTAATGATGTATCCCTCCCTTTCCTCCTGAGAAACCACAACTGGACCACTTGGTCTCCATTGCCTACGGATCCAGCCAAGCAGCTGGCCAGCGAATGACTTCTGACCTACAAATCTAACAGAACAGTATTCCTCCCAATCAGGCTCGATGCTGTCCTGACTTGAAATAGAGGTGCACCTCTTCCCGTCCCTGACTGTCGGCTCAACGAACTCCAGCAACTCCAAATCGATCTCACTGCGATCCAATCTGCTAAACTGGAACCAGTCAGTGAGTTGATAAGAAGATGGAACCCTTTCTTCTGAACCGTGAGTCGATTTGGAAGGGTTGACGGCGACGGACACTTGAGGACGCTCGTTGCCCTTGTGCGGAGGATCTGCATTTGCGACATGGGCTTGAGATGAAGATGGAGCCCTTTCTAACCCGAGAGGTGATTTGGAAGGGTTGGCGGTGGCAGACACCTGAGGAAGCTTGATGCCCTTGCGCGGAGGATCTGCAGTTGTGATCTGCCCAGAGGAACCTCCATCTCCGTTTGCCTCCGATTGGCATGGCGGAGGAGTCAAAGACTCAACGGCACGACCTTCTCCCTCTCTGCAACTCGCGGATCGCCCACGCCCTGGCCCCTTTCCTCCTCGACCTCGTCTGCGGCCCATCTTCCGCTGTAAAGTTAAGAGGGTCTAATTGCATATACAAAACCTCTTTGTATATGCAATTAACGTTTCCCTTATCTATATTAGTTGTTTTCTATGTATTTGTTCATCAGATCAATCAAAATTAAAATCTATTGCCTCTTAACTAGCAGTACCTTAGATGAGTTCTCATCTCCATGTTCCTGGTCATGTGTCTAACCCAACCCATCTTCTATACAAAATACTAGGATCTCCAAAATTATGCGCCTAGGAAGCATGACAACAATGGTGGTTGAACAGTTGTGGCAACAAGAGTTCCTTCCAACCAGAGTATGGGGGAGGAATCTCATCCATCAAATGTGTGCAGTCCTAGTCACTGCAATAATGCTACCTGGTCATCACATGTAAAGAAGAATATCCTCAATTCACATGAAAGGAAGAAGATCCTCAACCCCAATACCTCATTATTGATACTAGTTTTAATTTTTCTTCCAATAGATTGGATAATGTTCCTTACTCTTTGCTACTATATGTATAGAGCTTTATCAGTTACTTAATGTCAACATATTTCTTAAATTCTATAGTGTACTAAAAATGCATCCTACTGACTTTTCAAAGATGTAACTGAGAACTCATGACTATCTCTTAATTTAAAGGTGTAACTTTATTATGCTTTGTAGGATTCACAATGTTTTAAGTGCTAGACTTGGAGTAAGAATCAAACATCTAAAGAATTAGAGTTTGAAGAAAAATTTAGAGAGGCCTTTTCATGTGAAGAGAGTTTACATGTCCAAAATCAAGAGAAGCTTAAATTCATGATGGCATACATTTTAGACTTGAAGAAGAGCATATTGACATTGCCAATAACACATAGGTCGTTTATTATCAATACTTTCTCATCGTAAGCTAAACGTGGTCAATGATTTTCATATTTGAGCCCTATACATTAAAATATAATGTCATGTTAAACACATTATTATCATATTCTTACATAATAATAAACCATTCAAATACGTACATCATAGTTAAAAACATGAGGTTGAATGCTTTTTAAATATGTCATGATTATTTACTTATTTTAGAAGATGTGCATATTTCTCACTTCCATCCTATTTTATTAGTATTATGATTTTTTGGATACTTAGTATGTAGGAGAATGCTACTCCTGGTGAAGAAACTTGAATCAAGAAGAACTACTCAATATCAAAAGCAATCAAGTCCTTTGTTAGTCTGGATGAAAGTTTTGAAGAAAACACATGATTTTGTAACACTAGAGTTTTTTTTTGTGACAAAAACAACATAGGTGATTCCCATGTTGAATCATTTTCAAATATTAAATATATAATTTCGTTCTTCACCTCAAGAATCAGTATGGTTCTATTTTTATAATTTGTATGTTATGAATGCTACAAGGACATATAGTTGCAATGTAGATGCCAAAAGTTTGTTATAACTTAGATGTGAATTTTATGTACTCTAGTACCTCTTGTGTCATATTTACAACCCATGCAGAATATATTGATGATTGTGAAATACCCTAGATATACTAGCAATAGATAAAAGCTAGGATGTAGTTTCCCACATGTTGAACAATTATATAACAACAATTTTACTCTTCAATTATGTATTACATTTAATGTCTCCAAACAACATTTTTTTATGCTAGTAGTATCTATACTGGAACCATCTAGGTGCTAGCATATTGCACAATTAGTACATACCTCGACGAACTTCAATTTTGTGCTAGAACCCTAGAAGTCATGGCATAAAGGATATAACGACTGGTAGGAGATAACCTGACACACCTATACCAGCAACCACAAGTGTTGGTATAAACTCAAAAAATTATTGTATAAGGTTATGCCGACATCAATATAGCTAGCACTTGTTGGTCGTTGGCATAGATTATACCAACATTTCTAGACCAATACCAACATTTTGGTGGTTTCTAGTTTATGACCATATTATTGTAATGATAGAATGCCGACCGATGTTATGGATTATGATTGCACATCTGTAAACTGTCACTTTGAGTGACTAGTTTAGTAGAAAAGCATGCTATTTGGGGAATTATTTTTGGAGGAGTGCTACAATGGGTATTAATTTGACCAAAGTCTGCCAAGTTGATTTTTTTAAAATGGACCTCACTCACGTTGAAGTCTTTATATTGAATTTAGCAAGGCAATGAGATGTAGGGTGATAAGGATGGGTATTATATGTTTATTGTATGCAAAACTATCGAGAAAATCTGATGTGTGTGTTCTTTTAGCCTTCTTGGGCACAGTGAAATTCATTGATATGAGTTTTTAGCTGTCAATGTGGTGTAATGCATGATAGTGGCCTCTTATGGCTAGGCATTTCAACCTGGGCTGCAAGAAATTTTCAATCCGTTATGATAAGTTGACAACCTTGTTTGCATATTAGTGGTTCACAATAAAGAAACAAAAGATGGACTCGTTATCATGAATAATGTATATGGCTTTTCAAGAGGAGCTTGATCACATGTTTTCAGTTAGAGCTTTGAGGACAAGACTAAGAAAACAATTTTAGCTGGATATGTACTCATGGACATTTGCAGCACTAGGTTATGTTGGGATTTGGTAGAGCCAAGCATGTTCTACTCATTTGTAATATTAAGAGTGTGTTCAAGGATGATCATGTAGATATCTAGAGTTCTAAATCAATAATAGTAAAGAAGCATCATACGATCGAGATGACAAAAGCATGTCAGGAGTGACATGTGTATGCATTGAACAAAGGTGTGAAGAATTTTATTCTAACTTGATACAAATCATGAGAAGTAGATTATTTTTGTTGAGAACGTCAAGTAGATTATACTGCTAGAAATTATTCTTGAGAATAATATACAAATGCAATATTTTTTGTTAATACACAAACTATTTTATTTTTCTTAATACTTGGTCATTTACATTTTATATTTAACGGGGACTTGATTTGTTGGGAAGCTCTAACTGAGTGGCTTTTCCTTACCCATGGGCCATGGCTTATGTCCTTAATGGATGTTGTGTGGGACAAGATCAATAGAAATACACTTATGGCTTATTGTTTATGTTATAGGACAAATATAAGGATTCAATGTGACACAAGAAAAATATGTGGCTTCATACTCATTGATTGAGTTATTGTTTGTTGGACCACATCAAGATCTATGAGCTGCTAATTTCTTATTTTTATTTTTATACATTTTCTTTTTGTGGTCGTTTATATGAAACAATGTTTTTATAACTAGACCAAACCCGATGGTCATACCGGTAAATCGGTGGCTAGCTGGTCCACAAGTCTAAAAAATGGATGTATGTTTTTTTGTGGTACAATTGGTCATAAACACGATCCAACCGGTCCTTCCAGTTGACTGTACCATATGGGACGAACTAGTGGTTCAAATAGAATAAAAATAGAGAAGATAGAATACATATATATATTTATAAATATGCATATATATATATATAATATGAGTTAGGCTAGAACAAGTGTATCTGGAGAAGAATACACTCAATTTTTTTTCCATGATGCAACATTTTTTTCAAAAATATAATATGTTCATCTTCTTAAACAACTTGTGAATAGCTCATGTACAAAATTTGAGCCCATTTGGACATTCATAGGTCATGTTATGAAGACTATAAAAATTATGCATTTCAAATTAGTTTCGCGCATCGATTTTGTTGCCCTCGGATGAGTGACTTACACTCATCCAAATGAGCTCAAAATTTGCATGTAGCCTAGTTATAGTATGACAGTGAAGATCAATGGTTTACATTTTGCAAAAAATAGTGTTGATATGCAAACATACTTGAGTGTATTTGTGTGATTTGTACACTCGAGTGTATTCTAGCCTCTCTCTCTCTCTCTCTCTATATATATATATATATATATATATATATAGGTCATTCACTCAACTATCAGTGAGGGTAACTAAGGTTAATTATCTGTGCAATAGTTTTACAAAAGGAAGGAACATATTTTTAATGAGACGGTCACAATTTTAATGAGATTACCAATTATAATATAAAGACTTGTTTAGTATTATAGTGAAAATTTGTTTATAGTTTTGACCTAAGTATAATTTTTACCATTTTCAAAGGGCCAATAAAAATTTCACTTAATATTTATAAAACCAGTCTTTCTTTTACAACTTTGGTAATCTCATTATAGTTATGTTCCTTCATGTTATAAAATAGTTCCACGGGTAACAAAAGTTAATGATCCAAGCAGGAAGTGAATTACATCTATATATATATATATATATATATATATATATATATATATATATATATATATATATATATATATATATCATTCACTCAACTATCGATGAGGGTAACTAAGGTTAATTATTTGTGCAATAGTTTTACAAAAGGAAGGAACATATTTGTAATGAGACAGTCACAATTTTAATGAGATTACCAATTATAATACAAAGAATTATTTAGTATCATAGTGAAAATTTGTTTACAATTTTGACCTAAGTATAATTTTTACCATTTTCAGAGGGCCAATAACAATTTCACTTAATATTTACAAAACTAGTCTTTCTATTACAACTTTGGTAATCTCATTACAGTTATGTGCCTTCATGTTATAAAATAGTTTCACGGGTAACAAAAAAAATTTTGAGTCTTAGGGAGACCCCGCTCCCCCTCCTCCTCAAACAGGTGCCAGAGCCTGGATGACCCAAGGAGTTGGTAAATACAGTGCACCCAGGGGGATTCGAACCTGAGTCCCCCAGGGAGGAAAAGTCAGACCAAACCACATGAGCCACACTGGCCGGGTCACGGGTAAAATAAGTTAGTTATCTAAGCAGGAAGTGAATTACATCTATATATATATATATAACAATGATCTTGTGAGAAGCATATCTTGGTGAGAGCATGAGAGACATTTGAGTAATTACCTATGATGATCAAATTTTTGCAATCCAACCATATGGATAAAAAATATGACTTAATATTTACCTTCCTACATAATTTTGTCATCATCAAACTTGTATTGGTTGTACAATATTATAACATTTTTCAATGCTCTATATTGCATTTTAGACTGACTCTTGGTTGTAAAAAGTTCATGTTGAACATATGCACTAGTAAACAATATATGATTGCAAAGATTTTTTGTGTGAAGGTATATGAATTGACACTTTTTAAATCCATATGGTTGGATTATACAAAACACTAACTTTTTAGTTATTTAAATGCCTCTCATGCTCTCATCCATAGAATGTTTCTCACTAGATCACTATCCTATATATTTGCATACATATATATATATTTATATTTGTATGTATCTATGTATATATAGATATATATATATATATATGAATATACGTGTAGGTATATGTATATATAGTGTTCCTAGTTCGACGAGTCAGACCGCTAATTACCTTTTATTATAGTGATATGTTCTATTTTTTTAGTTTTTTTCTCATGATGACGTCATTTATTGTCCAACCGATTTAGCCACTCCTATTGTACCCGACTCAATCCAATCTGAGTCAATAGAAGTTTGACCTATCAGTTTTCTGAGTACATTATGATCTACTTAGTCATTCTAATTATGTTGGATCCCTTGTAGTGGTACATATTTTTCCATTTTCTTCATTAGAATGAACTTAGAACTCTTTCCATTTAATTTCTAATGTTCATAGATAAATGTATTACACTCTTATTTATCAAAAATCCTAGTAAAACTCTAAATGTCATATTAGTCAGACACTATCTTCTTAGGCAATAATTAACTTGAACATGTATACATCATTCTAAGGTTACATTGGTATATGTACATAGACGTAATTATGACATTTGCTCAACATAAACTATCTTTGAAAAATATTCATATTAATTTACTTGGAACTTTTTTGTCATATATTAAAACAAATAGTTTTTCTTTGAATAAGTAAAATAAACCATTATAGGTTGACTGGCTCTTTATGTTAGTTTTTTGTCCAACCATTATAAAACAACCTTGCCCATATAATACATATTCAGCATTGAAAAATACTATAAGGCCAAAAAAAAGTTTTATGTTCTACACGAATGTAAATTTTTTTTTGGCATTGGTATATACAATAAAACATGGATTCTTAGTTTGACTTATGATACGAACACAAAAATACAATGCCAAAGTAAAAAGAAACTAGGCAGAACTTCAAATGATGCAATATTATAATTTCTTATATTTGCAAGATTTGAGGTATGACCATCCTATTTTTGTATCTTCACTATTGTATAGACCTCAAAATTATAAAAGCCTCTCTACATGCTTTCTTTAGATATTATAAAAAAAACCAATACAATATAAACTAGAAACACTTATCTTGTATTTCTTAACTAATATTGTAAAAACACCATTCAACAATATAATAAGGAATTGTAGAATGATGTCAGGCACTTTATGCATCTCTAAAAAAACTAAGAATTTAAAATTTTGAATAAAAGATTTTTCATATAAAAACTAATATCAAAGACTGAACGGATGAATGTTCCATATGAATCATTATTAGAACCTTATAAATTATTTTCCAAATTAATAAATTGTATAAGATCCACTATTATCAAAACTTGAAAGATGCATATAGTACAAAAGAAGAATAATTATATTTATGAAAAGGAAAATTAAAAAAAAAAGATTTTAACATTGGTTATACTATTAGGAAAGCATTAGTCTTTAACATAATCATATATATATATATAAGTGAATATTTTAGGGAAATAAAACATCAGATAGGTAGTAGAAATAAAAAATTTATTGACATATTTCTCATTAACTAGAAGATCGCATCAATAACTATGCAATGTGAAGGATGATTTTACGAAGATATACCTAGTCTTGGAGCACATCTAGTGATAATCGTTGTTGATGTAAATGTGATATTTGTCTTGGACGGTGTCTATGCAGCTCGTAGATGCACTCAAACTCATCTGACTGCTCCTTTATGGATAGCAGAAATAAATACCTGCTATAATGACTCCTCAAATCTCGCCACGGATTGTGAGTTGATGTTGTCCTCCTAGCAGTAGCCAAAGGACTCCTACCTCCAGAGTACTTCACATGAACCAACAAGAACTACTTTCTTCCTACTAAAATAGACAACAAGGAGTTGTACCTCCCATTGGTGTACTAGTCACCAACCTACTCTCCCGCAACAATGATCCTCAGTTGTTTCTTTCTAGTGGCTATCTCTCCCTAGTCGGGTAGGACTTACCTGAACTCTTATGGTTACCACAACCAGAGAGGAAAACAATTGTTAGAACAAATGATGCTCAATTGTCTATGTATTAGTTGTTTATTGGGAAGCCACTAGTACCCCTCTATATATAGGAAGAGTTAGGGTCAGGATTCCCAGTCCCCATCCAATACGAGACTAAAGCAATAGTGGAAAAGATCAGAAGACCTTAAACTTTCACAACAATTCTAGAATTTTTGCAAACCTGCGTGCGCTAAAATGGTCATTTAGGACACGAGACGATTATTTTGTACTTTTGAATTTTGCACATATGTCAATAATTCAATTCCAATTAGTGCTCAACTTGATTTCAACACCAATCCTTGATGCAATCCAATTACACCCCCCCAAAACGGCCATTTGGTACAACTGAGATTGGAGTTTTACACTAGGCCAGACTTCCTTTTCACATAAACGAGATAGGCATCTCGTAGCTCAAGTTAGCCAAATTTTCAGCCAATGTACAATACAATCAACCTGAAACTCCAAACAACAGTCTCAACACTTAAAGTGGTCATTTGGCAGTCTAGTCAGCTAATCTATTGCATGAATAGAAATACCTAAACACTTTAGTAATAAATTCAATTATCATTCAAGATCAAACTCCTTTTCTAGATGATTTCCTATGTGTTTGACCCTATAGGTCATGTATCACGTTAGTAGTGGATGTCCATAACTATCTTATAGCATCACAAGCAATGAGTGGTGCATTGTCACACGTCATGGCTACCCATGGGAATGGAAAGTTAAGGAGCAACTTCAACCTACAATCTGTGTATGGTGTTACAATGTTTGTATGGTTTCTTTGTCACAGATATCCTGATTGAACTACAGGCATGGAGCAATCATCCTCATTATTACTCAATTGTGTTCCTTGAAATAGAGCAGAATGCATGAGATTTATGTAAGCTCAATATCACACATTGATTCACATGCTTATGGCCAATCTTTTTTCAGTATCGATAGTCAAGAGGCCTTGGATATCATACTCCTATTAGAGGAAAAAATCTAATATTTATCACTCACGGTCATTCCCCATGTGTCAAAGTCATCCAATCATCACCATTATAATAGCCCATGTTTCAAGACTGCATTTGATGATGTCAAAGTGTACCCAACGACATGTGATGATTGCAATAATTTTGGGTCTAAGAACCACAACCACCACCATCATTGTGAGAGTTGACTATTAGTTCCATGATGATGGCTTCCATGTGTCAGTCTCATATTGGGTCTGTCTGATACATTATTTTGTAACATGTATCTATGTGCTTGGTTTGATATTTCCTTATCTTGACTAATGAGACTTTGTCATCAACCAACTCACACTCTGATCTTATGTGTTATTATTGTCTATCTACCTTCCACAATAACAACCGATCAGGGACATAATGATAATGTATATGATCTTAACATCCGTATGATCTCATTGTTCAGGTCCTCAACCTAAAGACATACGTCATTGAGTAATTTCATTCTCTAGACATTTATTATGTTTATTCATTATCTCATAACTACATACACAAAATAAATTGGAAGCTTTCCTTTATGATTATCAAATTAGGTATCTTTTGTCACTTCCCAATCATTATATGATTGGCACTCTTGGCATACATACCAACCAACTCCGACATGAACTTAGATCTAATCACCCATGGATCTCATCCCAAGTGACCTTACATGATCATCATGCTTCTGTTGTGGAAGTGCTTTAACAGTGGGTTTAGCAACATTTGCTTTAAGATATTTTGCAATTTTCTCATCTCTTCATTGTACGACTACTCATATGAGATGGAAGTGCCTTAGTATGCTATCTAAGATTCCCAATCTAACTCATAGCTCCATTGTTGTCATCATTATTTTTATTGTATCATCAATGGTTGGAACCTCATACAAGTTCATCCATATGAACTTCTTGATCCATACAGTATCCTCTGTTGTTCTTATAACACAAAGATACTCAGCTTCTTTTGTAGATTTGAACAACTATTATTATCTTAGAACTTTTTCTAGCTTATAGTTCTTGTCAAACATTAATTTAGGTTGTGATCCTTTATTTGTTAGTTTGAAAGCTTACATTGGTGTAACTCTTTACACCCAACTCTTCCTTATCACCATACTCAAGGAACATATCCTTTTAGTGCTTCACAAGCACCTAAGAATGTTCGTTATGGTATTTTAGTGACTCTCACTGGTATATGACATATACCATCTCATCATGTCCAATACATACGATATTTCTAGGAAGGTATATATATATCCTCTCATCATGTCTAATACGTATGAGATAACTGGATATCTTATCGTCATGTCAAATACATATGAGATAATGGGATAAGTACATAACATTGCATTCAAGATAGATCCAATTGAGAATGGACATGGAACCTATCCATGTGTTCACGTTCATCATAAGAACTGGAGCACTAGGCTCTTGAGAGACTAACTCCATGGAACATGGACAAGTTTTATGTCATTGAGTCTTGCATGCTGAGTACTTCAACATCTTGCTAATGTATGTGCTCTTAATTAGGTCATGAATTTTTCTAAATATATCTCTATAGATATCAATTCCTATCTCATAGGACGCTTCACCTTAACCCTTCATATATAAGGTACTTTTCTTGCCATGTTTTAACATTTGCAGGATAAGGACGTCGTTCCCCATCATTATGTATAATATGAATATGCTCCCACTAAATCTTTTGTAATCACAGATTCCATTTTTATTCTGACTCAAATCAAACCCTTTGACTGTCTTGTGAAATAGAAGATTCCATCTCTGAGATGCTTGCTTCAATCCATAGATTGACTAATTGTAGCTTATAGATTTCATTTGCATTAATGAATTTATAAAAACCTTTAGATTGTGTCACATACACATCCTCTTAATTATTCCAATTAGGGTATGCAGTTTTATAATCCATATGCCAAATCTCATAGACATACTAAGTTGTTGCAACAAGCATGATCTAGATGAATTTAACCATGGTAACTGGTGAAAAGACTTCATCATGTTCAACACATTGAACTACTTTAAAACTCTTTGCAGCTAATTTACCTTTCCATGTTGGTCTTCTTATAAAAACCCAAATGCACCCTATGGGTTTTCCCCCTTTAGGTGGATCCAGAAAGGTCATACCTTGTTTGTTACATGGAGTCTATCATTGATCTTATAGCCTAAAGATATTTCTTAGAATCTGGTTCCTCAATAGTTTCTAGGTAGGTTGTTGACTCATCTCTATTATCAACTCACCACCTTCTTGAGTTTTAAGATATCACAATCTTTCAAATTCAAGATGTGTTTAATGAATGTATTTTCATCTGAGTCTTATCGCCTCGTTTGGCCCAGTTTTGCCCTGATTATTCGCCTTTACTAGCTCTATATTCTTATATGTGAGATGACTAGGTTTAATTGCTTACATGAGCCTTTTTTGGCCTTATCTTTTCATATCCAACTTATATTGGCTTAATTGATTTTACTTCAATTTTATTGAATTTTTGCACCTCTGTGCAGGTCACTTTGAGCATTTGGGCCTTGTCTTCTCGGCCCAATACTCTATTTTGGGCCTTCATATGTTCGAGCACGCTTGGTAGCAGTAGCAGTCAGCGGGTCCCCTTCTTCTCCCAGCATGACCTAATCGTGATCGTGATTCAGAGCCTGGTCAGGATCTTTTGCTAAGACACCTGTCTGTGATTCCATGATTGCACCCGCGGTTCTACCCTTCCACAATCATGACTCCGCTTGAGATCTTCCCCATGCTCCACAGCTATCCAACCACATCCAAGAAAAGCCACGACCACGACAAATGCCGCGACCACGACAAATGTCGTGACCACGACAAAAGCCGCGACCACGACAAATGCCGCGACCACGACAAAAGCGGCGACCATGACAAATGCCGCGACCGCAGCAAAAGCCATGACCACGATAAAAGTCGCGACCACGACAAATGTCGCGACCATGACAAAAGCCACTACCACAACAAATGTTGCGACCCACTATAGAAATGACAAGGTCACGATTTTAAGTCGGTGCCCAACCTGCCTATAAATAGGACACGACCCTAGTCAGCCAAATCATCATATCCAGATGTTGTTAGGCTGTAGGACTGTCCTGGGCCTAAGGAGACGATCTCCATAGCCAAGAACCTGCCCCCGTGGTGGTTTTGCAGCCTGTTCACCCATATCTCGAATGAAGACTCGGATTTGCAAGCCACCTCATTTAGATCTAGATCTGGATCTAGATCTACTGCGTCCACGCCACCATCTCGTCCACGAGCTACTCCTTATTCTATGAGAGAGGACTATGAGAATAAGAAGGTGGAGAGAGAAGATCTACCCCGTCTACCGTGGTGTTCTTCCCTCCTCGACCAGATCTGCCCCGACATCGTGTAGAAGACCATTTCTCCATCGAGTTGTAGTCATCTTCTTCACCATGCTCATGGCGGAATCTTCTCTTTCTCTTGTTTTTCTTGTTCCTCTCACCATGAGCGAGTAGTTTACTTTTTTTGGGGTGCAGGGACTAGCCCCGCTGCCCATGCTTTCATATCTTATTATTAAACATTCCATGGCATGTATATAATCTTTCATTTTGTTGTTAATCGTCGATGAGTGCTTGTGGATTGATCACCTGCTTGCATATATCTTATTTGTTACCTATGTTGCGAGAACTTCTATGTGTAGGTTTTGAATGTCGATTAACGTGGTTGACTCCCAAACTAGAAATAGAATGCGATTCCTTGAGGTCGTAAGTGTATGATCCATGTGGTGATGAGCCATCTAGCCCACAGTGACGCTTTTGTGTGCCTGACGCCTGTATAGGGGGCCCACAACTTCATTTGGATTTTTGTATCTTTGGATCTGTAAGTATGTGATCTGGATGGTGACGAGACATCTGATACCTAAGGTGATGCTTACGCGGACCTGACGCCCATACAAGGGCTCCTACAGCAGCTCTATTTGAATGGTTATATCTTGCCTGGATGTTGATGTTTGAATGTGATTGAATGTGTAGTGGTGGTGAAACCTGGGACCATCCCAACGATTTCCCTCTTTAATCTTTAATGAACCTTTAATCATGCTCTTTTACTTTCCTTGCATTTAGTTTAATTAAACTCAATTCAACCAACCTTTTTCTAAATATTAATCTTGATTCAACTAGATTTGACTAGAGAAAGATTCTTAAAAACGTTGTCCCTTGGGATTCGATCCTCAATTATACTGCGATAAGACCCGTCTGCTTGCAGGTGGTATTATTGCACGTTGTTTTGGTTAAAAACTTAGGGATTTCAACCCTAAGTGAGTTTGTTAGTGCGATAATATAAGCCACGTCAAATTCTGGCACCATTGCCGGGGACAACAGAATCATCTAGTTAAATCTAGTTCTTTTGAGGCTAATTTAGGTTTTTCCTTTTACTTTTGATTCTATCGATCATATATACTTGAATTTGGTTCTACTCCATCCATCTTACTAGCAAAAGATCTTTCCATCCTAGGTACCCACAAAGTCTAGTGTATGCGCTGCTCGGACAGTCCCAGACTCTCTGCTAGCTTTGACCCTAAGATAGATAGAACCTTTCGCCGTCAGTACAGAGAGAACCAGGCAAGAATGGCTCAAGAGGAGGAAATTTCTCGAAGGGTAGCTCAGCCCTTAATGCACACAGAGATAGACTTATGCAAGAAGCCCGAGCTACAGTTGAAGAAGAAACCGAAGCAACCCAAGCAGCAGCTCAACAAGTAGAGCTACAAAAAGACCTGAGGGAGTTCTCAATCCCTAGAGCTGTTGACGTTCATCACCCAGTGAAAACTCCTCCCATCAACGCTCTGAATTTTGAGATAAGAGCACATTGGGTCACCTTGATTCAAAACAGTCCTTTCTATGGTAAGCAAGGAGAAGATAGTCAAGAACATCTTCTGAGATTCATAGACTTATGCGCCATGACAAAGAAAAATGGAGTCACTGATGATGCCATTAGACTCCATCTCTTCAAATACTCTCTGGCCGATAGAGCCATGAGTTGGTATAACTCCTTACAATGCAAACCCATCACCACTTGGGAACAACTTCAAAATGTTTTTCTGGAAAACTTTTATCCCCCTTCTCTCACCTATGAAATCAGGGGCCGAATAATGCAATTCACCCAGGCCCCTAGAGAATCCCTAGTTGAAGCATGGGAAAGATACAAAGAGCTTCTACGCAAGTGCCCACATCATGGCATTCCAAATAATCAACTCATTGAAATCTTTTATAGAGGTGTGGATGATGATATCAAGAGGTTTTTGGATTCCTCGTCTGGAGGAAACTTCATGCGTCAGAGTTATGATAGCGCATGGAAGGTTGTCCCCCTTGGAGCTGAAAACCAAGCCAACTGGGGTAGACCTGTTGGCAAAGGAGTGCTGAAGGTAGCTATGGCTGAAGAAACACCCGATTACAAGTCTATCGTTGAATCTCTCAAACTCCTAGTTGCAAAGCAAGACCATCTAGAATCGTCCCTCGCAGCTTATGAAAGAAGATGTTCTCCCCCTCGACAACAAGAGCAAGTTAAGTCAGCCTCACTCTTCTGCGAAGCATGCAAAGGAACTGACCATTCTACTCTAGCATGTAACATTCTCTATGATGTTGTCTTGAGAAATACCTACGCTCAAGGAGATAATGGTCAAATGGAAAATCTGAATGATGTCAACATCATCCCTGGTCAACGATACTATAATCCGAGTCTGAATAGGAACCATCCAGGTTTTCAATATGGGAACCCTTCTAGAGCGGAGAACTCATGACAACTTGGTTCAAATACTCAACAACGAGGCCCGCCAGGATTCCAGTATAACCAACAACCAAATTTTGGGAATCAAGGGAACTTCAGAGGTAACTTCCAAAATAGAAACTACAAAAACTATCAGAACAATTCTCAGTTTCAAAACCCCAACCAAGCCCCCTATCAACAGCAACAACAAGGGCAACAAGTCAGTCCCATATCTCCTGATGACAAATTGTCAGCTATTGAGAAGATGATGCAGTCATAGCAGACTATGATAGCTAACCAACAAGCCCATCAGAAGGCTATTGAATCTCAACTAGCTCAACTTGCGGCTAGGATGAAGCCACCTGTTTGAACCTTTGTTGGACAACCCGAAAACAATCCTAAACATCCGGAGCAACTAAAGGTTGTCACCACCTGGTCCGAGAAAAACTATTCTGATTCCCCTGCTAAGATACCAATAGCGGAAACAAACGATGATAACTTTGCAAATGACCAAGACTCTGCAACACCTGAGTCCCAACCAAAGGAACAACCAACCACTGATAAGACAGACAAAGCAAGATTGGAGGAACCATTGACTGCAGAGGCTGAAGACACACCTGAGTCGGATGTGCCAGTATACAAGCCTGGTCCTCCTTTCCCAGCTCATTTGAAGCAGACAAAGCTCGATACTCGATTCAACAAGTTTAAAGAAGCTATGAAGAAGATTCATGTAGATATACCCTTTCTAGATGTGCTGGCTGAGATACCAGCCTGGACTAAGTATTTAAAGTCCCTCCTCACAAGGAAGTACATAACTGAAGAATACGAGACTGTTAAGCTAGCAACAACCACTTCCAATATCATCCAGAGCAAGATGCCCAAGAAGTAGAAAGACTCGGGATCCTTTGGGATTTCATGCCATATCGATGATTCATCTTGTAAGAAAGGATTGGCCGATCTCGGTGCTAGTATCTCTATCATGCCACTTAGCCTTTGTAAGAGGCTAGGGTTTGCAGAACTTCTCCCAACTGGAATGACCATACAACTTGTAGATAACTCTATGATGCTTCCCTTAGGAATCATTGAAGATGTCCTTATCAAGGTTGGAAAAGACTCTTATGTCCCTTGTGACTTTGTCATCATGGACATAAAAGAAGATGCCAGATACCCTCTTATCTTTGGCCGTCCATTCCTCGCCACTGCAAGAGCTTTGATTGACGTTGAAGCAGGGACCTTGTTGCTCAGACTAGGGAAAGAAACCCTCGAGTCCAAAGTTTTTGAAAGCATGCAAAGACCAAGCATGCAGGAAGAAGTCTATTTGATTGATTGCATTGAGCAAATGTCGCTCCTCACACAAGAGGAATATGAACAAGACGATCCTTTAGAAGTAGCTCTAACAAACCCATCTGCTGAAAATTTCATCAATGAACAAGTTAAGGATTGTATCCTTCACCTCGACTCTGTAGAAGAATATACTGAAGCTAAGTTTGAGGAACTCAAAGCTATGAATGTAACTGAAAAGCCGTGTGAGAAGCCATAAGCCTCTGAAATGAAGCCCCTGCCCGAGGGACTTAAATACGTGTTTTTGGATGATCTCAAGGTTTGTCCAATTATTATAAATTCTGATCTAACGACCGAACAAGAAAATAAACTCCTGAAAGAATTAAAGGAAAGAAAGAAAGATATCGGCTACAAGATGAGCGATCTCACCGGGGTTAGTCTAGCGCTTTGTATGCATAAAATCCCTATGGTGGAAGACCACAAGCCGACTGTTGAGCATCAACAGAAGTTGAATCCTAATATGAAGGAAGTAGTCTGCCGCGAAGTTATCAAGTTGCTCACTTCTGGAATCATCTATCTGATATTTGACTCACCTTGGGTGAGTCCTGTACATGTTGTTCCAAAGAAAGGTGGCACTACTGTGATACGGAATGAAGAAAATGAACTCATCCCCACTCGAACAGTAAACGGGTGGAGGATGTGCATCGATTACAGAAAATTGAACAAAGCCACACACAAGGATCATTTTCTGATGCCTTTCCTAGATCAAGTCTTAGAGAGATTGGCTCATCAGGAATATTTTTGCTATCTCGATGGTTACTCTAGATTTTATCAAATCCCTATACATCTAGATGACCAAGAGAAAACTACGTTTACCTGCCCCTTTGGAACATACGCCTTTAGAAGGATGCCATTTGGACTCTGTAATGCGCCTGCAACCTTCCAACGCTGCATGGCGGCCATATTTGCGGGTTTAATCGAAACCATTATGGAAATTTTTATGGATGATTTCTCTATATATGTGGATTCGTATGATTCATGCCTAAGGCACCTCTCCCTTGTCCTCAAACGATGTGAAGAAACAAAACTGGTGCTTAATTGGGAGAAATGTCATTTTATGGTAAAAGAAGGTATTGTCCTTGGCCATAGAGTCAGTAATCGAGGAATTGAAGTGGACAAGGCCAAGATCGAAGTGATCTCCAAACTATCTATCCCTACCAATGTAAGAGAAGTCCGTGCATTCCTTGGTCACACAGGTTTCTACAGAAGGTTTATCAAGGATTTCTCCAAGATAACCAAGTCCATGACAAACTTGTTGTTGAAGGACACTGACTTCCATTTTGATGAAGAATGTATCAAGAGTTTCAACAACCTAAAGCATGCCCTTACAACAACACCCATCATTCGAGCCCCGGATTGGGATCACCCATTCAAAATTATGTGTGATTCCAGTGATTACACTTTGGGTGCCGTTTTG
Organism: Alisma plantago-aquatica; assembly: GCA_963693085.1. Classification (NCBI taxonomy): domain Eukaryota; kingdom Viridiplantae; phylum Streptophyta; class Magnoliopsida; order Alismatales; family Alismataceae; genus Alisma; species Alisma plantago-aquatica. Next base: position 1,152,745,528 of record OY856411.1, read on the forward strand.
GGCCAATGTATAGAGAAGAAACATCATGTCATATATTATGCATCGAAGACCCTTGACGAAGCTCAGAGGAACTACACAACTACCAAGAAGGAACTCCTAGCAGTCGTATATGCCTTTGATAAGTTTAGATCCTACCTCATTGGTTCAAAGGTTATTGTCTACACTGATCACGCTGCTATTCGTTATCTTCTAAAAAAGAAAGATGCAAAACCAAGGCTAATAAGATGGATTCTCCTATTGCAAGAATTTGATCTTGAGATTAGAGATAAAAGAGGCACAGAAAATGTTGTAGCAGACCACTTAAGTCGTATCCACACTCTGGAAACTGAGAAGATACCAATTAATGACTCTCTCCCAGATGACCATCTTATGAAAGTCCACTACAAAAAATTTGGCCTTTGTTGAAGAACATTTGTGAGGAACCAAAAATTGTGAATAATGATGTCTATTTGTGAGGGCTCATCCTTGAAATATAGGACCAAATCCCTCAACCGTGTTTTTAACATCCTTAGACCTTTTGTTCTATCAAAAATATATTACTCACTAATCACTGCCTGAAAAATTCTGTGTCAAATGTTTCTCTCCCTCTCATAACCCTTCCCTCCATTCTCTACCATTTGGATTCCGCGGACTTCCCAAAATACGCCACTTTTGGCGAGGTTTTGCCCCGATCGCCCCCGACTCCTCCCGACTCCCCCGACGACAATGAGGTCCCGGAAAGTTCGGCGGCCGCTCCTCGCCGGGATGACGACTCGGATGGCGGCTCTGGAGGAGATGCTTCTGCTTTAGATCGACCGGAATCGTCGTCTTCCTCGTCAACGGAGGGGGCTCCTCCTTCCTGTAGGAGCCCCAGGCTGGGCCAGAGGCTTCGAGGTATTCTCCTCTAGGATGTCGATGCCGACGCAGATCTGGCGCTTGGGAGTGGTGATTTTGAGGGCGGAGTCTTGCGCTGGCTCCAGGCCTTGGATCTGCAGGTCATCGGTGCCAGTAGGGCCAACGAGAGGCTCAAGCCTCTTCTCAAGTTCAACTCCTCTTGCGGTGCCGCCGAGGACCATCTCCTAGCGTAGCTCAGCCATGTTTGTATGTGTTTTCTTTGTTTCTTCATCCTTTTCCCCTTCCCTGTGAAGGTCGGATCGGTCTTCCATTTGAAATCGGTGTTCTCACTTGCATTCCAAAGTAATTAGAGTATGTACACCTGCAGAAGTAGACACAAACTAGCATAGCCATAATTAGGAGCTTAAAGTCTCAATGCTTGATGAAAAATGAATGTATAGTCATAGAACATGCTGCGAGGTTCTGTTAATTGCAAGATCTCAGAATAATAATATTAATACCAATAGGGAAATAGTGAGTCTAGAATAGTGACCATAGCTTGACCAATCTGTAAATACCTAACATTTTTCTGCCTTGCACGCCAAACTAGGATTCCACCCTATTTGAGGTACCATGATAACATAGAATCACTATCACAATTCTTGACTGGGTTAAACTTAATTGAATTAAAGTTTATAACGATTACTTTTAGGGAAAGGAGCCCCAAAGTTTGGGTGTGATTTAGCCTAAGTACTATACAATATTGTGTAATAGTTACATTATTACGAAATATAATGGCATTACACAATTCCAAATATGAATAGACTATGGAGAAGGTGTCAAAATATGGGCTCTTGGGATCCAGGTGGGATGGGTTTTTGCCTAGGGAAAGATAGACCCAAAAATTGAGGGATGTAGACCTAACTCCTAAACTGGGAACTGAGGAAGGCAAGGAAACCGTTGGGAAACTTATTATAGAGAAGAGAGTATTGCATGTGTTTCTTCATGATTGAATGTTGACATTTTCACAATCAATTTAGACAAGAAACAATGAAGATGGATGAGTATGAGCCACATTTAAGGTAGTTGAAGAAGACCAATGGAAGTGATTCTTACCATAAAAACCATGGAATATCTGAGAAATTAAAAAGAATCCTACACCTTGATCTTGTATTATGTGTATCCTGAACATACAATGATTTATGTGAATACTTGTTAGGAAATTGGGCATAGTTCTTATACACTAGTACATTGTACTGCATATAAAAAGGACATGTCATTGACTAGTTAGTTCCATATCATGGCCTAGTTATGCCCAAGAATGGGTGTTGTTGTGCTTGTCATCATTTTGACTTAGCCACTTGACCATTGATCATTCTTGCCTAATGTACACCAAGATATCTAACAGGGCATTACTTTTGTCATGAACACCATACATTAGGGAAATCCTACAGAAAACCTATAGATGTTAACCATGTCATGTAGGCCTTGACTATGAATATATGAAACATAAGTTGTTTCTACATTTTATGCACTTTGTCCAGTAATGACAACATAGATTCTGCAGTTTGTGCAACATGTTCTATACATATATAGAGTTAAATATTGTACTAGACCAACCAAATCCTTACCTCACATGTTAGCTTGTTGTTTCTTAAACCTTGAGATAGCTCGTACTGATTTTATGATCAATTTTAAGTAATGAAGCCAAATCAATTCAGCCTAACTGAACAAAAATTGGGTCACAACATGGTGGGATACTCTATGACAAGATGTAGAACTAAAGCAAGGAGGTGTCAATCTGAAGAAACATTGATGGGGACAACATTGTTGTCCTCAATGACCAGAATGGAACTATTAGCCTATTAGGTGATCTACATGACACGTTTATAATTTCTAATTTCTAAATTGCTCCATGACAACTGTTTCGATAGAGATTAAATGCATGTTTATCTTATTTTAGGCGGAAAATTCTCCCTCTGCAACACATCTCTGACTTTTAATAGGTAAAATGTTATGGAATGGGAAATACGGAGTGTTGTTGACGTTGCAAAATTGATTGACATCGAGGCAGTCTACCATATTGGTTGTGATGAACCCTATATGTTGTAGCTTTATGTGATAAGTCTTCTATCCATTCATAATATTTTACCTAATTAAAAGCCTACATAGGACACTATTATGGCATTGTCCTTCCAGTTTTTTTTACTGATCTTTGAGTACTTTAATATGATACATCTATCTTGGTTACCCTGTTCTGGACCATGACAATTGAGGTGAAATGCAAAATGCTAACAAACTGAATATGCTTAAAATGAATTTGTGCAAGTGTTGGGCCTGGTGTACTGATATCATTTACGCTTCTAGAATTATACTAGATCTATAGACCCATTCAAGCAACATGTATATTCATGTAGATATAAAACTAGGTATGTAATAATTGATACTTCTTCTCTATTGTATAAGGTGGTCTCCTGTGAACAATTTAACTCATTTCTTCGTGTTGAAGTAGTAAATGGAACTATAACAGTAATAGTTGTAGTACATGTAGTTGTTTGATATTTCTGAAGTTCCAGAGCAGGCTTGATCTAAAACGTTTTGATCTTTGAAACTGGTCTTAACTTGAACCTTTACTTAAAATAGCTCTGATTTAGATAAGATATATAGGTGGAAGTATTGTTTGCTTTACACGCATTATTGTGTACGTATAGGATTTAATCAATGGATTAATCCTCATTAGTTGGATGCTATTATGTATGCGTAAGTTCTGAATGCCTCAAGTTGCTTAAAATTCTAACGTATGTGCAAGCAGTAGTATTCTGATGCTGATGCATTATATTTCAGGATAATAACATAATACTCTTTTAAGATAATATGAATATAGGTCCTATATAAAATAGTACGGCTGTAGCAGGTGGTAAGCAATAGTTGTACATACAGAACTGGTTAAGAAATTTAGTAAAGGTGTCGTATATGCTGTTGTACCCCTCTTCCTCATGTCCATGCATTAGTTGGCATGTCTCACAGCACCTGTGTGCTGCTAATGCACTATTAGCAACTGTTTATACAAACAGAACCCACACAGATACAGCTGTGACCACCAGTACTTGCACCATACAAGTCACAGCCATAACCTCCCCCTAACCAGGGCGTCTGCCTATACTTGTTAATCAATTGTTTCTCTGTATTGTATTTTGTTATGCCGGTGATTTTCATGGAAAAAGTGCTAAAAAAGATAACATACAATAGTAGACTAGTATCCAACAATGTGGTTTGCCTATAGAATATGTGCCATACTAGTTAATCATTTGTCATCTAGATGTTGGTGAACTAGTTTAAGAATTATAAGATTTTTGGTAGGACCTTTGATAATTATCCTTAACACAGATAATTCTTAAACTGTCGAGTAGTCCCTTGTATATATTCACATTACACAGAAACAATGTCTTAATACTTAGACTACTCAGCAGCTTAGCCAAGGGAAAACCTAAAAGCTGACAGTGTTGCCCCTGCTATCCATTAAAACATAGTTGTAACCTTATACATGTGGTTTATGTCCATTAGAACAGTTTCATTATTTTGCTTTATATACTAGGCTACTATTATTCACTGTATTGACCGATTTGAAAATAAAGGTAACGAGCTCGATGCATGATTCTAAAATATGGCTTTGTCAATCAGATTGTAAACAACTCTTGAGAAATAAAGGGACTATATGTTTATCCATCCTTACAATATAGGAATCAATTTCCTACGACATATATGTCAATGTACCTTGTTCTCCTAGATCATGAGATATATTCTCTTATTGCATTAGTCGACTTCACTGGGTGAACATGTTTTCTTAATTTGTTTATAGGATCATATAGGAATCAAAGTCACAAAGTAGGTGCAAGAGAAATAGATACCTGCCAATTTAAACACCATACATGATTTTCATTGCATATAGTATAAGTTTCATACACTATCTCTACTTTATAATTATTTGAAACTTATCAAAATGGGTAATTAAACCCCATAGATGGAGAGTTTTAGAGAACAATATATAGAGATAACTCCATGTTATTAGGGAAAATTTGTATGATGATGATAGATGTAGGTCAGGGTCCCACTGAATACAAGGACAAATAAATCTAAATATTGAGATAAGGATTTATGTTGTTGTTAAAATTATGCTAATCTTAAATGAGGTTGTAATTGAGGCATGTATAAGTAATTTCCATATCATCTCTCAACTCATATATAACAAAATACTTTGCCCTTCTACCTAGATTGCTACCCATCCCCCAACTTTATTTTCTTGTTCAATAACCATGATTGATGCCAATATATACCATGTCAAGGGTCCAGATATGATACAAGTTTCCACATGAAGTTGTCGATTCCTCCATTTGCAACTAACTATAGTTGTTCTTGATTTCCCCCTCTGTCATATGATGCTACTAGGACTAAGATCTGATTTCAACTACAAGTATCATGTTTCCTTTGCATTTGACAGCTTCATGAAAAATTCAATATGCCTCTACCAACTGTATCATGCTCTATTTTGGGTTTTTCTTGACCATGGAGAGTTTTATGAGATATCTACTATTCTTTTCATGGTAGAGATTGTTTATACTATTTTTGGCTTCCTACAACCCATGTTTGGTTTCATCATGACTGGCAGGGTCTAGGAAAGGTGGAAGAACCTCCAATAGGTTCATTAACTGAGGTTGCAATATTTATACTCAGTCTTTAGAAGTATGTTGGTACTATTTGAGGTTTTTCATTCACAATATCTGGGGTAGACTATTCTTCACATTCCCCTTGTGCTACTGCATTTATGTAACACCGACTAACAGAAAATCATACTTCCTAACATGTAAGTGATAACATTTATGGCAGGGTCTACAAATTATTGTTATCACAAAATATGTAAGAATATAAGACAATACAAAAGAAATGAGTTACTTTAATCTTGTTGATTTTATACAAAAGGTTTGCTCATATGCAAAAGACATTTCTTGAGGTTTCAAATAAATAATGCAAATTATAGTAATAATTTTGTCTAAAACCATTATGGGAGTTTTGAAACTCATCAAACATATATGTTGTTATTTCTTTTTTCTTTTTGTAGCCACAAAACTAATTTGGCCCTAATTCTTAATTATGAATTTGACAACCTAATCATTCCATATGTACCTAAAAATATTTTTTATAAATCCTAATACTGTTCAGATTTCCTATTATTGTGATTGAATTTCACATACCATTTATTTTTTAGCCTAATTTACTGATATAGCATGCTCATTTAACCCATGTTCCATTCGCTTTTATAAGAACAATAAGAATCAATTTCATCTATAAGGTTAGAACCTATTTTATATGGAAATATAAACCAAAGGTAAGTCCATCTTTGAACTAGGACACAAGCCAATCTAATCATTGAAATGTGCTACTCCCCTTGATCTTCCTCTCCACCTCCAGTTTACCAATAGTATGGAAAGTCTTATAGAAATTTTTTGATGAGAAGTATACTTGACAATATTGGTCTTGACCAAGAAAATGAAGTGGTGATATCATAGCTATGTATTTTATATACTTACTGGTTACGAGATTTCCATTTTTCAAATTTGATGTATATTTTAATCCTTTTCCAAATAAAAATATTGATTCTTGGAGCTCCATTCATATGCTTAGATTCTTATTAATTATTGCTACAGTACCTTCAACTCTGGATATCTCACATGCTTCTTATTTTAAAAACATACAATCTAAAATAGTAACAGTTCTATATGTTATATTCTCACTATTTGATGTTGCACATATGTGAATTTTGTCTAATCTATGCTAATTAGAAGCTTTCTTGGAATCTAGTACCGAAAAAATTGAGGAGACATTTTTAAACTGGATTTTGAATAAAAAATAGTATACATATAACATTTGTTACAGTGCATTCATCATTTGCAATTTCTTACTGGCAAAATTCTATACTTGTGACTATGTTGTTGCATTAGTTGGTCTTGGAGGTTGGAAATTACCATTAAGAAGGGTACAAAAGGAGAACAAAACTAACAATTTATAGAACAAGTGTGGTAGTAGAGGATAATTGTATAATCCTACAGAGACATAGATGGGAGAAATGATAATACCTATCTATTGTGACTTCTGAGTCATACTGGTGACAATAGAAGAGTTTGTGTTGAGTTGTTATTACTGTTGGCTTGGTGGAAGAAGGACAGTGGATTTTGACTACATGCTAAAAGTAAGGGGCATAATAAAGGTAGGTGTAACTATATTCTAGATTTAAGATGTATGAACCACATCTAACTGGTGATGTAGATAAGAAATTGAGCATCCTAAGAAAAAACTAACTATTTGAACATAATTGTCATTGGTCTCTTTAATACCTCTCTTAGTATTGTTTTTTGGGTTTATGACTACCCCTTTTGACTGAACAAGGTGGAATTCAATTTGTTTAAAGACACTTCAAACCACATTAAACCGTTGATTAGTTTCCTACAAGCTTCTACCTACCGCTGATCAGTCCAACATTCTCTCAACTAGATCTTATCCTATCTGTCTGATGCCATTATAATTTCAGTTCCATTTTTTACACAGAACCATAAAAGAATCTAATTGTATTATAAGTATTTCTTATCAATTATAATCATGCCATTAAATACACCTCTCCCCCTCTTTTAGGCATTATATTTTCCTTTTTTGTTCTTCTTTTATTCTAACATTTGCATCTAAAATATGTAGGTCCCTTGTGTCACATAGAAGCCATCCAATGATTGCTTTTTCATAGGTGCACAGACAAAACTGTGTGTCATCTAAATCGCTATGGCTTAGTATAAGGAGGAGTGTCAAACTCTCTTGGATAGTTAGTCTAATGCTTTGGTTCAGGTGTTCCTTTCTCTAAAGTTTGATCTTTATTTTTGTTCTTTCCATCAGTAACATGACTTGTGGTTGTTTAAGGCTGGTTTATCTCAGTGCAAGAGGTTGATTGTGAACTAAAAGAAGAGGATCTGAAAGGCTTCTTTGTGGAGTTGTTTTTGGTTAGTTTCCTTGTATTTAATTTTTCCTCAGAGCAATATATAATTATTTTGATTCTTTTACGACTATTATAGAAAATTTCACAGAAAATTTGAATCCTAAACAGGCCTATAGTCAACATGACACAAATCCATCTTCATATTTGTCTCTCTTATGCTGAAAAGTTTCAAGAACCACCCCTAAATTTGTTGGGATAGAACCATCTGTTGAAGTTCTTCTTCTTCATCTTGCTTTATGGACATAATAAAATTACTTTTTGAAGGACATATTAATACTAAAAATTCTGCTTACAACACCAGATCAATCACACTTGAGATGAGTACCAAATGATTTAATGGATGTCTGATAAAGTCCTATATGAAAGATATTCTTATAATGGTGCCGATAGGCATGAATTTTCTTAGCAAGTGGCGTAATGATTATTTTTTATTCTTCTAGGAGGCTGAGGTAGGTGTTCAATCTTTTCCTATAATTAATATATCATTGTAGTCTTGTTGAGTTCCTATAAGGCCTAACTATCAACATTGCATGATATGATGTTCTATCAAAGTCCTATTGTGCCTTAATACATGCATTTGTCCAACCTACACCTGCATGGATCAATGACTCACCTGAGGCATGTGTTTGAGCCGTACACCTACATGTTACTTCTTCTCAGCCTCCTCCCACACAAACCATGTGGTTACAAACTCTAAAACCACAACCTATTTTCAGATTTAGTTTTGGAAAGGCCACCAGACCTTTTCTATTGTTGCCTCATATTCTATATGTAGCCTAAGCTTTTAGAATAGGAATACCTCTTAGGTACCCTGACAAGTCCAATCATGATATTGGATTGATTCTGAAAGATGTGCTATATCTATCATTGGACAAGCCCTTTCCATGTTTTCTGTTTCATGGCTAATGCTATGTGATTATGTCCTCTTGTAAGCTTATTTTATTAAATTGCAGGTCTGTCCGTCTATGAAGATCTGATCAGACTATAGAGATGGTGAATGTTGTTAACCTGGATGATTGATTCTATGCAGGAAACCCAAGAGTTACGCCAGAGGTTACAAGGGATGTTTGTTTGTTAGCTAGAATGATGGCTGCAAACTTGTACTATTCTCAGATAGAGGAGTTGATGTTTGAGGTATGAGCTCGACTGCTTCCTTGTGCAATTTCTCTCTATCCTCATAATTACTAACTTGCATCATCTATTAAGCTAACAGTAATGTCCTTAAGTACTAATTTATTTTTTCTGAATAACCTGATATATTGCAACATCATTATCATAAAACTTGGCGAGTCATATCCACGTTGATGGTACTAGAAAGTTGGTTGTGCTCAGTAGTTGGCAGTTGTGCACCATATTACAACATCATTATCATGAAACTTGGCAGTCATCTCCACGTTGATGGTACTAGAAAGATGCTTGTGCTCAGTAGTTGGTAGCTGGGCACCCCGACTAGGTGACCCAATGCCTGAACACATTGAAGCAAGTTACCGTTTAGTCAGCTTTAATAGTTACCCATTAGTCAGCTTTAATAGTTACACCCAGCTTGATGGACTATTTGTTCTACTGTAGGGTGAAGGAGTATTTATTCTACTACTTAAAATTCACCACCCAGTATAACATGTATTTGGAGGGTGAAAGAGTATTGATTCAACTAATGAAAATTCACCACACAGTATAACATGTATTTGAAGGGTGAAAGAGTATTTATTCTACTACTTGGCACAACTTCTAGTAACATGTTCAACTTTTTCTATTTTTGCAGTTCCTGGAGCCTCTCGAGCTTTGTTATAGATCACTCTGTGCTTGTGGCGATAGACCAATTGCTGATGGAAGTCTTTTGGACTTTTGCGCCAAGTGTCAACCTTTGGTCTGTCAATTGTTAGACTTGATATTAGGCATGAATCAGATAGGCATACAGATGTAACGGATGCCATCACAAATCATCTTAGAATTGGATCATACCGTGAGTGGTCAGAGGAAAAATGCCAAGAATGGTTATTATCTGAACTTAGAGGAAAACGTCCTTTATTTGGTCCTGATCTTCCAAAGACTGAAGAAATTGCTGATGTTTTGGATACTTTACATGTAATATCTGAACTTCCTTCTGACAACTTTGGGGCCTACATCATTTCAATGTCAACTGCCCCTTCAGATGTCCTAGCTGTGGAACTCCTGCAACGTGAGTGCCGAGTGAAGAAGCCATTGAGGGTTGTGCCATTGTTTGAGAAACTTGCTGACCTTGAGGCTGCACCTGCTGTTGTTGCAAGGCTCTTTTCTATTGACTGGTACAAGGACAGAATCGATGGAAAACAAGAAGTCATGATTGGATATTCGCATTCTGGGAAGGATGTTGGGCGTTTTTTGGCAGCCTGGCAATTGTACAAAGCTCGGGAGGAACTGATCAAGGTTGCTAAGAAATTCGGAGTGAAGTTGACAATGTTCCATGGACGAGGAGGGACTGTTGGAAGAGGAGGTGACCCCACACATCTTGCCATTTTGTCACAGCCGCCAGATACTATCCACGGCCATCTTCGGGTTACAGTTCAGGGTGAAGTCAATGAACAATCATTTGGCGAAGAGCATCTGTGCTTCAGAACCCTACAACGCTTCACAGCTGCCACTCTCGAACATGGAATGCACCCTCCAGTATCTCCTAAGCCAGAATGGCATGCACTGATGGATGAGATGGCTGTGATTGCTACAAAAGAGTATCGATCAATTGTCTTCCAAGAGCCACGTTTTGTCGAATATTTCCACCTTGTAAGTATACTTCTTGCCGCAGCACTGATGTACATTTGCTATTTCAGAACTGCTGGCCTACCACAATATGGATAGCTTGGACACGGGACAGACAATGAGGTTGAGTCTTGTTTGATTTCTTTGTGTCAAGTTACAGCGACTCTGACTCAGTGTTATTTTTATCAGTATAATGCAAACAATTCCTCTGTACGATTAGTTTATGAAGCTCAACCTCGTCCAAGGGCAGTAGCTACACTTTCAACAAAAAGAATTGTGAAAGTTTCTTGTGGAACAAACCATTCAGGTATGTCTCAAACAATACTTTTTTCAATAAATATATATGTTCTCTCCATTCTACCAATGCATATTACTGGTGTGCTTAACCATACTATTGTTTTCTTGATAGTTGATATCATTTCTGGAAATTCATCACATTCTTAATATTGTTAACATAAATTCTATCTTTGGTAACTACATTTGAGTGTTGTGCTAATCTCATTTATAGTTTCCCATTAGGATGGGATGGTTTGAATCCCCACATAGAACATGACTTATAAAACAAGAGGGTTATGATGTTGTTTCTGGTTATGGAGGTTCAGTAAGTCGTACATTATCAATTGTATTAAAAAAATTGCTTGAATTTCCTATTAACACTATCGTCTAAAACCAGATCCCTTTCTCCAGTTTGGTTGCCCTATCGGCAATAACACAGAACGGTACTAATAATTTGCCATTTTCTTCAGTAGTCTAATAATTGCAGTGTCAAAACGTAACAGAATGATATCATCTTAGGATGAGTTGAATCTGATTTATTTTCATTGTTAAATAGTTGGATATTCTGATCTTGATGAGTAGTTCATTTTTTTGCCCCCAGTTGCCGTGGATTCAAATGGGTTTGTCTACACGTAAGTATTATCAACCTTTTCTTTCATTGTGATTACTCAGTTTCTTGACGTGACAGGGATATGTTTTTTTCCCAGTACACATGAGTATAAAACTATCTATTTTACCAAAAAATACTTATCTTACAACTAATTTGGGTGCAGGCAAGCATGTTATAATGTATCTTGTCTTAATGTAATGTCTCGTTATAAAGTGTAAGGGTTTTTTATTGTCTAACTATTCATGATATATTCAACTCAGTTCCATTTTTAATATTGGATAATCCTCAAATTTTTTTACTTATAAATAAGGCATGGTTAATTTCTTGGGAAATTGCTTTTTTGTCTGAATGGTAAGTTCTCTCATAAGTTATAGAACAAGACAATCCAGTGTGTATGTTTAACAAAATGTAGTATCAATGTTATTTTTTACTTCATATTTACTCAGATTTCTTTCTTCTACTAGCCTCCTTTTAATAATGTGTGTGAATGTTCTTAATGTGGTTTATTTACTAAATCCACATTGAAGTTCGTATCTTCAATCTTTTTCAAGTTAATGATGGATTTCGACGGACAATTCACCTTGGAGTAGACCAAAACCGAAATATAGGGGTAAGTTGTTTGTTGTACTATGATTTATGTATTAACTTTAAATTCTATTAATATAATCATTTGTCATTTTTAGGAGAAGAATATTCAAGTACCTAACCGTATGAGGCGTGGCATTGATGAAGAACACAACACCATTTGAAGGAATATGGAGACATTATAGATCTTAAGAGTTTCTAGCATGATATGTTGATTGTCATCAATCTCAAATTTTAAAACCATATGTACTCTTTATTTATATCAACGTTGAGCACGCAATGTATGGATAATATTTTTCTTCAATATCAAAAATTGGTTTGAGGTGATTTAACATTTTTATGTGTCATTTTGGTGTTGAATCTTCTTATGATGTCATGTGAATTAGTATAAAAATATTGCTTGAGGTTATGTATACAAAGTTTTCATTTAAAATTTGATATTCACTATAGTAACAATTAATTAACATTTAATAAATCATTCAATAATCAATAACCAAATCATTTACAGTAGTCCCTCATAAATATATTGATGAAGGTCCAGATTGACCATCAAAATTGCATTCATGACGACCACATAGCCCCTCAAAAATATATTCTCCAGGACCATCAAGTCCCTCAAAAATGTATCCATGAAGGCTAAATAGTCCCTCAAAAATGTATTTATGAAGGCTAAATAGTCCCTCAAAATGTATTTATGAAGGCTAAATAGTCCCTCAAAAATGTATTTATGAAGGCTAAATAGTCCCTCACAATTGTATTCGTGAGGGCCACTGGTATTTGTCACGTGAGTTCTCTTCACAGACCATTTGTGAGGGCCAGACCCTCAACCGTCCCTATTTCTGAGGGCCTGTAGAGAGGGGTTTGTGACATGACTCTCCCGTGAATAATGGCCCAGTTTTTTGTAGTGGTCTCAGAAGCTACTCCTTGGTACTCAGACTATGTGAACTACATCGTCGCTGGTGTCATCCACCCTGAGTGTACTGGAAATGCTCTAAAGAAATTCATGCATGATGTGAGGCAATATCACTGGGATGAATCATACCTCTTCAAGCTTTGTGTTGATGGTCTCTACAGACGTTGTATCGCTGAGGAAGAAGCCCAACTTATTTCAGAACAATGCCACTCAGGCCCAGTTGGAGGCCATATGAGTTCTAAGAAAACTTCTTTGAAGATTTTGCAATGTGGTTTCTTTTGCCCAACCATATCTAGATATGCTTATAACTTTTTGTTGTCATGTGACAAGTGTCAGAGAACGGGAAGCATTACGAAAAGAGATGAGATGCCGCTTAAGCTATGGCAAGAAGCTGACATTTTTGATGTTTGGGGAGTGGACTACATGGGTCCATTCCCATTCTCACATGGATTTTCCTACATCCTAGTCGCGGTTGATTATGTCTCCAAATGGGTAGAGGCCATACCAACGGTTACTAGCGATTCAAAATTTGTCATTAAAATGTTCAAAGATATCATTTCCCCCATTTTGGAGTTCCACGCACTGTGATCTCCGATGGAAGTTCTCATTTTCTAGAAAGAAGCTTGGAAGCGTTGTTGAGAAGATATGGTGTAACACACAAAGTAGCTTCTCCCTACCACCCAAAAACAAGTGGGTAGGTAGAGGTTTTGAACCGTCAACTCAAAGCTATCCTGGAAAAGATAGTAGGACGCAACCGAAAGGATTGGTCAGTGAAAATCAATGACGCTTTATGGGCCTACCGAACTGCATTCAAAACTCCTCTTGGAACAACACCCTTCAGACTCATCTACGGAAAATCATGTCACCTGCCCATGGAACTAGAACATAAAGCATGGTGGGCAATCAAACAGCTGAATTTGGACATGAAGACAGCAGGAAAAGCTAGGATTCTACAACTTCAAGAGTTGGATGAACTCTGAATGATAGCTTATGAGAATGCACGAATCTACAAGGAATGCACAAAACATTGGCGTGATGGTCATCTGAAAAGGAAGGACATTCAAGTGGGAGACCAAGTTCTGGTGTTCAACTCGCGACTGAGGTTATTCCCAGGGAAACTCTGCTCTCGATGGTCTGGACCATACATTGTCAAGAGCATCTACCCACATGGTGCATTTACCTTATGGAGTGAGAAGTCAGGTGATTTTGTGGCAAATGGCCAACTCTTGAAGAGATATTTCACCACAGCTGATACTAGCATTGATGAATTGATGAATCTGTCCAAACCGACATATCTACCAGAAAACTAAAGAAATCACGTCGAGCCATCGACGTAAAACAAAGGTGCTTGTCGGGAGGCAACTCGATCTTTAACTTAGCTTCTACTTTTAGTTTTGTTTTTTAGAAAATTTTGCACCTGATCGACAATGCATCGCAAGACGCAGTCTTAAGTTCTGATAGGTTCCATTTTTGAGATTTCAGATGGAGGACGTGTCACCAAAAGGAATGCAACCGCATCTGGTGGACCAACTGGCACGAGTTTAACCCTCCATCTCGGATTTAGAGCTTGCTCGGGACGAGCAAATTTCTAAGTTCGGGGTGGAGGGTGGGTGGTACGTACTTTACTTTCCACCCTATCCTAACCATTCCAGACTTAAGATTTCATCGTTGAAATGTTGTCGCAATTTTGAGCAATTTTTTCAAAAAATTTCAAAATTTTCAGAAATTTTTCATATCAACTTGTATAGAAACTTGATGAAGTTGTGATGCTTTTGTTTCAATCAAAGCCATTACCTAGCCGGATATCCTGTTTTCCCAAGCAATTTTGAATCATTATACCCTCCTTATTCGAAGAGAAACCTCAAGGAGAACAATTTCTGAAACTAGCCTATGATTAGAAATCACCGTGTGAAGCTTATGAATCCTAATATCATGATCAGTAAATATGGCAAGTATCTGTCAAACTGAGAGGGATCAAACATGTTGTGCTTCCTATCTGACTAGTGGAACAATAGCATGGAATCTCCACCAGATCCTCATCAAGTCATTATTTGAGGAGCGTATGATAAGGAGAACAACTCGGTGCATTGAATTGTATATCAAGTTGCATTCTGATCTGAACTCTTTTCTACACTTCTTCTATCATCTTCTTACCCCTTCGTTCATCAAAAACAAACAAAAATAGCCAATATAGTGCCAAACCCCAAGTTCAGGGTGGCACACCCTCTCTCTCTTTCCACTTCTTCCATACCCCTCACTATGAAATAGGGGTGTACCACCAAGAAAAGATGCCTAAGCTCACACAAAAAGAAATGCAATCTCGAGTCGAATAGAGGAGAGATTCGCACACAAAAAAAATGCAATCAATGAAATTGCAAATCATATAATAAAAATCTCGAGTCGAATAGAGGAGAGATTTATTTCTTCCTTCCATACCACCCTTCACTCCCTTTTCCACTTACCGGCACAATGAATGCCTACTCTCACCAACATCCTAAAAATACCAGTGTCAGATCAGGTGCACACTTGTTGTTCTGCGGGTATCTCTGGACTCTTACAAAACTCTCTGACATGCTTGATTTTGGAAAAAGTAGAGAGGAAGTGATATTGGGAAGCGAACTCAGAAATGAAGATATGGTAAAATGTGTTCTGTGATCTCAGGATGTTGAGACACTTAGTCATACCGAGTAGAAAAGAAATAATTGTGATGTGAAGATGAGGCAATCACACGAGTTGAAAGTATTCATCCGGTGAGTGTTTTAGATTTTGTGTTACTAGAGGACGAGCAACGTTTAAGTTCGGGGTATTTTGATGAATGCATTTTCATCTGATTCTTATCGCCTCGTTTGGCCCAGTTTTGCCCTGATTATTCGCCTTTACTAGCTCTATCTTCTTATATGCGAGATGACTTGGTTTAATTGCTTTAATGAGCCTTTTTTAGCCTTATCTTTTCATATGAAACTTATATTGGCTTAATTGATTTTACTTATATTTTTATTGAATTTTTGCACCTCTATGCAGGTCACTTTGAGCATTTGGGCCTTGTCTTCTCGACCCAATACTCTATTTTGGGCATTCGTATGTTCGAGCACGCTTGGTAGCAGCAGCAGTCAGTGGGTCTCCTTCTTCTCCCAGCATGACCTAATCGCGATCGCGATTCAGAGCCTGGTCGCGATCTTTTGCTAAGCCACCTATCCGTGATTCCATGATCGCGCCCACGGTTCTACCCTTCCACAATCGCGACTCCGCTCGAGATCTTCCCCGCGGTCCACAGCTATCCAACCACATCCAAGAAAAGTTGCGACCACGACAAATGTCACGACCACGACAAAAGCCACGACCACGACAAATGTCGCAACCATGACAAAAGCCGCGACCACGACAAATGCCGCAACCACGACAAAAGTTGCGACCACGACAAATGTCGCGACTGCGGAAAAAGTCACGACCACGAAAAAAGTCGTGACCACGACAAAAGCCGCGACCAAGACAAATGTCGTGACACGCTGCAGAAATGACAAGGTCGCGATTTTATGTCGGTGCCTAGCCTGCCTATAAATAGGACACGACCCCAGTCAGCCAAATCATCATCTCCAGACGCCGTTAGGCTGTAGGACTGTCCTGGGCCTAAGGAGATGATCTCCATAGCCAAGAACATGCCCCCGTGGTGGTTTTGCGGTCTGTTCACCCAGATCTCGAGTGAAGACTCAGATCTATAAGCCACCTCATTTAGATCTAGATCTGTTGCGTCCACGCCACCATCTCGTCCACGAGCTGCTCCTTCTACTGTGAGTGAGGACTATGAGAAGAATAAGAAGGTGGAGAGAGAAGATCTTCCCCGTCTTCCGTGGTGTTCTTCCCTCCTCGTCCAGATCTACCCCGACATCATGTAGAAGACCGTTTCTCCATCGAGCTGCGATCATCTTCTTCACCATGCTCATGGCGGAATATTCTCTTTCTCTTGTTTTTCTTGTTCCTCTCACCATGAGCGAGTAGTTTACTTTCGTTGGGGTGCGGGCACTAGACCCGCTGCCCATGCTTTCATATCTTATTATTAAACATTCGATGGCATGTATATAATCTTTCATTTCGTTGTTAATCGTCGATGAGTGCTTGTGGATTGATCACCTGCTTGCATATATCTTATTTGTTTCCTATGTTGCGAGAACTTCTATGCGTAGGTTTTGAATGTCGATTAACGTAGTTGACTCCCAAACTAGAAATAGAATGGGATTCCTTGATGTCGTAAGTGTATGATCCGTGTGGTGACGAGCCATCTAGCCCACGGTGACGCTTCTGTGTGCCTGACGCCTGTATAGGGGGCCCACAACTTCATTTGGATTTCTATATCTTCATAGCCGTAAGTATGTGATGTGGATGGTGACGATACATCTGATACCTAAGGTGATGCTTATGCGGACCCGACGCCCGTATGTGGGGTTCTACAGTAGCTCTATTTTATTGGTTATGTCTTGCCTGGATGTTGATGTTTGGATGTGATTGCATGTGTAGTGGTGGTGAAACCCGAGACCATCCCAGCGATTTCCCTCATTAATCTTTAATCAACCTTTAATCGTGCTCTTTTACTTTCCTTGCATTTAGTTTAATTAAACTCAATTCAACCAACCTTGTTCTAAATATTAGTCTTGATTCAACTAGATTCGACTAGAGAAAGATTCTTAAAAACGTTGTCCCTTGGGATTCGATCCTTAACTATACTGCGATAAGACCCCTCCACTTGCGGGTGGTATTATTGCACGTTGTTTTGGTTAAAAAGTTAGGGATTTCAACCCTAAGTGAGTTTGTTAGTGTGATAATATAAGACACGTCAGTGTTCTACTAGAACTATGAGTTATGTGTTTACATAAAGAACTTGAGATTCCACAACAACTTGTGATTCTCCATGTTCCTATCGTATCTTCTTTAGGTTCTATGCTTTCTTATTTGTATTGAACATTTTGAGGTATGCTTTTACTCCCACTAATTCTATTGAAACTAATTTTCCATTTTAGGAATACAATCATCCAAATTAACAAACACATTGTTGTCGGATTGGGATAAGAGTAGTATTTAAAAAAATAACATTTATGTGAGATTGTGGATAAAGCTTTTAAGAAATACTTTTCTTATATAATCCTTTAATCCTAATCACTATAAAAACACATTGAGACTCTTCCCATGCCATATCTCATATGGTGTGTTTTGAACCAATTTACATTGTACCTTGTTTTAGTGTAAAACTTGTGCCAAAAAGAATATTGGAAGATTAGCTAGATATTTTGATAATCTCACCATGACTTAATAGGGTGTGATACCTTCTTTCTGACACATCAATATGTTTTAGGTGGAGTTCAACATGATACACTATCATGATCTCCCAAAAATTGGAGATATCTATCACTATCTTCTTCATGTGATCCTATATGAAGAGGATAATTCCTTTCCAATATCCATACAAGTGACATTGGTGACACTTTGTTTTCTTTATCCTTTAAGTGAAAAGGTCAGAATCCTTTTACACTTACCCTTCTCCATATATTGAGTGTAGAAGACTTGGACTTATTCTTAGCCTCAGAATACTTCTCAACCTTTGCCTTCATCGTAGGACTCACTTTTACTGGTCATCATCATGGATTTGTCCTTCTTCTTTCTTGATTTGGCATCAACATGCCAAGCATTTGACAAACTAATTATATGATTCATGAAATACTTGCATAATTATAATCATGGTCAACTCTTAACCTAAGATAAATTCTAGTCATTCCACATGTCCAATCGTATTGAGTACATGGGGTTCTACTAGACCTCCCTTTGTCAGTTTGCACTCAATTAGGGCTTTTGAGACATTATAACTTCTTTGCATTACATGATTCTTAAGATGTGTTACCATATTGAGAATGTTTATGTTTTCATGTTGTTCATGCAATTCATAGTTCATACCACAGAGCATTAGGTATTCAAATGTCTATGGCATCATTGGCGTGTTTCCAATAAGCATCCATTTTGCCTTAAGAGATGGTTCCTCTAGCATTGGTCAATCAAGGATATAGAGCTTTTGTTCATTGATGAGAACATTTCTCAAAATCATTAACCAATTGTGGAACTTTATTCCATTTTTTCTAAAGGATTGATCACAATTTGAATGAGTTTTGTGTTTGACCTTTGATTCTACTAAGAAACATTGCAACCCTTTTAAAATGTTTTTGATTTGATAATTTTGACAATATTAATTAGCTCTTTAATTATTACCACTCCCATTATTTTGTTCAAATTGATAACCCTCATGTATCAATTTGGAAGCTTGCAGTGTACAACCTTCTAGTGACCCAAGATCCAAATATTATCAAAGTCATGATCCAACTAGGGTTGTCACCCACAACTTGTTCTATCTGGTTGGTAGTTTTTTCCAGTTGCATCATATGCAAATTTTGATAGATGATAAGAGCAATGTATTGCCATGATCATATGCATGCCTCTAGGTGCTTAATCCTTTTAAGGTCACCTAGTTAAGCCTGGCCCAAAAGCCAACACGAATAATATGCACCCTGCTAGGGTAGACCCACATATCGACCATCATACTTCCATGAGATAGACGGCGTACCGCACTAGGGCGTGTCCACGCTTGGTCGATCAAGCTTTTCATGTATGTTTCTTATGGTAAGCATCTAAAACTTAACATTTTCTTTCAAGGGTTTTTGTATAAAAATACATATACATTATACAATCACCACATATATAGTATGTATCATATAATTTCTATAACCACAAACGAGAACAATAAATAAACACACAAGTGATGGTCGTGGCTATACTAATGTAATTCCTTGGAGCCACATGGAATTACTACCATATGTGGACCACATCATATGCACCTAGTTGTTGGTGAATATCTATGCTCGAACTAATCCAGGATGATTTGTTTAACTCTTCAACTGGTCGGCTCGCCTCTTGGTTGCTACAGTTGGGCTCTTCTAAAACAGTCGTCATGTTCTCAGGTCCAAGTAGCGTCTGGACACCTCGAGCCGCTCGGATGGGTCACCAGGCGATCGATTCATCCTCCTATCATATGGCCTCCTCTGTCCTCCAGTCGATCGGGTCATCTCACAAACCGTTCATTTATTCTTTGTGCAGATCATCATCTTATGTCAAAACATAAATTAAAACTATTCTATTTCTTATTACATCGTATATGCAGGAAACCTCAAGTCACATTTGAAGGAAAATAGAAAGAAGAGCATTAATTTACATTTGGAAAGGAGAGAGAGGCTTGATACACAGACCGATTGAAAATATAAATTAATAACCAGAACCATTCACACACAAATCTAGGGTTTTGTCCATAACCACTCTTTATGGCGATGCATGTAAATTGCATATATATATATATATATATATATATATAGTTGGGTTCTTTATGTGGTGATTAGACATACATGCACATCAACCAGTTTAAATATTCGCATCGCATACAATAAATAAACAAGGTAAAACCAAAAATCAGATCATATCGATTATCCCAGAACATAATTAATTGGCGTGGCTCTGATACCACTGTAGGGAAATATGATATCATATAGGTAGCGGAAATAAATAATTTATGACATATTTTCCATTACCCAGAAGATTGGGTCAATAGATATACAATGGGAAGGATGGTTTCATGAAGATATACCTAGTTCTAGAGCAACTCCAACGATAATCCTCATCGCTGTAGATGTACACTCTATCATGGATGGTGTATGTGCAGCTCCTGGATGACATAGACTCATCTGATTGCTCCTCCATGGACATAAGACACAGACAACAACTACATTGGCTACTCAAATCTTGCCACAAACTACGAGTTGATGTTATCCTCCTAGCAGCAGCCAAAGGACTCCTTCCTCTAAAGTAGTCCACACAGACCAATTAGAACTCAGATCATCCTACAAGAATAGACAAGAAGGAGTTGTCCCTCCCATTGGTTTACTAGTCACCAACCTATTCTGCCACAATAATAAGCTTTAGTTATTTCTCTCTCGTGGCTATCCCTCCCTAGTTGGGTAGGACTTCCCTGGGCTCTCGTGGTTACCAAAATCAGAGAGGACAACAATTATTAGAGCAACTAATTCTCAATTGTTTGTTTAGTAGTCAATACCCCTCTATATATAGGAAAGGCTAGGTTTAGGTTCCCAATCCCCAGCCAATACAGGACTAAAGTGGGAGTGGAAAAGATCAGAAGATCTTGAATTTTCACAATAATTCTGGAAGTTTTGCAACTTGCGTCATCTCACCAGGAGAGACGATTGTCTAGGATGTGATACGGCTATCTTTCTCAGTGAGACATTCATCTAGGACTCGAGACGGTCATCTCACTCAGCGAGACGGTCATTTTGCACTTTCCAATTTTGCACATATGTTGGCAATTCAATTTCAATTAGTACTCAACTTGACGTTAGTACCAATCCTTGATGCAATCAAATTGCACCCCTAAAACTTCTGTTTGGTGGAACTGAGATGAGCATCTTACACCAGGAAGAAAGGATTTTTGCATAAACTAGATGGGCGTCTTCCAGCCCGAGTCAGGCAGAATTCCAACTAATGTACAATACAATCAGCCTGACACTCCAAACAGCAGTCTCAACACTTGAACCAATCATTTGGCAGTCTAGTTAGATGATTCATTATGTGAATTGAAATACCTAAACACTTTAGTAATCAATTCCATTATCATTCAATATCAAATTGCTCTTCTAGATGAGTTCCTATGTGTGTGACCCGATAGGTCCCATATCACGTTGACAGTGAATGTCCATAACTAGCTTATGACATCACAAGAAATGAGCGATGCCTAGTCGCACATCATTGCTACCCAAGTGAATGGAAAGTTGGGGAGAACTTCTACCTACAATCTGTGCATGGTGTTACAATGTTTGTATAGTTCTTTCATCACTGATATCTAGATTGAACTAGAGGCATGGACCAATCATCCTCATTATTATTCAATTGTGTTCCTTGAACCAGAGCAGACTGCATGAGATGTATGTAAGCTCAAAATCACATATTAACTCACATGTGTATGGCCATACTTTTCTCAGTCTCGCTAATCAAGAGGCCTTGGATATCATACTCCTGTCGGAAGGAAAAATCTCATATCTATCACTCAACGTCATTCCCCATATGGCAAATTCACCCAATCATCACTGTTACAACAACCCTTTCTTTAGGGCTACGTTTGATGATGTCAAAGTATACCCAATGACATGTGATGAGTGTAGTGATTTTAGGTCTATGAGCCACAACCACCACTGTCAATGTGAGAGCTGACTATGACTTCTATGATGATGACTTCCATGTGTTAGTCTCACAGTGGGTCTGTCTGATACATTGTTCTCTAACATGTATCTGTGTGCTTGGTTTAATATTTCCATTTCATGACTAATGAGACTATGTCATCAACCAACTCACACTCTGATCTTATGTGTTATTTTTGTCTATCTACCTTTGATAATAACAACCAATCGGGGACATAATGAGAATGTATATACTCTTAACAATTGTATGATCTCAATATTCAGGTCCTCAACCTAAAGACATACGTCTTTGAGTAATATCATTTTCTAGACATTTATTATGAATATTTATTATCTCATAATTTAATATACAAAATAAATTGGAATCTTGCCTTTATTATTATCAAATCAGGTATCTACTGCCACATCCCAATCATCACATGATTGGATCTCTAGGCATACATACCAATAAATACATTATTTGTATCAAATAATATACAAACTCAGAACTGAAAATAAGTTATATGTACAAAATTCTTTTATAAAAATAGGAATTGGTCAAATATACAATTTGATTAGATATTTAATTTGAAAAATGTCATGCGCAAAGCATGTACACTTACTAATATATATAAATTTAGATGTAGCACCAACAACATACAATGGATTTTGTCTCAAATAGTGGAAAAAAACTTGACTAGAAAAACCTATACATACATGATGTTTAAAAAAGATAATGTCTTTAGAACACAATAAGTAAGATCTATATACAATGAAAATACTAACAAGCAAAAGTTTGCAAATAACCAAACAATTAGATATATGCGTCATTTTCAAACAAAACTAACCCAAAAAGTATCATAAAGAATATGCACACAACTCATACCACTTTCATAAAATGTAGTATATGCCATGTCAAGAGACGTCTCAGAAAATTATGTATTGTACTAGTTAGCATCTGAGGGTCCACATTTTCTATATATACAACAATGTGAATATGTCCATGAACGATTCAACCCTGATATTTTTTTTTGGTCGGTAATCCTGATAATTTTTTTGTAATAAGAAAAAAATAACAAACAACAACAAGGTCATGTAAAACCTTGTATAATCAACTCTTCCTACTTAAAATTTTTCTTCAAGTTGTCATGCAGCTTGGTTGAATACTGAATCAATTAATCTCCAATATCATAACTAACAAATGAAACATGAAGATAGATGAAGTAATAGCTAGTACTAGTTCAATTCATGAAGCATACATGTGAAATAGAATATGAAAAAATGGGTCGAAGTTCAGAACGCACAATGTGCAACATGTGCACCAATAAAAGTATAGGTATATGCCATTGGTATGTTAGGTGAAAAATGATATACAAATTAGTCTACCACTAGAGTTTCATTTACATAAACTAATTGACTTATTTCCAAGTAAAAATGTTCATCGAAGAAGCATGATAAATGGATTCAGGGACATCTACACCTAGTATTTTTCCACCATCACATTGAGGTAGGTTTTTATGATATTTACTGCAGAATATACCACTCTTTCATGCCTAGCCTCATATCTAACATGTCCGTTGACCCATTAGTCACCTCTTCACTTGATTCATGAGTTAACAATAGAAGTCATTTTCCTAAAGAAGAGATATAGACATATTTTTATCTTTAATTAGAGTTTGGTTATCTCTTTTAGAGTTTTAGATTCATACAATATTGAGTTCCCTTAAAATTACTTGACTTGGCATGTATATGGTAACCCATTGGGAGGTGAAAGGGAAGAATAATTTTGAATTTAATGTAAATGATATATATTTTTACCATCACATGTATTTGAGATTTAAGAATGCCTCATACATGGATTCATAATGAGGTATATCCTTTAGGAGGTATGTAGAAGTGCTAGTATCATGGCCTTGGTTTTTCTCAGAGAAGAGGTTTTATTGACAAGGTAGATTTGAAATGAGATGTGCATCAAATATACACCATAAATGTTAGAATATCCATTTAAAATAAATGATTCATCTAGAATAGGCTTATAAATGATATCAAATATGAATATATATACATTGAATTTTCTCTTTTATTTTTTGTTAATAATTAATCCATTTTCACTTGTATTTTTAACTTAATAACAAGTCTATCTCTTATAGTGAGATAGAGAAATATGTTTCTCTCTGGTTATTGTTTGAGTATCTCTTGGTAGAATTTGTAGTTTCATACTCCTACCTTATTGAGTTTCCTTGAAGTTTCTTTATTTGTTATGGATATGGTGATCCATAGGGTTGTGAAAGGGAATAATAATTTTGTATTTAATATAAACAAGATACACTTTTACCATCTTCAGCCCTCATACATGAATGCATACCAAGGTTTATTTTTAGGAGGTATAATTTCTATCTCCTCCATTTGTGCACATCTTCACTCATAAGATACTAAATTTTATTCAATAACCACTTGGTTCATCAATTGGATGGTATTGAATAACATGTTTCTCAATTTATAAGTTATGATTGATTAATGGTCAAATTGAACTCAAATGTGAAAAATTTAGTGTACTTGTGTTCTTTTGGAATGCATTTTATTTGTGGGTCCCCTCATTGTCATCATGTTTATCTCAATATTTTATATAAGAAGATATTTTTTGAGAAAACAATAACAACTCGTCTCAATCAAATTTCCAATTTGTAAGTTATGAAATTTGAATTTAATTCAAAAAAACCATTTTTGAGATCATTCAGACCACCGAACATCAAGGATGTACTCCTTTCCCTCTCTACCAATATAAGAGACTAGATTGTGGGTTGTAGATGTCCACCCGGTCTAATTGCATAGAAGAGTTAATTTCTTAGATTCATAGTGCAACAGTGTACGATGACCGCTCAAGTCTGGTGTGGTCGTGCCTACACTACACCTCCACTTGAATTGAAGGCTTATTTGAATTCATCTCACCTATCTCATCAGTTCCCCACTCTTGTTGCAACATGTTGTGCCCTAGATATCCTTCCTTCTTCTTCCCCATTCTACTTCCCCCATTGTGGCGCCTCCACAACTGCGTTTTGGTTGTTTCTTCTGGAGGCCAGGATAGTGGCAATAGAAGGCAACGAAAGGTCTATGGTGTTGATTCAAGTCGAGGTAAAACCTTTGGGGCCTCCTCAAGCTCTATTTCTATTACTCCTCTTTCCCCATCGATACCTAGTTTGTGGCTTCATACCACACTTATCTCTCACCATCAGTTGTTGGGTCAAGAAAATGAGATCCCTCCATGTAGAGGTTCACTCCTCTTCCCCCCTAACTCACTTTCTTAATGGAAAAGGTGGTGTGTGATCGCAGCCACAAGATCAATGATCAGTCGATGCTATTTTCAAATATATGGTAAAATCTCTCCCTCTCTAAAATATATTCCTAAAATTACAACATCTTGTTAAATATGTAGAAATTTTATCAATTTATCATGATTAATATATAATATAATTTTTTTATAAGAAAAATGAGATGTATCCAATAGTAATGGTTTCAAGGCATAGTTTTACCCATATTTCTTATGCTTGCCTTAATACCCACTTTTGATCACTTTTTAGTTGTTTGATTATACATTTGTAAAATCATTAGGAAATAATGACTCTAGATGTAACTACGACTATGATCAATAACTTGTGATGCATAATGAACACAAGTTTGGCATTGATCTCCTTTATGTACTAAATGTGATCTTGTAAGTCTATATGTTGCTTATGTGATCTATTAATTGTATGATCACACATGATCTAACATGCTGCAATCCTTATGGTTTCCATAAATTAGTAAACCTTATGGCTTATGACATGTAAATGAATTTTGATCACTCTTACAAGCTAGCCAATGACCATGTAACATGATATTTGACATTATATGTATTTGTGATGCTATATTTATTGATATAATGATGTTCAAAACTCTATTTGAGACACCAAAACATGATAGTGATGTCGTATTTCATAAAATATCACCATGATCACTTTTGAGCCCTATTAATGACTATTTTCTTAAAATTTGGACTAAATGGATGGTATGACGCTTAAGTAATTCATCTCAAATATCATGATTTCTTTATTAATATCTTTGAACCCTAATATGTACTTCCTACAATTTTATGTAGTTTTTCACCCTAAGTTAATTATAATTAGTAATTTAATATGTAATTTCATGATGAACTAACATCCACTATTTTGTATGTTCAAATCAATATTGCAAAAATGGAATTTAGAATAGGTGAAACATCCAACCCTCATGAAAATGAATCATATGACTACATAATTTTGCTTTCAATAAAATCACACCATGGTTGTATATCAGGACCACTATATTGATGTGTATTTCAAGATCCACTCATTATTATAAATTAAGCTAATATATGCTAGTGCTCCAATCACAAGGTATGCTTTATCTTCCTATTGGAAAACTAATGTCAATAAATCTTTATGGTATGTATGTAAGATAATAATGCTTGGTTTTATATATGTGTTTGAGTTGCATGTTTCCTATGATTAGTTGAACAAACATGAAAATATTATAATAGATGTCTATTATACAATCTGTGTGCCCCTTCATGTATTCTCGAGGTAAGGACACAAGTTTGGGTTCACCATCCTCATTATCAAGCAAGAGCAAACCATGTTGAAAAAGGGGTTATATCTTGGCTTTTTCCTTGAGGTTCCTCTATTGGAACAAGTTTAACTCTTGACTTTTAGTCTTATAGTCCCTCTTACATAAACATGTTTCATTCTTAGCTTTAGCTTGAATGATCATCACAACCCCTTCCTTTTGGAAGTTGGTCAATGGGAATATGATCTTTGGTATGAATGAAATGCACTTCAAATATATTATTATGTTACAAAAGTCTATAGTTTTCTTTCTTTCTTTCTTTTTTTCTTTCAGACATTACAATATTTTAACCAAGCAATATATGTTCTTTTAAAACTACACATTTATATTGTTTAATAGCATATCAACATAATTGTGTTGATGTGTACCAATTTTTATGATTGTAGGAGTCAAGTATACCATGATTGTTGCTTTTGCTCTAATATTATATCTACTTCTTATATCTCTGTTGGACACAATGAAATATAAATGAAATATCATATGGGATTCAAATATAAAATAGCAATGATCTATATGTTTTGGTACTAGATAGTTTCTTTTCCGCATATACCCTTATTGTCCATAGCTTATGGTTCACACATTATGTCTTAATATTATTTTTTCATGCATATTTTTATGTTAATGTTCTCCATTTTATGAATGGGTGCAAAGGTCCTCCCTCCAGTGTCTTTCTATCCATGAGAAATGAAGATTTAGGTAACAAACACATCTCTAAAAAATGGTAGTAGAGTGAAATCACCTTGGATGTATGTCTGATTCAAAATCAATCACTCATATGAACCTGGGGAAAACCTAAGTCCATAATGGTGAATCTGAGCTGCCTAGAATTGGTAATTAATGTAGGGAATGCTACACCTCATATACACCTACCTATGGTGGCTAAGGTCTCCTTTGTACACTTGGAAAAAGTGGAAAAAAATGTGGCAAAGTATCTTACCCTAAAAATCTTAGAGTGTCTTATACAAACTCATTTACTCTTTAAGGAAAAATCTAAGACACTCATAAGACGATGATTAATTACTTTTCTCATCTCCTCATGTGACCTCTCTGATAAAAATGAACCACATGAACTCTTGAATATGGTTATTTTGTGCATGGAGAAGTTGAAGTTGAAATGAACTGGTCAAAGTTGATTAAAATATAATGATGCCATGATCATAACATAATTTGAAAACTCTTTTTTGATTTTGAAGGTATTCATGAAGTCAAGTATTCATGTATAGTAACTTAGATCATGAAAACCAAATTTTATCGAATATGATTTTTTTGCTTCCTATGTTTGATGTAAATGACAATGATATTTAACAATGTAAAATAAGGACAAGTCATTCATTTTACCTCATGTTTTACGAGGTCCCTTTTTAATAACCTCACTTTGTCTACACTTGAGAAAAATTGAAACATAATCAAGAAAGGTTTTTCCTATCGATATGTATCGTGTTCATGATTTGATAATTTCTATGTCTTTGGAAACCCTAACATCACGAATATACTTGTTACAAGTGGAAAATTCTCTATTAATTTGATGCCTACTTACAAAAATCAATCTTGAATAATTTGACACATGAGATTTCAATCATATCCTGTGATGATATAACTCTTGAATTACCCAATTGTGACTTCTCTATTTCCAAATATACCTCCTTGCTCTTATATATGAAGTGAAGGGAAAAACTATGACCTTGAATATGGAAAATCTTGAACCATGGTTACACTACGATGAAAAATTATCTTTGATATCTTGACTTTGGGAAAGACAAATCAATAATCATTTCTCTCCCTGTTTCCTATGCTTGATGTTTCATAAGTAATGGGGAAAACGTGCTATATTTGGGTGTTTGTCTGATTTCTAACTCCAACGATTTAGGTCGCATCCTTATTTTGACTTCCTTTAAATTTTCATATTGTTGATTATTTAGAGTGTGTTAAGGTAACTTATTTCTTATGATTTTGATCTCATGAACTAAATCTTTAATAGGTCAGATCTTATGATAATGATGAAACTAGATCTCAAATCTTGATTAGATGATAAAATTGGCCATATGATGTTGATGATGGATTTTTGTTAAATTCCTAGATGTATGTAGAGTGTTACATTCATAAATTGTGAATACCATGATATTGGAATTGATATCTATTCTTGAAATGCTTCTAAGTTGTTTCTTATGGATTATGAACACACCTATGGTTTAAATGAGAATTTAGACCCTACATTCAAAATTATTTGGCCTATGTTTTGATGTAAAATTATTGACTCTTGATGTTGATTCACTAAAGTTGGACTTGTGATTATAAATTGTGGTATCCACTCAAATACTATAGAAACCCTATGTGTATTCAAAGATCACCCTTGATATATGATTGATGACTTTTGTGAGACCCCTAACCTTGATTAGAAAATGGAAGGGGATGTCTCACATCGAGATGTCGATTCATTTTTCTCCCCAAATGAGATGGGGAATTTCTCTGTCCCTCCCTCTTTTAGAATCAGACCAATTTACGATGTCTCCATCACTGACGTTCATCAAGTAGGCCACGTGAATTGGCCAAGGTCTTATTTGGCTAATGAGACCTTAATCCTGAAGCCTTCGGAGTATCTTTTTCACCGGTGCTTCTATCTGTATGGGAAATTCAAAGTGTTGAATAAGCTTAATTATCATAATTGAATTCTTATAACCTTTTGATATGCTTTGAAATCATAATACAAGCTTAACTTTCAAATTTGGTCCAATTTGGACACTATTTGAGCAAGTTATGCAATTTTACGCACATTTTGGGCTTTTCTACAATTTACCCAAGTGAGAGGTTTTCTTTGCAATTTATCACTTGCATTATGTTCCTTGGATATTTTCTCATAATTATTGAGATATTTGGTCGATGGGGCTCCTATTTAAACCTTGGTTTGTAGGTGTTTTCTCCAAGGGTATTTTAGGGTTTACCCCTTCATGGATGAGCTACCTTTAGTAGCTATCAACTAATGAATTATTTGTTTTGCTTGGAAATTCAAGAAATGAGGGATAATCATGTATCTATGGATGGTGGTGGTGATTCTTGTGTGTGTTCTTGTATATTCTTAATAGTTTAAGGCTATGGACACTTGGAAAGATATTAGAACTTCAACTTTTCCTTTTTCTTTATCTTAAAGTTTCATATACTTATCCCTAAGCAACAAAATGAGCTGTTTTCTCTCCACAACTTCCCTCCTTCTATGAATCTCATTCTCCCTCTATTCTTCTATTAATATTTTATCCAAGGAAGAAGAAAGAGGGGATCTTCTTGGAAAAAGAATCTAGAGTTGCAATTGACTTCCTTTTAGGGTTTGAAAAGCTTCCTTCTAGTGATCTTGACATAAAAGAGTAAGAATCCCCTTCTTTCCTCCATTTATTTCTTTTTTATCCTTCCTCCTACCTTTATCTAGTTCAGAACACTACTGTTCCATGGTAGAAATTGCTCTAAATCTCTAAAACCCTACCTTTCTTGCTCCTTATGCTTAGGGCTTGCTCATTTGATGAAGAAAGGTGCTAGATGGACGAGTTTACAGCTTATGCTTGGATTTTCTACCCTACCTTCTTGTGTTTTCTTTTTTTTGGGAGTTTATCTTCTAAATAGAGGCAATTTTTATAACTTTCTCCACGTTTATTTCTTACCATAAGCTTGCTAGCTCATGTTCTTGCTTGAAAATGATGATCCGTGCACTTAAAAAGCAATGCTTGACATGGATTTCGATTTTTTATAATGTACCCTATTCTTATTTGAGTTCTAGATGAACCTGTGATCATGTTTATGCTATTCCTAAGGTATAATATGACTTGGATCAGGTTGGTTTGACAACCTATGGTGCTAAGCACCTATCAACCATTGGTCAATTTTAGGGTTTAAAGATGATTTCTTCTATAAACACATGGCTCGATGGTGGTACCATTGCAACAACCGATGGTGTTTTCTTCATGACAACTGATGATTGTGACCAATGGTGTCAACTTACGTTCACCCCTTAGGTCAGGTGTTGGCCTAATTACAAGCCTAGTGATTAACAACTAAGTACCCTAATGATGCTATCAATCAATTGTGATATTAGTTTGATATTTGGTATTGATTAATGAATATAGTATTGATCTAACAACCTATGGTGACTTAATGGTCACTAATGATGGTGGATCAGGTCTCAAAAATATATGGTGAGTTAATCATATAGTTGTAGCATCAATTAAGCCTTAGACCAATGGTTTCTTAGGTCACTTGAAGCAATGGTCGGACCTATACTGTAATTAGTGGTTTTAACATATGAACTTGACCCAATGGTCAACATCTAATGTTTATTCCTCCAATAAAGTGGAATGATGGCTAATGTAATATGTTTGTCCTAATAATGTGATATATATGGTTTCCTATATATGATCAACTTAAGGAGCTTACTTGTTGACAATGGATGGCTTGTTTTAAATGAACAGTCGATTTTGGGTTTTACCCTACTCTCAACAGAACCCTTATTGTTGTTAATCAAAGGATGTCTAGGGTTAAATGGTGAATTTTATAGATCACAAGTCAATAAAATCATAGATGATTCATTCAAGGTGTTTACTTATGTAAATAACCAATGGTCTTACCTTTTAAACATCCAATGGTTTTGGGTGACATTGTGGTATGATGATATGGGTTGAATGATGATGGAACAAATGGAGGGTTACCCTTAATAAGGTAGTCTTCTCTATTCACTCATATGAATAGAAGGGATGATAACCATATTGTGTTGATATGTAACCCTAATGAGGTATAGATTGTTATACCTAGCTTAAATATAACTAAATGATGGTAATTGGGTATGAATAGTCCTTGAATGATTAATACAATCATGGAGTACTCTCTTATTATTATTGAAACCCTAGTATGATATAACCCGATGGTTACACCTGGATTTATGTGTGGGTTCATACTTGAGAATAGTATGGAATGTGATGGTGATGCTTCACCTTATGCATCCATGATCCGATGGGGATGTCGTGAGTTAGGGTTTGGGTATAAGTGTTGATTAGTAACATTAATATAATTTATCTTGTTGAACCTAACTCTAATGCAAATAGATAAAGATGAGTATTCATGTTTAACATTCTAATATGATGTAATGATGGTGGAATAACCTCCTGAATATGATCATAACCTTAATGTGTTAATTGGTGGTGATCATAGCCACATGGTTGATACTTTCTTATGCTAAACAGGTGCATTATGAATATAATGAGGGTTAATCATATCTAGATTCCTTGCATATCAATGTAATAAAGGAATGTTCTTAATGTTAATATAACCCTTCTATCATTGTTTATGAATATCTCCTAGGTCATTAATGCAATATTGGGTTGATCTGGTGTATTATATGTAAGTGATGTTGTTGAGCCTTGTTATAAGGCATGCAAAGATAATGATGATCTTGTAGGGAATAGTATGATGGTCTTAATGACCTTTGGGTATGGTTGAGCCCTGAATGAGGTGTAATCCTCTTGTGTTGATAAGGGTTGATACCCTGTGATATTGTGAAAAGGATTTATATCATGTGATATTATGATGGCCTTAATGACCTTTGGGCATCGTTGAGCCCTGAATGAGGTGTAATCCTCTTATGTTGATAGGGGCTGATACCTTGTGATATTGTGTAAAGGATTTATATCTTGTGATAGGATGATGACTAGTGTGATCTCATGAATGGCAAGTGAATAGTACCATGTGATAAGGAGATGAGAAATTATGTTCCACACATTTTATATCTTTTAAAAGTTGTGATATTTATATGCTTTCTAGAAGTGAATTAGGGTTTGTATGTCCACTTGTTTGAAGCAACCTTAACTCACCCAATTGGCATAACTAATCAAGTGCAACTCTAATCATGTAGTTACCTAAGCCGTAGAGCCATCTTCAGTGTCAGACATTGCTGGATGGTGAAACGAATATTCCTAAGGGAAACGCAGAGTGCATACTGTTGAGTATGTGGGGGTGGCAAGTTGAGGATATATCCTTGTCATCCACAATGCAGGTTGTGGAGGTTGCCTATGGTCATGTCTCATACATATGATGGTATTGAGGACAACTACAGTTGTACCTCAGATTAGAGGGTTTTGTATACCCTGGTTTCTAGTGTCATGACTTGTACTAAGGGCAGACTAATGGTTAGTAGCTTGACTATATGTCATTGTGGTGGCAACTTTGACTGATATGTCACTACCTTTTACTCGTACTGACTGAGGGGAAGATATCGTAGGATACCGGCACTCCTAGATCTTGTACGGAATCGAATAGCCCTTCACAAGGGTTGGTTGGACTTTGGATGGTATGATTCAAATTCCCCAGGGCATAATAAAAGATGTAATACAGCTATGTAGCATATATGTTTAGGGTTATACACAATGATTCATATTGGATGATAACCCTTGTTTGGTTTCTTTTTGATGAGATCATGTATAATATAATAAGAGATAATAGATATACTTATGTTGTAGTAATGCTCATGTTGTAAACATGCTTATGTTGTCAAATATACTAACACTGATGGTTAAGATGTTGCTACTAGCTATGTTTAATATTGCTAGCCATGCCTATGTAATTAGAAATGATTAAACTGCTAATCATGCCTATGTAGTTCAATGTGTTATGATGTTAGTTCTACTTATGATATAGATATGTTCCCTTTATTTGAGATGCCAATATTGATAGCCATGTTAAGTTACTAAAACATATTCATGATGTCAGGGATGCTTATGCTACTAGATTGCTTATGCTGTTAGCAAGGAATATGATGATAATCAGATAAATGATAATGATTGTTATGAGATGTAATTTGATGATATTTGAGTAGATATATGTCCAAAGAAATGGATTTATTTGTTATCTATATATGCATTGATGATCATACTTGTTGCTAAGATTAATTGCTTAATATATTTAGCATACTTGAACTGTTCAATATGTTTAATTGATTATTAAATACTCCAACTGCTTAGTTATTTACTATTTAAAATGTTGTAATCAATAAGTATTGTTGGAGGTTATATCTCTTGCTGGGACATGGGTCTCACCCTTGTGGTTCGCCACATTTTTTAGGTAATTAAAAGTGACGAAAACAAACATGTGGAAGAAAAGAGAAGCTATAGTAATGAATCTTTGAGAAAGTTGATTAGATGTCTAGTGTTTCATAGAGTTGTCCTTGTACTCTTAGGTCCGGGCTGGAAAAGATTGTATATGGTGTTCCAAATGAATCAGAATTTTGTTATCATGTTAATGCTTGTTTGTGTGACTTATATGAATATTGTTCTCCTGCATATATTTATGTTGTGGCTAAGATGATAAAACCATTTGTATCAAATTCTTGACATAGTACGGATATAATAATGGTGTTGGGCTCTTATGCAACTGTTTCCGAGCAGGGGCTAACGTTGAAATCAGTTTTAATTTACCCATATTTTTGGGCATGTGATTAATTAGTGATCGATTGTGTTTTATGTTATTATTAATCTCATTTAGTGTAATGGGTTCTCACAACTTTAATGTCCCAAAATATTTGAAAAAATGAAATAATGACTATGTGACCTCTTGGTTTATGAATTAGGGATAAGCTCTCATGTGGACTAGGGTTGTAGCTTCCATGAATTCTAATATGAAACCCATAATTTTAAAATATTACACTTGTATTGCTGAAACTTGAAATCCCAATCTTGTATATATATCCCCACCTATGGGAGATATAGAAGAAAGAACCTTAAACTTTGGCACTAAATGTCATAACCTGCAATCTTAAATCATATAGTTCCAATCTTTTAAATTTCAAGGTGGTATCTCCAAATTTGTGATTTGTTGAGGATCTTAGTGGCTATGTTTTAATATTGATACTTGATTTCTTGATTTATGAATAATGTAAATGGTTGGAGTGAGGATGATATTATATGTGGAATACCAATATAGATGGATATGGAAGATGAAAGCCAAATCTCTTTTGATGATTTTTTTAGTTTTGGGGATAAAATCTCTTTTAAATTGGGGAGGATGTGACATAGTGTAATGTATCTCTCCTCCCACTAAGCACATATGAACTCATATGATACTTAATTTCATTCAACAACCTCAATTTCATCAATAGCATTGTTTTGAACGATATGTTGTTCCATTGATAAGTTGTGATTGATAAATGGTAACATTGAATTCAAATGTGAAAACTTGAGTGTATATATGTACTTTTTTAAAATGTTGAGACCCTTCATATACATCATCATGATCTCAATCTTTTTATAAAAAGGGGAGAAAGTTTTTGAACCAGTAGTGACAAATTTGTCTCAATTGGAGTTATGCTTTGAAAGTTATGTATTTTTCAATTTAATTCATGGAAATCACTTTTTGAATCCTTATTGTCATGTGGCACACCTTGGATATGTTCATTTCCCTCTCATCCAAGAGGAGAGACCAAATTGTGGTTCATAGATCTCATCTTGATCCAGTGGACTAAAGGCATCTCCCTCTTCTCCTAGGATCCGTAGTGTACTAGTACATGTGTTACAACCCCAAATTTTGCATATGTTCTCATAATTGAAATGTAATGATTTTGTGAATTTGTACTTAATTGAAAAGGTTGTATGCTTTGCTTCAAAGGATGGATTTCTTTGCAAATATCCCTTTGGATAGGAATTTCGTAATTCCTATTATTAAATTAATCCAATTATGGATATAAAATAGAAGAAAAGAAGAAAAGTACAAATAATGAGCATTGAGCAAAGTATTTATAAGAAATACTTCGAATTATCTAGAAAATGGCATTAATGGCCACAATTGAGGAAAATTCGTTTACATATGATTTCTAATAAAAGAAATTGAAAAGAGGAAAAAGGAAGTGAAAGATAAAGAGAAATCATTAAAAAGAATAAGGAAATAAGTAAGATAATAAGAAAATGGATAAAAGATAAGCAAAAGGCTAAGGAATATTCCCAATATGGGATTTCGATCCATTAAGGTTCCTTGAGGTTCAAGGAACTCAGAATAATAATTTAATGGCAATAAAGAGAAAGGATTAATTAAATATTTCTTTATTTAGAAGAAATATGAGATAATGACAATATTACAAGAAATATGTGCAAATATAGATATTGAATTCATCTTGAATGATAGTTCGTGTTCACATAGTTTCTAATGAATCAAAATCAAAGAAAATAAAAGATTCGGAGAGAGAAAATATGCTAAACTATACGTTATTAAGAGATAACTTGAATATAAAGAAAAGTATCACATACTTTACATTTTGGGTCCCAAATTTGATGCACACATGGATTAAGTCTTTATAGACTTTCCCTTAAAATTTTGTATTAATTGGATAATCGATCTGAGAGTTATGATTTACACAAAATCTAATAAAGTGGAAAGGGTAAAGGAAATAAATTAAATGTCACAACACATGGTTTATGAGCGAGTGACATGGGTCATTGGATTCTGATCCAACGATAGTTGTGTATCGCTCAGTTCCATCCGAATTGGGAAACAGGCTGCCAGATGATGACTTTTCCAACCCGTTTTCCTCATGATCTGATGCATGTGCATCTAAGGAAATTACTCCTTCATGCTTGGGAGAAGATTCCGCTCAAAACCGACCTAGGTTTTGTTAGGTTTCCTGTTGTTTCTAGAAATCACCCAAATCCCTTTGGGCAAGAGTTCGACGGCAAGGCAGGGAGCAAACCCTAGCCACCCATACCTATATATTTAACCACCCTCGACTTCGGGTGTCCCTCACGAACCTGAACAGCTTTTTCCCTTCTTTATATGTGCCCTATCCTACCGAGATCACCTTGCTTTGGCGATCTCATCGTCAAGGCGCCGCCACATTAGATCTACGGGATCAGGGTGAGGACGAAACACAGTAGCCCTCTGATGGGAATCCATGGTGTACCACGGGTAAATCCAACGACGCTGGGCACTTCATGCATTGGATGGTGGTGAGTGGGCGCGCACTAGGTGGGGCGTCAGATCGGGTCTAGTCAGATATGACCAGAGATCTGTTGGTCAATGTTTTTCTAAAAAATAAAAAGTAAGTTGCCTCTCTGCCCGAAATTCTAGAAAATATGTTTTCTTGCAAAATTCATAGAAATGATAGGAAGCTTTAATGACAAAACTTTATATATGAAAGTAGATCAGAAAAATATGAGGAACAATATAAAAATGATTTTTTTAATTTAGTTCTATCTCGTTTTACAAAAGTTCATTAATTTGGTAGAAAATTGTATTAAAAGATAATTAGAAATCCTAATTATATACAAAGGGTGAATCCTTGTGGATTAATAGGTTGAGATGAAGAATATTAACCTATTGGATACTAAAATAAAGTTTCCATCCGTTTTGAATACAAAGTTAGCTAATTTAGGGAATTAATCTATAAATAAAGGATAATACATATGGAAACCCTAATCTAGTGTAAAAGAAGAGAAAAACCATGTTGATTTCGAATTATGGAAAAAGGTTTTTAAATAATGATCCTAAGTATGATTAGGAGTAGCAAGATGAGAAATTTAGGGTTTTTATATAGTTTTGCTGAATAAGGATTCATAATGTTAAAAGTGGAGACAAAACCCTAATTTCAAAGGAAACCCTAAAATTGGAGTAGGAATCCTAAGGAATAAGATGAAAATTTGATAAATATTTATAAAAGGAAGTTGGTATGTTTATTTTAGGATTTCTATGCATTTAGCTTGCTTGATAGGGTTTTACTCTACAAAGTTGATTTTGTCTCCAAATATGCAAGTTACAGGTATGTGGTTACGCTTATGAATATTCTGAGTTAGTTTTCTGAGGATTTGTCGAGGTTTTATCGGTTTCTTGAAATTAACTGTTGGATGCTTTTATTTCATGCAACTATAGAGTGACTATGACTATCACTATAAATGTATACATATAACTGGCTTAGATCTGGGTCCACCCCTGTGGGTATGTAAAGGTTAAAAAGGATAACCTAGAGTAAGGTCTAGGCTATCATGAGTTAGAAACTGGGCTACACATGTGTAGTGCCATGAGCCTCTTAGCATGCCATGAGTTAAGGAGTGGGCTACTTACGGGTGGTGCCATGTGACTCAACCCTAGAAACTAATTCACCTGTTAGGTGGGATCATGAGGGGTATAATGGGGATAGGATATACATGGATCACACATTTATATTTAAACCATAAAATTGTTTGTTAAATTGTACTTGATTGCAATACATTGTTATGGATAATTGCATGATTAGTGTTTCCCCCACATACCAACTTCGGTTGACCGACGTTTTGTTTGTCAGAGTTTTAGGTACAAAGCCAAAAGGACAAACAGTAAATCGTCATATTGAGAAATACATGAATTGAAATACAAGGAGGTTTAGTAGAGTAGAAATTCATACGTGGATAGAAGTTTAGAGATCCAAATTTTAAAAGGTATGCAAAAGTTTTTTTCTTACAACTTTCTAGTATAGTCTGTTAAAATTTAATAATTGTTCTTGGTTAAATGTCGAACCTTTGATCCAGAAATTATGGGTGCGACTTCAACCTCTCAGTCTCCCTTAATTGGGGGTTACTGGAAGGTGGGGTCATAACATTTGGTATCAGAACATACGTTCCTCACTTAACTATTAATAATTATTAAATTTTACAAACTCCATAGAGCCCAAGGGAGTTATTAGAGGATTATCCAAAAGATGGGGGTGTCTAGAAAAGGATCATGACCGGGAGCTGGCAATATTTTCCTCCGCACCGTTAGTCAGAATATGAGGACTCCTAGATCTATGTGACTACCTGGCCAAAGTCTTAGGGTATGAATCGAAATAAGATACCTTTAGGACTTTCTCATCTTATTCATCCGTTCTCATCACAAATTATGTTAAGGACCTTAAGGATTAGGGTTTTCTCTCTTCTCCTCACCCTCTTTAGGTATGGGCAAGGTTAATAAGGTCTAAGGAATCCTCCACCAAATTAATAAAAAAGTATGTAAATAAGATGTCATGGACATAAGCTTAATAGATTAAGCGCAAACTAAAGGATAGATACATACTTAGGTCATATGACATAAGTTGTCATGCCCTCAGAAGAGACCTGAGGCTAGACCTTCTTGTCAGGAGGATAAATAAAGAGAGTTAGTCTTGGAGATAGAGATCTCCATTTCAGGTATAGACCTGGCATATCCTCTGAGGATGATGTTAACCCTAACCCTAAGTGAAGGTTAGAGAGAGAGAGACAACATGATGAGTAGATGTCATGGTAAACCAGGCATTTGAATAGATATGCCTTGGATGCCATATGAGCCATGAGAGGTTGGATGATCAAGTGCCTTTAGCGACCTAACCCTGGGAAGGGTCATGTTAGAGTGAAGGATAACTCCTTCAATGATGAGGTTAGTAAAGGACCTATGGAAACCTTATGGGATTATATGGGCATGGTATAGTATGCACCTAGAGTACGTCAGTAGTACTAACTATAAGCTAAAACCCTGGCTAGGAGAGTATGATGGATAGCTTATGAGATGAACATAAAGGGTTAGGGATAACCTTAAGCAAACATAAGTTTGAACATAGGCTTCACCATGTAGAGGTACGTTTGTGAGCTTGATCCTTCATAGAGAGAGGACCTCTAATAGTAAGGTTGGATGTGGAGTTAGCTCTAGAGAGAAAGAAGGACTCATGCAAGAAGGTTGGAAGCCTAGACTCTGAGATATGAGGAATAATGGGGAGTTGAGCATGATGTGACCTAAGTGGACGATAGTGTTTGCCTCATGCTTGATCCCTGAAGGCTGAGGATATCTTGGTTGATATGAGAGGAACCAAACTCTAGAGGATGAGTCTGCTGGTATCTTTGTGCCTAGGGTATAGGTGTTTACCTCCTAAGATAGGGAGAAGAGTTCCTTAGACATGGGGAGGTTTAGTAGCAGGTTGTGAGGCCTTGTACCTTGTTGGTTGTCCTTAAGGAGCACTCAACTCTGAAGTGTTGCTTGAGTCGAAGGATGGTAGGAAGTGCGTGACATACCATGGACATGTTTGTTCATAGTTAAGAGGTTGTGCATGTAGTTGGACACTCAAAAGTGAACCTAGGGTTCCTAGGCCTAAGAGGGGAAGTGGTGCACCTAATGCTCATGACGAGAATTAAGTTGCTATAGTTTTGAGCATGGTACTCCTCATGTATAGAGGAAAAGGGAAACCCCTTAAGTTTAAAGGTATGTTTGATGAACCCCTCATAGCTAAGTTGGTGAAATGAGGAGGTATGATCTTGATCCAATGCGGAGGATGAGAACAAGTATGATCTAACATGGTTTAGTAGGTGGTCTACCTGTGCCTTGCATAACTTGCTAGGGTTAAGCATGCTAGACCCAAGGACGGTTGTGGCCTTTGTTATCAAGGTGAAGTTTTCCTCCCATCCTGGGAGAGGGACCCTTTGGTAGGGTGTATACCAGTGTTGTTGGTTTTGAGGTAACCTAAAGAGGTCTCATAGGATCTTGAGAAGCTAAGTGAAAGGTACATGGTATGAGAATGAACCTGTAGACCCATAGATAACCATCCCTAAGTGCATGTGGATGTGTTACCATGGAGGTAACTGGTATGGGGCTTGGCCAAGGTAGGTAGGTCTCCATGACCCCTATGAAAGGATGAAAGTCAGCCCATATATACAGAGGGAGATGATAAAAGCTTGGGTAAGGTTCTAAGTTGAACATGTACTATAAGAGAATCCTAAGTCTATCCTAGGGTTAGGTAGGGATAAGACCTATGGAAGTAGGAGCTGCTTAATTCCCTAGTTGCACATGACCATAGGGTCGGGAGGTAACAACTATCATCATCTGAGGGCCAGGGGTTAGGAGATTGATCACCTTCATGAACTCATGGGACCCAAAGGGTAGATGAGTAGGGCACTCTCTGGATGCATATGGGAAGAGGAATGACCCCTAAAATGTTGGCACCCTATAGACCTAGAGGAGATGACCAAGGATTGTGTGGTGACCCAAGTAGGTTCCATATCAGTTTTCCATGGAAGTAACTTCGATATCAAGATGGTTGTGATGTTGATATATAAGATGCACATTTCAACTTAAAGGTGTACTGGCAAGGTGGGATGTACCATCTCTACTCTTGGAATAGGAAGAACTTTGTATTTGGACTGCAGCCAAATGCTTATTTCCTCTTATTATGGGAGTGAGAGATGGGACAATACGCATGCCATGCACCAAGATAAAGATGATGTGAGTTGGGACGTTGCTACGAGATATGAGGACAAAGATGATAATGTACTCTAGTGGGGTAAATGATACCTGGATGGTTTACAAACACTAAGAGAAATGAGGTAGTCATCTTATGAGGATGCTTTTATCATGATCTATGAGTCATATAAGGGAAAAAAACCAAGAGGATGAGCTCAGAGTTTTCTCAATGAAGATAGACTTAGATATGAGATGAGATAATAAGTGGAATACATGAAGGTGTATGTATTCGACTTTACCTAACACCTAAGGATGTGAAGTGGTAATAGATACTTTAGATGAGATACATCTGCCTAGTTTAGATGGAGGCTAGAAGAGGTTGTTAGGTTAGGCCTCAATTAGAAAAGAGATATGTTTGGGCTAACACTCAGAGGTAACGAGATCTGTTGAACAATTTAGTAGTTGTTTTGTTAGCCAGCCTGGGCCTTGATGCAATGAAAGGATGGTTGTAGAACCTTGAATGCACTTGTTTGGAAAGGAAGGTGATAAAACCCTAATGAGAGTGGTTTAGGGATTCTGAGGAATCGATCTTGAAGAATCATGACATATAGGAGATCATGGTTTTAAGATCACCATACACCATACTACGAAGATAGTAAGCGATGGTATTACTTTGGATGCTTAAGAAGAAGTTTCATGTAGCATGTGGCCATGGAAGCCAGGAGGTGAAGGATGAACATTAGTAACCCAGTGCTTTGATATAAAGGATAAAGAGGGTCCCCAAGAGGGAATGGGAGTTCATCACTATGGATGTTGTGGTAAATATCCCCTGGACCAAGGAAGATCAAGATGCAATATGGGTTATGGTATATCACCTTACCTAGATGACATAAGAAAGAAAGAGTTCTATCAAGGGACAGATCTAGCTGAACTACATATGCGAGAGATGGCTCAACTACACCAGAATGCGAGTTCAAAGAATTCTTAAGTATAACCTAAAGATACACTTAGAGTTCTTAAGTATAACCTAAAGACACACTTCCATAAAGTGGAACTAGGTACATGAAGAACTCAATGTTAGTACAGTCTATCACACCTAACAAATGGTTAGTATAATCCAGACTAAAGGGTCTGATGAGAGAATGTGTGCTCGTTCAGGGTGATATCTAGAGACAATTCTTGTTTCCCATAAAGATGTGATGTTAACCACCATAGCCAGTGTCGGGATGTAAAGAAGCTCTGTAAGGGAGGTTGTGTCGGTCATCACTTCATTATGGTGATGTTGGTGAAGGGACCTCACGATGGTCAAAAAAGGGCCACAATGTGTGTAGATGAAGTCACTTTGATCATACAATGGCTAAAAGGAGCCTAGAGACGACGTGATTCGTGAGCAGATGCAAAGTAGACTCACATGCAGTTCATTGTGGGAGAATATGTGACATGAAAATCCGACCCCTCTAAGTTATAGCTGAGAGAGTTGAATCCCTGATGCATGGGTTCTTTTGAGATAGTTTGGTGGAAAATGTTATGTTTGATCTTACCCCTCAAGATAATGTGATGTGTGATGAGTTCCAAGTGTCCAATTTAGAGCACTATGTGAGGTACCTAGGCCATGTGTTGAGCAATGAACCTAGTGAGCCCCAAGGGAGGCTGAAATGACCTCAGTCGCCTGTGAGGTTTATAGATGCCAAGGTGAAAGAACTCAGAGAAAAGAATATGTGATGATAAAGGTTCTTTGGAAGCGCCATGGATAGGAAAAGCCACATAGGGGCCAATGACGGATATGTAAAAATCTTATCCTGAATAGTTTGTTTTCTTGATGGAATTTTGAGGACAAAATTCTTATAAGAGGGGAAGGATGTTACAACCCCAAATTTTGCATATGTTTTCATAATTGAAATGTAATGATTTTTTGAATTTGTACTTAATTGAAAAGGTTGTATGCTTTGCTTCAAAGGATGGATTTCTTTGTAAATATCCCTTTGGATAGGAATTTCATAATTCCTATTATTAAATTAATCTAATTATGGATATAAAAGAGAAGAAAAGAAGAAAAGTACAAATAATTAGCATTGAGCAAACTATTTATAATAAATACTTGGAATTATCTAGAAAATGGCATCAATGGCCACAATTGAGTAAAATTCGTTTACATATGATTTCTAATAAAAGAACTTGAAAAGAGGAAAAAGGAAGTGAAAGATAAAGAGAAATCATTAAAAAGAATAAGGAAATAAGTAAGATAATAAGAAATGGATAAAAGATAAGTAAAAGGCTAAGGAATATTCCCAATATGGGATTTCGATCCATTAAGGTTCCTTGAGGTTCAAGGAACTCAGAATAATAATTTAATGGCAAGAAAGAGAAGGGATTAATTAAATATTGTTTTATTTAGAAGAAATATGAGATAATGACAATATTACAAGAAATATGTGGAAATAGAGATAATGAATTCATCTTGAATGAGAGTTCATGTTCACATAGTTTCTAATGAATCAAAATCAAAGAAAATAAAAGATTAGGAGAGAGAAAATATGCTAAACTATACCTTATTAAGAGATAACTTGAATATAAAGAAAAGCATCTCATACTTTCAATTTTGGGTCCCAAATATGATGCACACGTGGATTAAGTCTTTATAGACGTTCTCTTCAAATTTGGTATTAATTGGATAATCGATCTGAGAGTTATGATTTACACACAATCTAATAAAGTGGAAAG
Organism: Alisma plantago-aquatica; assembly: GCA_963693085.1. Classification (NCBI taxonomy): domain Eukaryota; kingdom Viridiplantae; phylum Streptophyta; class Magnoliopsida; order Alismatales; family Alismataceae; genus Alisma; species Alisma plantago-aquatica. The sequence continues at coordinate 1,152,789,300 of OY856411.1, forward strand.
GGTAAAGGAAATAAATTAAATGTCACAACACATGGTTTATGAGCGAGTGACACGGATCATTGGATTCTGATCCAACGATAGTTGTGTATCGCTCAGTTCCATCCGAATTAGGAAACAGGTTGCCAGATGATGACTTTTCCAACCCATTTTCCTCATGATCTGATGCATGTGCATCTAAGGAAATTACTCCTTCATGCTTGGGAGAAGATTCCTCTCAAAACCGACCTAGGTTTTGTTAGGTTTCCTATTGTTTCTAGAAAACTCCCAAATCCCTTTGGGCAAGGGTTTGACGACAAGGCAGGGAGCAAACCCTAGCCACCCATGCATATATATTTAACCACCATCAACTTCGGGTGTCCCTCACGAACCGGAACGACCTTTTCCCTTCTTTCTTCGTGCCCTATCCTGTCAGGATCACCTTGCTCCGGTGATCTCATCGTCGCGGTGCCACTGCGTTAGATCTACTGGATCAGGGCGAGTACGAAACACAGTAGCCCTCCGATGGGAATCCATGGTGAACCACGGGTAAATCCAACGGCGTTGGGCGCTTTGCGCATTGGATGGTGGTGAGTGGGCGCGCACAAGGTGGGGCATCAGATCCGGTCTAGTCAGCGATGAACAGAGATCTTTCGGCTAATGTTTTTCCAAAAAATGAAAAGTAAGTTGCCTCTCTTCCCAAAATTCCAGAAAATGTGTTTTCTTGCAAAATTCATAGAAAATAATAGGAAGGTCTAATGACAAAACTTTATATATGAAAGTTGATCAGAAAAATACAAGGAAAAATATAAAAATGGTTTGGTAATCTAGTTCTATCTAGTTTTACAAAAGTACATTAATTTGGTAGAAAAATGTATTAAAAGATAATTAGAAACCCTAATTATATACAAAGGGTGAATCCTTGTGGATTAATAGGTTGATATGAAGAATATTAACCTGTTGGATACTAAAATAAAGTTTTCATCCATTTTAAATACAAAATTGGCTAATTTAGGGAATTAATCTATAAATAAAGGATAATACATATGGAAACCCTAATTTAGTGTAAAAGAAGAGAAAAACCTTGTTGATTTCGAATTATGGAAAAAGGTTGTTAAATAATGATCCTAAGTATGATTAGGAGTAGCAAGATGAGAAATTTAGGGTTTTTATATAGTTTTTCTGAATAAGGATTCATAAAGTTAAAAGTGGAGACAAAACCCAAATTTCAAAGGAAACCCTAAAATTGGAGTAGGAATCCTAAGGAATAAGATGAAAATTGGATAAATATTGATAAAAGGAAGTTGAAATGTTTATTTCAGGATTTCTGTGCATTTTGCTTGGTTGATAGGGTTTTACTATACAAAGTTGATTCTGTCTCCAAATATGCAAGTTACAGGTATGTGGTTACGCTTATTAATATTCTGAGTTAGTTTTCCGAGGGTTTGTTGAGGTTTTATCAGTTGCTTGAAATTAACTGTTGGATGCTTTTATTTCATGCAACTGTAGAGCGACTATGACTATCACTATAAATGTATACATATAACTGGCTTAGATCTGAGTCCACCCCTGGGGCTATGCAAAGGCTAAAAAGGATAACCTAGAGCAAGGTCTAGGCTATCATGTGTTAGAAACTAGGCTACACATGTGTAGTGCCATGAGACTCTTAGCATTCCATGAGTTAAGGAGTGGGCTACCTACAGGTGGTGCCATGTGACTCAACCCTAGAAACTGATTCACCTGTTAGGTGGGATCATGAGGGGTATAATGGGGATAGGATATACATGGATCACGTAGTTATATTTAAACTGTAAAATTGTTTGTTAAACTATAATTGATTGCAATACATTGTTATGGATAATTGCACGATTAGTGTTTCCCCCATATACCAGCTCCAACTGACCGACGTTTTGTTTGTCGACATTTTAGGTACAAAGCCAAAAGGACAAACAGTAAATTGTCATATTGAGAAATACATGAATTGAAATACAAGGAGGGTTAGTAGAGTAGAAATTCATACGCGGATAGAAGTTTAGAGATCCAAATTTTCAAAGGCATGCAAAAGTTTTTTTCTTACAAATTTCCAGTATAGTCTGTTAAAATTTAATAATTGTTCTTGGTTAAATGTTGAACCTTTGATCCGGAAATTATGGGTGCGGCTTCGACCTCTCGGTCTCCCTTAATTGGGGGTTATCGGAAGGTGGGGTCGTAACAACATGACAATTTCCCATGTTGGGTGTAGTCACACCTACTTGCCACCTCTGCTTGAATTGGAGTCTTCTTGAGGTTCTTCTCTCCTACCCCATTTATTCCCACCTCTTTTTTCACCTTTCTATGCCCTGGATCTCATCCCTTCTTCTTCTTCTTCCCCATTCTTGCTCTATAATTGTGTCTCTATCGTAATTTCCTTTTGGGTCTTTCTAATTCATGCCAACAACTATAGAGGGCTTTTCAAAAAGTCCATGGTGTCAAATTGGGCCTAGGTGGAACCTTCTATGGCCTCCTCAAGACCTGCTACTACTACTCCCCCTCCCCTTACATTTGATAGTACATGTGGATCATGTTGGGTGAGGAAGATGATTTCATTACCCTTGGATGTAGGGTGCTTCCTGATCGACAACCCACCTAATGGGTTCCCAACTGCCCTCTAGCAGTCATGGGGTTAGGAATATAGGAGGCTGCCACATGGGATGGCCTCTCTCCTATTGTGTCCCTCGCTCCCTTAATTGAAAAGTGAGATGTGATTGTGGCTACAAATCAACAACTGACGACTACCATTTTTCCTATATATGGAAAAATCTCACCCTCTCTCACATATATTTCTAAAAATGTGAAGATCTTGCAATAGAAAATGCATCCATAGAAAAAATATAACATATGACATATGAATTTTTATCTAAAAGACAAGATCCATGCAATACAAGTGGTTTCAAGGCTAGATTCTACTCGTAGGTCTTTGTATTTCTCTAAATGGTCATTTTTTCAATATAAAGATGTTTAATGCGATAGTATGTCAGTTCATTAGGATAATAATGACTCCACACATTTTCATGGCTATTACTAGTAACTTCGTGATGCATGATGAACTCAACTCTGACCTTGATCTCCTTTATATACTAAATGTGATCTGATGACTAAATCATTCTTATATGACCTAGTAATAATATAATCTTTAATCATATGACCGAGCATGACCGAATGTGCTTCAAATCCTTATGGTTAGTTTAAATTAGAAAATGTGATGAATTATGATGTGAAAATGAATCTTGATCACTCTTGCATGCTTAATGATGACTATGTAATATGAAATGTGACATTATATGCAGTTGTGATGCTAGATCCTAAATCTTCCACAAATATTGATCTAATGATGTTCAAAACTCTTTTTTTGAGAAAAATAGTAACTTTGATGTGTATTAAAAGTATCACCACAGTCACTTTTGTGCCCTTTTATCGACAATTTTCTTTAATTATGACTTAAATGGTTGTTATGATGCTTAAGTCATTTAGTGACATCAAATCTAGGTTTTTTGTTATAAGATCTATAAAACATAATCTTGAATATGTGATCTAGATTTAATGTTTTACCCTATGTTAATGATTATTAGTAATATAAAAATGTTACTAGATGATGAAATACATGCACTTTTTTAAGATGTTCAAATGAACATAATGAAAAATAAAACATAGATTAGGTGAAACATCTAATCCTAATGAAAATGAATCACTTGAATAAATATTATTGATTTTAATCAAACTATACCTTCTTTGTATCTCAGGAGCACTATATTGAACTTTCATTTAAGATCTAATCAAGATTCTAAATCAACCTAATCTATGCTAGTGCTCTAATTCTAAGGTACACATTATCCTTCTATTGTCCAGATTAGTGCATTGCATCGTATTTGTATGTATGTATGTTAAAAACATGCTTGAATTTATGAATATTTGAGGTACATGTTCTCTATGATTACCATGTATTTTCTTGTTATATATTTCACAAACCTAAAAACATAATCATAGTTGTCAATTATGCAACCGTTGTGTACATGCATACATTATCGGGATAAAGATAGAAGGTTGCATGCACCTACTTTATTTTTCAAGAAACAACATACCGTGTCAGGAAAAGGGTTACCTCTTGTATTTGGCCTTCAGGTCTCTCATACTAAAGTAGGGTTAACTCTTGAGTTTTGTTCTTGTAGTACCTATCACGAAAACATGTGTCATTCTTATAATTCTCTTGAATGACCCTTATGAACCCCTTTCTTATAGAAGTTGGTCAATGGCCATATGATGCTTGATAAATGGAAAATATTTAAAATCTACTTGTACATTAAAAATATCTTTAATGTTGTTGTTTTCTTTCTTAAATTATTAAGCCAAGCGATTTATATTCTCTTGAATCTATGAGTTTATATCGTTTTATAGTGTACCCACACTAGTTGTGTTGATCTATACTAACTTTTATGATTTTAAGTATCAAGTATGCAATGATCATTGTTTCCATTCTAATATATGATATCTAATGCAAAAATATCTATTGGAATCACAATGAAATGCAAATGTAATCTTAGTTGGTTTGAATATAAAAGGATTAAGATCCTGAAGTTCAGGTAGTAGTTAGTTTCCTTTGTGCATATATCCTTGTTGTTAATACCTTATGGTTCATAATATAATATTTTGTTGTATATCTATTAAAACATATATTATTGGAATATGCTCCATTCTAGATACTGACACTTAGATCCTCTTATCACTAGATTTCTAGACTTGAGGAGTGAGGATTTGGGTAATAAATATTCATGTATCAAAAAGTGCTAGTATTATGGCGTAAGTTATATTAGAGAAGAGATTTCATTGGTGTTGTTGTATTTGTACAAAAATCACAAAAAAATATACACCATAAATTTTATACATTACCATTTATAAGTTAATATATCATCTAAAAATAGTCTTATAAATGGTATGTACTTACTTTTAAAATTATCTCTTTAATAACTTCATCCAAATGTTTACTTATATAGACACCATTATATTAGCATGCATGCAGTTTGTTGGTGTTTCTAAACTTATGTATAGGTTACATTTTTAAGAATTTCCTAAAGAACCACATATCTAATAGGTGAATGTGATAAGTACCATTGCTTTTCCTAAGTGGTCCCTATACCACATAATGAAATTTATCATTAAATTTGTTATTAATGGACTAAAACTTACGAAGTAAAGATATGCTTTATGATGAATTATGTAATAGTGATAATATTTATAGCTTCCTATGAGTAAACCTTTGTAATTTCTATCCATGATCATCATAGTTAGATATTGAGGCGAGGCGAGGCGTGGTGCACACATGTGTGTGCTTGCATTTTTTTTCACCATATCTACCACAAAGGTTAGCATACCCTCCAAAAGACTTGCTGGACACAAATGTGACATGCATTCTGACATATAACGAGCACAAAGCTTTAGAATTTGACCATGTGGGACTAAACCATTTTCTTATTTCCACAAAGATAAAGATAACCTTTATTTCCACTTCCATGTAGTGGTTGCACCTACATTGGGCTTATTTCATGCTATCTTAATTAGCAAAAGGTAATATAGCTAACATATTATACCTATCTGTAGATAGTAAATTTGAGGGGGGGAGCATGGTTGGCTTGAGAAGAGGGTAATTTTTGGTAATTATGAGAAACAATGATCAAGACTTTTTGGAGCGCCAAGGAGGATCAAAGTTAAGGGATAAGGAAAGAGATGTCAAGGAGAGTTATAACTTGGGTCTATAAAAGAATGACAACAATACAAAATTATTACAAATGCATAGTATAATTGATCTGGTCGATGTCATTCAACAAATAGAAGGGAATCACATTTTATCACCCAATGGTGGCTATTGTATTGTGGTGAAACAATTTGATTGATATTTAAAGAGACTTGGAATATCATTTTGATAGGCCTTAGCATGGAGCATTAAGCTATAACTATAACGTACCTTATTAGTTCACAATGTAATCTGGAGAGGACAAATTCCAGTCTGATTGGTGGAGGTACGCCTGTAACAAAAGCTTTGCAATGATGAACATTGTCTTACGTTAGGGCATAGTCACAAATTCGGCATTCGGTAATTGTTCGGCGAGGTTGAAATATTTGGCATTCGGGAATTATGTGAGAAATTCAGATAAAAAAGACAAAGATTCGGTAAAAGTTTGGTCAACTGTTCGGGAAAAATCGGATATATATATATATATATATATATATATATTTGAATCATTTATGTTTAAAAGTTATAGGTGTAGATTTTACTTGGTGGTTTAGTCAAGTCAAAGAGGAGCAATCAACAACTATCAAGATTCATGCATGTACATAAAAGCACCATGGTACCACATTACTCAATTTGGTAAAATTATAGGTGTGGAGTTTACTTGAGAAACAAAGCTAGAACAATTGATAAACATCTGTCTTTAAGTGTCAATCAATTCAAATACGACATTAGTCAAATGCCACATTGAGCTGCTTACGTCAAATTAAATAAAGTAGAAGACAAAATTTAATGAATCGAGGAGAAATATGCTTTAGAAACTATTGAAATACAAAGCAATATTAATCTGGCTTTTTTCCAAAAAAATCGGTAAAAACTCATTTTATTCGGGAATAATACGTGAAAATATGTGAATGACGAATAAAATGCGGATAATTCATAAAATTCAGAAATCATACAAGCTTAATGTGAAATTCGGGTGTAGCATACGTCTAATAAAAAATTCGCGAATTATACACGAATAATTGAAAATTTTGGAGAATTATGTAACAGAGTGTTAGGGTCTTGATATTACAACCACGCTTGGAATGACACAATATTGTTTTAAACCTATATTTAAAGCAAACCATCTTATTCATTTTATAATCTAAATAGTTCTCATTTAACTAAAAGGACAATCATAAATTTGAAACATAGGGTGCACATGTTGGCTAAAAAGAAACAAAACGATACTAAGGCAAAGAGACTCATACTTTTCATATAATTTAGTAGTTTAGGAATTAATGGAAAACATAATTTTAGACTAGTTGCATTATTTGTCATTGTAAATATAGTTGTCTCACTAAATGAGCTACTTTTAGAATTAGTAATCAAAAGTTGATTAAATTTTCAATGACCATAAACCATGTGCAAGACCTAATACACATTCGTTAAGCAAATTTTGGGGTTTAACTTGACACCATGTCAAGCACCCCTACAAATTCAACACCGGTTTGCTTATAGCTGTCAAAATTTGAATAATCCTTTATATATCCGCTGTCTTATCATTTAAGTAGATGTACTAACTAAAAAAAAAGTAGACGTACCAACTGAATTATTAAGACAGTAGATGTGGAACTCATTCGCAACTGGTTAGCTAGTTCGATTACAATAAATATTTATGAATTTGTTGACACAGACACAACCATAATTGCGTGCTTCAATTTTGTTATTTACAGGCGAACAGTGTATTAGTTGCATTTACGGCTAATTTCTTGGACAAACTACACTGAAGTTGAGGCAACTGCTCCACCGTGACCTCCCTATCTCTGCTAGTATTTTATAGATAAGTCACTTTGAAAGTTCAGAACCAAAATAAGTACGGGAACATGGAATTATGAACAGAAGGTTAACCTGATTCATGATTTTTGTAGCATTGGTGGTCTTCTGATATAATTCAGTTTGCTTGATCTTTATTTCGTAGGCGGTGTTTATACACCACTACGCGTGTAGATAAATGCTTAGTGGTAGGAACCAAGTGACATGACCTATTGATGTCGACTTGGTTCCCCTAAGGCAGCCTTTGGGATGATCCAACCGTCAGTAGCTCCTCGTCTCTCGTGTTGCTGTCGTACCGCAGCCGAAATCCCGTGGACGACGGACTGAGTTGATCCACTGCACCGACAAGCACAGAGAATTGTACCAGATGGGATGATGTTGCGATGTGCGCATAGGTGGATGGGAAGCTTGCGCGAGCTTTCCTCTGAAAAATACCCAGACAAACATCTCTATCTTGTTTGTGGCATGTACTGATTTCTTCATTCACGTATCCAGGAAAGACGAATCATCTGAGTTTAGCGTTTGCTAGTCAGCGAATCATCTGTCCTTCGTTGGGGCGTTTGCTAGTCCCCACCTCTATGTTGTTAACATGTAACAATCTTTGTCCCTATTGCCGAAGTTTTTTTGGTTCTGATATCTCCTTCCACTTAACGCGGGATTAGGGTAGTATTTGTTGGAGAAGATATCTCACTATGATAACCAAAGCTGCTAGTCATTTGTTGCTAGGTTTTGTGAAGTGCCAAAACGCAAAGATGCATCATGTTTTGTTGATGTTAGGTTAAGGTCTAATGAGTGTTGGAGGCGCGCGGGGGGGGGGGGGGGGGGGGGGTACGAAGGGGCAAGAAAAATAGGTGTATGTTTACCGATAGGTGCCGATGTTAGGGGTTGTTAAAATATCTCCTGTGTGGCCCAAAATAAAAGATATTTTATTTATTTATTAGATATTTTCTGAAAGGATACATCCGTTGGGGTTGGGCAGTTCCCCATAACTGTCGTGTCTCTTCATGATGGAAAGAGAGACAAAAGGGATATTAATATATGGGGTGTTTTGGTCCTCTCTCCAAGGCATCTATCTAGAAACGACATCTATCGTTGGAGAATCCTCCGGAGGGAGAAACCAACCATCTGATCTTTCGCTTCCGCTCAGTGTTTCTCTGTTCTGCCCCGTCTACTCAAAGGCGTACACTCAGTTTCGGACGCCTCTCACTTCCGCTCAAGACCGAACGTCGCTGCCTCCAACATCGTCTACCATGGATGTTCCTACGAATTTGGGTATGCTACATCTAACAATGGTATCAGAGCAAAGTTGATTTTCCTGCTGTGTCGTTGCTTCTACATGTTTTGGGGCTTTGTTATTTTGGAGATTTTCCTCACATCCCTTGTCTCAGCGTCACAGCGTTGTTCCTTTTACGGGCTTAAGTAACTGTTGGATAATTCACTTATTTGGACGCAACAAAGATAGCGAAGTTGGATTCTATTTTTAGCTTGCAAATAAGGAACGATGGATGAAGTTTACTAAATCCAAGTTTAGTAATTTATAAACACCGTCCATATTAACGGTTTGAGAAGTTCTTCTTATAATAGAAGGATAATTATAGTACGTAATTAGCTATATAAGATGTCCTGATAGACAAGTATAAAAGGACACACTTGTAGTCTGAGCGAGTAAAATTTCTCCATTAAAGTTTGTGTGATCCTCTAGAAGTTTTCTATAGATGTTTATTTTCTGAGTGAAGGTATTATTTTGTGTGATTTCATTTTCTTCATATACAAAAGGGAAATACTTTATTTTTCCCAACAAGTGATATCAGAGCCAAGTTCGACGGAGTTCGTGTTGTTGAAAATGGAAGAAACGTTTACCTTCACAGGAATGGTGAAGTTGAGTCAACCAACTACTCCATTTGGAAGCCTCGCATGGAAGATATTCTTTACTGCAAAGATTTATATCTACCAATCGAGACGGAAAGTAAGCCTGAAAGAAAGACTGATGATTCTTGGAAACTCGAAAATCGCAAAGCTGTTGGTTTAATCCGACAATATATTGATCAGTCAGTTTTTCATCATGTGGCAACTGACACCAATGCATATTCTCTATGGAAAAAGTTAGAATCGATGTATCAAAGAAAAACAGGTTTAAACAAGGCTACATTGATGAGAAGGCTGGTTCGACTCGAGTATAGAGAAGGTAAAAATGTGCTGAACATTTAAATGAGTTTCAAGGTCTTGTTAACCAATTGTCTTCTGTAAGTATGACATTTGAAGATCAGGTACAAGTCTTGCTTCTTCTCAGCTCATTGCCTGATAGCTGGGAAACTCTAGTAGTCTCATTAAGCAACTCAGCACCAGATGGTGATCTCACCTTGAATATGGTGAAAGATAACTTGTTTAATGAGGAGGCAAGAAGGAAGGAATTTGCTTCTACTAGTCATATAGAAGAAAATATTGCAGAAACTCAAGGGAGATCGAGGCATAAAGGTTCTCAAAACTCATAGAAGTTTAGAGCAAGATCAAAATCTCAAAAGGGGATTACTTGCTATTATTTCCACAAGCCTGGTCACAAGAAAAGTGAATGTCGGATATTGAATCGTGAGATGAAGACAAAGAATGATAAAGATGATGACAAAGAATATAGGAGAAATGTTACAGTAGCAACAACCAGTGATGATGTATTCTTTATTGGCAGTGATGATTGCTACAATCTCACAAGCGATGATTGCAAATGGGTCATCGATACAGGTGCATCATATCATATAACTGCACATAGAGATTACTTCTCTTCCTACAGAACCAGAGATCTTGGTTATGTAAGAATGGGAAATGATAATTCCTCCAAGATTGTAGGTATTGGAGATGTATTATTAGAAACTAACACTGGGTATATGTTAATACTCAAGAATGTTAGGCATATTCCCGACATTCGTCTTAATTTGATGTCCGCCGGAGTTCTAGATGATGAAGGTTTCTACAACCACTTCAATTGTGGGAAGTGGCATCTCTCCAAAGGATCATTGATTGTGGCTAAAGGAAAGAAGGAGAGCACACTATATGTGACGCAAGCAAAGGTAAGTCATGGAGAAGCAAATACAACTAAAGATGATACCTCCATTGACTTATGGCATAAGAGGCTTGGTCATATGAGTGAAAAAGGACTTCAGATTCTTGCTCGCAAGAATATTCTTCCTGAAATAAAAGGATCACAACTAAATAATTGTGTTGATTGTTTGGCTGGTAAGCAACAATGAGTTTCATTTCGAAGGACCCCTCCAACAAGACGTAGCCATGTACTAGACTTGGTACATACAAATGTTTGCTCTATGACAGAAAGATCTCTTGATGGTGCTCAATATTTTGTAACATTTATTGATGACCACTCGAGAAGAGTATGGGATTTTGCATTATCTAGCAAAGATAGAGTGCTAGATGCCTTTAAAGTATTTCATGCCAAAGCTGAGAGAGAAACTGGTGTGAAACTGAAGTGTGTCAGAGCAGACAATGGGGGTGAGTATAGAGGTCTATTTGAAGAATATTGCAAAAGTTATGGTATTAAACTTGAAAAGACAGTTCCCAAGACACCACAACAGAATGGTGTGGCTGAGAGAATGAACAGATCCATTGGAGAAAGGATCAGGTCAATGCTCTCTCATGCAAAATTGCCAAAATCCTTTAGGAAGGAGGCAATGAGAACTGTAATCTACTTAATAAATCTTTCTCCTTCAGTTCCTCTGGATGGGGATATCCCAAAGAGAGTTTGGACAGGAAAAGATGTGTCCTACAAACATTTGAGGGTATTTGGGTGTAGAGCTTTTGTACACATCCCAAGAGATGAACGATCAAAACTTGATAGCAAAACCAAGCAATGTATCTTTCTTGGTTATGGGGAGGAAGAATTTGGATACAGACTATGGGATCTGAATAACAAGAAGATTATTCGAAGCAGAGATGTTATCTTCTTTGAAGATGAAACTATCGAGGACACAAGGAAGTCAAATAGGACTTCTCCAAGTAGAGAGTATCAAATGATATGGCAACCAATTTCTTCCTCAAACATCAATGGTATTCATGGGGAAGAAGTGAGTGAGAATCGTCAAAATCAAGTACATGACAATCATCGTACTTCAGAGGAAGTATCAAGAGTTGATCATGATAATGATGAAGATGATCACATTGAAGAAAACAATCAAGGTAATGATACTAGTGATGAAGAACATCAAAGGCAAGAGTCACATGGTTCACAAACCGTTTTAAGAAGGTCTACCCGAGAGAGGAAGCAATCAAAGAGATATCCAGGTGACAATTTTAAATTATTCCTTACTGATAGAGGAGAACCTGACACCTATAATGAAGCTATTGAAGATATCCATAATAAAGAATGGATAGAAGCCATGCAGGATGAGATGAAATCCTTGCATGAGAACCAAACTTATGATCTAGTAGAATTGCCAAAAGGAAGAAGAGCACTCAAGAATAAGTGGGTGTTTAGACTAAATAGCAATGAAAGTAACTTACAACCAAGATATAAAGCAAGGCTGGTTGTAAAGGGATTCAGTCAAAAGAAGGGAATTGATTTTGAAGAAATTTTTTCACCTGTAGTCAAAATGTCTTCTATTCGTGTTGTTCTTGACTTAGCAGCAGCCATGGATTTGGAAATAGAACAACTTGATGTAAAAATGGCTTTTCTACATGGTGATTTAGAAGAAGAGATTTATATGGAGCAACCCGAAGGATTTCAGGTTCAGGTAAAGGATCACTTGGTGTGTCGTTTGAACAAGAGCCTTTATGGTCTAAAGCAAGCTCCACAACAATGGTATCTAAAGTTTGAATTCTTTATGAAGAACAATGACTATATAAAGACAACATCAGATCATTGCGTGTTTGTGAAAAGATTTGCACCAGGAGACTTCATTATTCTACTTCTCTATGTTGATGATATGCTTATTATTGGTCATGATAGCATGAAGATCAACAACTTGAAAAAAGTAACGAGTAAGTTCTTTTCAATGAAGGACTTGGGACCAGCAAATCATATACTTGGTATGAAGATCTATCATGATACAAAAGTCAAGAAACTTTGGATATCACAAGAATGCTATATTGATAAAATACTTGAGAAGTTGAACATGCATAAGGCGAAACTAGTTGTCTCTACACTTGCAAGTCACTTCAAGTTGAATTCTCAACAATGTCCAACAAGTCAGTGTGAAAGAGATGAAATGAAGAATGTTCCTTATGTGTCTGCAATTGGTAGTTTGATGTATGCTATGGTATGCACACGACCAAATATAACATATGTTGTTGGTGTTGTTAGTCGATTCCTCTCAAATCCAGGGAAAGAACATTGGGAGGCTGTTAAATGGATTTTTAGATATCTACAAGGCACATCTAAAATGTGTTTGTGCTTTGGTCACAGAAAGCCTGTGTTAGATGGATACACAGATGCTGATCTAGCTAGTGATACATATTCCAGAAAGTCAACATCAAGGTATGTGATGACATTTGCAGGGGGAGCTGTATCATGGCAATCTAGACTACAAAAATGTGTTGCCTTGTCAATGACAGAGGCTGAATATATTGCAGCAACAAAAGCTTGTAAGGAGTTTCTCTGGATGAAGAAATTCTTACTAGAATTGGGAATGGAGCAAGAAAGTTATCGACTATTTTTGTGATAGTCAGAGTGCTATTCATCTAGCAAAGAATCCCACTCTTCATTCTAAGTCAAAGCACATCGATGTCAGATATCATTGGATACGCGACATTTTAGACGCAAAGTTATTGCGCATTGAAAAGATCCATACATATGATAATTGTGTAGATATGTTGACTAAGAGTTTGCCTCTAGTCAAACTTGATATATGCAGAAACATTATTGGTATGTCAGATCATCCCATATAAGTTGAAGGGGGAGAATTGTTGGATAATTCACTTATTTGGACGCAACAAAGATAGCAAAGTTGGATTCTATTTTTAGCCTACAAATAAGGAACGATGGATGAAGTTTACTAAATCCAAATTTAGTAATTTATAAACACCATCCATGTTAACAGTGTGAGAAGTTCTTCTTATAATAGAAGGATAATTATAGTATGTAATTAGCTATATAAGATGTCCTGATAGACAAGTATAAAAGGACACACTTGTAGTCCGAGTGAGTAAAATTTCTCCATTAAAGTTTGTGTGATCCTCTAGAAGTTTTCTAGAGATGCTTATTTTCTGAGTGAAGGTATTATTTTGTGTGGTTTCATTTTCTTCATATACAGAAGGGAAATACTTTAATTTTCCCAACAATAACAACAAATAACACTTTTCACTGGAACGCCCCAAATCGTCTCCCCTGTGCAGTAGGTGAGGAAGGGTGGCATCTACGCACGGGGAGGGTTGTTACCATCACTGACGATTGATGACTTGGTATTGTTCCCTAAACGGTATATTCAACTTGATTTGAATGGGTATTGCCCCTTGCATGGTGCATATGTTTCATAAACAATGATGACTATGATAGTATGGTTTCAATAGTATGTACAAGAACCGCTTGAACACACATTCTTGGATCAATTCTCGTATGTATGATGTTTCTGAAATATTGTCATCTGTGATAAGAAATTTAATGTCATAATTGGGCATTTTGTCGCTCTCTTTCTATAAAGTAAAGCACCGACTCATATTTTTTGTACCTTGGTCTTGTTCCCTTCTAGTCATTTGGGGAATCGATGGCTATAGATTTATTATTTACAAAACAATAACGACATCAATGCCTTCTTCATCTTTGGTTTTTACAAAACAATAACGACATCAATGCAAACAGACTTGTCCGTCATTAGGAGTTTTACGTTTCTATTGGTTTTGATCTTGCTATTCCTTTAGTTTTTGAGTTGTTTGATTGTCGAACTGTATATAAGTGGCTTTGATTCTCCTATAGTGAATAAATGTACATCAGATGTGTCATAAGTTGACATATAAGGTATATTATTGGAGACCTATTACATTCAAATAAATAATTTTGTAAACAAAAAGTTATCCTAGTGCCTCACCAAAGTGAGCCTATAAGGTGGTTATAGCTATATATTTAATAAGTAATATTTGTTCTTAATCTGTACGACAATGATACTACACAAAGGTGAATCATGCATATATAATTTAAGTAGGATAAGAATATCGAAATATAACTAATTATATATTTAACCCAAAGGTGAAATATTTTATTAGTGTAAATAATCTTGGTTGAGTTGATCTTGTCAAGTGAGTGCGACTCACATTAAGACACTAATCTTTTTTTTGTGTTATAATTTATCCAAAGATGAATGAAATGACTAATTTTGATTAGTATTATAAAAGTAAATGAAGTACACCTCATAAGTTACTTTTAAATTTCAGTTGTGGTTTTAATATAAAATTTTAATTATTGTAGCTATTTCCTCATCTTTGTATGGTAAAAATAACAACATTCCAAATCTCAATGGTTCAAACTTTAATGAATGGAAAGAAAAGATCATGTTTACATTAGGGTGTATGGACTTAGACTTAGCTTTCCGAGTGGAAAAACCACAACCACTTACTGAGGGAAGTACTGCTACAGAAAAGGTCAATTATGATAAGTGGGAATGATCTAATATGCTTAGTTTGCTTCTTATGCAAGCACATGTTGGAAAGCATATTAGACGGTCCATTCCTACTTCTGAATTGGCAAAAGATTTTCTAAAAGTAGTGGAAGAACAATATGTTTCTTCTAGGAAGTCTAAGGCTAGCACCTTAATGGCTAAGATGTTCTCTATGAAGTACAATGGTTCTTGTGGGATCCGTGAACACATCTTGGAGATGAGAGATATTGTCGCACAACTCAATAAGATGGAGTTATCCATCTCTGATGTATTTCTTTTTCATTTCATTTTAAGTTCCTTGCCTAGTCAGTATGGATCATTCAAAGTTTCTTACAACACACAAAAGGAAAAATGGTCAATTAATGATTTATTGGCCATGTGTGTTTAAGAAGAAGAGAGACTTAAGAATGAAGGGGTCCCTGCTGCGCATTTAAGTACCCATGATAAACGTGGCCGCAAGCGTAAAGGAAAAATAAAGGGAACTGCTCCTATCTCAGATGGAGTGTCCAAGCCAGATGGCAAGGCCGAGGGAAGCAAGGCTAATATGAAATGCTTCATCTTCCGTAAGAAAGGACATGCTGAGAAGGAGTGCTTCAAGTAAAAGAAATGGTTAGAGAAGAAAGGTATAATTTCTCTTATTTCATATGAATGTCATCTTTCAAATGTTCCATTATATAGTTGGTGGCTTGACTCTGGTGCCACCGTGCACATTTCTAATACATTGCAGGGATTTCTGAATCAAAGGAAACCAATGGAGCGTGAAAAAGTCATTTATTCAAGAAATAAATTGGGCTCTCACGTAAAGGTTGTTGGTTCTTGCAGATTAATCCTTGACAATGGAATGTTGTTGGACTTAGAAAATACTTTTTATGTACTAAACTATAGTAGAAATTTAGTATCTATTTCCAGACTAGATAGATTAAACTATGGTTTCTTTCTTCAAAGTGGAAAATTGTCATTGTATAAAAACTCCAATTTGATGGTACTTGTGTTATAATAAATGATCTTAATCAAGTTCAACTAAGCCCTAATTTTGAGCAATCTTTTACAGTCTAGCATAATATTATTGGTAATAAACGTACATTGTTAGATGAGAAATCATCACTTCTATGGCATAGAAGGTTGGGACACATTTCCAAAGAAAGGATCAAAAGATTAGTGAAGGAGGGCATTTTAGGGCCTTTAGACTTTATTGATTTTGGGTCATGTGTTGAATGCATAAAAGCTAAGCAAACCAACACTTCTAAGAAGGGAGCCAAGAGGAGTAGTGGAACATTAGAAATAATTCACACGGATATTAGTGGACCTTTTCAGCCTTGTTTTACAGGGGAAAAGTATTTTGCAACCTTTATTGATGACTATTCACGATATATGTATCTCTACTTATTAAATGAAAAAAGTGAGTTTTTTCAAGCCTTTAAGGACTTCAAAGTTGAAGTAGAGAAACAATTAGGTAAAGTGATTAAGATAGTCAGATCAGATAGAGGAGGTGAATATTATGGAAGGTTCACTGAGATGGGATAAAGAAAGGGACCATTTGCACATTTCCTTCATGAAGAGGGCATTGTACCTCAATATACAATGCCAAGAACACCAAATCAAAATGGTGTAGCTGAAAGAAGGAATCGAACATTAAAGGAAATGGTTTGTGCAATGCTTTGTAATTCATCCCTTCCTTCCACCATGTGGAGTGAGGCTTTAAAGACGGTAGTGCATGTATTAAATAAGGTTCCTAGCAAGTCAGTCCAGAAAACCCCATATGAATTATGGACAGGAAGGAAACCATCTTTGAACTACATACACATATGGGGATGTCACACAGAAGTTAGAATTTACAATCCTCATGAGAAGGCATTTGACCCAAGAACCACTAGCGGTTTCTTTATTGGTTATCCAAAAAGGTCAAAGGGATATAGGTTTTATTGTCCATCTCACCCAAGAAAGATAATCGAAAGTGGTAAGGCTAGATTCTTGGAGGATCATCAAATTAGTGGGAATGATCTACTTCAAAATTATTCATTTGATGAAGTGCAGGAAAATTCAGTCACACCTGCACCCAGTCAAAATCGTATAAGCTATCCAATTATTGTTCCCATGAACAATAGTCAAGTGGATGAGCCAATGGAAGTAGATCACGCTCCTAGTCAGGTTGTAAATGATCAAGTTGATCATATTCATGATGAAGGAAAACCTGAAGAGCCTACTAGAAAATATAGGACCAAATGCGGAATTAAGAAGATCCATAAGATCAAGGAGGTCTGCTATTCCATCTGATTATGTTGTATACCTTCAAGAACCAAATTTAGACTTTGAAGATATTAATCCCTTATCTTTTTCACAAGCAATAAATTGTGAAAATTCCTCTAAGTAGCTTGATTCCATGAAGGAAGAACTGATATCCATGGATAAAAATCAAGTATGGGACCTTGTACCTTCGCCAGAGAATGTTAAACCTATTGGTTGCAAATTGGTCTTTAAGACCAAAAGGAACTCAAATGGTGAAATAGAGAAGTACAAGGCCAGACTAGTTGCTAAAGGTTTCACATAAAAGGAAGGCATTGATTATAAGGAGACCTTTGCTCCAGTCTCATCAAAGGACTCTTTTAGGGTAATCATGGCCTTAGTGGATCATTTTGATCTAGAGCTACATCAAATGGATGTGAAAACAACATTTTTGAATGGGGATTTATCTGAAGAAGTCTATATGGACCAACCAGAAGGTTTCATTGATAATAGTAGAAGTCGTATGGTTTGCAAATTAAAGAAATCAATTTATGGACTTAAACAAGCATCCCGACAATGGTATGTAAAGTTTAACACCATTATATCAACCTTTGGGTTCAAACCAAATATTGTTGATCGGTGTACATACCTCAAGGTTAGTGGGAATAAGTTCATAATATTAATTCTTTATGTGGATGACATTCTACTAGCAAGTAATAACTTTGCTATATTACATGAAACTAAAGAATTTCTTTCCTCTAACTTTGAGATGAAAGATATGGGAGAAGCTTCATATGTACTCGTTATTGACATACTTCGGGACTGAGCTAAGGGCATACTCAGTATATCCCAGAAAGCTTACATATCTCAAGTATTAGAGAAGTATGGAATGAAAAATTATTCACATGGACCTACACCTATAGTTAAAGGAGATAAGTTGAACTCCAAACAATGTCCTAGTAGTGATATAGAGAGGAATGAAATGAGGAAAATACCATACGCATCTGCAGTTGGGAGTCTACAATATCTTCAGATATGCACCCGACCAGACATTGCTTTTTCTACTGGGATGCTTGGCCGTTACCAAAGTAACCCGGACATGGACCATTGGAGAGCCGTGAAAAAGGTGATACACTATCTGCAAGGAACAAAGGATTACATGCTTACATATAAAAGAACAAACCACCTTGAGGTTATAGGATATTCGAATGCAGATTTTGCAGGATGCATAGATAGTAGGAAGTCTACAACAGGTTATGTTTTCCTACTGGACGGTGGTGTGGTATCATGGAGAAGTATTAAGCAAAAGACTACGGCTTCATCTACCATGGAAGTTGAACTTATAGCTTGTCATGAAACATCATCACATGCAATATGGCTCAAGAATATGATACAAGATCTTAAAGTTGTCGACTCAATTCATAAGCTAATACAGATATATTGTGATAATGAAGCCGCAGTGACTTTTGCTAATAATGATAAAAGCACCACGACATGCAGGCATCTGGATATAAAGCTCTATGTTGTCAATGAGCGAGTTGACAATAAGATGATACAAATTGATCACATTGGTACACAATACATGATATCAGATCCTCTTACTAAAGGGCTAGCTCTAGGATTGTATACATTTCATGTAAGGGACATGGGTCTGAGAAAATTATTTGATGTATAATGAATAATGTGATTTGACAGTGTAATATTGTGTGATCACACATTTGACTCGCTACTTCTGTTGTAATACTAGTAATTATAGAATGTCGATTTTGACATCAAGTTGGACCAAGGAAATAAGTTTTGAAGTCAACCTATTCATAAATTTTGTTTCACTATATATAAAGTATTTAGATATTGTGGTTCATAGAAGGGAGTATTCATTTGTCGAGTATCGACCGCTATGACTCATATCTGACTTTTATGTAGACATGTTTATATTGATGGATCAATGGAAAATGAATAAATATGATTGCCATGGAATTTTGGGCCAAGTGGAAAAATGTTAAAATATCCCCTTCGGTGTGGCCCAAAATAAAAGATATTTTATTTATTTATTAGGTATTTCCTGAAAGGATACATCTATTGGGGTTGGACAGTTCCCTATAACTGTCGTGTCTCTTCATGATGGATAGAGAGCCAAAAGGGATATTAATATATAGGGTGTTTTGGTCCTCTCTCCAAGGCATCTATCTAGAAATGACATCCATCGTTGGAGAGTCCTCAGGAGGGAGAAACCAAACGTCTGTTCTTTCGCTTCCACTCAATGTTTCTCCATTCTGCCCCATCTTCTCAAAGGCATACGCTCAGTTTCGTACGCCTCTCGCTTCCGCTCAAGACTGAATGTTGATGCCTCCAACATCGTCTACCATGGATGTTCCTACGAATTCGGGTATGCTATGTCTAACAGGGGTATGATGGTAGGGGTGCAGTTGGAGGGGTCGGTGGGATGATGGGGGCAGGGAAGAGTTGGTGTATGGCAGGTGCTAGGAGCAGCTGGGAGTGGGGTAAGAAATAAATCAGAGGTGTTGTGTTGTTATGTAACAACCGTTAGTAGGTAATTGATGGTTACAATGTGATATGGGGCCAGGGGGAAATTGTTTGCAAATCAGATTAAATGTTAAAGTGTTACATTGCTATTTGGGAAACACATGCAGGTAGATGTAAATTTTGACACAAGTAAAGGTACCGTATAGAATGAAGGATGCACTAGGTAACAACGTTATTGAGGTTGTATGTGGTAACAGGAAAACAAGAAAATTGTCACTTGTAAGACAGCGAAAAAGCATGTAGCGTGTAACATAACATAAGTGCTAGATCAAGAGATGGTTATAGATGTGTTTGGGCAACCTATCGTAAACTCTGTAAAATGTTAGGCAATAGTTAAGTACCTGGTATGATTCTTTTTTGTATAAGATCCCTAAAATTTAAGTCAATAAGTAACGACCATATTACAAATGTTTTGAGTTATATTGTGATAAAAGTCATAGCTAGTATGTGTAACTTGTAGAACTTGGAAAAGGCATGTAACGTATAATGTAACAGGAATGCTATGTTACTAAGAAAATTTAACCTATCAGCGACTATGGAAGATGTTAGTCAATAACTTATTCCCAGTTAGGGATGTTATTTAATTGAGTAAGCAGCAAGGCATGTGATTGATAACCAGTAATCAAACAAATTTTGACACAAGTTATGGGGAAATCTATAGTAAACTCTGTAAAATGTTAGGCAATAACTAAGTACCTGATATGATTGGTTTTGCATAAGATCCCTAAAATATTCGGCAAAAACTGACCAACCATATTGTAAATTGTTTGATTTAGATCCTGATAAAAGTCATAACCAGTAAGTGTAACTTTTAGCGCATGAAAAACGCATGTAACGTATAACGTAACAGGAATGTTATGTTACAAGAAAACTGTTACCTAACGTCAACAGTGGATAATGTTTTACAATAACTTAGCAATAATTATGGATGTTATTTAATTGAGTAAGCAAAAAGGCATGTGATTGATAACTAGTAATCAAACCAATTTTGAGATGAGTTATGGTAACATATTATATAATTAATTTGAGTATGAAGAGATGTTTAAGGTGATTGGTAAAAAATGAGTTAGTTTCTGATACAATGCAGACTATATATGTGTAACTTGCTAATTCAATTACCCAACATATAGAGATGTTTAAGATGTTTAAAAAAATAGATAAGTGTAGTAACAACCGTGGGATTAAGGGCATGTTATGTGTGTAGGTTACAAGTTTGTAGTTATAGCATTATTTGGAAATTATCATAGTTGTTTTGTAGGGATGTCTATTATACTGTACTAATGGACTGTAGTGTCGTGTAACATATAGGACTGCATTCGTAGCAATTTCCTTTGACCTATGGAAGGGCATGGCCACTTACTGACTTTGTTGGATTTTTTTGATTTTGTACTATTATGGTACAAATTAGTGGCGTATTTTACTGTGAGATATGTGTTTAAGCGATGTGTTGAGGCATTAGGTAAGTATATATTCTAGTATGATATTGTTATGTGAATGAATGATGGATTCAGAAAATACAATTGTGGTAATCTTGTAGAGTGGAAACATAACCGTAACCTTGACCATAAATCAATATGATTGTAATTCAGGAAACTATAAAAAGGAAGTGTGAAAAGGTAAGATAGGAAACTGTGACTAAAACCAAAATGTGTACACGAGTGACATAGTGATATTGTTAAACTCTGTTGTTAAATAAAGAAAAGTTGAATACAATTTGTGTAATGACTGGCAATGAAGGAATGTGGTTCAGGTAACTTGTTAGCAATCTATTATGGTTAATGGAATAACATGTAGCATATTATGGATGATGATGGTGTGTATTTTGTAACTGGTAGTGTTGTCTGTTATAATGTAAAACAAGTTTACGTAGTAGATGTAATATTACAAAAGTTGGAAAAATTAATGTGATAGTTTGTATAACACTCAATGTTGGATGAGTGACCATGTTTATGATGACGATGAAGAATGCATCAGAGGAGTCGGGAATGGATTTAGCTCGTGGTGTTCATTTCATAAATTCCTCTCTGTGTTAGATTTTGCCAAGTATGCACATAAGCAGTTGTTGAAGACTATCACTTTTGGTCATTTTACTTCGTTGAAATGTCCAAAAGCGTTAGATCTTATCCTTGTAAGGGAAATTGTAGATACTTATGAAAAAAATTGTAGGTGTTTCAAACTTGGAAACCATTACGTGCCATTTGATGCTAAATAGGTTGGGTTGTTTCTAGGGCTTCCTGTTACAAGTGAGTTGCGACTATGATAAAGCAAACTAACTACATGATGTGATTAACATGAAAGTGATTTTTTATTGTAATGTGTTTATTTTGAAGGTGAGAAAGTGTTGTTAGGTGATGGTTAAGGTAATGAAGTAGACTCATACATCACTGATGAGTACTTCACAGGAGAACCAAAGGTAGAAATGCCTTATGAAGTGTTAAAAGAATTGTCTGTTAAGACTGATCCAAAATGAGTACAATATTTTCTTAAGATTTGGCTTGTTGTGGTGATGTCTACTTTTTTCTACCCGACTGCTGGTTTTGGTATTAAAAAACGAATCTGGTTTTATGTGGACGATTTATCTCACATGTGTAAGTTTAACTGGTCAGAATATGTATATACGTTTCTTCATGGTGGTATGTGTGAGATAGGTAGAAGCAACAGGGGTTATTTGAATAGCTATTGTTTTCTACTATTAGTGTGGTTCCGTCATGTTACATTAACGAGTCGTAGAGTTAGAGAGCATGCTTCACCTATTGTAAACTGCTGGGAATACGACATTAGGATCAGTGCGTGGATGGCAGGGAAGAGTTTGTCAGTTAAAACCCTTCCTGACAGATTCATTAGAGATGAGATTCTCAACGGTGTTCCTACTGAAGTAAACTAAGTGCAAGATGTAGAAAACACAACTGATATGTCTGGCCCAGACAGAGAGGTATTGTGCAAAGGTTATCTGTTATGATGTGATTGACCTGACCCATGTTGAAATGTAAAACTTCATCTTTGTTCTTTACACTTTTCCCAACTGGAGTTGGCAAACCTAAAGCAGAATAAACTAAAATTACAGAAGAGATCAAATGAAAGCAAGGCAAAGTAAGGAAATGATTCTGTAGATCTAGATTAGCAGGTGACTTTGCTCGAGAAGAAACTGAAGGCTGCTACAGCCGAGCTGGAGGCAGTTAAAGCACAGTACGAAGTCAGGCTATACAAAATTGAACTTCTTAGATTGGAGCATCAAACCTAAGAGATTACAGATCCAACAGTCCTTCCTAGCAGTTCAGATCATAGGTCTATGAGAACATTATTGCCAGACCGTGATGATAAGGTATATCACTATTACGATATGAAAATTGCATTGTGCAAACACAATACTTTTGTTGAATAGTAGAAAGTGAACAAGACGTTGAAAGGTTAGGGACCAACAACACGGGGGAGGTATTACGATTCATGCACTACGTTGCTAAGTTATAGATGCAGGATTTGTTTTTGAATTTTGGTATATCTGTAACACGTTTGAAACTACAAGCTTATGCATTTTAACAATGATGACAAAAGTTAGGGACTAGTGATGTGAAAGAAAATAGATACCACCCTACCAACATGGGGGTAGGAAGCAGTTTATGTGTAAATAGATTTATATAGTTATTATGGGAATGTATATAGGAGCGTTAAGGTGCTACTGAATTTTATTGTTTCAGTTGAAAGGAAGTTCTTCATTTGGTGCCAGCGAATCGAGAAAGTTTGGAATGACGCCCACTAGGGTATAGTGTGCACATCAGTTATTGGTTTAAACATTCTTTTTTTGACATGAACTAGTAATGTAGAGGCAATTGTTCATGTGTAGGATATTGGAAGCAGTGAGATTGCGCCTGTTATTGATCTGTCCACACCTGTTACGGTAATGATGTGTATTTGTCATTTCTGCCTTTGTCCAAATGAAAAAGTATAATATTCGCTTGTTTTGTTATTAATGTGCTTGCAAAGATGAAATCCAAGTTCGGAAAACATGATCAAGGCCGGATATTGGTATGGTAACCGACACATCCGTGGGTGTTGGAAGGGGAAAAGTTGTGGTCCCACATAAGTCAAATGTATTGAAGGAACCTAGTTTTGTTCTTGAGGGAATCAAAGTGAGTAAAATTTTAACATGCATAATTTTAGACACTAATAATGTGAATGTTATAGGTAAAGATCTATTTTATTGTTTAGGTATTTGCAAAAGAGGATTGCAAGAAAATGATGGCGGGTCAATATAAGAGTTATGGAACAGATGATGTAGAGGGTGTGAACTGCAAATCGGTCAAGTGTAACATAGTGAGTGTTGGAGACATTCTTGAAAAGAGTAAGTGTTTTAGAATGTAAATGAGGTAATAAACAATGTGTGTGCAAACAGGGTGGTGCAGGGGATGGTCAAGAATGTGTTTCTAGAGAACATGATGTTGTTGGAGTAAGTAACATCCCCGGTTCTAAAAGAATGTGTCTACACAGCACACCTAAAATGGTGAGTAATTATAACCTAATTATGACACCGAATACAGTAGATGCCTATGTGTGGATGCTACAATTTTGATGATGTGGGATTGAAGTATTTGTTAGGCATAATAGTTAGGAATGACAATGGTATTGAATACCGCATAGTAAGTGGGCATGTGTATACAATATGAGAGTGGCATCGTACTGGAAAGCAGATTGTCAACTATTGCAATTAGTCAATAGTGTCGTAGCGTGTTTGATGTGTATCCGAACAGGTTAATGGTGGAGATGCTAAGCCGAGTATTAACAACAAGACATATAGAAATAGTGTTGAACGGGTATTGTAGTACATGTTACAATTGTAGTTTTACAATATTTTGGCGGTGTTTGTTAAGAAGACATGTGAATGTGTATGACATCAGGTTGTAACGGACATCCCCGTGGGGGGAAGTTCAGCCACTGAATGTGTGGAAGATCACACGGTGCATTGTTATACTGATTAGTTACTGTTCAATAAACTGTGACTAAATTGGAGATTGACAGTGTTTAAATATTTCTACATGTATGGCTTGTACCTACAGGTGAGCTACATAAAGACTGTGGAGGATAGCAGCATGGTTCCAACATATAGATTGTTAAAAAGTACCTAGGGTGGCCATTGTAAAGGTAGTACATCTGTGGGGAATGATGAAGGGAAGGTTTGAAACATGACTCCAAACATGGTTATTGTGTTGGATTTTCATTTAGTAATGTCATGACTTTATATTTGTTCCATTGTAGTCAAAGTTTGAATCACCCCTCCTGAAAAGAACTACTTTTGCGGTTGAAGGGAAAACACTGGCAAGTTGTATAAGTGTATAACAATGTGTAGTTATTCGTCTGAAACCTGTAACTGATACCTCTTATTATATTTCTTAAAAGATTATATACAATCATGTATGTTGTGGCCAATAAATGAAATTCTTAACGCAAGTGTTTGGTGTAGGACAAAGTTGGTGATGTGATAAGTCATCGAGATGTTACTAGGCCAACTGTTAAGAAGGTACAATCGTATTAGTCATGGATTTGTAGAAGTAACCTATTAATATGATGATTGGAACTTAATATGATGAATGGGTACGACATAGTGTGTGTAGATACAGTTTGTTTAGTGTAACATGTAAACCATATGTAGTTGTAGGGGTAGTTATCTAAATTTGGGTGTGAGCGTGCACTTATAAGATATGCTGCTAAGAAGGTACACTACACTACTCGATATAATATGTGGGCAATTGTGTTGTTGAAAACTAGGAAAATTGTATATTTAAATAGAGCTAAGGTGGCGAAAATTAACTAATCAGGTTGAGTTGGTGACATCATTGGTGTCATACTCTATAAAAGAAGGTGAATTTACCTCCTCTGGTAAAAGGAAATGGAAGGTTGTGAAAACGGTAAGTATAGTATTGTAGTTGCACAAATAGTAGCCAGTTCATTTTGTCTGTTATAGCAAAGGTAGTAATGTAATACTTGTTTGTGAAAGATCTATTACGACACGCCAAAAGGTGGAAATAGTGGAGGTGTGGGCACTCCAACGGTTGAAAAATTTTGAGCGGCATAACATGGAAGAAATAGTTATTAGTCATCCACAAATGATATCTACAACAAAAAAGGTATCCCTAAAAATTTTGAATTTATCTTTGCACAACAACATTAGGCAGAGGGATAAGTTGACAAGGGGTCAATAACACCATTGAATTATAATAGTAACATGTATAGGACATATGCTAACTTGATATGGAACTGTATACGATGGTGTGGAAACATTGTTACCTACTTCAGTGACTGCTGTTATGTCTGGGAGAATGGGTGTCATACAAAAAGGAAGTATAACTAAGACGGTATTTAATTACATTAGCTGATAAGTCAGTAATAGTAAATAAATTACAGATGAGTGAAATTTAATTAAGCTATTTATTTGTTTGTGATCAAGCTAAATTACAAATCGATGGGGTCAGAAGATGGTGCAATCCCAATACCAGAGAGAAGTCCATTGGTATAAGATCTGAAGAACTGTAGTAAGCTCGAAAAGGTAAATTTATGAATCTTGAAAAAGTGTTTTGTAATGTTTGTAGAGGTATATATTGTAGTAGTTTGTGATACTTTATTGTAGACTGATCAAGTTTCAGGTGAGGGTAGTCAACTTTCAAAAAGATGAATAAAATGTGTAACGCCAGTGCAAGAATCCAAAACAGAGCCACAGGTATGCAAGGTGTTAATCTACAATAGTACAAATTGTGGCCTAGTAATGAAATTATGTTTGATGTGACTACCACATAATAAAATAATGTTTTGTGTGTCAAGACAAACATGGGTAACCCGAACAACATTTTTGTAACGCCTGAGCCAACCAAGAGCATTTTGTTTAGCGTTGGTCATGGAAGACCGAGTAACAAGCACACTAGTCATGTTGAACCAGATAATGCAGATAGAAATTTATGTAACTATTATAACTCCATAATTCTAGAATGGTCAAGGCTATAATTGATTAACTATCTTTCATGAAATGTTGTTTTGATGTACATGTATAGGACTGGTGGAAAAAGACCGATATAGATGGAAAAATTGACAACTTGCTAAGCGTTCCAAGTACATAGACTTTGATATCAATGTCGGTTGGCAAGAAGGGGAAGACAAAATAGGCTGTGAAATCGGAGTGGGTAGTTGTCAATGTGGAGACTTCCGACGAAAAGGTAACTGTGTTCGCATGACAGTATAACATGGTAATGGTAGTGAACTAACATACTACTAACATATACAATTTCTTATTTTGTTTGGTATAGAACCATGTGAAGGATATGGTGGACAGGATAACAGTTGATGTAGAAAAAATAGATGCATAAGAGATGTGGTACACGTATCTAACAGCACAAGTTCATTATTAAGGAGAGTGAAAGCCGCACATCGCGAACGAAAGTCAAGGGCAATTAGACTTGTGATGAAGAAAGAGTTGCAACTCATGGTGAGTTGGGATGAGCGTGCAGTGTTGTGGCTCGACCCTGCTAATGTTGAGAAATTGAAGCGAGTAAGATCCTATTTTGGATTCTAAAAAGGGTTGTCTAACACATGAATATACTATTTTGCACAAGCTACTATCATTAATGTTACGTCCGTATCTATTATAATATTTATGTTGCAATTGACAAGCCCCGACAGGAACCCATGGGATGTTATCTTCAAGAGTGATAATGCTTGTATTATGCAGGCCAATTTTTCGTCTGCTATGAGGGTTGGAAGGCACATAACTAACCATGTTAGATACATGACAAATTCTATTTATTAAAAAATATATATTAAAATTTGTCTGATGCAACGAGGGTGGCAGGCAACAAATGTGTTATTTTGAATATCTACCTCATAATGATGCTTACAATTTTATTTTTCAAAATGCTCTAATTACATAATTGCACGACCATATGTGATGCATTAGTAATAACCATGTAGTTGTCGAATACCATATACAATTATGTGAGTAGATAAAATTATGGTGTAGACTTTGGTATGGGTGTACTGAATATGGCATCTGTGTGTACAAGGGAAAAATATAGATCTAACACTAAAAAACATAATAAATGACGGATTGGGAACACATTAAATGTTTGTATAACATTTAGCAGGTATGTATTGTATATGGCCAAATTGAACAAATGTCTAAATCATATATGTAGGACTAATTAAATAGTATCTAATTCGTTTGAGTTTAAGCATTGAGTAAACAAGGTACGACAAGTGGGAAGTGCATTGCAAAAAAGGGTAGTCACAGAATGGTATCAAAGGTTTTATGTTAGGCATGAGTAGTGAATATTTTGTGGCACTAGAACAACATTCCATGTACAATAACTATGATAATAGATAGATTGAGATTTTGCCGATTGATGTTATATATATCTTATATATATGTGGCAGATCGTTGAAGGCTGTAGTGAAGTGATGTGTGAGGAGTATAGCAATGGGTTTGGAAGGAGTGTGTTCATCTTCCACACTTCAATGATGCATGCCATAAAGACAAGGGATTTAACATGTATGAGAAAGTATTTCTACAAATGATGGGAACAAATTAAGAGGGCCAATGTTATACTCCTCCCCTTACTCAGCCACCAACACTGGCATTTTCTTGTGGCATCACATGGATACAAGAAGATTCTACACTATACCAGCATGCGGCCTGGGAGGAGGTATAACAAGCCAAACAACCAATCATGCTTACGACGATGACACAATGACTGTGGTAAGAGTTCACTTGAATTTTGTAATGTCTATCTGATTTGGTAATTGATACTATTAGTCAGTTGAATATATCTTATTCCATGATGCACGTTGCATCACTAAAAACCTTGTTGAGTAAGATAAGTGGTGTTCCTGAACAAGGGTGGAGTATAGTCTTTGACAACAAAGCAGATCAGCAACGAACCAGTTCAAATGACTGCGGGTTGTACGTGATGCGCTGGATGTAATGTGTGTGTACATGCCAAAGAATTGAAGAATTGTATGGTGATGAATATCACCAGCTTACAGGACAAAATGCCGTGGAGATACTTAACTTGAAAAACTATGTTAACGAAGGGGTTGTCTGATAAATGAAGATTACAAGTTTGTATTGCATGGTTCATTTGGTAAACTTTGGGTACTCCCATGGGTGGAAGACTATTTTTGTGTCTATGCAGAAAACTCTATATGTAATGCATGAAGTTGTTTTGTTAAAAGGAGCCAACTGTTTATGTTTGATCCGTGCTATGAATGCCCTGAATTATGTATATGTTGTTGTGTGTAGCGGGTAACTGGTAATAGACATGCAAGTCCTGGAGAATTAATATATATGTCTGTAGTGTTGGCAACACATAGGTTTTCAGTATAACATGGGTAAGTTCCTATAAAACTATGAATGGTGATGAGATTTGTATTCTGGTTTGCTGATTGATATGTTTGACTGAATTGATAGTGTACATACTTGTGAAATTATTGCAAGTGAACTTTTGCAATGAGTATGTTTTTCTGGTAATGCATGTCTTGCTATGTAGCAAACAAAGTGGACTGTTGAGTGATGTTCTATATATACTATAAGTAATTTGAAAGGATTACAACATACTACAAAGGGCTCTTTTGTAGCATACTTGTAAAATTCTTAATGTGGTAATGTAGTGTAAGTGTAAAATGGCACAATGTTTAGTTGAGGTCCATGCTATGAATTGCCCTGAATTAGTAATACGTTGTTGTGTGTAGCAGGTAGGTGGTAATAGATAGTGAAGTCCTGTGGAATTAGTAGTATATAAATGTGCAGCATTGGTAACTCATAAGATTTCAGTATAACATTGGAAGATTCATCTAATATAGTTAATGGTATCAAGATTTGTAGTTTGGATCACCGATGA
Source organism: Alisma plantago-aquatica (assembly GCA_963693085.1). Taxonomy (NCBI): domain Eukaryota; kingdom Viridiplantae; phylum Streptophyta; class Magnoliopsida; order Alismatales; family Alismataceae; genus Alisma; species Alisma plantago-aquatica. The sequence continues at coordinate 1,152,819,089 of OY856411.1, forward strand.
ATTTGTTTGGCTGAATTAGTGGTGTACACACTTGCGAAATTTGTGCAAGTGTTCTTCTATAATGAGTATGTTTTTCTGTTAATGCATAGTTGCCTATGTAGCAGACAAAGTAGGTTGTTCCGTGATGTTCTGTATTCACTGAGTGGTTTTAAATGCTCACAACTCTCTTTAAAGGGCTAGTTTGTAAGGTTGCGACTGAATGCGGTAATGTAGTGGCAATGTAAAATGAAGACAATGAAAATTTACCAAAATGATAGTGTGTGTTGATGTATATACATTGGAAATGTTCACATAACTGGGTAAGAGTTGGGGTGATTGGGACTACCAAAGTCTTGAGTTGTTTGGTGTGTGAGCGTGTGGTGGGAGTAAACATGGAAGGTTCCTGACATGATGATATATTGTGTTTTCATGAACATGGTTGTGTGAGGGTATAGATGTGACGTACTGGCAGGGTATTGATGATCACAACACTTGTCAAAAATAATCATATGTATGGTTAAAGGGTGTGGATCAAGATACTAACAAGATAGGGTGTGTTAATAACCTTGAGTCTGCATCAACTAGTTAAGTGGGCAGAAGTGTGATGCGACAAATCTGGAATGAAGGGGAAGTGTAGGATTATGTGGCATAACAAGGTGTGGCTTGAATGATGGGAAAAATAGCAAAGGACGGAAGGAGAAGTGTATGGGGGGTTTCCCTGGCAACAAGGTTACTGGGTGGGTATGTAATCACGTTATGTTTGGGTGGTTGGTAGCAAATTGTGGAATAACAATGGGTGGATGCTGGGAAGTTGTTTGATTTCTATAGAAACAAACTTGTTTGGATGTTGATTGGGCTGAATGGTGCTATGTAATGGTCAAGCGTATTAACATTGTATGCATAGTTGTCTGATAACAACCGATATAGATGTAGTCATATTATACTTGTTTGGTAAACGATAAAAGCATGTTACTACTTTGGTGTTATACCTATATGGACTGTTATTTTGATGCACTTTTGAAGTGAATATATATTACAGACATGTATGAAGGTGTGACAGTGGTGTTAAAGTTGAGGTTGGGATTTGCTAAAAAATGCATCAAACATGTTAGGTAAATTGATATTGTGACATATTGTGCTGCAATTAATTCATTGGGTTTAAGTCATGAGGATGTAGTGTGATATAAATTGAGCAAGTCAACAAAGTGTGCCAACAAGTAGGTACAAGCAGGTTGTAGTTGTATAACCTAAATGTGAAAATTACAATTTCTTACATTTGAATAACGGTTTACATTTGATATTGGGTACTAAATTCTTTTTAGATGGAGGTGTAGTACAATGTCTATACAGTGGGATATAGTTAATAATGTATACTATCAAAAACTCCACATACAATGGAAAAAATAATAACCAAACAAATACAACGACCCAAACTATGTCTGTTGTGACATGAATTCCAGCCATGCAGAAACTAGGTGCGAAGGAGCGTAAGTTTGTTGTGCTAGATCTGTATGTAACTGTGTTGCTTGATGAGGAGGACCTAAATTGATGATGTAACTATTTGCATTGAATGCACTCTTGGTTTTCTTTGTAGATTGTTTCCCTTTGTTTTTGTTTTGAGCAGTGGCAGTTGATGTTTTCTTGACAACTTGCATTTCTTTCCAGCTTTTTTTACGCATAATGGGAGGCCTTCCAATATTTTTAGCAATGCTTGGGTCTTTTATGACATTAACATCTTCAGAAGATTGGCTTTGTACCTTTCATATTCAAGTAGATCATGTAAAAAGAGTGGTTTTTTACAGCAACCATAAAACATTTAATACAAATGAGCAAAATATGGGCGAGGTTATGATTAGTAGAGGTGTTATGCACGGTTAAAGATTGTAAAGAAATGTTAAAGAAAATTAACGGAAATAATTTATACATCAGTATTTATAGATAGAGAAAGCATATGGAGTGATTTAGAGTAAAGGGGTTCCTATGTTGAAAAGTATTGGGTAACGTGATAAGAAAAAGTGCATACAAGAAGAACTCTATAGTGTATGGTAAACATATGATATGTATAATACATACGTATAATACTCATTGCTAGGTAATGACATTACTACCGATTTATGCACCGTGATAGTAGAACAAGTAAATTTGTGGTATACAACCTTTTAAAATTGCAGTGGTCCAAAATGTCGTCAAAAAAGTCCCCTGACAGTAGTACAATTTAAGAAAATAGCAGTGCTTAAATGTATGATTCTTGGAATTATAGTAGAAAATTTTGTTTTCATGTTACAAAGATTAAGTGAGTGGCTGATGGATTGTAAATAAATGGTCGGAAAGTGCACAACACCACACGTATGCATATGAAGTAATATATGATGTACTTACACTATTATTAGGATGCATTCGTTGCTCTATTTTGCAGGTTTGTATTGTTGTGAGAACTGCCTTCCTGACAATATTATAGTGGTGCTCAGAAATCTTGGCCATGGAAAAAAATATTTGGCACATGTTTGTGATATCTTCTGCTCTTGCAGATGACTCCATACTCATGCCCGTGTGTTTTTCACCAATAGTTTTGAAATCTCTTGTGGTGTCCTTCCTCCACCTAGCTAATGCATACTGCATGGACAACCTGTCTACCCTATAATTCCTAATAAGAACATAGAGTGAGTGTTTGTACATTAGTCCCTTGCATTCAAATGAACAAAAACTACGTAACACATTGTCCTGGGTTGAGTCATATGTGACTACAAACTATTTCTAAACAAGGCTAGATTCAGTTTCAGTTAGGTACACCCTGCGTTGCTCATTAACACAAAAAGTAGATAATGTGGATATATTTTTCAATATGACAGCCTCACAATTCATCATTCTCTATAACTCAATTTGGAATTTCTTGAACATGTTATGTGTGTAAGCAGTTCTAGCATCTATCTCAATCTGAAAATCAGACCTTAATTGAACAACCTTGTATAGATCGTTGGAATCGGCATGGTGCTCTACCTCCAGGCGTGCTTCTTGTGCCTGTTGGTATTGATGGATGAATGGTTTCAATGATGTTTTAGAGTTCACTTAATTGTCAAAGAAAGAATTGATAGACTCACTCTGTTGAGTTATTATCATGTTGGCCCAGAAGAAGTCGTCAACGTACGCATGTACCCACATTTGACACAAGTGGTACATGTGAGAAAGCCACCCTTATTGATTTGTCTTGCATGAGAGTGTTGCGGCTTCCCAGTTCTTTTCAAAAGCCTCAATCGTTGGGCTTTCGTATACAACATTCCTGATTAGTTGTGATGCATTTGAATTTTTGTCTAACTTGTTAGGTAATTTCCTCATAATGTGCCGGAGGCATAGACGGTGCCTTGCATTAGGAATGACAGACCAAATACCGTTTATTATAGGTTGTGTTTGATCAGTTACTATGCCCTTAGGTGGAGTGCCTGAGCACAATTAAAATATAATAACACAATTGAGATGGGTGAAGTATTTGTTTAAATAGAATTAATGCATATAATTTTTCATCATACGTAAATATAGAGTATTTAATGTGTAACATTGAGTCTGGGCAGTGTATGCCATTACCTGTGATGCTAGTTCTTGGAACAACATATAAAGGCTGATAGTTGTGCATCTATACAGATGGCATGACCTATATGTGCAAAAATACATCTCGCAGAACTGAGTTAGTTGTGGAGGAGGTGTTCATTTGACGAATTCAGTGGACTAAAGGGGGTATTTGATGAATCAACCAACAAATAGACAACCAACCAACCAAATAATGGAAATATTACATTTATACTATAGAGAAATATGTAAATTATAAAAAATATGTATGGATAATAAAATGTAACAGAAGATGAGTGATTCTCCTAGATAAGATTTGAATGAGAAGCTTTGAAAATACAGAGTTGTAACGCACTATGTACATATAATACAATAAAATGAGAAGGAGGAATTATAGTGCGACAAACATGTTATTGCTTGTTAGTATAACAGATTGAACATATTAAGAAACTGCTACGCATAAACTGTAAAAGGAAAAAATAATTGAGTCAACTAGGTTTAACATTAACCAGTGAGACAACTTATGAACGAAAACAAATGTTACGTTGGACCATAGTAGCATCAAGCTGCAGGTCATAATTTGCAGTATAGTAATATTTATGGAACTACAGGTCATAATGTGCTCACCCATGCATTGCGGCCAAGTTTGGAAAAGCCAAATATAATTATCCGTTGTTTCTTCACATAACAGGCCATAGCCGAGCAAGATGGAATGACCATGATGGTTAATCCCAACGAATGGTATAAATGGTATTTCATATCTATTCGTCAGGTATGTTGTATCAAAGGTAACAACATCACTGAAGTGTTTGTATGCCATCTGAGACCTTGGGTCTTCCCAAAATACATTTTGGAGAACTCCTTCTTCATTCAAGTCTAGAACATAGAAGAAGTTTGAGTTTTCTTTTTTCATACGAACAAAATATGTTTGTATTGCATGGGCATCACCTTCCCTTAAACGGAGCTTCCATGAATGAAGCAAATGGTTATTCATGTCCTTATGTGTGAACGAAAATTTGTCATAACCTCCAGCTTCACATACTAAGGATGACATAGTTTTTGATGCGCCAATGCCTGCTGCATCATTGAAGTCAATATGCCTCTGAACATCTACGGGTATTTTTTGCTTGGATGGAAGATGCCTAATCATGTGGTTGGGAAGAATTTGGTGGTTGTGTTGAAGGTTAAATTTAGAAATCTGATATTCGCCAAATATTTTGTGTTTCAATTTAAAATATGATTTGTATTTTGTACGTGTAGTTGGCTTGTACCGGTACAGAGAATCCTTACAGTTGTCTGGTGGCTTCCCACCCTTAATACAAGAGAACATGATCCTTAAGGTCTCATTACAATGTCTATCCTTATGTGAGTGCGAGATTTTGATACCAAATCTAGAAGTGTCTGCATACGCCTCATAGAACTGCCTTGTCCATTCTATACTTGGAAACTTTATGCCTATCTCAGGTGTTGGTATGTTACCGGAAGTTGTGATATTATCGGGTGTATTCAGGGAGTTGGGATGGGTCTGACTTGTAGATGAATGCTCTATATCATCCTTTGTCAGCACTATAACGTGAGCTGACTGTGATGCGTGAGTGACATTGAAGCCTTCATCTATAGTAATCACTTCATTGACATGAACACATTGCTCATCTGGGTCTTGGTTCAAATCGACGACAATTACTTCTGAATTCTAAGACATTTAAGAAGGTAATGAGTGCAAGGAACCTAAAAGCACAATGGAATTACTAGTTGGATATAAAAGTGAAAGTACTGCATGTTTAAGATGTAAATTGGTTTATGGGAAAATAGGAGAGTAAGTACGTTGATATGTGAAAATGGTTAATAACGAGGTATGAGGTCAATAGTGGTTATTTTGTATGTTATGGTAGTCAAATTTAATATAAAAGGGAATGTTACTGCAAGATATAAATGAAATCATTTTGTTATGTGACTGTAGCGACAGTCGTGCAGATTGTTGTATGGACAGATTGTAACCCTTAAAACTTTACCGTAATTTAAGTAAAGATTGCTGAATATATTTGTAAAGCATACCAATCGTGTAATAACGCATACCAATCGTATAATATTTGAAAAACATAGCTTAAAAATATTTGTAAAGATTGCTGAAAAAAACTCCTGCGAACTTGAGTTACAGTGTAATAAAGCATAACAAGCGTGAATACAAAAGCAAGAAAACCTTGACAAACAACATAACAAAAAGTCACAAACACAAAATGGTTTACATTAATGTGTTAACGCGGTAATACATTGAAAAGGAAAACTCCTAGAAATCTGAGTTAAAGTGTAACAAAACCAGAGCAATAAGTACTCTAACAGAAACCTTGGCAAACTATGTATAATAAAACAAGAACACAAATGGAACGATTGATGGTAAACAAATGGCAAAGGATAATGTGGTGTTAATTAAAGAGGAAACTTGTTAGCAAAACTCATGCGTAGCTGAGTTACAATGAAAACATTCAGTGCAATCGGGGCAATTAGTTATCTAAAAGAAAGGTAATCGTGACAAACTACATATAAGAATAACAAGAACAAAAGGGAGAATGAAAAATGGTCAAGGATTGGCAAGATTGTTGGTCTACAAATGCTAAAGGTTAACGGCTACTGAGGTGTTAAAAACAAGTGTAATTCTCCAAAACCAAACCACATGAGTGCTATGGAACAGACAACATGATAGTTAAGTTAACAGCTAAACAGGGTGTTATGTAACATTGGTTGTGCTTATTTCCTTACTCCACTGAGAGTTAATTAATAATGTTTATGCATAATAATGACACAAGTTGGTTATTGATGTCGTTGTGTATTGAAGATGGCAATGATGTAAACAAGGACACATCAAGCTACTGCTAAGAGGTTGCAATAAAAACCCATGCACTGAGTAACTGCCTAATTAGCTTGGAACTTGGTAGCGGAGTGGTTATGTTAACCTGGGTGACAACTTAGTACATACTACACTGAGTGTTGGTGTAGCTAAACTCGGGTTGTTAAACTGAAGGGGAGCTTGACAGTGACATATAACAAGGTCTGTCTGAGTAAATAACAATGTTTGTTTTGACGAGTTAACATAAAATGTTTGTTGTTGTGTTTGCCATGTTTGTTGTTGTGTTTGTGGCAAACGTTAGGTGATGTTGTTGTTGTGTATTGAAGATGAGAACTATGCAAAACAAGGTTACATCGAGTAAGGAGTATTAGGATGCCTACAAATACATGCTGCTATGTTACTGGTTACTTAACATGTGCACGGATAACAAGATTGTTATGTTATAATCGATGACACCTTACTAGAAATAAAAAACAATGTTACATCGAGTTGCTAGTATTAGGTTACCTAGCTACTTAGCATTTAATCTGATAACAACATTGTTATGTTAAAATCGGTAACAACTAAGTACAAAGCAAACATAATGCGCAAACCTTGTTAACCGTTGTGACGTTACCATCGAGAGGCAACATTGTTGCAACTCCAATAACGCCCCAGTTGTCTCTCCTTAAAAACCTGGTCTAGGTCTTCCTGTAGCGTCGAGGATGAGTCGATCAGCGGAAAAGGAGATGGGCAAGCCGAGTCCTTAGAAACCTGCTCTAGGTTTTTCCGTAGAGCAGAGGAGGAGTCCGCTAAGGGTCATATGTATATCATTTTCCTTTACAGATGGAGATAGCCGGTGCACCATAAGTGGATACGAACCGGCCGGATAGCAACTGCAAGCGTTGCATTGTATGGCTTACCACTGGTCTTTGCTCCCACAAGTCAGTTGGTATCATAGTTTGCCAGCATAAATGTCTGGACAGGCGACAGGATTCGTAGTAAAGTTTGAGGAAAGCACTCGGGCTGCTGTCGCACCATGCATTGATAATGGGGCATCGTCGACGGGGACCATGACTGCATGTCGGTCACGCGCCGCCTCATGGAAACCAGCGGCGCTGCTCGTTCTCACATGTTGCTTGTGCATGGCCACGGTAGCCAACAATGGCTATCGTGGATTTTCCTTCTCTGTCCAATTTGCTTGCTCCTGCACTTTCAAAAGCGCCGACAATATGGTTGAGAGGTACTTTTTGCAGAGAAACCCACAGCGCACTCACTGCTGAAAGAATATGGAACCATGCACTTTCATGCAATGAGAGTTAGTGGGCCATGTGAGTATAGCTATGACACTATAGTATTATGTTTATACTTGATTATTTACTAACTTCTTGTAATAGAACTTACGGAATTGATTACTAAACTTATTCGGATTTTATCAACTTACTCAAGCTTAGTCTTGTTCGGACATGTATGGTATAGTATTGTATAGAAAGTTACCGTATCAACTTGGTGTGATGTGGGCATAAAACAGCTATATATAAAACTTGTATTAGAAGATGCCTGTATCTGTTTTATGATAAATACATTCCGTGTTAGCTGTATCATTTAATATACCAATACCACACATCTCATATTGTAATATATGTTTTTTGACAAACTAACTATTATCATAATCATATATAGTCTTTCTAGGTAAAGCTGGCAAATTGTAAAACAAAAGATGGCAAACAAGTGATAAACATGACAACTCACCACCATCACTTTCCAATTATTCCATCAAAACAAGCTAGATGTTGAATCTTAGTTACATCTTCCCACTTCACTGTATGTAGGATTTCCGGCCACTAACATTGCCAATACTTGGACGTCAATTAAGTGTGTTAATAGTAATTTGAACGATATCATATATGGACGGAATTTAACAAAACTTGACCATATGTTTTTTTTTTCAGGTTAAGTTTAGTCACATCCTACCAACAGTCCAGTTTGGTGTAACGAATTCTCGGCCTAGTATGATTCGTGCTTTTAAGATAGATGGCAATTAACTAGATATGACGGAATGTTTTGGTATTCTTTAATACTAACTCGCAGTAACATACATTAGTCAATTAGCATTTAAAATCTATTACGTTATTCTTAGAAAAACATTTGGTACACAGCATATTAGATCAACACAATTTTTACCGGTTTATATTCCAATACAGGCTATAATATACCAAAGAGATATATTGATTTACATGGAAATATACAATATTATTTTTTTAAATATATAAAAATATTGTCTAATATACTATAGCTGAATAATACAAAGTAAGTGAATTTGTTATGATAATTGTTAGTAGCGTCGGAGAAAGTTAACCAACCCAAGAAAGTTAATTTTCTAAATGTGTAGTAGCGCAGGCATGATGCTTCGTTGAAACCAAATATGTTCCAGAAATGTAATGCCCAAACTTTGCCCAACACCCCACGGAGGTGACATTGGACCTTAATCAACTTGAAAAGATCATAACATAATTTGACTTGACCCAGCTGTAACGTGTGTATATATATATATATATATATATATATATATATATATATATATCTATATATATATATATATATATATATATATATATATATATATATATATATACTATAAAAAGAGTGAATGTTTTGTAAAAATTACAACTGTGCCACTAACCAATCATATCACACCATTTTAAAATTGTTGACCTCTCCCTAATCCTCCTCTTCTCTCCTTTTTTGGAAAGCATTTACTATTTTTTTTTCAAAACTAACAACCGTACACCCCACTTTCTCCCGTCTCTAATGACCGATGTCCAATTCTCTCTTCGCATCTTACGAAGGGCATCTCCACGATTAACTATTATCTCCAACAAACACTATATTATCGCCAACAAACATCCCACTATTTCACGAAACAATTTGTCATTATCCATACTACACACGTTCTTCACCCGTCTTCTACCAAATGACCTCTATACTAGCATTAAAATCATCCTTGGCACACACTGTAACTAGGACCTCCCCCACCTTGCCACCTCTCCTCCCTTTAAGAAGACAAGTTTGACATCCTTCTTTGCGATGTTGGGCGGTTGTGATGCAACGTTGGCCGGGAGGACTCCAACAAGCCCCCATACATTAACCTTCCTCTCTATGCCGGACTTGACCCATTCCTAGCCCCCAGCTCCGTGCTCCTGATCACGTTCCTCTATTCCTGCACTCCAGTACCTTGAACTCAAATAGCACATGTGACACTCAGATCGTTAGTGGAAAATATGACATCTCTGCCTGAACTGCTTCTATAATAGCCAAAAGTTGACATTCATGTGCTTATCCATTGCGCTCAATGCATACATTAAACTAACAGAGGAGGCCATTTCTGTTATCGAAAGGTACACTAATCTTCTCATATAGGTACGAAGTTCTCTTGACTAAGAATGTCCAGTGGTGTGTGGAGTTCACAAGGACAATCATCATGCAAATGACAAGCACGAGTAAAGTGGAGCAACTTGTCAGAAAAAAAGGATGTTTCATGTGGCATCAACAACATAGTTGGCAAGGGTTGTTGTAAGGTATTTTGTTAGCATTTCTTGGCAACGTGTTTGAAGCGGTTGCTTACCACTACGTCATTTCGACACGGTAATTTTACTTTTATGGTTGGCTGCTCAAGTTTTACAGGAATTTGTATTTGCAAATGGATGATAGAGTGGTGAACTCCATTGGTGTTAGGGAAGCATATTTTAAATTTTTCTTTGGCATGTCTGTGTTTCCAGATCTCCCCCATGCTTTTCCGAACAAAGCAATCATGACTTATGAGTTGTGACAGTCTACGGATGAGGGGATGGCTTTTTTTATTTTCTACATCATCTATAGTTAGCGACACATGTCATATTTATTTAATTTTAATCCTATTATATCATTCTTCTGGAATTCCCTCTATCACGTAGAAGTGACGTAGTTGCAGAGGGTAACTTGGATCCCTCAGTTGGTATAAGCAAAATTCAGTCAGATCTAGATGCATTGATAGATACAAGTAAGCTCCTCCACAAAAAAGCACTCATCATATTTCCTCCCTATATATTGATATGCCTATTAACTTTCATGGTGTTTGTGGCAGCATCTACAATAACATCAGGTGGACGCTGCAGTCCCGTTGATAGCTCCACACGATGCAGTTGTCGCCGTCTGGATCACGTCCATCAACTCACTACTCACGAATACCACAATCAACTTATTCTTCGTCATGGTCACAGACTTGGTTACAAATCTTCTAATCCTGCTCCTTAAGTGAACCAGATGAAGATTGGCCTGCGACTCCGCAACCAGGTCAGGGATGCTCCTAACTGTTTACTGACAACCACCTACCATCGTTGTTTATGTACATAAAGTTAGGAATGCATGCAACTAAGAATCTAACATCATTGCTGCTTCTCTTAATCTATAGACTTTTAACTATTAAGGAAAGAGCGACATTATGGTGTTATTTATTATTAGAGCTTGCCCGCCCATGCTGGTTGTAGAGCTCCTTGATGATTAGGTCTATGTAGTTGTCTCACTATAGTTGAAGTTTAGACTGCCAAGATGCTAATATTAGTGATAACAGTTGACTAAAAGAAAGAAAAATTTCCATACAGTTGACGGTCATCCACTTGAAACGATATTGATATCTCAAATTGACACTATTGACGTTGCCAAACAAAGGTAATTACCAAGTTATATATTTTTTAAAATGGTTCGTGGATGTGGCATAGGAAAGGTTTCTAATCCCACAAAATAATCCATTCTGGCATTTGTATTGTTAAGATGTCTTCATGCTAATCATTTTGTAGTCATTTTGTAGCTCGAATACAAAATATACATATTAAAAAGTAATGTCACATGTAAGGAACTTTCTATGCCGCAAGTTTGGCCATCCTTAAAATATACATGGATACCATGAACATGACCCCATTCTTTGCTCTTTCTGGATGACGGGAACCTGCATCCCAATTATCTCTCCAAGAACGTGCATCCCAATTATCTCTCTAACATCTATCTTTATCACTGGCTTACATATCCAAAAAACTGATATGAACTCTAAGCATTTTCATGCCACTTCAGCTGCCGAGATTTCCAGCTGTTGGATGTGGCGGGTGACTCCTTTAAAGCAAGAACTACACACCTCCACAACTAAGTACAAGGCTCCAATGGAATATCACCAAAATACAAATCCAAGAGAATTTCATCGGAGATTGAACTATAAGTTTCTATGTTGGTTAAGAAATATTTCTATTTAATTGTTCTCTTTCCTTTGTCATAACCTGAGGTCATAACAAATCCAATTTACACCAACCGTATGTTAAAAGTTATTTATTTTATAGAAATTGATAAGCAAATGATTTCTTGGGAACCTTATATCTTTGTGGTGAGGATGTTTTCTCATTTTCCGCTCTAAGATCAATTTTATGCTCATTGACATGTCAAATTCTAAATATTTAATTCTTTAATTATCTTTTCCTTCAGGCCAAAAGCACAAGATCATTCATGCGTGCAAATGGGCTACAAATTATACATTCTATGGAATCAAGAAAAAAAATTGAATATATGTTGGATGTCCAAGATCTAAAATGGTTGAATTGTGGGGTTACTTTAGCTTAAAATATTTCGGTGTTAAAGACATACAATCATGCCATTTTTTTACTATGTCATGTGTAAATCAATCCACATTTCCCATTGTGTGCTTTCTGCCTATGCAATACATTGTATGTATAACAAAAATATTGGATTATTTTATCGAATGTGTGGTTAAAAGGAATTTTGTCAAAGTTGTTGTCTCATTAGAGTTAACTGTGTATGAATTTCACATGTCAGTTTTAGATTTAATGAATTAAGTGCATTGCCAAGTTTATATTCAGAGTTATTTCTTACGTTGATTACAAAATTAGAAATATACTCCCTTATATGAGAACCTTCCACTTCTCTTATGGGTTTGTATACATATTTTTTTATGACAAGGAAGCCCACATAAATATAGACACTAATAGATTCATCCTAGAAGGTTAAACTACAAGATCAGAGTTGGTGGTGGCAACTCACTCCAATGCCACACTCGATAATATATTCAGTTGTCCTAGACAATGTCTTGTCAAAGTGACTACCAGATAGTTTTTAATGCAAAGTTGAACCCGGAAGGAGTTCAAACCTGGTTGGCTGACTTGGGAGTGCCTCCTTTAACCATGCTCTAAGTGGTAGGTTTGTTTATTTCATTTGAATTAAAATAGAATTAATAAGTTACTCTCTATCTAATTATTAAAATTATAAAATAAAATTTAACAAGTTTAATTTGACACATGCATGTGCATGTATGCATTTACTAGTATATATATATATATATATATATATATATATATATATAGAGAGAGAGAGAGAGAGAGAGAGAGAGAGAGAGTCAGGCTAGAATACAGTCGAGTGTATCCGGAGCGGAATACACTCAAGTAGTTTTTCATGATGTAATTTTTTTTTTGAAAATATAATTCATTGATCTTCTTAAACATCTCGTGAACAACTCATACGCAAAATTTGAGCACATTTGGATATGTATAGCTCATGTTATGAAGACTGCAAAAATTATGCATTTCAAATTAGTTTCACGCGTCGATTTTGTTGCCCTTGGATAAGTGACTTACACTCATCCAAATGGGCTGAAAATTTGTATGTAGCCTAGTTATAGTATGACGGTGAAGATCAATAGTTTACATTTTGCAAAAAATAGTCTTGATATGCAAACACACTTGAGTGTATTTGTGCGATTTGTACACTCGAGTGTATTCTAGCCTGACTCTCACACTCTCTCTCTCTCAATATATATATATATATATATATATATATATATATATATATATATGTGTGTGTGTGTGTGTGTGTGTTTGTCTATATATATATATATATATATATATATATATATATATATATATATATATATATATATATATATATGTGGACACACACACACACAGATATATATATATATATATATATATATATATATATATATATATATATATATATATATATATATATATATATACACACACACACATATATATATAAAGAGGTAGTTTTTTTGTTTATTTACAAACCAGCCATTCAAGACCCTTCTCACCAATCAGAAGTCAACATTTTGAATTGGTGTTCTCTCCTTCATTCAATCTCTGCTCATGGGTTTTCTCATTTTTTTCCCTATTTTAATTGCTTGTAATTCACTCATTCTCAAACCTAAATAAAAATGAATATCTCATCCATAACTACTCCTCACTCTCTCATCATGTTCCTAATAACTCCTCAATTCACTCTCCACTCCTAACTATAAACGGACTTCAACCCTCCACTTAGGCACCTGATGGAGCTACCACTCACGTGGAATTGCATGCACCACTAAAAATCCTGAAGATGGTAAGTCTTTAATTTTAGTCTTTCTTATACTAGATCGAGAACTCCACCCACGTATGCTAAGATACGTGGAAGTCTTATCGTAGTATAGTTAAGGGTCGAATCCACGGGACAACGGTCTTGTTGGGAGAAACAAAATGAAAAACGTTAGAATTTCACTTAATCTCTTAATAGTAGGTACTCAGATCAAAAGGTTGGTTTGGTTATTTTTAAACTAAGAGCACATAAAGTAAAGCAAATAAGTAAATTTAAGGATGTCAACAATGATAGGGGACCACTAGGATGTGATCGGCTTTCACCTCCGCTACACATGGATCAAAACATGCAAAATAAAACATAACCTGCAACAAGAATCTAAACAGCTAGTATCTTTGTAGATTTAGTTTCCTTTCGGAGAACTAACTACCAGAAATGTGGGAATGTTGCAATGCCAACCATCCCCGAACGAATGGTCACCTACTTTGCATCATTCCCTTCGCAAAGTGTGTTCCTCGACTTTATCAAGGTTGTTCTTTCATACGTCAACTGATTCCATTTCATAGTATGAAAGTACAACGATGGAAGTGAGTTTACTCCACTTCTTGAACAACACTCCTAGATACCAAAACACATGCATGGTGGATACATGCATCAAGAACCAACATTCAATCGAGATTCGAATCTAATAGTACAAACATAGACAATTCATACTAAAAGATAAAAGATAACACAAATTGGTGATCAAGCAAAAAGCATTCATTAAACGATTGATGTTGAGATGAAAAGAAAGCATCTATATATTGCAAACTATGGATTACATTACATGAAATGAAAACATGAGTAGCGGGGCTACTCCCCACACCCTAGTGAAAGAGACTACTCGCTCATAGCTAGGGCAAAGAAGGAGGTGAGAAGAGAGAGAGAGAGCATCATCCCCACAAAGGAGAGAGGAAAGTCAACCCCTTGGAAAGAGAGAGAGAGAGAGTGACGATCTTCAAACTTCACATGTTACTCGATGATGAGGTCTCCTCTTCCCACCTTCTTTGACGAAGAGAGAGAAAGCAGCTTTAGGATGGAGTGTGGATCTCAGACCGGCAGCCTTTGGGCGGAGGATGGAAGTTGGAAAAGCTCTGGAGTAGTAGAGGCAGCCTCTGGACGTCTGAAACTTGATACATTTTGGGAGGACCCCTTGGGTCTTATTTATAGACCTTAACTGAAGTCCAAATGGTTTGGTCAGTTTTGGGTCCAAACGGTCTTGAAGACCGTTTGGGTCCTGAGACCGTTTGGACCCCGAGACCGTATGGACTTTGAGACCGTTTAGACTCTGAGACCGTTTGGGCTCTGAGACCATTTGGACTCATGCGGTCTTGAGATCGTTTGGACTCATGCGATCTTGAGATCGTTTGACTCCATGCGGTCTTGGGACCGGTTGGCTTCATGCGGTCTCGGGACTGTGTGAGTCCATGCGGTCTTGGGACTGGTTGGCTTCATGCGGTCTTGAGATCGTTTGATTTCATGCAGTCTTGGGACCGGTTGGCTTCATGCGGTCTCGGGACCGTGTGAGTCCATGCGGTCTTGGGACCGGTTGGCTTCATGAGGTCTTGAGATCATTTGACTCCATGCGGTCTTGGGACCGGTTGGCTTCATGCGGTCGTGGGACCGTGTAAGTCCATGCGGTCTTGAGACCAGTTGACTTCATGCGGTCTTGGGACCGTGTGAGTCCATGCAGTCTTGAGACCGGTTGGCTTCATGCGGTCTTCGGACCGTGTGAGTCCATGCAGTCTTGGGACCGTTTGAGTCTTTTGTGATTTTTTTTGTGTCTTTTTCTATAAGTAAAAAGGAGAAAAGTTAATCTAACAGTATATTTGCAATAAAAGAGGATAACTAGGGATTCTATCTAATTTA
Source organism: Alisma plantago-aquatica (assembly GCA_963693085.1). Classification (NCBI taxonomy): domain Eukaryota; kingdom Viridiplantae; phylum Streptophyta; class Magnoliopsida; order Alismatales; family Alismataceae; genus Alisma; species Alisma plantago-aquatica. The sequence continues at coordinate 1,152,834,771 of OY856411.1, forward strand.
TCTAAGAAAGAGTGTGGAAAATTGAAGAAAAGTACTAAGATAACATCGCAAAATTGGAGGTTATCACCCCCCCAATTTAGAGTCTAGCTTGTCCTCAAGTTAGATAGAGCTGAGGCATGTAATGGCGAGGCAAAATTTTTTTAGTTAAGATTTCCATACTCTTGTTTCAATTATAAACCCTAGATCTCCTAAGGTCGTATCGGGTCTTATTGCTTGCTTTAACTCTTTCAAGTATTGAGAGTTGCTTGGCTCTCAGGTTTCTTTCATATCTCGTAGCCTGCATTGGGACCACATTTTATTCAGTGCATGTTGTTGACTCTAATCAGCTTTATACCTCTCTGAAAAACCTATTGGAAGCTAGAGTGGGTATGAGGGTTGGCTAAAGGCTTGATGTGTAACTCCCACTTCAAGTGGGGGAGGGGTTGTCTATGCTTTTAGGATCTCACTAACGGGCACGACACATCTGCCTTCGTGAGGGCAGCTGAATGTGCCGGCCGGGTGAGTCCTTTATAAGCCTTTCATATATTTAGATACCTTAGGGTTTCACTACCGGGCACGACACATCTGCCTTCGTGAGGGCAGCTGAATGTACCGGCCGGGTGAGACCTTCATTGGTCCTTTATATAGATCCTTATTTATGGCACAACTCTCATAGTTTTATTCAACTCTCTGGCTTTTATTTGTAGACTCACAAGCTTAGGATTTGGGGTGTTTAGGGAATTTATTTTGGGCGGCCAAGCCTCTTTTATTTGAAGAGAGGAAAGTTGTTCTTAGAGTTTTTCAACATGCACTTATTTTAATGGTCGACTGCGAGACTTCTTGATTTGGATGTCTCCTGATGCCCCTCTTATCCTTGAGAGCTTGGCTTATTTCGGCCATGATATTGACCTATGGAGAGTCAGATGTAGAAGTGAAACAAAAGCATGAAAATTAATAGAGGAGAGGCATTATTAAGTCGCCATTATATGTCTAAGTGCTATTCTTATTATTACTTTTGCGGACTAACATGATTCTAAAGTTAGCTGAGGGTGACTTTGTTCCAAAAGGGATGTTCTTGTTTATGTGCAAAGTTTATTTTAACAGGGAAAATACTTTTTAAAACAAAAATTAAATGCGCAAAGAAAACTGTAAAATTTTATACAGAATTGAAAGAAAATGTAGAGAGGGAGGGGTATTGAAAATGATACCTCGCGCTTGTCAATGTACTTCCCCCCTTAACTTATCACTCACTCTGGCCGTAGAGTGTCAAAGTGATAGTTTGAGAAGTACAAGGACAAGGGCACCAGGCTTCTGTTAGTCCTTTATTGGAGCCATGTGTGCGGAGGAGATTAGCGGCGAACTTCCCTCGTAATGTGTGATAATCCACTTCTGTCATGTCCTCTACTGGTCTTCCAAGTACCATGATGGTGTACATCCAGTAGAGGATGTGGAAGACGTAGTCATTTGATTCCCGAATCTGTTGGGGACATCTATGGCTGAAGGTTGGGCGGTGAAAGTGTTCTTTGCCGTATGCCCTTGTGTGCTGACTTAAAAGATCAATTAGGCTGTCGGCACATTCCTTCACCACCTCCTCCGTGGGCGTCTTTGGTGTCACGACATATTTCTTCTGCCGTGGATTGAACTGGCTGTCGGAACTGTTGTAGATGATAGTTGTTCCTTCATGTAGGTTTGTTGTCAGAAGCATCCAGTGCTCTTGGTGAAGGAAGGGGAGCATAATAAATTTCAGTGACGTATGTTGTAGGAAGGAAATTAGGGCTTCAGTTGTTCTGAAGTTCTTTAGCTTTAGGAGATCGTCCTTCATGTATGCGGATGCCATATAGGTAGTAGGGTGATTCTGTCTGAGAAGAAATTGATAGGCAACCATCAAGCTCACGGATAGAGACCCTTTTATCTGTACAGTTTCCCATAGCGCATCTGCCATGACCAGAATATCACCGGACATGAAAACGAGTTCATCTTTCTCGGCGTAAAGCCTTGACATGATGAGGCGAAGTTCATTGTCGGAGAGACTCTTGCAAGCTGCGAGGTCAAAATCTGAAAAAGTTGGTTCTATGGAAGATAGGGGCACCATTTGTGATGAAGATCTCCTGATGGTTGCCCCTGATAACAGATCTATGTCCCCTTTATCCTGCTCCAGATCAAAATTGGAAGGGTCACATTTTCTTTCCTTGGGGACTATGGCGGGGTGTTTGTTTTTCTCCAACTCTTTTAAAGTTTGTCTGAAAGGTCACTTTTGCGGACGTTGGATTGTTGAAAAGAGGTAGTGAGGGATGTCGTCTGGTGCCATTGTCGGGTCCTTGAAGAACTGTCTATCAAAATAAGTTCCACGGCGTAACGCCCTCGCAGGGAGTGAAAGTCTTCTGCGACCACTTCGGTGAAAGGGATTTCTTGGTTTAGGGCTTGAATGTGACGGATAGTGCAAAAAGCACAATCCCCAGATCCCTCGGTAGTTTGGACTGTGGGTTGATGATTTGGAACCAGGGTTGGCTCCAATCCTGGCGGAAGGGGGCGTGCATCCCAAATTAATTTAAGGAGTCGGAAAGGTATACATCTTGCTTCTCCGGCTTCTTCTCCAACAAAATTTATCGTTCCGACTGGTAACTCACTGGCACAAAAATTGTACACATTGGCATCACGAGCCTTGGTGTCTAAAATCATAAACAACCAATGGTCGGAAACTTCAAATGGTATGGTTAGGTATCGTGCCCTCCGTGCTAAACCAGCACGCAGCCGCTCTATTGACTTTGGTCATATTTCTTTGTATAGCACGCCTATGGATAGGGCAGGTGAGGCATTAAAAATTGGTTGCTGCCTCTTTGAGCTTCTATAAACTTCTATGCAGTTGGCGAGCAGGACACGGAACATTGCGAGCGAGATTGTTGACTGTGGTCGTAGGATGTTGCTGAAATCTTCACATGTCAACTTGCGCTTAGTCTTTGTATTGTGGTAAATAATGTCTCCCCCTTCTTTGACATCGTCGACAATAGTGTTCAGGATGAATATGTCCTGAGCATCTAGTGTAGAGATGGCCGCCATATCTAAGTCATGCATCTTATGAGGTAGAGGTGGTGGCGGGGGAAGCTCCTGCGGAGGGGGTGGAGGAGTTTGTTCCAAATCTTCTATAAAGCTTTGCAGATCTTCATCTAAATTAGAAGCCGAATCGAGTTCTTCATCTGTATCTAAACGTACTCGTTCTGATTCTTCCTGTTTAGGGGAAGGGCACTGATTGGTCAAGAGCGGAGAAAAGTGAAGTGGTTGTAGCTGGTGGGCTTGTGCTGCTTCCTAGTATACATTGATGGAACTCAGCAAAAGCTGCATCTTTTGCAGCCTCCCCCAAGGATCCCAAGGCAGAGTAATCAATGAATTGATCCCCGTATGATATATTCACATTTTCATTGTGGGCGGGGGACTTGGGATCTTGCCCACCTTCTTGGTGGTGTTTGTTATATCCTTTCTGAAATTGTTCTGCTCCTTGTCTTGGCCCCACCCCAACATCGTCTGGGTCATCGGGTTTGTCATCTGAGGAGGTGGTGTCGTCGTTGGAATCTGCTGAGGAGTCAGAGTCATCTTCTTCTTCATCATCATCATATTTTTCACCGGCTGCTTTGTCCGATAGTTTCTTCTGTGTTGTTTTTTTGCACTGTCGATGGGTGGTTTGTAGCTCGTCAAACGCCACTTGCACATGCTCGTGTGTTTCCAGCAGTGCGTCATGTGTTTCCTTGAGATCTGAGTATCGTCCCTCGGCAGAGAGGAGTCACACTGTAAGATGTGTTACTTTAGCTCATAATTATTGGATTTCATTGTTTGCCGACTCCTCTTTGTGATTGTTGAGCTGTGTGAGAGTGTTACTGATGTCATCCAAGCGCAAGCTAAGAGCTATTTGTTGCTACTTGAGCTCACGGAGGGTCTTAGGAAGAGGTTGAGTCTGCGTAGAGATCCTATCAACTTGCTTGGCCATCACTTCTTGTTGGCTTTTTACTTCAAGGACCAGCTCGAGCAAGTTGTTGCAGCGGTTGTCGATGCGATCAACTTGTTGGGCTACTACATCTTGTCGTTGCTGAAAACCTTGAAGGATGCTTGGCAAGGCATGGTTCTGCTCATCGATCTTGGTGACCTGTTTAGATATTCCCTACAGACAAGAAAAAATAGAATACAATATGTTAGAAGGGTCGGTGAGGAGGTTTCAGATGGTGTCGAATTGACGTCCAAATTCCTCACTGACATTTGTAAAGGGGACCCCGGTTATGGAAGGGTGGGGTGTTTGGGGTCAGAGTGGAAAGGTTGTAGTGTCTTATGGAAGAGAGATAGTTGATGGTTCCAGGAACTGCGTGGTGACTATAGATGGGGTCACCAGCGATGCCGGGTTGGTGGTGGATGGGAAAGGTGGTGATATTCCTGATGAGAATGGTGGGATCGATAGTGTTCAGGAAAAAACGGTCGAAGAGGAAAATGTGGTGAAGTCGTACGTAGGAGTGGGGAAATGGATGCTCGAAGAGGAAAAGGTTGAAATGGAGGACGCGGGTGGTGGTGTGGTTGTAGAGAAAGAGGATGTGATGGACATCATTGTGGAAAATGATGGGAGAGTGGTTGATTGTGGAAAGGTGGAGGGTGGTGGAGTGGCGGTGGAAGTAAGTTCAACATTTAGAGTCATAATGAAAGAGTTTAGAGATGAGGTGGTGATTTGTTCTTCAGGGAGGGGGGGTGGTTTGGCTCTGGATGTGGTTTTGATGTTGGTGTCCCCAACAGCTGTTGTTTCTGCGAAAGTCTTTTGGAAGGTTGTTTCATTGGAATTTTTGTTATATGATCTGTCGGGGCTGTGATACTGAGCTCAGTCTGCCCCGCCTTTACTTTTTTGTCGGTTTCTTTAACCGAAGCTATGAGTTTTGTAAGCTCCTCATCAGTGAAGAGGAGTTTTTCCGTGTCATAATCTGCAAGCTCCGGGAGCGGTAGCAAAGTTCTGGATGATTTGATAATAGGGTAGAAAATGTAATATAACTTTGCATCCTTTTCTTTGATGATGTAGGAGTTTTTCAAAGTTTGTTCATTGGTAAGGATGTTGCCCTTTATCTTCTTGCATCTGGGTAGAGGTCTGTCCATTTTGAGATATTTGATAATAGATGTGATATGCCCCCCATGCAAATTTCCTTCCCCAGGGCGTAAGCGGATAACTTCTAGATCATGTGACATCCAATGTTGACTAGCATCCTATGTAGGATTGACCAGAGAACAAAAAGATATGAAATTATGACATTCCCACCTTCTATCCTGGGGAAGAGTGCACCGGTGAGAATTTTATGCAGTGTGTGCACTAATCCAGATTATATGTTCGAGGCCTTGTATGTCTTTGCCTCATAGGTGGCGATCCCTATCAGGGATTTCTAGAAGTTATGTCTGTTGAATTGGGCATTCTCTGTTCCAACAACTTTGGCTTTCTTGAGCTGCTCCTGGTTGTCTATAAAATTTTCATTCAGCATGTTTTCTGTGATGACAACCTTGCTATCGAAGAGCTTGGTGACCAGCCTACGGTCGCCTCCATCTCTTGATCTATCCATAATGTCGACAACTTCTTTGGTAAGATGAGTAAAGAATTCAGTTGTAGGTTCGGTGTAGGAGGTCTCAGGGGTGAAACATAGCCGTGAAAGATTTGCATTATCGAGCAAACTGAAGATTCTGTTGTAAATCCCCATCTTCATTAGTACGTTAGGGTAGATGTACTTTGTAGGTTTAAGGGATTGATTAATGGATGGTAGGGTGTGGATGTATAGGTTTTCTGGTGGTGGTGTTGTAGTGGTGATGAGAGGGAAAATAGGAACAATGATGGTGGCGGAAGTGGCAGCAGATGTGGTGGTTTGTTGAATGTATCCTGCTAGGGTTTGTTCCCTAGTGGTGGCGGGATGAACCTGCTTCCTTGCCCGTTTCTTTGGTTGTTGAGTTGTAGTGGCTTCCTGGGCCTTCCTCTTCCCTATGCTTTTTGTGGTGGGGGATTCCGCCTCGGGAGTTGGCTCATATTTTGAGCCCTCATCATTGGAAGAGATTTCTTCCACTTCTTCATCGGGCCCCTCTGCTAGGCATTTGTTGATGCGATTAATTTCACACAGGGCCGCTATGATGCTGACCTTTGGTGGGGCCTTGCCTGTCTCATTGTAGTTATCGACGATCTTTTCGAGCCTGGCTCGATCCTCTATTAGTTGTTCCCTTGTCCAGAAGGGAGCATCGTCGATTCCAGTGGGTTGCTTTGCTGGTGAAGCCATTTCTGAAAATGGAAAATCATGTGTTAGAATAACAAGTTTATTATAAGAAAAATTGGGTTTTATTTATGTGTTTTTATGTTTTAATGAAAAATAAGTGGTTTTGAAAAGCCAAACGGGTTGGAGATCGTTTGGTCCCAAACGGTTTCAAGACTGTATGGTTCCAAACGGTTTGAAGACTGTTTGGTCCCAAATGGTTTCAAGACCGTATGGTTCCAAACAGTTTGAAGACCGTTTGGTCCCAAACGGTTTGACGATCGTTTGGTCCCAAATGGTTTCAAGATCGTTTGGTCCCAAATGGTTTCAAAACCATTTGGCAGGTGAAGCGTCGGGGGTCAGCCGACGGCGATCAGGACGACGATGTCTAGGAAGGGGGGTGTCGCGGCGGCGCCGAAGATGTAAACTGTGGTAAAGATGGTTGCAGAGGCGGAAAAGATAAAGGTGCAATAGAACAGGGAGCCGCGACGGCGTTGTAGGCGTCGGCGTTTAGCAAAGACGGCGGCGGTGCACAGACGGAAGCGCTGGTTGAAACTGCATGCTGAGCTACCTTGCAGAACCAGTAGGGGATGACGATGGTGATGTGAGGAGAGGAGGTGACTAAGTGCAATCACCAAGAATACACATGGGGTCAGGAAGGAGGATGGCGGAGAGAAACTAGGTAGTGGGTCATGCGGGAAAGGGAGCAGAGATGGAACAGTGCATCGAGGGTTTAAGAGAGTTCGGGAATCGAAAGAAAGAAGAAGAAGGAGGGGGGTTATATTTATAGGGTTTGAGGGTTGACCTTACAAAAACCCTAGGTCAAATGGTTTAGTGACCGTTTGACTCAAAACGGTTTCGAGACCATTTGGCTCCAATCGGTTTCAAGACCTTTTGGCCCCAAACGGTTTCAAGACTGATTGGCTCCGAACGGGTTTAGGACCGTTTGGATCCAAATAGTTTCAGGACCATTTGGCTCCAAATAGTTTCAAGACCATTTGACCCCAAATGGTTTCAAGACTGATTGGCTCCTAACAGTTTCAGGACCGTTTGGCTCCAAATGGTTTCAAAACCGTTTGGGAGGGTTAATGATATTTTGATTTTTATATTTTTATATTTGTTTTGGTTATATAATTTGTTTATATTTTCAGAAGATAATCCTAAGGTAACTTAAAGGAAAAAGAAGATCTTAGGTTGCCTCCCAAGTAGAGCCTAGGTTTAACGTCGCTGGCTCGATGAGTTTTCGATGTTGTTATAATGATGTTGTGGCGTCTCTGATCTTAATGGTCTGTCTCGGCATTTTATCTGCTGGAGTGTAGTATTTTTTCAATCGATGGCCATTGACTGTCCTTTCTCCTCCATTGTCGTCAATAATTATGACAGCTCCATTTGGGTATATATGTTTGATGGTGAAAGGCCCGGACCACTTTGTGTGGAGTTTTCTGGGGACCAATTTGAGCTTGGAGTTGAAAAGGAGTACTTTGTCACCAATGGCGATGTCTTTCCTTTTTAGATGACCGTTGTGCCACATCTTGGTTTGTTCTTTATAAATCCTGGCACTTTGATAAGCGGTCATTCAGAGCTCCTCAAGCTCTTGTAATTGGAGTTGTCTGTTTTCTCTGGCGCTTTTGAAATCAAAATTGAGTTGTTTAATGGCCCACCAAGCCTTATGTTCCAGTTCTACTGGAAGATGACATGACTTCCCGTATACCAAACGGAATGGGGTTGTCCCGATTGGTGTTTTATAAGCTGTTCGGTAAGCCCAAAGGGCATCGGGAAGCTTGTTGGACCAGTCAGTGTGGTGTCTATTAACTGTTTTTTCTAGGATTGCTTTCAGTTGTCTATTTGAAACTTCAACCTGACCACTGGTCTGAGGATGGTAAGGCGTGGCAACTTTATGGTTAACTCCGTATTTCTTTAAGAGGGCTTCAAAGATTCATTCCAGAAAATGGGTCCCTCCATCTGATATGACAATTCGGGGGACTCCAAATCTGGGAAAAATGATATCTTTAAACATCTTAATGATAGGTTTGGAATCGCTGGTTACTGTGGGTATAGCTTCGACCCATTTCGAGACATAGTCTACTGCAACTAGAATGTAGGAGAAACCATATGAAGAAGGAAAGGGGCCCATGTAGTCTATCCCCCACACGTCGAAAAGTTCGATCTCTTGCCACATGGTGAGGGGCATTTCATTCCTTTTAGATATGCTACCAGAGAATTAACATTTGTTGCAAGATTTTATAAAATCATGGGAGTCTTTTGCTATGGTTGGCCAAAATAAACCAGATTGCATAACTTTTATAGCTGTTTTCTTCACACTCATGTGTCCCCCCGTGGGACCAGAATGGCAATGCTCTAACACAAGGGTAATTTCTTCTTCGGGTAAGCATCGACGGAAAAATCCGTTTGCGCATAGGTGAAAAAGGTAAGGTTCATCCCAATAGTATTGCTTTACATCATGTAGGAATTTCCTTTTGTCGTGATGAGAGGCGAAAGGGTGAATGATTCTTGTAGCTAGATAATTAACAATGTCGGCACACCAAGGGAATCCATTGGTAACTTTCATTAGTTGGTCATCTGGAAGGGAGTCTCGGATAGGTACTTTATCTTCATCATCGAATTCAATATGGCTGAGATGATCGGCAATGACATTTTCCACTCCGCTTTTGTCTTTGATTTCCAAATCGAATTCCTGAAGCATCAACACCCAGCGGATAAGTCTAGGTTTTGCATCTTGCTTCTGAATTAGATATCGTATGGCGGAGTGGTCAATGTAGACGATGACCTTGGCTCCAATCAAGTAGGAGCGGAATTTTTTGAACGCATAAATGACCGCTAAGAACTCCTTTTCTGTAGTAGTGTAGTTCTTTTGTGCTTCATCGAGCGTTTTAGATGCGTAGTAAATTACATAAGGTTTCTTATCGATTCTCTGTCCTAAAACGGCCCCTATGTCATAATCACTGGTGTCACACATGATTTCAAAAGGTTGTGACCAATCTGGGGCTCTCAGTATGGGTGCAGAGATTAAAGCATTTTTCAGAGTTGAGAAACATTGTAAGCATTCTTGATTAAAATTGAACTCAGTGTCTTTGGTTAGAAGTTGGGTCATGGGTTTTGCTATTTTTGAGAAATCATTAATGAATCTTCTGTAAAACCCAGCATGACCCAAGAATGCTCGTACTCCTTTTATATCTTTTGGCGGTGACAACTTTGAGATAACATCGATTTTTGCCTTGTCTACCTCAATCCCTTTGTCGCTTACTCTATGTCCGAGGATGACACCTTCAGTTACCATAAAATGGCAATTTTCCCAATTCAGGATGAGGTTCGTTTCCTCGCATCATTGTAAGACTTGTTGAAGGTTAAGTAGACAGTTATCGAAGGAATCTCCGTAAACTAAAAAATCATCCATGAACAGCTCCATTATAGATTCTATTAATCCTGCAAAAATAGCAGACATACATCTTTACAATGTAGCAGGTGCGTTGCACAACCCGAATGGCATTCTTCTGAAAGCATAGGTTCCAAAGGGGCAGGTAAAGGTAGTTTTCTCTTGGTCTTCAGGGTGTATAGGGATTTGGTAGAACCCGGAATAACCATCTAGATAGAAGAAGTATTTCTGATGGGATAAGTGTTCTAGGACTTCGTCGAGAAAGGGCATAGGGTAGTGATCTTTTCGCGTTGATTTGTTTAGTTTCCTGTAGTCGATACACATCCTCCACCCTGTCACAGTCCTTGTTGGTACTAACTCATTCTTGTCATTTATCACGACAGTGGTTCCTCCCTTTTTGGGGACTACTTGGACGGGGCTGACCCATTGGGAATTTGAGATTGGGTAAATTATGCCAGCTTTCAGTAGTTTGAGAACTTCAAGGAGAACTACTTCTTTTAGATTGGGGTTCAGCTTCCTCTGGTGTTCTCTTGATGGCTTGAATTCTTTGATCATGGGCAGTCTATGCATGCATAAAGCTGGGTTTATACCTGTAAGGTCAGTTATTTTGTACCCAATGGCTTTCTTGTGTTTTTTCAGCTCAACAAGAAGCCTTTCTTCCTGGTTTTCTGTCAGGGTGGAACTGATAATGACTGGACATAATTTTCCTTTGTCCAAGAAGATGTGTTTAAGTTTCAATGGTAGAGTCTTCATCTAGGGGGCCTTGGGTTCTTCTGTTGCTTCTAAAATGGTGACAGATTTAAGCTCCTCAAAGGTGGCTGTCAGTGGTTCTTCAACTTTCTCTAAGTGTTGCAAACATTGTTGAACCAATTCATTTTCTGAAAATTCGACTTTTGGATTAGTCAGAACATTCTCCAACTCATCGGATGGCTCGGATATTTCCAATTGGGACATTTGGTGGATTACATCTAAGAGAAAAACCTCCACTTGAATGCTGGGACCTTTCATGCTGTTGAGAACTCAGAATTGAATTGCTTCTTTTCCCAGTCTTAAGATGATCGTGCCAGCTTCAACATAAATAAGCGCCCTGGCTGTAGCAAGAAAAGGTCTGCCAAATATTATTGGGTATCTCAAATCCTCCTTGATATCCATAAAAATGAAATCGCACGGGACATAGGCATCTTTGCCTATTCTAACTGGAATATCTTCGATAATTCCTAGAGGTGTAGTGATAGTGGAGTCAGCTAACTGAATTGTCATCGTTGTGGGAAACAAGTCAGTGAACCCTAATCGTTTACACATGGAGTAGGGCATAATTGATATGCTAGCCCCTAAGTCATCTAATCCCTTTTTGCTTGAGGCATTTCCAATACAACGCTGAATACCGAAGGAACCAGGGTCCTTCTTTTTCTTTGGCATCTTATTAAGGATGATATCGGAGGTGGTTTGAGCTAGTTTGACGGTTTCTTGTTCTTCAGTAATGTATTTCCTTGATAACCGAGTTTTTAGATATTTAGCCCAAGCCGGTACTTCAGAGAGAGCATCGAGGAGCGGGATGTCGATATAGAGTTTCTTCATTGCCTCTTTAAATCTTTGGAACCTAGTGTCCATTTTAGCCTCTCTCAATCTTCCCGGGTATGGTATCCTTGGTTTATACTGCGGAATTTCTGGTTCTTTGGAAGCTTGTTCTTTTTCTTCGCCTCTTGTGTTCTCTACGATCTTCTTAGTTCCTAGATTCGGGTTTGCATTTGGCATAAGGACAAGCGTATCATCATCATCAAGAGCGATTCGTGTAGTTTTGTGGAGGGTACGTCCAGATCTTATAGTAACGTCATTCAACTGTTCAGGTCTATTCTGGTCCTGTCTAGGGTTCGACTCAGCTTGTCCTGCAAAAGTGCTTGCTGGTGGCTTTAGTTGTGTAGCAATTTGTGCTAGTTGAGCCTCCACCGCCTTCTGCTAAGCTTGATGATTAGCGAGCATGGTTTGTTGGGACTGTAGCATCTGCCTTATCAAAGTCATCTTATCCGCTGGCTGGGATGGAGCATTTTTCTGAGCGAGTTGTTGTTGTCCTTGAGGTGGTTGCTGTGGAGGTGGTGCTAACTGAGGTTGTTGCAACTGAGGGTGCAGTTGTGGGTGTAGAGGAGGATGGGTATATTGATAGTAGGTGGATGGGTTTCTAGGATAGTTGGATCTTGGGAAGTTATTGCTGTGGTTCCCTTGATTTTGATTAAAGTTGGTTTGGAATCCAGGTGGCAACCTATTGGAGGATCCACCTTATATCTGGTGTTGCGGGTTGGCAGTCCCTGCAGGGTTCCGGTATTGAAAACCTGGGTAGTTTCTTAGTTGATTAGGATTATAGTAAACTTGTCCAGGTATAGAGTGAATGGAATTAACTTGTTCGGGAATTTGCTCTTTAGTTTGTTCAATGATTGGTTCGTACTGCTGGTGTGGTGGGTGCATATCCATCATCACATTGTAAAGCAGATCGCATGACAGAGTTGGGTGATCGGATGCGTGACAGGCTTCACAGGTCCCTGTGGAAGCTTTAACCTATTGAATTTGAGGGTTTTTCTTCTTATCGAATTCTCCAAGCGAAGTTTCAAGAGCCTGTTGTTTATGAGCTATGGACTTTAAGGCTTCAGCAATAGCCTTCATTTCCATTGATTCCTCATCTTTATAAACTTTAAGGATTCCCTTGCCAAATGATCGTCCCCAATTGGATTGATTCTCAGCTCCAAGTGTGACAATTTTCCAAGCATCCTCGTAGTTCTTTCTCATAAAATTTCCTCCAGATGAGGAATCCAGAAATTGCTTGATGTCATCACTCACTCCCCTATATAATGTTTCTATTAGTTGATTTTGGGAGATATCGTGATGAGGACACTTTCTTAGAAACTCTTTGAACCTTTCCCAAGCTTCTGCGAGTGATTCTCCAGGAAGTTGGGCGAAGTGGTTAATCTACCCTCTAATTTCGTAAGTTAACGAAGGGGGGAAGAACTTCTCCAGGAACGTTTCTTCCAAGGGAGCCCATGTGGTGATTATTGGCTCCCTATCAAGCAAGTTGTACCAGCTCAAAGATCTTCTTGATAGAGTGAAGTGGAAAAGATGTAGCAGTGTTGCGTCGAAAGCAACTCCGGCCTGTGGGACCAGTCGACAAAGTGCCTTGAACCTCTTCAAATGATCCATACAGTCATCTCCAGAACCTCCAGAGAATGAGATGCCCTGCATGATCTGAATCCATTGTGTCTGGATCTCGAAGTTGGGTTTGTTGATGATCGGAGGCCGAACTGGATGATTGTCTTCATAGTTCTTAGGGACAGCATAATCCCTCAATTGCTTATTTCTTAGCTCTAACTGGGCAGCTTGGTTAGCTGCTTCGTTTTCAGCTCGGATGCGGGCCTGTTCTTCCGCTTGGATCTCCGCTTGAATCTGAGCACGGGTGTCAGCGATGAGTTGTGCTCTTTGAGCAGCTATGGCGGCATTGACCCTTTCCATGACTAGTGCAGCTTGGCGTTGATCTTTAGCCATTTTCCTGGCTCTTTGGTGGTTAAGTCTAATGCGGCGGTGGAACCTTCTCTCTAACTCAGAGTCGTACTCTGGATCAGGGGAGAATCCGAGGTTATGCGATGATTGCATACACGCTTTCTACCTGAGTAGAGAAAAGAACACACCTTTTAGACGATGCCAAAGATACGATAAACTTAAGAAGATATGGACTAATGATTAAAGAAAAGTGTAAAACCCTAACCAACTAACAAGATACTAAATGAAATAAAAACATTCTGTTATCCCCGACAACGACGCCAATTTTTGATGGAGCTACCACTCACGTGGAATTGCGTGCACCACTAAAAATCCTAAAGATGGTAAGTCTTTAAGTTTAGCCTTGCTTATACTAGATTGAGAACTCCACCCACGTATGCTAAGATACGTGGAAGTCTTATCGTAGTATAGTTAAGGGTCGAATCCACGGGACAACAGTCTTGTTGGGAGCAACAAGATGAAAAATGTTAGAATTTCACTTAATCTCTTAATAGTAGGTACTTAGATCAAAAGGTTGGTTTGGTTGTTTTCAAACTAAGAGCAAGTAAAGTAAAGCAAATAAGTAAATTTAAGGATGTCAACAATGATAGGGGACCACTAGGATGTGATCGGCTTTCACCGCCGCTACACATGGATCAAAACATGTAAAATAAAACATAACCTGCAACAAGAGTCTAAACAGCTAGTATCTTTGTAGATTTAGTTTCCTTTTGGAGAACAAAATACGATAAGTGTGGGAATGTTGCAACACCAGCCATCCCTGAACGAATGGTCACCTACTTTGCATCATTCCCTTCGCAAAGTGTGTTCCTCGACTTTATCAAGGTTGTTCTTTCATACGTCAACTGATTCCATTTCATAGTATGAAAGTACAACAATGGAAGTGAGTTTACTCCACTCACTACTACAGAAACATCCTTTGGCGTCGGTTTCTCGGCGACGCCTATGTGGGCGCCGCTAAAGGTCGAACACTTCGGCGTCGGTTTTTTAACCGACACCTATTTAACATATAGGCGTCGGTCTTTTAGTAGATAACAGACGCCAAAAGGGTTCGTGCCACAGAAAACGACGTCATCTAGGACACATTTTGCATCGGTTATCTACTAAAAGACCGACGCCTATATGGACTATAGCGTCGGTGTTTACTTGGTAACCGACGCAGAAAGAGTCCTAGATGACGCTGTTTTCTGTGGCGCGAACCCTTTTGGCGTCGGTTTTCTATAAAAAACCGATGCCATACTTCAAGACGACACGACCGTGCTTCCCTACACGGCCGTGTTTAGTGCTATAGGCGTCGGTTTTATATGAATAACCGACGCCTTTTCCACCACGGTCGTGCTTTCCTGCATGGTCGGGTTGTTTGTACTATTAGGCGTCGGTTTTTATCCAATAACCGACGCTGTAGGTCTTTGCTGACAGTTTTCTGTAAATAAATGATGCCTATATCTATTTTTTTTCATATCAGTTTGCAGGCCTGTTGTGGCTGGTCAACAGGATGAGAACCTGCAGTTCAGTTTTCTGAACTGCAGGTTTACGACATCCATTGATATCAGCCTACAAACAGGCCACAAACCTGCAAAAGCCCCAAGGAAAATTTCACACAAGTAGATACATTCAGACATCAATTCAATTCTCACATTCACACATATAGAAACATTTAAATACATGTATTAACATTCAGAAATATTCATTTACAAAGTATCATTCATTATCGCTATCAACATCCCAATTATATCTTACAGTTGCCACTGCTTGTATGGCTTTTGCCCATTCTTCTCTTATTTCATTTAATGCTTCCATCGTATATGGAGCATGTATATTTTTTAAGCGTTTACCTATAGTGTTGTCAGTTTTAAACACCTGCAAAGAGAATGATGTATATATATAAGTAATAATATAAAAATAAGATTGATATATTTCATACTAACTAATGAGACTATATATAATACCTCATGTATGGTATCGATGTCCAATGCGGCATGTTTGATAATCATCTGCATAAATCGCATCACATAGTATGCGCATGCCCATCCATTGTCTTGTGTAGCGCACTATAAATTGAAACATACAAAATAATACAACTAAGCACAATTCACATCAATAATATATACATTGGAGTCGGGAACTTACTTGTACGTTCTGCCAATTTATTGGCTGGTTCTTTTTCCTTGGGACCGTTCCTCCAGCCTTTTTGAATGCATCTAAACCCCTACATGTTAATATAACACAGTAAATTACATAAGTAAATAGTAATGTAATAACATATGTTAACAGATACAAAAATGAAAGATTTCTCACCAGAATAATAGCATTCTCATTACGTGTCCAATTTTAGTGTTTAATGTACTTCCCACGGGATCTAGATAATAAGAAGTGAATGTCCCGGGGACAATAACTAGTAACTCCCAATTTTTACCGCTAGAGGTAAAAAGTTAACAATTAATAACTCAAAATGCACAATAAAAATGGAATTTTCTTAAGTCCAAATTATAAATAAAGTAAACTTACTAGACATTGAATGGAGCTATTATTATCGTCTTCTTTTGCTGACCAAAAATTGTAAAAGCATCTATACAGTATTGTTGAACATTATCAGGGTCTTTAGCTACCATACTAATCAATGATGGAATAAAAAATCCCACATGATCAAATGCAAATTGTTTGCAATGATCTTCGACTAAGTAGCTGCAAAACATGTATTATGTATGCATTAATATATAAGACACCAGATCACCGGATCTTACACAAGGTATATGGATGTATAAACAAGATCTCACCTTATCCATGTCTCTATCATTGATATATTCAGCCAATCATACATAAACAACTCAATAATATCTTGTATAAATAAAGAGTTATCGTATGATTGACCTGCATAATCTGCATCTAAAGAAACAATTATCGGGCAATGTATATTATGTGCCCGTAGCCAACATGCCATTACCCTACAAGCAGGACCTAACGGGTATGTTAGGTCAGTTGGAACCCAAGTTGGTAATGCGGGAATTGGAGGTGGAGGCCTAGGTGCTCCTGGTGTCTTCTTTTTAACATGTATATATAATTTCATATCAGTTGACATCATATATACACATTAACAGTCTAAATCAATGTAAATTTATCTTACAATTTCAGTAGTGTAGACGACATCTGCTTTGGGCCACAATATGACCCCGCCTTCTCCCTCAGCAAGTGTATCAATATCCAGGTGGGGATATGGCAATGTATCTTCCCTCCAATCGGGTAACACACGTAATGGGCCCACACGAACGTAGCCCTGTGGCATTGAAGTCCCGCGAAATATTTCCCCAGGAAGGGACGGGTAAGCCTGCGCCTCTGCAACAACATAGTCTTGTATTCTTAAGCGGCATGGCTTCAATGCCTACAAATTTACGTAAAGAATGTTATACATATATACATATCATCTTGAAAACATATCATCTTGAAAAGACTAGCTACAACGTCATAAACAATACTTACAACAGACGTGTTAGGCGACGGGTCTCTAGGATTACTCGCAGTCTGTGCATCAGGAGAAGAGTGGGTCGCCATAGGCTGATTGGAAGCCTGAGATGCCTGCCACTGCAGCAATTCTTCCTTGACCTTCTCAGCAACTACATCGTTGACCTTCTTAGCAACTATATCCTCGACTCTCTTATTCTCCTATACATGGATAAAAGAAACATTAGCTTCTTATTATTGAATTTCCTTTTGCAGTAACATTCTAAAAAAAGAATAGGTTACCTCTTCTTGAGAAAGTCCCGCTCTGGGTTTGTACTGGGATGGCCCAAAGAATGCTTTGATGCCCACACCAGCGCCTGCACCCCTAACACGTTCAGGATGCTCTGGGTTACCCAGAGCAACTGTCAATTCATCCCTTGTGCCCTGAGGGATGAACGTGCCTTGTTTCCTCTGCTCGTGCAGCTCCCGCTAATCACCATCAACAGAAATTGGTAAGTAAACACCACAAATAATCAATATTCAAACGATTGCTCTAAGAGTTGTATTTTACCATTTTCGAAGCCGCCTCAGCAGTTACGGGCTTCTTTATTTCACCCTTCTTGTTTTGCCTCCCAGCTATCCAGATATCATGGCGAGGCATGGGTGTGGCAGACTCCTGAGTAGGAGCAGACTCCTGAGTAGCCGCAGACTCTGCATGTAGTCTTTGGCGAACGCTTGCATAGCCTTTTGGACCCATAGTGTGGTCATGCACATTCAGTGCACGCCTTGCTTTTTGTGCATCACTGAGGGCCTAGTTAGTATGCACATTAATGATTTGGTTAATATCACTAAATGTTAATCTTGAATAGGTGAATACAATGTATATTAATTAAATTGGGAGTGACACCTAATACCTTGAATTCTTCAGATTTTCTTGAAGCAACAAAATTGTCCCAATCTTCTTTGTCCAAGAAGTTCCATTGTTCAAGGGCTGACTTCTTTTTCTTATCACCCTCTTTTATGTATTCTC
Organism: Alisma plantago-aquatica; assembly: GCA_963693085.1. Lineage (NCBI taxonomy): Eukaryota > Viridiplantae > Streptophyta > Magnoliopsida > Alismatales > Alismataceae > Alisma > Alisma plantago-aquatica. The sequence goes on from OY856411.1 coordinate 1,152,852,400, forward strand.
TGTTCAGATTTGTCCTATAATTCCTAAGCATCTTTCCAGCGTGTTGCATCACACGTTTACGATGCAACTTCTCATCCAATGCAAACAGATTCTGTAAAATAGAAATGTTATTAACTAGTATCCAAAATAGAATTGCAAATAATAGAATTTGTAATCTACAAAATAGAATTGCAAATAATAATAACTCACGCATAAATCCTTCCATATCAAGTCTTTTTTCCCCTGAGGAACTTTATGCCAATTATCATACTTAACACCACAATGGCTCCGAGTGGTACACCCAAGATAGTTTACAAAATTATTGCGGTTTACTCCAATTGCATTTCCTCCATTATCAATCTCCAAAACCAATTTGGATCCACTGCCACTAAGCGCTATTAACTTCTTCAACAGAGTGATGCCCCTTTTCTTGTTAAGTGTTTGGTGTTGCGCATCAAGTTGCTCCAGTGCTTCAGTGGGTACATGTGCATCATCAACCTAAAATTTGACAAAAATAAACACACTGAATTAGCCCAATATAGAAATATAAGATATATGACATAACTAGAAGATAATGAATTTATAGAAATACAGGATATATTTTTAGAACTTACATTGGTATCCTCGCCATGCTCATCATGGACAACATGCTCATCATGGACTTCATGCTCATCATGGACATCATGCTCATCATGGTCAGCCATCTGAAAATGTCATTAAAAAGGCAAACATTTAGCATTTGTATTAACTAGAAAAAGACAAACATTTAGCATTTGTATTAACTAGAAAATGGCAAACTTTTAGCATTTGTATAAACATACATGTCTCTAAAATTGTGATCTTTTATCAATTAACAATCCTTCATTGTGATCTCCGCGCACATATAAGTCATCATTAGCTTCAATATTTTGTGGAGTTGGCAACCCAACTGAGAATGGACTGGATTCATCATACTTATCATAGTACTCTTCTTCATCTATAGGATCTTCAATGAACTGTCTTTTACCATGAAGAACAACCGACCATTTATCATTTGCAGGATCATCGATATAGAATATTTGTTTCGCCTGTGATGCCGATATGAATGGTTCACCCTTCTCGCCAATCTTTTCAAATTTCACCAAAGTGAAACCCAATTCATCCGCTATAACTCCTTTGGTGTTATCAACCCAATTACATTTAAAGAGCGGAATTTTGAAATCTATGTAGTCAAACTCCCAAATGTCTTCAATGACACCGTAATATGACATTTTAGCTTCACGTGGACTCTTATCCTTTGCACTTGCAAAGTACATAGTCGACGCTTGAAGAGTGACCCCACTATTTTGGACGACACTCTTATCATCTTGGCGCTTTGTGTAATATGTGAATCCATTAATGTCAAACCCTTCATAAGACATAACATTCGGTTTTGGTTTAAAGGCGAGGAATTTGATAGTTTCTGTAATATCATTTGGTGTTTGAGATAGTTGATGTAAGACTTTATCTTCAAACCACTTAGTAAAAGTCTTATTATGCTCTCTAGCAAGCCACATTGAACTTGCTCGAGGATGTTGTCTCTTTATGAAATTGGTATGTTCCTCAATATAAACACTCACTTCGTCCATATTGTGTAAAATATACAAGTGAGCTTGTTCCAACTGCTCACAGCTGATTACTTTCACCCGTGATCCCAAAATTCCTTTGCCCTCCTCAATATTCTTGTCATTATCAGGAGTGTCATTACCACTGAGAAAGTCATTGCAAAAATCCATAACCTCTCTCGCCACATAACCTTCAATAATACTCCCTTCAGGCCGATAACGGTTTCGAACATCACCTTTAAAAATGCTCATGTATCGTTCAAAGGGATACATCCAATGCAAGAAAACTGGTCCCAACATTTTCACTTCCCTAGTCAAGTGGACAACAAGATGTACCATGATATCAAAGAATGAAGGAGGGAAATACATCTCAAGCTGACATAGGGTAACAACCACTTCTCTTTGCAAATTAGCGAGAGTATCAGGGTCAATAACTTTGCTGCATAGACTGTTGAAAAAGAAACAAAGTCTGGTAATTGCAAACCTTACATGCTTCGGCAATATAGATCGAATTGCCACGGGCAATATTTGTTGCATTAGAGTGTGACAATCATGAGATTTAAGACCTATCAACTTCAGATCTTTTATTGATACCAATCTACGGATGTTGGATGAGTAACCATGTGACACCTTAACATTTACCAAGCATTCACAAAAAGTTTTCTTCTCCTTTCTAGACAACGTGTAACAAGCGGGAGGTAAGTATGTTCTTTTATTACCCATTTCACGTAATTCTATTAATTCTGACCTTATTCCCATTTCACGTAGGTCCAGTCTAGATGTTATCCCATCTTTAGTCTTACCTGGTATATTTAACAGAGTACCAATGATGCTATCACAGACATTTTTCTCAACGTGCATTACATCGATACAATGCCTGACTGTCAAAGAACTCCAATAAGGAAGATCCCAAAATATTGACTTCTTCTTGAATGAAGAATTGTCACTCCGTGTCGACATACTACATTGTGATTTCTTACCAAATTCATTGACAATGTCTTTTACTCTTGCATAAACAACATCCCCTGGTATAGGTTTAGGTGCACCCCGTTCATCATTCCATCCATTGAATGCTTTGCGCTTCCTACGATACGGATGGAATTTTGAAAGAAACCTTCGATGACCAAGATATACAGTCTTGCCGCCATGTTTTATTCTTATTGAATCAGTGTTTTCTTCACATATAGGACACGCTTTAGCTCTTTTGACACTATATCCAGACAAATTCCCATATGCTGGAAAGTCACTAACAGTGCAGAACAACATAGCGTGCAAACGAAATGTCTCTCTTGCTGAAGCATCATAGGTCATCACACCTTCAGCCCAAAGTTTCTTTAAGTCATCAATCAAAGGTTCAAGATAAACATCGATATCATTTCCGGGTTGTTTAGGGTCCGATATCAACAACGACAACATAACATACTTATTTTTCATACACATCTAGGGAGGAAGATTGTATATAACAAGCATGACTGGCCAAGTGCTATGTTGGATGTTCAATGTCCCGTACGGATTCATCCCATCTGTACAAAGCCCAAGTCTTAGATTCCTATCTTCTTCACCAAATTTGGGGTACAATAGATCAATCTTCTTCCACTGTGGGGAATCAGACGCATGTCGTAGGATCTCATCATTATTTTTCTTAACATCTGCATGCCACCTCAAATTTTTCGCATCTTTCGGATTTGCAAACAAGCATTGAAACTGTGATATTATTGGTAGATACCACAACACCTTGGCAGGAGAACCAGTTTTAGACTCCCCCGAAGTCATCAATTTATACCTTGACGCACCACATTTTGGACAATCTTTCAAATCTACATAGTCCTTTTGAAATAATACACAATCATTCGGGCATGTGTGTATCTTCTTGGCCTCCATTCCCATTGGGCACAACATTTTCTTTACCTGGTATGTTGAGATTGGCAGCTCGTTTCCTTCAGGAAGCATTTCTTTCAACAAAGTCAACAATGAAGTGAAGCTTTTGTCGCTCCATCTATTGTTAGCTTTCAACTTATACAATCTCAACACAGCGCTAAGCTTCGTAAACTTAGCACAACATGTGTATAACGGTATCTCAGCATCATGCACACTGTTTCTAAAGATAGGAGGTGGATCGATGTGCTCTACCCTACAACTATCCAGCATCGCATCAACGATGTCTGCTAGAACTGGTTCGTTCACATTTACGTTATCGGAGGCAATTTCTTCTTCCACCCAAGCACTGCTATCGACATCTACTGGTTTCGATTTTGAAATCTCTCCATGCTAGTGCCATTCTGTATAGCCTTGTACAATCTCGTTGCACATGACATGACTTTTGATTTCCTCACCAGTGTTGACTTTCAAGTTGTTACCGTAATGCCTACATGGATAGTAGAACCTATATGTTGGTTTTTTCCTATGTTCCTCGGCAAATCTAATAAACTGATCAAGACCAGATATAAACTCTGGGGTGCAACGATTACGAATGGACATCCATGATCTATCCATTCTATGATCAGAGAAAACAAGTATATATTAGGAAACAAGTATATATTAGGAAAAGATCAGGGTATACACTTACATCCTAAGTGTATAATGTGATGTCATTCTTATATATAATAAATGTGTACCACCTATCCCATCCTTGAACACCTAATCTCACTAGTAAGTGTATAATGTGTATTGGGTTTTCAAGAAAATTTCGGCAGCATTTCCCCGCTGTTCTCTAAGTACATATGTACTTAGAGAACAAACGGGGAAATGCAGCCGAAATTTTCTCGAAAACCCAATACACATTATACACTTTTATCCTAAGTGAGATTAGATGTTCAAGAACAGTCCCAAACCGGGGACTATCCAAGATTTACTCCTAATGAGTCAATGTTGGACGGGTTTCTAGGCCAACAAACACATTTGATGTCATTCTTATATATAATAAATGTGTACCACCTATCCCATCCTTGAACACCTAATCTACTAGTAAGTGTATAATGTGTATTGGGTTTTCAAGAAAATTTCGGCAGCATCCCGCTGTTCTCCAAGTACATATGTACTTAGAGAACAAACGGGGAAATGCTGCTGAAATTTTCTCGAAAACCCAATACACATTATACACTTACATCCTAAGTGAGATTAGGTGTTCAAGAACAGTCCCAAACTGGGGACTATCCAAGATTTACTCCTAATGAGTCAATCTTGGACGGGTTTCTAGGCCAACAAACACATTTGATGTCATTCTTATATATAATAAATGTGTACCACATATCCCATCCTTGAACACCTAATCTCACTAGTAAGTGTATAATGTGTATTGGGTTTTTGAGAAAATTTTGGCAGCATTTCCCCGCTGTTCTCTAAGTACATATGTACTTAGAGAACAAACGGGGAAATGCTACAAAATTTTTCTCAAAAACCCAATACACATTATACACTTACATGCTAAGTGAGATTAGGTGTTCAAGAACAGTCTCAAATCGGGGACTATCCAAGATTTACTCCTAATGAGTCAATCTTGGACGGGTTTTTAGGCCAACAAACACAATAATAGATATGTACATGTTAGGGTTTCATCACAATTGATGTTAGGGTTTCATCAATGTTAGGGTTTAATAAAATCAAATTAGGATGCTAGAATGGATTTAAATCAAATTAGGGTTTAAATCAAATCAAACACGGCCATGGCTGTGTTGGCCTACCACGGCTGTGCTGGGCGGTCGTGCTGCCCAGCACGGCCATGCTGTCCAGAACGGTCGTGCTGCCCAGCACGGCCGTGGTAGGCCATTCTTCTCAGTTCTGAGTGAAAGAAGTGGTGAAACCAAGATTTAGATGCAATATTAGGCGAGCAACAACAACTGACCTCCCAGCAGTGGTGGCAGTGACCGGCGAGCTCCAGGCGGCAGGGCAGGCAGGTGCAGCGGTGGCCGGAGAGCTCCAGGCGGTAGGGCAGACAGACCAAGGAGCAGCGGCGTCGGAGGCAAGGAGCAGTGGCGTCGGTAGGCGGCGGCAAGGAGGAAGGCGGCGCGGCGGCGATCTCCAGGCAGCAGGGAAGGCAGAACAAGGAGCAGCAGTGGTTGCGGAGAAGGGGGCGCAGCGGAGAAGGGGGCGCGGAGAAGGGGAAGAAGGCAGCAACAGTGGCGGTGGAGAAGGGGGTGCGCCGGCGGCGCGGCGGCGCTGTCGTGGAGGAAGAAGGAGCTTTCGTGGAGGATAAATCGGCGGCGTGGTCGGGCGACAGCAGAGACGAAAAGGGAAATTGGCTCGCAATGAAACAGAAGAAAGGGGAAGAGTCGGGCGATCGTGGGATATTAAGTTCCAAAATAGCGAAACAACCGACGCCTAAACCTCTTTAGCGTCGGTTGTTTGAACCAATCGAGGTCCAATTGGACGATATTTTCATGAAATTGTTTGGCGGGAACCACTTTCAGCGTCGGTTATAAAAGAGTAACACTTTTCGTGCAAATTTTCATCGCGCATAGGCGTCGGTTTCTATCTACATAACCGACGCTGAAAGTGACACTATTTTTTTGCTCGAAAATTGGATTTCGCGGGCGACTTTAGGCATCGGTTTGTTATTAACAACCGACGCTGTATTCAAAGCAGTACCTGTGTCTGGCTGGTCTTCGAATATAGATGTCAGTTTGCCTAAATAACCGACGTCTAATAGTGTAGGCGTCGGTTTTCCTAAAGAACTGACGCCCAGAAAAGCGACACTGAATGCTGTTTCTATAGTAGTGACTTCTTGAACAACACTCCTACATACCGAAACACATGTATGGTGGATACATGCATCAAGAACCAACATTCAATTGAGATTCGAATCTAATAGTACAAACATAGACAATTCATACTAAAAGATAAAAGATAACACAAGTTGGTGATCAAGCAACAAGCATTCATTAAACGATTGATGTTGAGCTGAAAAGAAAGTATCTCTATATTGCAAACTATGGATTACATTACATGAAATGAAAACATGGGTAGCGGGGCTACTCCCCGCACCCTAGTAAAAGAGACTACTCACTCATAGCTAGGTCAAAGAATGAGGCGAGAAGAGAGAGAGAGTGTGTCATCCCCACAAAGGAGAGAGGAAAGTCAACCCCTTGGAAAGAAAGAGAGTGACGATCTTCAACCTTCACAGGTTGCTCGATGATGAGGTCTCATCTTCCAACCTTCTTTGATGAAGAGAGAGAAAGCAACTTTAGGATGGAGCGTGGATCTCAAACCAGTAGCCTTTGGGCGGAGGATGGAAGTAGGAAAAGATCTAGAGTAGTAGAGGCAGCCTCTTGGTGTCTAAAACTTGATACCTTTTGGGAGGACCCCTTGGGTCTTATTTATAGGCCTCAAGTAAAGTCCAAACGATTTGGTCAGTTTTGGGAAGACCGTTTGGGTCCTGAGACCATTTGAACACCGAGACCGTTTGGACTCTGAGACCGTTTGGGCTCTGAGACCGTTTGGACTCATGCGGTCTTGAGATCGTTTGGACTCATGCGGTCTTGAGATCATTTGACTCCATGCAGTCTTGGGACCGGTTGGCATCATGCGGTCTTGGGACCGTGTGAGTCCATGCGGTCTTGAGACCGGTTGGCTTCATGCGGTCTTAGGACCGTGTGAGTCCATGTGGTCTTGGGACCGTTTGAGTCTTTTGTGATTTTTTTGCGTCTTTTTCTGTAAGTAAAAAGGAGAAAAGTTAATCTAATAGTATATTTGCAATAAAATAGGATAACTAGGGATTCTATCTAATTTATCTAAGAAAGAGTGTGGAAAATTGAAGAAAAGTACTAAGATAACATCACAAAATTGGAGGTTATCAGCACCCATTAAATCAATAGTAACTGTTTCCTATTCTCACTGCCCCCATCTCCCACACACTACTATAGAAACAACGTTCAATGTCACTTTTAGAGGCGTCCGTTGTTTAGTAACACCAACATTAGTCCCATTAAATTTCAGTTAATAAGGACATCCGACGTCTATATTTGAAGACCAGCCAGACATAGGTATCACTTTTCATTCAATGTCGGTTGAAGAAAAGAAATTGACGCCTAAAGTAGCCCGCGAAATCCAATTTTTTCGAGTAAAAAAAATTGCACCAAAGTATCAGATACAATGTCAGTGTTTTACCTAATAATCGACGTTGAATGTAGATAGAATTTGTGACAAAAGTTTCAATATGGGCGTCGATTGTCTTAGCATAATCGACGTTATAAGGGTGTGCGCGCCATCCCTGCCAAAAAAATTAGGATAAAAGAATGTCCAATTGGACTTTGGTTTGTTACTATCAACCGACACTTAAGGTTTTAGGTGTCAGTTTTGTAGAGAACCGACGCCGTTTACAAACTTAATAGACCCACGATCACTTGAGTCTTCCCCTTTCTTTTGTTTCATCGCTCCTCTCCTACTGCTCGCCTAAAATCACCTGACGACGCTCGCATTCAACCTGCTGGTCGCCGCCGCTGCTGCTGGTGCGTCTCCTGCTCACCGTCGGTGCCTCTGCTACTACTGCTCTCCTCGCCGAAGTTGCTATTACTACTACTCTCCTCGCCGATAGGCTCCTGCTCCTCCGCTGGCTCTCCTTCTCTGCAGACGATCGGCGCCTCTCCTTCTCTGCTCGACACCCTTCTCCTGCCGCTGGTGTGCTCGACGCCCTTCTCCTCACACCGCCGCCTCCGTCTCCACACTGCTACCAACGGTAGGCCGCTGCCCTTCTTCTTCCTCCACCTCTTCTTCCTCCTACTCCCTCTCCTTACCAAATGGATTAAAGAAAGGCCACGACCGTGTGGGCTGGCCACGGTCGTGGCTGTGTTGGCCTACCACGGTCGTGCTGGCTAACACGGCTGTAGTAGGCCAACACAGCCACGACCGTGGCCAGCCTACACAGTTGTGGCCTTGCTTTTATCCATTTGGTAAGAAGGGAGCAGGAAGAAGAAGATACATTTGCAATTGAATACTAATGCTTGACCTAATTCTGTAAATTTTGGTGCATGTTGAATTAAGATATTAAAATCCTAATATACATTTCACCATAATCTTGAATTAACTATATTGCTGAAATATTGTGATAAATCTATGTAAGATATTAAAACCCTAATATTAAATCTTTGATTTTGTAGTGATGTGTCCCCCTAACATCTACATGAATCCCTATTGTATGATGTAGATTGATGATAATGCATGAGCTAGTTTGAAATTTTTGAAAATTATGAATCTCTCCATCCCTAGGTCATACTAATTTATGTGTAATCTTTATCTTGATGATGAACATGCATGGACACTCGAAATGTTGAAATCAATGTTATAGAATGACAACACATGTATTTGTTGGCCTAGAAACTTGTGGCAACACATCCCATTATCACACAGATAACGAGGTGTTACACAAAAATGTGCGGAAATCACCATAACCACAGTTAATAAAAAACACGGGTTATTTAAAACCGATTACGTAAAACTGATAAACTCAGAAACATATTACATTCTAGTCCATATCCTGCAGAAAATCATGTTATATATACATCCACACAAGCCTGGATACGTGTCCACAGCTTAGAGCAACAACTGTCCTGTCGGAACATGAGTTCATCACCTGTTATATACATATAAGGCCCATAACCGGCCAACAACAGGATATACAAACAACATCGGTCGTACATCGTAAAACTACGTCAAAACACTGCCAAGGACCTGAGAGTACAGGGATGACTCTAGACTCTACACCAAAACATCAAAACAGTAGCATCTCCATAGCTTGCCTTCTACAGATCTTCTTGTAGCTCGGCCGCAACTCCGCGACCACCACCACGACAAGCTCGACCACCTAAAAAGGGTGAAAACCAGCGGAGTGAGACAATTGAACATTGTCCCAGCGGGAGGCATAACTCCTCGCCAAAACTTCAAAACCTCAGATAAGATAAAGCTTATCTCAGCAGATTATTGATAAAGAATATAACGAGAACAGTTATAAGTAACAAGCCGTCCTCACCATCAGACTTACCAGCTGTACCAATCTATTTCCCAATGGAACATGATTGATAAGATAAACTATATATGAAACTCACCACATAGGAGTAATGCACAGTAACTGCAAGATAAATAAAGTTAACTACACAAACAAGGCCTCAACCAATGTTTCGTGTTTGTCTTAGCAATATACACTAAACGGCTAGATTACGTTTTATTATGCTCTGAGGAAATGAACCGTACCGTTCAAATACAACCTTCAGCTACAAAGCCCATAGCCGGTGCCATACAAGGTCAATGGAAGAGTTGGAATCCAAGACCTTCTCCGCCTCATGGTCAGTACATGAGTATAACATAAGCAGGACCGCAGTCTCATGCTGAAGTGGTCATAAGCCACAGGGTCAGCTCCTCAGGCTACCCTCTGCCTAGCCCGCCTCGGTACAGGTCACAGCGCTAGTAAAATTGAGCCACGTGTCTAAACACTGTTCTCTGAGCCATGAACGCATTCATGCTCATTATATCACATATCTGGAGCCATGGGCCATGTTCACCATGCTCATTACATACCCGAGTCTGCAACCGCAGCTGCACTCATTTCACCTCACTATTTTAGGCTAGGAGAAACCTCGCATATTCAAAAATATGTGCTCCGGGTTGACTCGCAGGAGAACCCGTTTCATCATCACCCTATCCTGACTGGTGATGAATCTATGGCCAGGGAAAACTACATTATAGATTATACTGTGAATAGTTAGTATCTTTTAGATGGATTGCAAGATTCAACCAAGTTGTATAACATGAAAGATATAACAGAAAGTAAACAGTATAAACTCATCATTATGCATTTCCTACAATTTGCATCACACTGATCCATCACAAGGATCTCACATCACATGTTAACACTTGGCCTCTTGCCAACCATCTAGATCCATCTCAAGGATCATCACATATCATGGGATCTTAATCCCTCATTACATAGTGCCATAGCCTCTCAAGGCTTTCTACATCATTATGGAACATCATTCATAAGACACCTGTCATTACAATGTTCACATTAACCATTTCTCATTGCCTTTCATTGGACTAAGCATTACCTGCATGGTTAGCATCATTCAATAACCATATGAATAATCAAGAGACTACTATTATTACCATAAGGTGACAATTAGGGTTTAGTACATTGTCAGCACAACATGACAATAATAATTTCATCCATGCCTCATCTTAAAGTACATATATAAGCACATTATCAAGCAATCCTAAAGCATGCTTATTATTATTACTCTTGGCATAAAAGAGATAACCAAGGTAGTCACACTCGTACACATGTGCCTAATCACAAGGATATATGAGGAACAAGCTTTAGCGAGTCACAAGAACATAACAAACGTATCATCTTTTATGACCGACCGTACCCTCACAAGAGGTACCAAAAACTCTCACTAAAAGTCATCTCGGGCAGAACCCACTCTCATCTAAACCCTATCGGGCGTGCAGCTCTAGCAAGCGGGCAGAGCACAACCCTGAAACGCGGGCAACGTACAGCCTTGTCGGGCGTGCAGCTCCAAAGTGCGCAAGGTCATCGGGCGTGCGAGCAGAGCATGTGTCAGGTGAGCATGCCTATCGGGCGACACAGGGGCGTGCAAGGCAAAACTAGGCGAGCGGGGTAGAGCCTGTCGGGCGACACAGGCAGGTAGCGGGTGAGCACTGGTATCGGGCGAGCGAGGAAAACCGGGTGAGCAACAACGCTGGGCGACACAGCTAGTGCCGGGCGAGCAAGGCGCATTGAGCGAGCAAAGCTATGTCAGGCAGCACCAAGCTACTGGGCAAGCAACCCCCCGGGCGAGCAGAGTCAGAGTGCTCACCCGTCCAAGGAACAAAAAGGAAAGCTTGGCTCACTCCAACCGTGCAAGGTAAAACTAGGGCAAGGGTTGTCGAGCAGCACCTCCCCAAGCACATCTCGACCAAGGTGTAACTCATCAAAGCCATCTAACGAGCTCACCATCTTGCCCAAGGAGAGAAGAGGGTATTGCTCGAGCCACTAAGTCAGGAGCTCACCTCAATCGAGTAGGAAAGAGGGGTATTGCTCATGACACTAGGACCAAAGCTCACTCATCTAGACCAAGGGGAGAAAGGAGTGTTGCTCCCTAAACCCTAGAACACAAGGATTGGCCCACATGAAAGATAACTAAAGATCAACCACTAACGTGCAAGGGCAAGATTAAAGCAACATATATGAAAAGAGAGTAAAGTAGTTAGGGTTTAGAGTCATGCAACCCGCCTTAAGCTCCAAGGAAGAAGATACACTCAAGCTACAAGGGTATCTCGACCACCAAGGCTCCTCCAAGGGTGTGTATCGACCACCACCTTCCTTCTCCAAGCGTGTGTCGACCTCCAAGCTCCTCACACAAGGGTGTGTCGGCCACCTTAGCTCCTTCTTCAAGGGTGTGTCGGCCACCCAGCAAGGGAAAGATGGAGGGGATCATGCACAAGAAGGAGAGGAACTAAAGGGACCTCAAGCTAAGGAAGGGACCACCTATATAGATGAGAAAGGAGGAGAAACCAAGGTAAACACTTGCTATGTGTCGTCCACCCAAGGGACACATGTCCACTAACTCAAGCCACCACTCTTGCAAGCTAAAAGATACTTGTCCAAAATGTGCACCATGTGTCCTCCAAACATGATCAAGGTTGGCCCAAGCATCATGGGCAACACACCAACTTGCTCTAGGCCGACACAAGCTCTACTTGGCCGACACAAGGCCCAAGGAAGCCCAAACAAGGAACTCCAAGGCCCAAACAAGCTCAACAAAGGCCCAAAGAACTCAAACAACAAGCCCAAGCCTTCCTCTCAACCCTAGAGGAAGCAAAGAGAGAGAAGAACACCTCTCAAGGTGACAAACTTGCTCCCAAAACCCTAGACTTGGGTTATTGCAAGTAGCACCTCCATCTCTCAACAAAGCACAACAAAACCCTAATCACCATTAAAGGTGATTAGCAAGCATCAAACCATCAAGGTTAAGCAAAGCAAATAGGGTAAGCCCTAAATGTAGGTCAGGGTCCTTACAATATAACCCCCTTTAAGGGATTTTGTCCCCGAAATTTGAAGAGAAAAGTGAGGGATAGTTCCTCCTCATCTCTTCCTCAAGCTCCCACGTGGCTTCCTCAACACCACGACGCTGCCAAAGGACCTTCACAAGAACCAGGTCCTTCCTCTTCATCTTCTTAATCCTTTTGTCAAGAATCGCCACTGGACCTTCCTCGTAGGTCACATCTGTATCAAGCTCAACCTCAACTGGCTGTATCACTATACCTGAATCTGGATGACTTTTCTTCAGCATACTGATATGAAACACTGGATGCAACCTGTGCAACTCAGGAGGCAACTCTATCTCGTAAGCTACCTTTCCAACACGTGCTAAGACTGGGTAAGGCCCCATATACCTGGGTGCCAACTTACCCTTCCGTCCAAACCTCAGCACACCTTTCCAAAGCGAGACCTTAAGATATACTCTGTCTCCTACCTGGAACTCCAACGGTCGTCGGCGATTGTCTACATAAGACTTCTGCCTGTCCTGTGCCACTTTCAACTGTTGTTGTATCACCTTGATCTTATCTGTTGTCTGCTGAACTAACTCAGGACACAAAAGCTGATACTCACCAGACTCGTACCAACACAAAGGAGATTTGCACTTCCTTCCATACAAAGCTTCATAAGGAGCCATGTCGATGCTTCGCTGATAACTGTTGTTGTAAGCAAACTCTATCAAACTCAGATGTACATCCCAGCTACCTAGGGACTGCAAAACACAAGCTCGAAGGAGATCCTCCACAATCTGAATAGTCCTTTCAGACTGTCCATCTGTCTATGGGTGAAAGGATGTACTGAACCTCAACTGCGTTCCCAACGCTCTGTGCAATTGCTCCCAAAAATGACTGGTAAACTGAGGACCTCTGTCAGAAACTATTGTTGCTGGCACACCATGCAAACGAACTATCTCATCCACATACACTCTAGTGAGCTTTTCTGCTGTATACGTCGTCTTCACAGGCAGGAAATGGGCAGACTTCGTCAATCTGTCCACTATCACCCAAATGGAATCATGATTCCTAGTCATCTTGGGCAGACCAACTACGAAATCCATGGTTATATGATCCCATTTCCACTGCGGTATCGGCAAAGGTTGTAACGTACCTACCGGCTTCTGATGCTCAACCTTCACTTGCTGACAAACCGCACATCTTGCCACGAACTCAGCCACATCTTTCTTCAAACTGGGCCACCAATACAAATCCTTCAGACTATGATACATCTTGGTGACACCTGGATGCATCACATACATTGACGTGTGTGCATCCTCAAGCACCAACTTCCTCAGATCATCAGCATCTGGAACCACCATCCTATCATGATAGCATACTAGCCCATCCTCAGACTCATGAAACTCATCATGCTTGTCGCTGTCGAACTCTGATCTGATCAACTGTACTGCCTCATCTGTCTGCTGTGCATCCTTGATCTGCTGCCTCAACGTAGGCTTGACTTGCATCTGTGCAAAAAGACCAGATAACAAAGAAACTTCCATTTGTACATTCATCTGTCACAGAAAAACAAACATATCCTGCCTATGGCAAACCATGGAACTCAACTGTGCCTTCTTTGAAGAAAGAGAAGACTTTCGACTAAGTGCATCTGCTACCACATTCGCCTTACCAGGATGATACTCGATAGTGCAGTCGTAGTCGTTGATCAACTCCATCCATCGCCGCTGTCGCATGTTCAACTCATGTTGCGTGAAGATATACTTCAGGTTCTTATGATCCGTAAAGATCTGACACACTTCCCCATACAAATAGTGTCTCCAAATCTTTAATGCATGAACCACCGCCGCCAACTCCAAATCATGAGTCGGGTAGTTCTCCTCATGCCTCTTGAGCTGTCGCAAGGCAAACCACATGATCTTCCTGCATCAACACGCAACCTAAACCTTTCTTGGAAGCATCACAGAAAACAACATAGCCTTTCCCAGGCTCTGGCAAGATCAACACTGGAGCACTAGTAAGCTTCTCCTTCAGACTCTGGAAAGCTTGCTGACATCAATCATCCCACACAAAAGGTACATCCTTCCTGTTCAACTTCGTCATCGGTAACGCGATCACACTGAAGTCCTTGATAAACCTCCGGTAGTACCCTGCTAGACCAAGGAAACTACGAACTTCTGTCGGTGTCTTCGGTTGTTCCCAATATACAACAGATTCCACCTTCTTCGGATCTACCTTGACTCCTTCAGCGGATATCACATGGCCCAAGAAGGTCACTTCATCTAGCCAGAACTCACACTTACTGAACTTGGCATACAACTGATGTTGACGAAGAAGAGTCAACGCTCGACGAAGATGCTGATCATGCTTTAGTTTGTCCCGACTATAGATCAAGATGTCATCTATAAAGACTACAACAAACTGATCTAAGAACAGACGGAACACTCTGTTCATCAGGTCCATGAAGGCTGCAGGTGCATTGGTTAACCCAAACGACATAACCACAAACTCATAATGACCATACCTTGTCCTGAAGGTTGACTTCGGTATGTCATCCGCCTTTATCCTCAACTGATGATATCTGGACCGTAGATCGATCTTGGAAAACACTGTAGCACCACGCAACTGATCGAACAGATCATCTATCCTTGGCAATGGGTATTTGTTCTTGATCGTGACCTTGTTCAACTGTCGGTAGTCTATACACAACTGCATCGAACCGTCCTTCTTTTTGAAAAACAACACTGGAGCACCCCAAGGCGATGTACTCAGTCGGATAAAACCTTTATCTAGCAACTCTTGTAACTGCTTCTTCAACTCTGCCATCTCAGCCGGAGCCATCCTGTACGGTGTCTGTGCAACTGGCTGCGTTCCTGGAACCAGATTGATCTCGAAATCAATCTCTCAGGGTGGGGGAACACTAGGAAACTCCTCAAGGAACACGTCTGTAAACTCACGAACAACTGACACCTCCTCAAGGCTAGGACCTTTCGCCTTGGAATCTATTACGGTATCCACTACACGATCTAGGAACGCCTCACATCCTTGTCGTAACAACCTATCTGCCACCAAAGCTGATACCAGACATGTCGGAAGAATCTTCCTATCTCCCTAGAAGATCCACTTCTCTCCAGCAACATCAAACACTGCCTGCTTGGAACCACAGTCCAAGACAACCTTATACCTCTCTAAAGTATCCATCCCAAGGATAACATCGAACCCATGCATAGCAAGTGGTCTGAGATCCACTTGAATGCGGTGTCCCGAGAAAGACAAGACACAAGATGGACACTCTACTCGAAGCGAAGAGGACCATCAAGAGGGGTTTCCAACAACAAGCTATCCTTCTTACGGCTAACAGGTAGACAGTTCCCAAGCATACTATAGGCGATAAAAGAGTGCGTAGCACCCGGGTCAACCAGAACAGATATAAAGCAAGAAGAAGACATATCATAATGAAATAACTCCATCTGACCTGTCACTACTCGCGGGTTGACTACCACCTCCGGCTGATTCATAGCGTAGAATCGAGTCGTTGCTTGTTGTCCATGACCTCTGCTTCCCTGAGTAGACGATCCAGCCTGAGACGCTTGACCGCGTCCTCATCCTCTGCCACCACTGGGCTGTGGTCTCTCTGACCCCTGAAGGTTCTGTCTCGGCTGCTGCGTCACTTCAACATCGTTGTAGGGACAACTTGACCTGATATGCCCTGTCTGACCACAGGCATAACATGTCCTAACATCATCTCGAGGCCTGGATGGCCCTGTCACCACCACAGAAGCTGAACTTGGTGCCTTAGAAGGCGAAGAAACATAGCCTCTTCCTCTACTCATAGACCACTGAGATGACCTACCAGAACCTCTCATCGCTACCGGTGCTGAAAACCTGGGCTTCTTGAAGCCACCAAACCTCTGACTCTGAAATTGAGCATGTCTCTTCTTAGCCATAGACTCTCTCTTCTCCTTTACATAATGTTCGATCCTCCGAATAGATTCCACAAACGTCACAAACCATTCTCGGTTCTCTAACGCAGAAACCGGTGTCGTCAGCTCAGCACTCAGACCCTTCTCGAAACGTCTGATCTGTTCCTCATCTGTCGTCACCATGTGGGGACAAAACCTCAAAAGATCCATAAACTTAGCTTCATACTCGGTGATGTTCATTGTTCCCTGTCGCAAACTCTCGAACTGACGGATCTTCTCATCCAGATACGTCTTGGGAAAGTATCTGGCGACGAACTCGCGTCGAAACACTTCCCAACAGATCACCTCACCAGGTCGCTTCTCTTCCTCGATGGTCCACCAGTGACCAGCACTACCTTTCAGGAGGTAGACAGCATGCTTTACTTTGTCTGCTTCGGGGATGTCGAGGATCTGGAAAGCCTTGTCAAGACTTGTCAGCCATAGATCTGCATCCGCTGGATCAGCCGTTCCAGCATATTTCGAAGCTCCGACTCGGCGAATCCGCTCAAAGGTTTTCCCAATACCCGATGCTTCTCCATGGGGAACCTGTACTCGCGGAGGAGGCACTGGTAATCATTCAACCATGAGATTCATCGTAGCCATTAACTGCCCCATAAGCTGTTGGTAGGCAGGATGTTCAAGAATGGCTGGGTCAGGTTGGGGGACCTCAGGCACCCGATCTTCATGTGTCTGTCCTACTGCTCCATCCACAGATGCAGCATCGCTGTGCTCAGCAGCGTGTTCTTCATGGTTTCCAGACATCTTGGCTTTTCTTCTGCTGAGGCAGAAGATTTCTATGAGAAAATCTGTAAAACACATAAGAGCAAACACAACCTAGTCCTAGATCCCTGTAGACTCAGCGAACCTAAAGCTATGATACCAAAACTTGTGGCAACACATCCCATTATCACACAGATACGAGGTGTTCGCGAAAACGTGCGGAAATCACCATAACCACAGTTAATCAAAAACACAAGTTAATTAAAACCGATTGCGGAAAACTGATAAATTGAGAAACATATTACATTCCAGTCCATATCCTGCAGGAAATCATGTTATATATACATCCACACAAGCCTGGATACGTGTCTACAACTTAGAGCAACAACTGTTCTATCGGAACATGAGTTCATCACCTGTTATATACATATAAGGCCCATAACCAGCCAACAACAGGATATACAAACAACATCGGTCGTACATCGTAAAACAACATCAAAACACTGCCAAGGACCTGAGAGTACAGGGATGACTCTAGACTCTACACCAAAACATCAAAATAGTAGCATCTCCATAGCTTGCCTTCTACAGATCTTCTTGCCTCTCGGCCGCAACTCTGTGACCACCACCATGACAAGCTCGACCACTTAAAAAGGGTAAAAAGCAGCGGAGTGAGACAATTGAACATTGTCCCAGTGGGAGGCATAACTCCGCGCCAAAACTTCAAAACCTCAGATAAGATAAATCTTATCTCAGTATATTATTGATAAAGAATATAACAAGAACAGTTATAAGTAACAAGCCGTCCTCACCATCAGACTTACCAGCTGTACCAATCTATTTCCCAATGGAACATGATTGACAAGATAAACTATATATGAAACTCATCACATAGGAGTAATGCACAGTAACTGCAAGATAAATAAAGTTAACTACACAAACAAGGCCTCAACCAATGTTTTGTGTTTGTCTTAGCAATATATACTAAACGGCTGGATTACATTTTATTATGCCATGAGGAAATGAACCGTACCGTTCAAATCCAACCTTCGGCTGCGAAGCCCATAGCCGGTGCCATACAAGGTCAATGGAAGAGCCGGAATCCAAGACCTTCTCTGCCTCATGGTCAGTACATGAGTATAACATAAGCAGGACCGTCGTCTCATGCTGAAGTGGTCATAAGCCACAGGGTCAGCTCCTCAGGCTACCCTCTGCCTAGCCTGCCTCGGTACAGCTCACGGCGCTAGTAAAATTGAGCCACGTGTCTAAACACCGTGCTCTGAGCCATGAACACATTCATGCTCATTATATCACATATCTGGAGCCATGGGCCATGTTCACCATGCTCATTACATACCCGAGTCTGCAACCGCAGCTGCACTCATTTCACCTCGCTATTTTAGGCTAGGAGAAACCTCGCATATTAAAAAATATGCGCTCCGGGTTGACTCACAGGAGAACCCGTTTCATCATCACCCTATCGTGACTGGTGATGAATCTATGGCCAGGGCAAACTACATTATAGATTATACTGTGAATAGTTAGTATCTTTTAGATGGATTGCAAGATTCAACCAAGTTGTATAACATGCAAGATATAACAGAAAGTAAATAGTATAAACTCATCATTATGCATTTCCTACAATTTGCATCACACTGATCCATTACAAGGATCTCACATAACATGTTATCACTTAGCCTCTTGCCAACCATCTAGATCCATCTCAAGGATCATCACATATCATGGGATCTTAATCCCTCATTACATAGTGCCATAGCCTCTCAAGGCTTTCTACATCATTATGGAACATCATTCATAAGACACTTGTCATTACAGTGTTCACATTAACCATTTCTCATAGTCTTTCATTGGGCTAAGAATTACCTGCATGGTTTGCATCATTCAATAACCATATGAATAATCAAGAGACTACTATTATTACCATAAGGTGACAATTAGGGTTTAGTACATTGTCAGCACAACATGACAATAATAATTTCATCCATGCCTCATCTTAAAGTACATATATAAGCACATTATCAAGCAATCCTAAAGCATGCTTATTATTATTACTCTTGGCATAAAAGAGATAACCAAGGTAGCCACACTCGTACACATGTGCCTAATCACAAGGATATATGAGGAACAAGCTTCAACGAGTCACAAGAACATAACAAACGTATCATCTTTTATGACCGACCGTACCCTCACAAGAGGTACCAAAAACTCTCACTAAAAGTCATCTCGGGCAGAACCCACTCTCATCTAAACCCTATCAGGCGTGCAGCTCTAACAAGCGGGCAGAGCACAACCCTGAAACGTGGGCAAGCGTGCAACCCTGTCAGGCGTGCAGCTCCAAAGTGCACAAGGTCATCGGGCGTGTGAGCAAAGCATGTGTCGGGTGAGCATGCCTATCGGGCGACACAGGGGCGTGCAAGGCAAAACTAGGCGAGCGGGGTAGAGCCTGTCGGGCGACACGGGCAGGTAGCGGGTGAGCACTGGTATCGGGCGAGTGAGGAAAACCGGGTGAGCAACAACGCTGAGCGACACAGCTAGTGTCGGGCGAGCAAGGCGCATTGAGTGAGCAAAGCTATGTCGGGCAACATCAAGCTACTGGGCGAGCAGCCCACCGGGCGAGCAGAGTTAGAGTGCTCACCCGCCCAAGGAACAAAAAGGAAAGCTTGGCTCACTCCAACCGTGCAAGGTAAAACTAGGGCAAGGGCTGTTGGGCAGCACCTCCCCAAGCACATCTCGACCAAGGTGTAACTCATCAAAGCCATCTAACGAGCTCACCAAATTGCCCAAGGTGAGAAGAGGGTATTGCTCGAGCCACTAAGTCAGGAGCTCACCTCAATCGAGTAGGAAAGAGGGGTATTGCTCATGACACTAGGACCAAAGCTCACTCATCTAGACCAAGGGGAGAAAGGAGTCTTGCTCCCTAAACCCTAGAACACAAGGATCGGCCCACATGCAAGATAACTAAAGATCAACCACTAACGTGCAAGGGAAAGATTAAAGCAACATATATGAAAAGAGAGTAAAGTAGTTAGGGTTTAGAGTCATGCAACCCGCCTTAAGCTCCAAGGAAGAAGATACACTCAAGCTCCAAGGGTATCTCGACCACCAAGGCTCCTCCAAGGGTGTGTATCGGCCACCACCTTCCTTCTCCAAGGGTGTGTCGACCTCCAAGCTCCTCACACAAGGGTGTGTCGGCCACCTTAGCTCCTTCTTCAAGGGTGTGTCGGCCACCCAGCAAGGGAAAGATGGAGGGGATCGTGCACAAGAAGGAGAGGAACTAAAGGGACCTCAAGCTAAGGAAGGGACCACCTATATAGATGAGAAAGGAGGAGAAACCAAGGTAAACACTTGCTATGTGTCGTCCACCCAAGGGACACATGTCCACTAACTCAAGCCACCACTATTGCAAGCTAAAAGACACTTGTCCAAGATGTGCACCATGTGTCCTCCAAACGTGATCAAGGTTGGCCCAAGCATCATGGGCGACACACCAACTTGCTCTAGGCCGATACAAGCTCTACTTGGCCGACACAAGGCCCAAGCAAGCCCAAACAATGAACTCCAAGGCCCAAACAAGCTCACAAAGGCCCAAAGAACTCAAACAACAAGCCCAAGCCTTCCTCTCAACCCTAGAGGAAGCAAAGAGAGAGAAGAACACCTCTCAAGGTGACAAACTTGCTCCCAAAACCCTAGACTTGGGTTAATTGCAAGTAGCACCTCCATCTCTCAACAAAGCACAACAAAACCCTAATCACCATTAAAGGTGATTAGCAAGCATCAAACCATCAAGGTTAAGCAAAGTAAATAGGGTAAGCCCTAAACGCAGGTCAGGGTCCTTACAAAACCCGTCTAAGATTTACTCATTAGGAGTAAATCTTGGATAGTCCCCGGTTTGGGACTGTTCTTGAACACCTAATCTCACTTAGGATGTAAGTGTATACTGTGTATTGGGTTTTCAAGAAAATTTCAGTAGCATTTCCCCATTTGTCCTCTAAGTACATATGTACTTGGAGAACATCGGAGAAATACTACCGAAATTTTCTTGAAAACCCAATACACGTTATACACTTACTAGTGAGATTAGGAGTTCAAGAATGGGATAGGTGGTACACATTTATTATATATAAGAATGACAACACATGTATTTGTTGGCCTAGAAACCCATCCAAGATTTACTCATTAGGAGTAAATCTTAGATAGTCCCCGGTTTGGGACTGTTGTTGAACACCTAATCTCAGTTAGGATGTAAGTGTATAATGTGTATTTGGTTTTCAAGAAAATTTCAGCAGCATTTCCTCGTTTCTTCTCTAAGTACATATGTACTTGGAGAACAACGGGAAATGCTGCCGAAATTTTCTTGAAAGCCCAATACACATTATACACTTACTAGTGAGATTAGGTGTTTAAGAATGGGATAAGTGGTACACATTTAATATATATAAGAATGACAACACATGTATTTGTTGGCCCAAAGTTTTAGCCATGCAAAAACTCTAATCTATTAACCCTAGACCCTAATCTTGTTGTAATATATACTTGTTTTCTCTTTGATCATAGAATGGATAGATCATGGATGTCCATTCGCAATCGCTTCACCCCAGAGTTTATATCTGGTCTTGACCAGCTTATTAGATTTGTCGAGGAATGTCCATTCGCAATCATTATACCCTGAATTTGGTGAAGAAGTCAGGAATCTAAGACTTGGGCTTTGTACAGATGGGATGAATCCGTACTGGACATTGAGCAGCCAACATAGCACTTGTCCGGTCATGCTTGTTATATACAATCTTCCTCCCTGGCTGTGTATGAAAAATAAGTACGTAATGCTGTCATTGTTGATATCGGGCCCTAAACAACCTGGAAATGATATCGATGTTTATCTTGAACCTCTGATTGATGACTTAAAGAAAATCTGGGGTGAAGGTGTGATGACCTATGATGTTTCACGAAGAGAGACATTTTGTTTGCATGCTATGTTGTTTTGCACTATTAATGACTTTCCAGCATATGGGAATTTGTCTGGATATAGTGTCAAAGGAGCTAAAGTGTGTCCTATATGTGAAGAGAACACTGATTCAACAAGACTAAAATATGGCAGTAAGACTATATATCTCGTTCATCGAAGGTTTCTTACAAAATTCCATCTGTATCGTAGGAAGTGCAAAGCATTCAATGGATTGAATGAGGAACGAAGTACACCTAAACCTATACCAGGGGAGGTTGTTTATGAAAGAGTAAAAGACTTTGTCAATGAATTTGGTAAGAGATCACAATGTACTATGGCCACACGGAGTGACAAATCTTTATTCAAGAAGAAGTCAATATTTTGGGATCTTCCTTATTGGATTTCTTTGATAGTCATACATTGTATCGATGTCATGCACGTTGAGAAAAATATTTGTGATAGTGTCATTGGTACTTTGTTGAATATACCAGGTAAGACTAAAGATGGGCTAAAATCCAGACTGGACCTATGTGAAATGGGAATAAGGTCAGAATTAATAGAATTATGTGAAATGAGAAATCAGAGAACATACTTACCTCCCGCTTGTTACACATTGTCTAGAAAGGAGAAGAAAGCTTTTTGTGAATGTTTGGTAAATGTTAAGGTGCCACAGGGTGACTCATCCAACATCCGTAGATTGGTATCAATGAAAGATCTGAAGTTGATAGGTCTTAAATCTCATGATTGTCACACTCTAATGCAACAAATATTGTCTGTGGCACTTCGATCTATATTGTCAAAGCATGTAAGGTTTGCAATCACCAGACTTTGTTTCTTTTTCAACAGTCTGTGCAGCAAAGTTATTGACCCTGATACTCTCGATAATTTGGAAAGATAAGTGGTTGTTACCCTATGTAAGCTTGAGATGTATTTTCCTCCGTCGTTCTTTGATATCATGGTACATCTTGTTGTCCACTTGACTAGGGAAGTGAAAATGTTGGGACCAGTTTTCTTGCATTGGATGTATCCCTTTGTACGATACATGAGCGTTTTTAAAAGTGATGTTCAAAACCGTTATCGGCCTGAAGGGAGTATTATTGAGGGTTATGTGGCGAGAGAGGTTATGGATTTTTGCAATGACTTTCTCTGTGATAATGACACTCCTGGCAATGATAAGAATATTGAGGAGCAATTTGGTAAAGAAATTTTGGGATCACGGGTGAAAGTAATCAGCTGTGAGCAGTTAGAATAAGGTCACTTGTATATTTTACACAACATGGACAAAGTGAGTGTTTATATCGAGGAACATACCAATTGCATCAAGAGACAATATCCTCGAGCCAATATAATGTGGCTTGCTAGAGAGCATAACCAGACATTTATTAAGTGGTTCAAAGAGAAAGTCTTACATCCACTATCTCAAACACCAGATGATATTACTGAAATTGTCAAATGCCTCACCTTTAAACCGAAATTGACTGTTATGTCTTATGAAGGGTATGACATTAAGGGATTCACATATTACACAAAGCGCCAAGATGATAAGAGTGTCGTCCAAAACAGTGGGGTCACCCTTCAAGCGTCGACTATATTTTTTGCAAGTGCAAAGGATAAGAGTCCACGTGAAGCTAAAATGTCATATTACGGTATCATTGAAGACATATGGGAGTTTGACTACATAGATTTCAGAATTCCGCTCTTCAAATGTAATTGGGTTGATAACACCAAAGCAGTTATAGTGGATGAATTGGGTTTCACTTTAGTGAACATTGAAAAGATTGGAGAGAAGGGTGAACCATTCGTATTGGCATCACAGACGAAACAAGTATTTTATATCGATGATCCTGCAAATGATAAATGGTCAATTGTTCTTCATGGTAAAAGATAGTTTATTGAAGATCCTATAGATGAAGAAGAGTACTATGATAAGTATGATGACTCCATTCCATTCTCAGTTGGGTTGCCAACACCAGCAAATATTGAAGCCAATGATGACTTGTATGTGCGTGGAGATTACAATGAAGGATTGTTAATTGATAAAAAATCACAATATTAGAGGCATGTTTATATTTTTTATATGTTTTATTTTTCTAAATGTGAACTTTACAATGTTAATTACTTTATAATGTGAATTTGAACTTTACAATGTGAATTTTACAATGTGAATGTGAACTTTACAATGTGAGATTTACAATATGAATTACTTTACAATGTGAACTTTACAATGTGAATGTGAACTTTTAGATGGCTGAGCATTCTCCTGATGACCATGCTGATGATTACCGTGAGGGTGAGTACATCAATGCGCCGCCTCACAATGTAAGTTTTAAAAATATCTATCATATATTTATATCTATATGTCTGTTTTTAGTTATATCCTGTAAATGTATTTATTTTGTCAAATTTTAGGTTGATGATGCAAATGTACCCTCTGAAGCACTTGAGGCACTTGATGAGCAGCACCAAAAAGTTGACAAGAGAAGGGGCATCACTATGATGAAGAAGTTAATAGAACAAAGGGGCAATGGACCCAAACTTGTTGTATATTTTGATAATGTAAGAAATACACTTGGAGTGAATCGCAATTCGTTTGTTTCATATCTTGGGTATGTTACTCGTATCCATTGTGGTTGTAAGATAGATTGTTAGCATACAGTTCCTAAGGAGAAGAAAGATGTAATATGGAAGGATTTATGCGTGAGTTATTATTAATTTGCAATTTTATTTGTTAGATTACCAATTTTTTGGATACTAGTTAATAGCAATTCTATTTTGTAGAGTATAGTTGAATTGGATGAAAAGTTGCATCGTAAATGTGTGATGCAACGCTGTGGGAGAGTCATAAGGAGCTATAGGACAAATCTCACCCGAGAATACATAAAAGAAGGTGACAAGAGGAAGAAGACAACCACAGAACAGTAGAACTTCCTGGATCAAGAAGAATGGGACGCATTTGTTGCTTCAAGACAAACTGATGAATTCAAGGTATTAGGCGTCACCCCCAATTTAATTAATATACTTTGTATTCACCTATTCAAGATTAACATTTAGTGTTACTAACCAAATCATTAATGTGCATACTAACTAGGCCCTCAGTGAGGCGTAAAAAGCAAGGTGTGCACTGAATGTGCATGACCACACAATGGGCCCAAAGGGGTATGCAGGCATTCGCCAAAGACTACAGTATGAGGCAACTTCTCAGTCTGCTGCTACTCAGGAGTCCTCTACTATAGGTAGCACACCTCTGCCTCGCCATGATGTCTAGATAGCTGGGAGGCAAAATAAGAAGGGAGAAATAAGGAAGCCCGCAACTGCTGAGGCGGCTGCAAAAATGGTAAAATATAACTCTTACAACAATTGTTTGAATATTGATTATTTGTGGTGTTTACTTAATTACAAATTTTTGTTTTGGCGATTTGTGGGAGCTGCACGAGCAGAGGAAACAAGGAAAGTTTATCCCTGAGGACACAAGGGATGAATTGATAGTTGCTCTGGGTAACCCAGAGCATCCTGGACCAGTTAGGGTTGCAGGCATTGGTGTGGGCATCAAAGCGTTCTTTGGGCCATCCCAACGCCAACATGTCCCAAAAGTGGGAATTTCACAAGAAGAGGTAACCTATTCTTTCTTTATAATGTTACTGTAAAAGAGAATTCAATAATCAGAAATTAACATATATAGGTAGATAAGCTAGTTGATAGGAAACTCAAAGAAGCACTGAGCAAGTAACAGGCATCTCATACTTCCACTCAGCAAACAATACCTATGGCGTCCCGCTCTACTCCTATTACAGCGGTTGGGAGTAATCCTGTAGACCCACCACCTAGCACATCCAATGTAAGTATTTTTATGACATAATAACTAGTTTGTTCAAGATGATATGTTTTCAAGATGATATGTATATATGTATATAACATTCTTTACATAAAAATTTATAGGGGTTGAAGTCATGCCGTCTAAAAAGTAAAGAATTTGTCGTTGCAGAGGCATCGGCTTACCCATCCCTACGAGGGGAAATGTTTTATGGGTCTCCATTACCAGCTGGTTGGGTTCGTGTGAGCCCGCTACATATATTCCCCAACTGGATAGATCTGCCATTGCCATATGCCCACCCAGATTGTGAAACGCTTGGTGAGGCGAAGGCGGAGTGATATTGTGGCCAAAAGCGGCTGTCCTCTATACTGAAACTGTATGGTAAATTTACATTACGTTAAATTGTTAGTGTGTGTATATGATGTTAGTTGATCTAAAATTATATATATATATATATATATATATATATATATATATATATATATATATATATATATATATATATATATATATAGGTTAAAAAGAAGACACCCACATCATCTAGGCCTCCACCTCCACCTCCTACATTACCAAGTTAGGTTCCACATGACCTACCTATCTCGTTAGGTCCTGATTGTAGGGGTATGGCAATATGGTTAGGCGAACATGATATAAATGGCCTTATAACTGTTTTTATAGATGCAGATGTTGCAGGTCAATCATACGAAAGCAACCTATTTATACAAGATATTTTGGAGTTGTTTTGATATGATTGGATGAATACATCTGTGATAGAGCTATGGATAAGGTGAGATCTTCTTTATACATCTATATACTTGTGTAGGATCTGATGATCTATTTTCTTATTTATTAA
Source organism: Alisma plantago-aquatica (assembly GCA_963693085.1). Lineage (NCBI taxonomy): Eukaryota > Viridiplantae > Streptophyta > Magnoliopsida > Alismatales > Alismataceae > Alisma > Alisma plantago-aquatica. The sequence continues at coordinate 1,152,879,251 of OY856411.1, forward strand.
TGCATACGTAATACATGTTTTGCAGCTACTTAGACAAGATATGTGCAGATTTTTCATTCGAACATGTAGGATTTTTGATTCCATCTTTGATCAGTCTAGTAGCTAAAGACCCTCCGTCAGTTCAACAATACTGCTGTGATGCTTTTACAAGTTTCGCTCAAAATAAGAAGACGTTGATAATAGCTCCATTCAATGTGGAGTAAGTTTACTTTGCTTATAATTTGGACTTAAGAAAATTACATTTTTATTGTGGATTTTGAGTTATTAATTTTTAACTTTTTTACCTCTAGTGGTATGCATTGAGAGTTACTAGTTATTGTCCCCGAGACGTTCACTGTCTATTATCTACATCCTAAGGGGACTAAATTGAATTCAAAATATGGACACAAAATGAAAATGGCATTATTGCGGTGAGAAATATTTCATTTTCATATCCGTTAACATATGTTATTATATTACTATTTAATTATGCAATGTACTATGTTACATTAACATGTAGGGGTATAGATGAGTTCAAAAAGGTTGGAGGAAAGGTCCCCAGGAAAAAGAACCAGCAAATAATTTGGACAAACGTGGAAGTAAGTTCCCGACTGCAATGTATATAATATTTATGTGAACAATGCTTAATTAGTTGTATTTTTTAATATTTTGTATGTTTCAATTTATAGTGTGCTACACATGACAACGGATGGGCATGTGCATACTATGTGATGCGATTTATGCACATGATTATCAAATATGCCGCAGTGGACATCGATACCATTCTTGAGGTATTATATATAGTCTCATTAGATAATATGAAATATATCACTCTTATTTATATATTATTAATTATATATATACATCATTCTCTTTGTAGGTGTTTAAAACTTACCACAATACAGGAAAGGCCTTACCAAATGTACATGCTCCCTATACGACGGAAGAATTAAATGATGTAAGAGAAGAATGGGCAACAACCATACAAGTAGTGGAGGTTTTAACATATAATTGGGGTGTTGATAGTGAATAACGACTAAAGAATGATATTTTGTAAATGAATTTCTAAATTATAATATGTGTGAATGTTTCTACATGTCTGAATATTTCTACGTCTGAGTGAAAATGAATAAAACGGTTGGTTGCTATATGAATGCTTCTACATGTGTGATTGTGAAAATGAATGGAACTACATATTGCTACATGAATGTTTCCACATGTGTGAAAATCAAATGAAACTGCATGTTGCTAAATGTGTGAACATTTATGTTATTAATTTTGCAGGTTTGTGGCATGTTGTTGGATGATATCAATGGATGTCGTAAAACCTGCAGTTCATAACTGTACTACAGGTTTCTCATCCTGTGACCAACCATAGTAGGTCTGCAGACTGATAGAAAAAAAAAACATAAAATAGGCGTCGGTTATTTGTATAAAACCGACAACAAATGGTTACAGTGTCAGTTGCCCTACTAGTAACTGACGTCGATTTCCCTAATGAGGCCAGACACCACGGCTGTGCTGACCAGCACGGTCGTGGCAGCGGACCAGACACCACGACCGTGCTAGCCAGAACGGCTGTGGCAGCGGGTGAGATGGCGTAGTTTATCACTAATAAACCGACGTCGATAGTGCCCCAGATGGCGCCCTTTTTGTGGCACGAAGGTATATGGCGTCAGTTTCAAAGCTAATAACCGACGCCTATACCCCCTTGCTGGTGCGTTTTCGGTGGCGCATGAAGGGTTGTGGCGTCGGTTTGAGAACCGACGTGTAACGGTTGGGCTTTTAGCGGCGCCCACATAGGTGTCGCTTAAAAACCGACACTAAAGGCCTTGAATAACCGACACTAAAGACCGATTATGTACTAGTGACAATATATGCTCCTAACCCTCAATACTCTCTCCTCACGATTCCCAACTCCACATTTTCCATTTGCTTATTTAGTTGCAAAATTAAATCACTTCTAAAAAATAATATAAATCTATGTTGGAAATATTTCTAATTTCACGGGCATGTGTACGTGTGGGTTGACTACTATATATATAAATAGAGATAGAGGAGGTTAGGGTAGCATATATTCAAGTGCATAGACTACACCATACACTGCAATCAAGTTCATATATCAAGACAATTTTTTTATAAAATATAATTCGTTAGCTTTGTTAAGCACCACATTAATAAGAAATTCGAGCTCATTTAGACATGTGTAGGTCAATCATCCATAGGGTACAAAATCAATGCCCAAAACTAATTGAAATTCATAACTTTTGTACAACTGTTGGACGTTGTCTATTGATTGTTTGAATTTTGAAAAATTTAGTAGTGAGATGCAAATTGACTAGGGTGTATCGAAAAAAAACACACACACATGCGAGTTGCTAATGCTTTCTATTTAGTTTCTTTTGAAATATTTTTATGAAGATCTCAATTAAAATAGCAGTAATTAGAGAAGAAGAGTTCTTAATTATGGTGAAAAATTAATTTCTTAGTACAAGTAAATTATTAATTGTTGATTGGTGTAGTTAATAGTGAAAGTAAATACCATTTAGAGGAAAAGAATGTGAACAAACTAAAGAGAGAGGGTCCAAAAGATATAAAAACATCCATTATTATTAGTCACTCTTTATCCATTGTCAATACCATTTTACTTTTTTCTTCTCCCCCTCTTCTTCAAAATACAATCATCACATTTAATTCTAATATTATATTACTTGTGTCTCATTATAAATAAATATAAAGTAAAAAGAAACATAATGTATTCGTTTGAAAATGAGGAGAATGGCAAGGGAGAGAAAGAAGGTTATTTAGATTGCAAAGTTACACAGTTAAGAAGAACGGTGTAGTAAGGGAGAGATATCTGAGGAGTCTCTTAAATAAGAAAATATTGTTTGTAAACGATAGTAGTGGGGTTCAGAGACTTAATTAGTGATTGTAAAAGAAGATTATGTTTGAACCTTGAAACGAAAAAAATTGTATCTCATATTGAAACCGCAGTGGACATGGCGTGTTTTTCCTACTATGGTGCGGTTCCCATTTGGTATAAATTTCGCCATATCCTCTGCCATCCCTATTGTTACTTGATATGGTGTCACCATCTATGTTACTATTATGTGGTCTAAAGCCTATCATAGAGATTAGAGATAGTCAAGGAGAGAAATAAAACCTCCTCGATTTTGTGGCGTACACTGCAGCTGGTACACATTTGGCCCTGCAGCTGCCTCTCGGGCTTCTGGTTTCTGTGCTGGAACCTGCACATGTTGCCCCTTGGGAGACATAGATGAAGAAGAAGGTTCGCCGATGGCTATACCTTCAGTACACATCACTTCTTAAAAGTATCCCCTTGACGTGTATTTATAGTTCAAGGCAAGAGCGAGGGGAACGACTACGGATCTATGCTTAACATAAATGGTGGCTTAATTAACATTAACAGGCGATACACAGATAAACATTGTCGGCAAATAACTTGTTGAATGAACGCTTGGCAGAAAGAAAAGGTTGACAGGGTTTGCGCTTAACTGGGGCCAGACCAAGTAATTCTCTGACCTCATCAGAATATCTATTGAATTTTTTTATTCTAATATATGTACTATGACGCAAATGACGGACAATGATTGCTTGAAAACTTGCATTAACTAATTAAAAATTGTGTGTTTTACACTCTGACTGCCAACCAAATAAAGATTCAGTAAAATTTGACTATATTTTACATCAGCACAGTGACGACCAAGATCTCTTTATAGATATAAAATTAGTACCGCGCAGTACAAAATCATCCCACGCTTATCTTCTCTATATGGCTTCTCCAACCGCCGGCCATGGGGAGCCAGACAGTTTCTTATAGGGCTCGTAGCTACAGCTCGCTACGCAGCAGGAAACACTAGGCAGCCGGGGCAGCATCTGGCCCGTCGTCATCATCGTCGTCACTTTCGACCTGCCGGCCAATGTCTAGCTTGGAGCAGGTTCTGCTAATGACGGCCTCTAGCCTGCCTCTGACCTCAAAACTTCGGAAGGCACCGCCGGAGAGAGGGTGCGAGCCTAAGCAGAAAAGCGAGACGGCAGCCACCATTGTTAGTGGGAGCTTATCTGTATATTGGGGATTATTCGAGTTGTGGAGCTCCGTCGACAGAGCGGATAGCTTTGCGCCACAACAAGCTTCGGGTTGGATTCCGCTAAGCTTCTTGGTTGTGGGAGCTATTCTCCTTGAACAGTCCGCATATATAAGCTCCCTGAAGGTAAATTGGAGCGGTGGGTTTGGATGCGCCAAGTAGTAGCGCATTGAACAGCAACTCACAATTCCGGAAAGCTCCGCTGTCATGTTTTCTTTGCTCAGTTTGCTGACATGGCTTGGAGGAAGATGTTGAGCCCATGACTTCCGCTGGTGCTGCACTGCCTTCACGTGGTCGAAGTGCCGACGACACGTTGCCGCGGCAGCTTGACACAGATCGGAGAGAGGACTGGTGGTCCACTCATCGGGAATCATGTGTGACTTGAGAACCTTGGATCCATTGAGCAAAACTGTGGTAATTAATTTGGTCCCTCCGCATTGCCAATGTCGCTATCATAGGTGAAAATGACATACAACACGTGGGGCTTCAACTCTCCACTGTCCAGCTTGATACCCATGATTAAAGTGTGGAGTTATCAACAGCGACAAATGCATCATACCGTATTTTTCATTAGACAACAAGAAAACAAAAATGAGGAGTTTGGCCCGGCCATTGTAGCGCAGATAGTTCAGTCTGGTCTGTCTTTCCCGGGAGACCCAGATTCGATACCTCCAGTTGTGTATTGTATTTACAATTCTTGGGTCATCCGGACTCTGACACCGGTTTGAGAGGGGGAGGAGACTAAGTCTCCTTCTAACTCAAAAAAAAATAGGAGTTTGGAATAGAAAAGGGAATTTGCCTATCACGTATTCCTGTAGGCTAAAATTTTCAAATAGAATGCCTTCGGAATCTATCTTTTAGTTTTATCAAAACTAGTGAACGCAGGTGCACATGCACGTGACATATAAAATTTGTTAGAAATATGCGGGGAGAGGACTCGTCTGTGAAAGAGTCTCTACGGTAAAATATATTTGTGTTGGTTGTTTGAAAAGAGAGAATCAATGAACCGTTTCTATGGGATGGAAAGAGAAATATAGAATTAAAGATAATAAAAGTTAATAGGAGAGTGTGAGAATAAATATTTGTTGGAGTAAAATTCCTTAAAAAAATGAGAGAAGAGAGTGAATCAAGGAGAGCGCAGCATCAAACTCGTTCTTTTTATAGTAGTATAGATTCAATCTTATTTATAGAAGTTGCACATTTTTGAAATTGTGCGTCCTCATTTGGGACGTGAATGGTCTTTTTGAAAAGAAAAAAGTTCAAGAAGCATTTAACACCCACAATGATCTAAAAATATTGTTGTCCTTTGATAGAGTTTTCTTCGTCCCATTTGACAATGTTATATTTCTACAACTAATAGCCAATTCTCATGAACTATAGAGTAAAATTTTCTTACTATAGGTATATATTTACATAAACTAGTTCAATAAGCATAATAATCATCAAATACCTAATAATTCATAAAAAATAAGCAAATGTACTTATTAATTGATCTTGTAGTGTAGGTTTTTCCTCAGGTATTATCTTAGGTGTCTTGATACTTATTTCTATGTGATCATGCATTTTGATTTTGTTCATTTATTTCCATGTAACATTTACTTCAAATTTCTCATGCAATAAGGCTCGTGTATATAAAATAGCCTCTCAATTTAAATAAAGGAATGCATAATTTGCAATATATCCTATGTTAATTTTTGAACTATTATTTTATCATTAAACAATTAATTCTAACAAAACAATTAATTCTAACATAGAGTAAAAAAGAAAATGCAGAGAATACCTTTTTAAAACCAAATTGAGGTGATACTTGAACAATAATGACAAAAATAGAGAATTATCAATGAATATAGTACTGGTGGCAAAGAAAAGATCGGGTATCATTTATAATACATTCATTGATAAAATTAAAATATTAGAAACAATTATCACAACAACAATACCAATTACATAAGTTGTATATGAGGGGCACTAGAGGCAATTTATCTTGAACAAAAGAAGGAGAAAATTTCTATGAGCTAGGTGTGGTCATCCAGAAATGAGGCTCTAAATATTAGACGCACAAACAAACTCATGAAAAAAACTTTGTCAAAATTGGGATGGGAATCCCTTAGAAACCACATAGGAAAAACGAGAGTAAAAAAGTAGTAGATGTAAATTCCAACAACATCTTCAACAAGAAACAGAAACTTTTATTGAGGAAAAACCCTAATGGTTTTGGTGTAAAGTAAAACGTATTCCAAACTAAGAGAAGACATTGATCCTAAAAAGATAATAAATCCAAAATGGATAGATATTTCCCTAAAAGATTTTGTGATAAATGGGAAATAAAATAGGAATTGCGCTATCTTGATTTGTCATACTAAATTGTATATGAATTCTAAGTTGATTCTCTCTTAAAGAACCCCACAAACTATACACACATCAAAAAGGAAGTTTGGAATCACAACACTTAAGATAGTAGCAGCAAATATAACATTTTGAGATTCTTTTATTGGAATTGATTTTTACTACTATAATTTTGTGTAGGTATATATCTACATACACACACACACACACACACACACACACACACACACACACATATATATATATATATATATATATATATATATATATCAAATGGGATGAATGCTTCCAGAATGAAATTATATCTTAAAATAGCAAACTCCTTAAATAATACATGATAATATCGCTTACTGAATACATTAAGATGAAATTTTGTTGATAAAAACATTGACATAGAAAAACATGCAGAACATGAGGTGGGTTTACAAACATGTTAAATGTGTCGTACATTATATAGTATATATAGAGGATGTTAAACATTAACTTTGAAAAAATATCATCTTCCCAAACATTGTTCGTGTGAATTGGTCGACTCAAATGACAGTTTACTCCTAGTTCCCACGATCATCAGGACGACCTAGGTCTAGCCGCCGCAAACCCTACTGGGTGGGGGGAGCTCACCTACAACGCACTGCGGGTCCTTCTCCCCTGGGTTCTCCCTTTCCTCGATTTCCCCATGGCTCCATGAAGGCTGGTAACTCTGCCTATCTCTCCTCCCTCGTCACTTGCATGTCCTCCCCTGTGACGTAGTGACTCAGAGCTAGCTGGTGGCTGCTACGTTGGGGGTTGGAGTCTCAATGGCATGGAACACAGGTGGCACTTTCGAGGCAGTTTAGTTTCATCGGGGGACGTTTCCCTAGGGTCGAGTGCTTCTCTCTCCCCCCTTTCTTTCTTTTCATTTTGTGTTAGTCCATTCAGGTCGTTTGTAGGTCGAGCTTTGGGTCCCTTCTTGGGCGGACGGTGAGCTCGGGCGCCCCTAGTTGCTTTAGGTAGAGGAGTAGTAAGTTGGGTCTATGCCTCATGCTGGTCTTCCGCCCCCTGTTCACAATGGTGGTCAGGAGTGGTGGTGGGTTCTCGAAGCCCTCTACTCCCCACCTTTCATCCTCCTGAGCCCTACTTCATATGTATCTACATCGTTGGGGTTTTGGCCTCCTTCCCAGTTCTCCTTGGTGGTGCACCCTTACTGCTCGTCATTTTTTCTATATGATCATTCTGTGTTTTTGGGAGGCTCCTTGGCAGGCCTACTTCTTTGTTTGGTTCTTAGTTTTTAGTTGTAGTTTTAGTCGAGTGTTGTTTGCTTGGTGTCCTGCTATTAGTTTTCCAAACATGCTATCTTCATTTCAGGAGGCCTCATCCATGGAAGAGATGGTGATCTCTGTTGGATGTACTTCTTACTCCTTCTCTGGTATTTTCAAAGGTGCATGTAGATTGATGGCGTCCCTCTCTGATAGTTGCTTTAGACAACCACTGCGAAAGTGGGATGGTACTTGTAGTTTGCCTATTACATCCCAATCTGAGTCTTGTTCTATGTCGGTCTTCCAAAGGAGTTTTGCTTGGTACTTGATGTGAGAATACTATCTTGTAGATGATGTATGGCTTGCCTTTAATGATATTGAGATGTTTCCTTGAAAAGAACGTTAACTTTGAAAAAAAGTGATGTTGGACTAGAAATGTACTAAAAATGTCGTGTATAAGAGAAAGTATTTATTTCTATATTGAAAAAGAATATAAAAAATAACATGGCCAAGATTTTCTTGGGGAATTAGATGGTGTGTATGCACATGTAATATTTGTTGTAAGTTATATAGTTATATCATGACTACGAAATCACTTATGTAAGAGTCACAATGTAGAGTATTCTATGTTAAAAAAAGAAATAATGTCGATCCTCCATTATGCACCAACACATAGGTGAGTGAAAAAATAACAATTTACTTAGTGGTTTGCATAAGTTTCTTTTTTATTAAACTTCCACTACATAATTTGATAACAAGAAGATTTGGGATAATAAAATTTCTATCTTTATCTATAGTAACAACACTAGTGTACTGCATCAAGTTCTTAATACTTCAACAAGCAAAGGATTGATCTATAGGGAAGGCCAATTGAAATCAGTTATGTCAATTCCAATTAACAAAGTGAGTAATAAAGATAAAAAATATGGTCCTCCAATATCCTGATAGATAGTTCCTCATCAAATAGATAGGGTGACATAAGGCATGTCACTGGCACTTCCATATCGTCAAGAAACATCTAGCCTAGAGTAGGTTTTGTTAATGTGGGCATAAGGATTATTTAATAATGCTTCTAACTATGGGGTCATTGTAGGCAGGGTCCATGGCCATGTGGATTAGTGAGATGGTGGCCATTGTTGTTACTTGGAGCTCATAATAAAATTGGGAACACATTGTGATATGTAGAGTGGGAAGATAGCCCATTACTACAACAAGGGTTTAGTCAACTTTATTTAAGCTTTTTAATTGTGATTTTTTTCTCCTTGCACAACATGTACACATAATCTCATAGGAGACGAATTAGGGTGATGGTACATATGTGACAAGTATCAAGGCATTGAACTACCAATATAGTGCATGAGAGTTCTATTTTTCCTTCATTTTACTCACTTTGTTATAATGGCTATAGTGGAACATCTGTATCTCATTACCTATCCGATTCTACTTCTATTAATCAACTTTAAATGACTATCATAAATAATCCTAAGTGAATAACAAAATATCCAAAATACCAAACATGATAATTAACTCAAAACCAAAAAGCATTGGAAAACACAATATGTTATGTGATTAAACTAGTGTTTACAGTTTTGTTTTTTTAGAGATATTATAAATTCAAATTCTATCACATATGCATCAAGTTAACCACTAAAAAAATTGACAAAGATACAAGTTAATGTTAAGATAAGTTACAATACTCATTAAATATCACAAAAGCCCTAAAACCTAGAATTGGGACTTCACTATAGACAGACATCAGACAGACATACTTCACTTATTAGTGAAGTCACTCAGGTCTTCAATATGGATGAGGAGCTTAGAAACATGGCTTCCAAAATAGAACACTTGTTTAATGTTTGATTAATAGATGTCTATGTGAGGGGATAATGTTTTTTTTGTGGGTAAAGAGCTTAATTGTTATTCATCCCATGCTCTTGGGCGGGTAAAAGTTCAACAATATTGATGTTTACATCTAAATAACCCAAGGAGGCTTCAGATTAAGGAAAGAACAAGTAGAATTAGAATCTAGGCATGTTTTTGCTATGAGTTCTGAAATGGGATTCAACCTCCATGGCACAAAGGTCAGATTGATGTAAGGGGTCCTATTTATGGAGCATTGGTATTGCCTCCATAGGGGACTGAGTGTGGATACAGGTTCATGTGTTGCCTGTAAAATGTCCACAACTTGCTTAGCATCTGAGAGGATGGTAACACTACACCAATTGTTTTCAGAGATGAGCTCATCCGAAGCTAGTATTGCTTAGATTTTAGCCTCGAGAGAAGTCCTTGCCATGAAATAGTAGCATGAATCGAGGATATAAGCTCCAGTATCGGAGACTACATGGATGCCCAGGCTCGTACACCCTGAGTCCCTCAGAAAGTAGGCATGAGTGAAAACATACTTGTCAGCATAAGGGATGTTATGGTGGGCTCTCACACTGGTTTGCACCGTAGGCGAGAGGACCTGGTAGGTTGAATCAATAATCTTGGCCCTTTCATGAATGAAGAGGAGCCTACAGTCCACACTATGTGCATGACTTGTGTGAATGTGGTTGTTCCGAGTTTTCCAGATATGCCAACAGACAATGATGGGAAGGAAGCTCGGGTTGTAGTTGGGACTGCCCTTCATAACTGATAGGATCCATTCATCTTCATTAAGATTGAAAATCTGGGCCACATGGATGCGTTATAAGGGCAATCTCTTAGGCAGTGGAGCAAGGTGTCATCTTCATTTCCGCACAAGGGATATATAGGACTGACATCAATGTGTCTTCTAGCCTTTTCAACATTAGTAAGCAGAGCTCTGTGTTGAAGAAGCCACACAAACGTCTTGATCTTCTCTGGAAGTTTCTAGCTCCATATTTCAGGCCAATTACCTTGAAGTTGGAGATTCAGGTCTCGTCGGACCCATTCATAAGCTGAGGCCGTAGTGACTTCCCCTTTTGTGTCAAGTGGCTAAAACAAGGTGTCATGACCAGCATTGGTGACTGGGGGTGGGATGAGGTGTATCATGTGTTGGGTTTTAGGGGAGACAGAGAAGGCAGCGGAAACAAAAATTTTCTCCCCCAACCCATACCGAGGAAACGCGTCAACGTCTATATAATAGGAAAGGATAGTTTGTGGAATCATACCTTGTCCCGAGGCTTGCTCGGCGACAATACCTCGCGCAATGCGCGGTCTTCAACTCCGGTCTTGGACGGTGTCTGTGCAGCTCCTGGTCGCACCGGGACTGACGACTCCTCCTCCTACCGGACTGTCGGATGACAGTTGTCCTCCTAAGCGGCAGTGTCCTCCCGCCTCTATAGTAGTCCACACGGACCACCTGGAACTCCACTCTCCTTGTCCCATAAGGAAGTGGAGGGAATCGCACCCTCCTGTTGACGTACTAGTCGCCAACACACTCTCCTGCTACCAGTTGCAACTACAGTTGTCCTTCCCTTGCTGCACCTCCCTTTGCGGGAAGCACTTGCTCGGGTCTCTCACGGTTACCAAAACCAGAGAGAACAACAACTTCGCAAAGCAACCGACTTGCATTGAGTTGTACTTTGAGAAGCCCCCAATACCCCTATATATAGGAGGGTTATGGGACAGGGTTCTCTTTGCTCGGCAATACGGGACTAAAGTAGGAGTAGAAGGGTTCGAGAATTTTCCACAAAAAGCAACCGGTTCGCAACTTGAAACGATCGGTTCACAACTGAACCGATCGGTTCGGCCATTGAGCCGATCGGTTGGACCTGAGCCGATCATTTGGGGCACTCCAACCGATCGGTTGGTGCCCTGAACCGATCGGTTCATGGTCCTAATCTGGCTCAAAAAGACTTTCCTTGTTTCGTTCTCAATTGGTATCGTATACCAATGTTATTTCCAATCGAATTGGGCAATTTGAAACCAAAGGAAAATTCTTGCCGACATGACTTTCCCAACTGGTCGGTTGCACCAGTTGAGCCGATCGGTTCAACTCTTGAACCGGTCATTTCAACCTGGGCATGAGCCGATCGGCCTGGACACTCCTGCCGACCAGTTCAGCACCTCAGCCGACCGGTTCATCACATGAGCCGATCGGTTGGGAGCACAGGTTGGGCAAAATTGGTCAATTGTGATTTCAATCAATCTGATACTCCAATGAATGCGTCCAACACCTTGAACCATATGATATTGAGCTATCGACTGATTGAGTGTTTAATTGAACTACTAAACTCCTTTAGTAATCAATCTAAACATTGCTTTGTGGACAAAACTCCTCTTCTAGGTTAAATCCTATGTGTGTGACCCTGCAGGTCCATTTCACATTGGCAGTGAAAGTCCATAACACTTATGACTTCACAAGCAAAGAGCGGTGCCTAGTCACACATCAGTGCTACCCAAGTGAAAGTAGAAAGTTGGAGAACAACTTTCATCCTACAATCCGTGAATGGTGTTACAGTGAATGTATAATTCCTTTGTCACTGATATCCTGAATGAACTCAAGGCATGGAACAGTCATCCTGTCAACGTTCATTCACTTTCTTGATCTCAGAGCAGATTGAAGGAGATATGTATGACATCAATATCACATACTGATTCACACATGCGTGCGCACGCCTATCTCAATCCTACTCATCAAATGGCCTTGGATATCAAACTCCCTCAGGAGGGACAAATCCCATATCTATCACTCACCCCTCAAAAGCCCCATGTGTCAAAGCCACCCAATCATCACCTTTATAACAACCCATGTTTCAGGATTGCGTTTGATGATGTCAAAGTGTGCCCAACGACATGTGTTGAGTGCAGTGATTTCAGGTCTAAGAATCACACTCACCACCATCACTGTGAGTACTGACTGTGACTACCATCTTATGGTTCCATGTGTCAAACTCACGGTGGGTCTGTCTGGTACACTTGTTCTCTAACAAGTACCTATGTGTTTGGTTTGATATCTCTATATCATGACTAATGAGATTCTGTCATCAACCAACACCACAATCTAGTCTTGTGTGTCATTGCTATCTGTCTACCTTCCACAATGACATCCGACTAGGGACATAACAAGAATGTACAAACTCTTAGCATCCGTATGATCTCATCGTTCAGGTCCTCAACCTGAAAGCATACGTCATTGAGTACTGTCATTCTCTAGACATTCAATCTGTTCTGTCACTATCTCATATGACTGAACCAGAAAGAATTGGAAGCTTGCCTTTGATGTTTATCAAATCAATCTTAATGTATCCCACCAATCATCCCATGATTGGCTCTCAGGGCATACATACCAACAGACTCCCACTTGCACTGCGAGCCAATCACCCTTGAATCATATTCATAGTGATCTCTAAACATGTCCCACATGTTACTGTGCTCTTGTGCCAACATAGTGAGTAATGGCAACACCTTGCCAAAGTCAGTATAAATTGCATGTCTCTCATCTCTTCGCTGTACGTCACACGTATGAGATGGAGTTGCCGTAATATGCGATCTAGTATTCCATTGCTAACCTTTAGCCACATTGCATGATCAAGGATTCCAGACTTGTCATCAATGAGTGGAATATGAGTTCATCTCATGAACTTCCAGATCCATATAGTATCCACTGTTGTTCTCTAACACACGGATACTCGGCATTTCCCTTTTAAATGGTTTTATTGGAACACTTCCAATTATCAACAAACTTTTACTTTTATACATCCTATGTATATTTTGCGATTAATTTTCTGTCCTTTCGGAAGTTCGCATCAATGTAACTCTTTACATCAAACTCTTCCTTATCTCCATAGAACTAGTACTTCCCAAGTACTTATCAAGTTCTTATGATATTCCAGTAACCCTTACTGGAATCAGACAGACATCCACTCGTCATGTCCCACATACGAGTTATCAGGATGAGCACATCATATTGTCATGTCCTACATACAACATGATGAATGCATTTTATTCTTGCCATGTCATACATGCAAGACAATGGGATGATTACATACATGATAGATCCATATCTATTCTTAGTGTTACCATTCTTCATAAGAATTGGACACTTGGCCTTGGGATACTAATATCCATATAACATGGACAAGTTTTCTCCCACTGAATCTGTGCATACTGAACCCTTCAGTACAGATTGCCAATGTATGCTCTCTCTTTTCCAGGTCAAGAGATTTGTCGAGAACTATCTTTATAGATCTCTATTCCTATCATATAGGAAACATCTCTATCTTCCTTAAAGTTAATTTCCACTTTTGGATTTCCATTCTAGAACAATTCCATTTCACATCAATATGTGGAATGTGAATACGCTCCCACTAAATCACAGATCCCTTCTTTATCTTTGACATATCAGTCAGATCTTTGACTATATCATCAAAGTAAAGATCCAATTTTGAGTTTCTTGTACTCAATCAATCACATTGATTAGTCCATTGTAACTTATAGACTTCATTTGCATTAGTGGATTCATAAACCTTATAGGCTGTGTCACATACACATCCTGGTTTTATTCCTCATAGGAATGCGGTTTTAGTATCCATATGCCAAATGTCTCAGTCATTCAGTTGCAATCAACAAGCATCATCCTTCTCAAAATGTTATCCATGTGTCTTAACACTTAAGACTTATTTGCACTTATGTATATGATCCAATGAGTGCTACCATCAAGGTCATACCTTATGGTTCACATGGATGTCATTTAGTATGTAATGGTCATAAACCATAACTCAAGATTCGGTTCCTCATATTCATCTAGATAGTTGACTCATCACATGAACAAATCATCACATAGATAATTGAGGTGTATCTGTTAAGGATATAAGAACTCACAATCCTTGTGATTCTTAATTTCCTTTATTAGTGTGGGGTATTCTTTTATTAAGAAGAATTCAGTTATTCGATAATCATTCTCTAACTCCTTAGAGTATGATTCCTTCTTGATTTAGACATCACCATGCCTTAATCATGAGTTCACTATGATACACTATCATAATCACTCATAAGGATCTCCAAACATTTGGTCCAAGTATTTCATTCATTGATCTCATCAAGAATTAATGCTTTACCAAATTTGTACTTCATTTATGATAATCTTGAACACTTCAAGACATTCATATTGGTATTTCTCTAAACACCATTTGAAGTATTAGCATCTGTTCCAATAGGTATGTAAATACATCATATGTATTATACCTAATAGGACAATCATTCTTCCACTACCTTAAGTGAAGATTGATTAATCATGTCCAAGATATTCATGTCTCTTAATGGTTCTCTAACCAAAAGAGTCCAGTTTATCCATCATATGGAAACTAGAAATGAATTTCTCATGATTGATGCTAATTTGATTGTTTGAGTTATCAATAACTTTAGGTATCATTTTATCTTATGCATACCATGTATCACAAGATAAACAAGGTATTGCCACAAAGATCATATCTTTAAGATTGAAACATCAACTTTATTAATTGCCGTCATTGTCAAACAATATGCAATAATAAAGTGTTTCTATCTATTGGAAATTTATGAAATAGCAGTTCTTAACTCTATTTCGTGCCCTTTTAGGCTGAAATAAACTGAAAGATACTCCTATCTATGGCAGCAACACTTGCTCCAATGATGGGTACTTCTTTCTTGGTCCTTTCACAAAGGCCATCACTTCTTTGCGGATATTGCATATCATATATGACATATCCATGTCTTGGTATCATATACCTCAGATAAAGAAGCAGTTCATTTCATGATACCTTAGGTGGATATCTCTATCCCCTCCTTCATCTTCCTTTGTTCTTCCAGATATAGAGGGCAATCCCTCATACACCCTTTCCCCATGTGCCTTGAGGCTGAAGACGGCTTGGATTTCTGGCTAGCATCAGAACACTTCTTAGCTTTGCCCTTGTCCTTGCCCTTAAGAATTACCTTTTCTTTGATCACATCAAAGACTATGGTTTGTCTTTCTTCATCTTTGCCTCTACTATCCTCAACATGTCCAACAACTCTGTCAACGCTTGTCAAAGTTGTTCATGTTGTAGCTTATCATGAATTGTATGATTCTCACAACATTTGCAGTATCATACCAATAGCCAACTCTTGGCTCAGAGGGAATCCTTCTTAATCAGGTTTTCAACATACCCAATCACATTGAGTGTGTGAATCCCTTACTTGGATCTCCTTCTGTCATGACATACTAGGATAGTGTCTTCGAGACATCATATGTCTCATGTTGTCTCTGCAACTCATAGTTCAGAGAACACAACATCAAGCACTCCTCATCAATGTCATCCTCGGTATGCTTCCATAAGCATACTTTCAGCCATTGATGTGGTGGGATCGAGTTCATCTGGTTCTGGTATAACTAGGACTTAGAGCTTTCACTCTTTGACTGAGAACACTTCTCATCATCCTAACCAATCGTGGAATTATTCCCATTTAATTTGTTGGTCTCAAAGACCGATCGCAAATAAAATGATTTGTTGATTAACCATGTATTTTAACAAAAAGGAAATATATGCAATTTTAGTCCAAAAGCTCATTTTTGACTTGTTTGATTGATTTGAAAAGTTGACGATAAAATTAGGCCTTTAATTAATTATCGCTCCCACTATTTTACTTCAAATTGATAGCCCTCACCATCAATTCGGAAGATTGCAGCGTACAACCTTCTAGTGGGAAAGATCCTGAAATCCTCTAAGTCATGAGTCAGCTTTGGCTGATCGCCCACAACTTAGATCTCTCAGGTAGGCAACTCTTGCCAATTGCATCATATGCAACTCTTGTTGAATGAACATGCACAACTCCTTGCCATGAACATTCCTTGCCTCTGGGCTTAGACGCTCTAAGAATCACCAGTTAAGTCTAACCCAAAAGCTGACACGGTAAACATGCACCCTGCTTTGGCAGAACCTACATGTCTACCCTTCACACTTCCACAAGATAGACGGCGCACCACGCTTTGGCGTAACCTACGCTTGGTCGATCGAGCTTTTCATGTGTGCCGCTAATGGAAGGCATCTAAAACTTAATATTTTAATGAGGGATTTGGTTTTATATACATATACATATCCAATCACCACAATACATAGTACGTATCATATACATGCTATATCCCACAGAAAATATGCACAAACGATAAAAAGCGATGATTATGGCCATCCTAATGTGATTCCTCGATATAAGAGGAATCACGGTCATCTAGGTCTACATCACATGCAACCTGTACAAGATGAACTCTGTGCCTTGCCATCCGAGTTGATCAACTCATCACATGAATGATATGTACTCTCCAGCCGGTCGTCTGGGTGCCACCAGCCGATCGGTTGGCTCCTCCAACTGATCGGTTCGCCTGGTCGTCGTGCATCTCGTCATGTCCGCCGCCCGCTGGTCTCGCTCCTCGAACCGGTCATCAACCAATCGGTTCACTCCTTGAACCGACCGTCTGGAACGTCAACCGATCGGTTCACTCCTTGAACCGATCGTCTGAGCAGTCGTCTTGATGTCCGCCGATCTTTGACATAACAAGAAATAAAATCTATCCTATTTATTACATTGCTTTAAAAAGGGAAACCCTGAGTTACATTCGGGGGGAGCAAAGGTAGGAAAGAATCTCGAATTATTTCGAGTTACATCGGGAATAAGAGAGGGAAGATCGGTGTGCAGACCGAGATGCAAGCAACCACAAACAATCACACACAGATAGGGGTTTATAGGCCATAATCATGCTACACACATCCACCATAAAACTCGTTTAAGGGCGACGCGTATCGAGTGCATTAATAATACATATCATATATGTAATTAGGGATTTGTGGATTTAGGATTGAACATGCATAAAGCCGATATTATTCACATCGCATGCAATAAATAAAGGCGACAAACCAAAATCGATCATACCGATATTCCTAAAATATAGAGCAGTTGACGTGGCTCTGATACCACTGTTGGGTTTTAGGGGAGACAGAGAAGGCAGCGGAAACAAAAATTTTCTCCCCCAACCCATACTGAGGAAACGCGTCAACGTCTATATAATAGGAAAGGATGGTTTGTGGAATCATACCTTGTCCCGAGGCTTGCTCGGTGACAGTACCTCGCGCAATGCGCGGTCTTCAACTCCGGTCTTGGACGGTGTCTGTGCAGCTCCTGGTCGCACCGGGACTGACGACTCCTCCTCCTACCGGACTGTCGAATGACAGTTGTCCTCCTAAGTGGCAGTGTCCTCCCACCTCTGTAGTAGTCCACACGGACCACCTGGAACTCCACTCTCCTTGTCCCACAAGGAAGTGGAAGGAGTCGCACCCTCCTATTGACGTACTAGTCGCCAACACACTCTCCTACTACCAGTTGCAACTGCAGTTGTCCTTCCCTTGCTGCACCTCCCTTTGCGGGAAGCACTTGCTCGGGCTCTCTCACGGTTACCAAAACCAAAGAGAACGACAACTTCGCAAAGCAACCGGCTTGCATTGAGTTGTACTTTGAGAAGCCCCCAATACCCCTATATATAGGCGG
This sequence comes from Alisma plantago-aquatica, assembly GCA_963693085.1. Classification (NCBI taxonomy): domain Eukaryota; kingdom Viridiplantae; phylum Streptophyta; class Magnoliopsida; order Alismatales; family Alismataceae; genus Alisma; species Alisma plantago-aquatica. The sequence continues at coordinate 1,152,897,375 of OY856411.1, forward strand.
GTTATGGGACAGGGTTCTCTTTTCCTGGCAATACGGGACTAAAGCAGGAGTAGAAGGGTTCGAGAATTTTCCACAAAAAGCAACTGGTTCGCAACTTGAAACGATCGGTTCACAATTGAACCGATCGGTTCGGCCATTGAGCGGATCGGTTGGACCTGAGCCGATCGTTTGGGGCACTCCAACCGATCGGTTGGTGCCCTGAACTGATCGGTTCATGGTCCTAATCCAGCTCAAAAAGACTTTCCTTGTTTCGTTCTCAATTGGTATCGTATACCAATGTTATTTCCAACCGAATTGGGCAATTTGAAACCAAAGGAAAATTCTTGCCGACATGACTTTCCCAACTGGTCGGTTGCACCAGTTGAGCCGATCGGTTCAACTCTTGAACCGGTTGTTTCAACCTGGGCATGAGCCGATCGGCCTGGACACTCCAGCCGACCGGTTCAGCACCTCAGCCGACCGGTTCATCACATGAGTCGATCGGTTGGGAGCACAGGTTGGGCAAAATTGGTCAATTGCGATTTTAATCAATCCGATACTCCAATCAATGCGTCCAACACCTTGAACCATATGATATTGAGCTATCGACTGATTGAGTGTTTAATTGAACTACTAAACTCCTTTAGTAATCAATCTAAACATTGCTTTGTGGACAAAACTCCTCTTCCAGATTAAATCCTATGTGTGTGACCCTATAGGTCCATTTCACGTTGGCAGTGAAAGTCCATAACACTTATGACTTCACAAGCAAAGAGCGGTGCCTAGTCACACATCAGTGCTACCCAAGTGAAAGTAGAAAGTTGGAGAACAACTTTCATCCTACAATCCGTGAATGGTGTTACAGTGAATGTATAATTCCTTTGTCACTGATATCCCGAATGAACTCAAGGCATGGAACAGTCATCATGTCAACATTCATTCACTTTCTTGATCTCAGAGCAGATTGAAGGAGATATGTATGACATCAATATCACATACTGATTCACATATGCGTGCGCACGCCTATCTCAATCCTACTCATCAAGTGGCCTTGGATATCAAACTCCCTCAGGAGGGAAAAATCCCATATCTATCACTCACCCCTCAAAAGCCCCATGTGTCAAAGCCACCCAATCATCACCTTTATAACAACCCATGTTTCAGGACTGCGTTTGATGATGTCAAAGTGTGCCCAACGACATGTGTTGAGTGCAGTGATTTCAGGTCTAAGAATCACACTCACCACCATCACTGTGAGTACTGAATGTGACTACCATCTTATGGTTCCATGTGTCAAACTCACGGTGGGTCTGTCCAGTACACTTGTTCTCTAACAAGTACCTATGTGTTTGGTTTGATATCTCTATATCATGTCTAATGAGATTCTGTCATCAACCAACACCACAATCTAGTCTTGTGTGTCATTGCTGTCTATCTACCTTCCACAATGACATCCGACTAGGGACATAACAAGAATGTACAAACTCTTAGCATCCGTATGATCTCATCGTTCAGGTCCTCAACCTGAAATCATACGTTATTGAGTACTGTCATTCTCTAGACATTCAATCTGTTCTGTCACTATCTCATATGACTGAACCAGAAAGAATTGGAAGCTTGCCTTTGATGTTTATCAAATCAATCTTAATGTATCCCACCAATCATCCCATGATTGGCTCTCAGGGCATACATACCAACATCATGTCCCATAGTCCAGGGGGCATATAGTGATCAATAAAGGATTGGTCCCAAGACCCATCATCAGTGCACATTGAGCTAACCTTGAGGTCTTGTAGATCCCCTGAAACCTAGAAGTTCGGATCAAATTCCATGATAGACTTTCCGGCGATCCATTTATCATGCCAAATAGATGTGTTCTGGCCTGATTGAATGGTTTTGCTACATATGTTTTCAACAGTTGCCATCTTCCTCTTAATGAAGGACTAGGTAGGTGAGCATGGTTTAGAAGAGAGACGACCCCCTCAAGTATATTTTTCTTTCATAACTCGCACCCACAACAGGGTGGGTTTATTTAGAAACTTCTATAGATTCTTAAGCATGAGAGTTTGGTTTTGGGCCCGAGCTTCCTTAATGCCCAAACCACCATCCTTCTTGCTGAGGGTGATTTCTTCCACGAGACTAGAGAGAGCTTGTCCTTCTCCTAATTGCCTGACCAGATGAAGCGTTTGATCTATTTATTAATGTCATCACACAAAGAGGGTGAGAGTTGTACTGATTGCATTGCATAGGTCGGTATAGCTTGGAGAGTGGATTTTGCTAAAGTGATGCGCCCTGCAAGTGATAGATGTCTAGCTGACCAACTTGACATGGGATCCTTCATGGTTTTGAGAATCCCATCGTGTGTTTGCTTGTTGATGCGATGATGGATTATAGGAACTCCCAGATATCTCCCCACGTCTTCTGTCTAAGGGATGCCCAACTTACGCGAGAAACGCCTACATTCCATTCATAGCACATTGGTTGAGAAGAAGCATTGAGATTTCTCCCTAGATACACTCTGCCCCAAGACAATAGTGAAGTCTTGGAGGACCTTCTTTATAACAGTAGCTTGGTTCGAGGTAGCTTCCGCCATAAGCATTATGTCATCAGCAAAGAAGACATGGAAGATTCCAGTTCCACCTCTGGCGAGTTGAATCGATACCCAATCAGTAGAAGAGACAACAACATTAATCGCCTGACTCAGGCATTCCATACAGAGAACGAAGACGTAGGGGCTTATCGGATCTCCCTGGCATACCCCTCATGTTGCCTTGAAGGGTGGGAGGGTGGTACCTTCCCCGAGGATAGACGTAGAGACACTGGTGATGATGTCCATGATGAGAGAACGAGTGATGTAAGGGAGCCCAGTTTTGTGTAGAGTGTCCGCGATGAAGGGCCAGTGCATTCTGTCGAATGCCTTTGACAAGTCTGATTTGATGCATACCCATTTCCTTCCAGTCTGTTTGGTTTTCATGGAGTGAATGTGCTCTTGGATTAGGAGGATGTTGTCCGTAATCGATCTCCCTAGAATGAAGCTAGATTGGGTTTCTGAGATCCAATAGTTGATATGTGGTTTGAGCCTCTCAATGAGGATCTTCGAAATGAGCTTGAAGCAAGTGTTGTTGAGGGAGATGGGCCTGAATTTGCTACACCTTTATGGCTACTACATTTTTGGGATGAGGACCATGAGTGAGTTGCTTATCCTTGGTTCTATAGAACCTATGTTGAATGCACCTTGGATAGTTTGGATCCCAGAGTTGACGACGTGTTGCCACTGGGTCTAGATGAATTCATTCATGACTCCATCGGGACTAGGTGCTTTCATAGGTTCCATGGACATCATGACATACTTGATTTTTGTTGCTCCAGGGGTTCTCGCAATGAAATTATAGTGGATATTAGTTGGAGCATCGAAGTGCCCCACATAGGATCAGACCATGTCGGGAGTTGTAGGTGTGTCAACTGTGTCGGCCATCAGATTCACAAAGTAACTTTGAACAAGATGTTGCAGCTTGGGTTTATCATATATCCACTCACCAGACTCATTTCTAAGGCATTGGATCTTATTTTGGTGTCGTCGAGTCTTGACGAACGATTGAAAGAATCTCTTGTTACCGTCGCCAAGCTTTATCCAGCTAATGTTGGCCCTCTGTCTCCAATCAGCCTCCTCATGCAAAAGAATGTTTTGTAACTTCTCTTGTAGGGCAATGGCCTACAATTCATGTGTAAGGGATGAGTTGTTAGTAGCAAGTACCTGAGCATGGTCTATCTACTTAAAAAGATTGTTCTTCTCTTTGTGATACCTACGTATGTGTCGTGTCTCCCACGCTAAGGTTTCAGACTTGAAGTTGTCGAGTGCATCTAGAAAGTTGGAGTTGGGATTCCAGGATTTGAGGACGTGTTCCTTGAAGTCAGGGGTGAAGGACCAGCTGGCCTTTGTGTGGAAGAGACAAGGTGGGCTGTCCCTATTGTTTGAACTGGTAACAAGCTATGGGTTATGATCAGAATATAGCCTCGGAAGCACTGTGATTTTGAAGCCACCCTAGATGGACAAACAGTCCTCATTTTCTATAACCCAATCCAACTTTTCACGAACGTTTAGTTTTTTTAAGGTGAAGAAGTGAACTCCATCCTCCATGTCCCTAAGACCAGCGGACATGAGAGTGTCTTTGAATTTGGCACAAGCTCCTCTGTCAAAGTAGTTACTTCCATGCTTTTTAGATGGTGAGAGCATGGTATTGAAATTGCCAACCACTGCCCAAGCTGTGGTGATGGATTGGCCAATTTCATTCAGGCAATTCCAGAAAAGGTGAGGGGATAATGTTGACCTAATAGTTATACATTGTCCACATTTCAGTGATGACTTAACCACTCCATTAATGTGTATCTAATATGTCTATTTGAGATCAATTTTAGATTTTAGGTACATGAAGAGGATGAAATTAGCAAGCCCTAGTTTTCTAAAAAAAAGTCAAAATCAATGCAAATGCAAGTTTTGAAGAATAGTCAATATATATATTAGAATCATGTTGTAAATTATTTGTATTGAATGTATGACTTGTAAATAAGCTTCACAATAATTGAGAACACTTAATTTGTATATTTAAGTACTTTTTGGGCATTTGTCAAAAATGATCACATACATATTTTTCGACTGAGTTTTTCCTGGTGGTAAACTCAATTGATAGCCTATCTGGCTCTTGACAATACCTAGGGTCGGATGAGTTTATCCAAGTTATAACTTGACCGACACACTACACTAGAAAACCAACTTAAAGTCATCGCCCGAGTTTCATTCCTAGATCAACTCGACTGAAAACTTCAAGATGTTTTGTCATATAGTATTGTCAATCAAGTTTCCTAAAAGGTAACTCAGTCAACAACACTATATGATAAAGTGTAGAAAAGTGTTTCTATCCATTATTGTCAGTACCAATGTATTTACATTGATTGCATCTCGATTTACCTGATTTTAGGATAACCAAATGAATTATTATGAAGAGTTGACTAGATCGCTTCCGCTCATGACAAACTCTGATGACATGGACAAAATCTACAAAAAAATATCATATTTTGATAGTCTTTAAATCTCTTGTCTTATGAGTTATTATTTTTATTGTATATGCCAGTGTGTGAGATCCATTTGGGCCACTCAGAGACGGGCACTTCAATCCCTTTACTACTGTCTAGGAAGTGGGATTGGGATTGGCATAGGAATGATTCTGTGACAGTTAGTATCAGAGCCATAACCCCTCCAGTAGGTGGGGCCCACATGGACATATGGTATGCCAGTCTTGATTTGTGTGGTCCAGTCATGTTGGAAAGGGTTGTCCATAGTGATGTAGCCACCCTTGTGTTGGTATTCTGTGACTGGGAGTTGGGTGTCCATTGGACATTCTAGTTCTACACTAAAATGGGAAAATATTATGAGACTCTATAGTTGATCCTTGAAGAGGTCGTCAAGAGTTTAAGAGGGGGAGATTTTAATGTCTTGAGATTTGAGGCCTCAGATAAAATAATCATAAAAGGAATAATTGGACTACCCACATCACCAAGGTGCTCCTCCTTTTTCGAGAGCCCATCACTAAAGAACTCCATAGTTAAGCATGCTCAGCTTGGAGTAGTACTAGGATGGGTAACTAGTCACGAAGTTGACCACATCTTATGTGTGAATGAGGAAAAAGCACGCAATTAAGGCTAGTAGTGGTCTATGGGGCCAATCATCATTCTTAAACTCTACTACATCGTTGGGCAGTAGGCCCAGGTGTTACAGATAAACTTAATGTTTTCTCAACTTTTTGCAAATGAATTGAAAATGAAGCTTCTTTGCAAATTATCTACATTTGTAGTGACCATGGGGGAGAGTGAAACTGAAAATGTTTTTTTGAAAGGTTTTGTAAAAAAAATGGTTAGTTATAAAACTTTTCTTCCCCTCATACACATCAACAAAATGGGGTAGTATAGAGGAAGAACATGCCATTACAAGAGATGGATAGGAAAATTCTCTTGGAGTATGAAACTCCCAAGATGTTTTGGGCCTAAGCCATTAGTACCTCTTATTTTTTTCAAAATTGGATTTTCACACATCCTTTGCTGAAGAAAACCCTCTATGAGTTATGGCATTGTAGAAAGCCTTCTATTGATTTCTTTCATATTTTTTGGCTATCCATGATTTGTTTTGAACACAAAATATTCTCTCCATAAATTTGATGCAAAATCCTACAAGGCTTTCTTTCTTGGCTTTAGAACTTCTAGTAGATCTTATAGATTGTTTAACATTGACTATCTAAAATAGAATAATCTATAAATCTTAAATAATTAAGACTAACCCCTCTATTTCAAAGAATATTATGAATAATTATGTTGTATAGGAAATTCCAAGATTGAATGAACTAGACATAAAAAAAAGGAAACGAGGTGGATGAAGTTGAATGCTCAAAAGAAGAAGAAAAGAAGGATCCAAATCCCCACTTTAAGAAAGATCATACAAAAGATCCATTATTCAAAGCCCCTATGAAAAGGTAAAGATGTGGATATATTTCAACAAAGAACAAGAAGACAATGCCTTGATCTCTCAAATTGAGCCAAAGAATGTCAAAGAAGCTCCTTAGGACAATGAGTGGATCCTAATGATGCATGAAGAACTTGAGAAATTAAAAAAGAACAAGGTGTGGATTGTAGTGCCAAGACCAAGTGATAGAAAGATCATTCGCACCAAATGGGTCTATAAATATAAGTTTGATGGAAGTACTAAGGTGGCAAGGAACAAGGCAAGATTAGTAGAACTGGGCTACAACCAAAATATTGATTTTGATGAAACTTATGCTCTTGTTTCTAGATTTGAATCTATTAGAATGCTACCTACATCTGTTATTTATAAAAACATTTTACTTTAGCAAATTGATGTAACAAATTGCATTTTTGAATGGAGAAATGGAGGAGGATGTCCCTATGACTCAACCTCCATTTAAACATGATGAGCGAGCTAATCGTGGTTATCTATTAGAAAAGGCTATTTATGGACTCAAACAAGCCCCTATAGCTTGGTATGAGAAATTAAGGAACTTTTTAATTGATAATGGCAATATCATGGGTAAAGTTGGCTCTCTCTTTTTCTAAAACACACTTCTAATAATTCCTTAATAATTCAAAATTATGTTGATGATATCATTTTTGGTAGGATTAGTCTTGATCTTTGCTAGGAGTTTAGTTATGTCATGTGGAGTGAATCTGAAATGAGAATGATGGGGGAGCTCATATTATTTCGTTTGTTCTAAATCAAGCAAACAAAAAATGGAAACTTTATCAGTCAAGGACAATACAGAAACAAACTCTTGAAGCTCTTTAGGATGGAGAACACAAAGATAATAGACACTCCCAAGTCCAACACCACCAAACTTGATAAGGATGAAGAAGGTCAAAACATAGGTGAGAAGCTCTATAGAGGTATATTGGTCGCTTACTATATTTAGCTGCCTCTAGACCATATATGATGTTTAGTGTTGGCTTGTGTACTAGATTTCAATCAAGCCCTAGAAAATATCATCTTGTAGTTGTTAAGAGGATTTTAAGGTACCTAGCGAAAACATGAAATTTTAGACTATGGTATCTTAAGCCATGGGACTTTACTCTTACATCCTATAGTGATGTGGATTATGTTGGGTTCTTAGTTGATAGAAAGTATCCTATAGTGATGTGGATTATGTTGGGTTCTTAGTTGATAGAAAGTGTACAAGTGGCACTTGCTTCCTCGTAGACCATGTTTAGTTTCTTAGTTTGTAAAGAAGCAAAACATCGTGGCTCTATCGACTAACAAAGTTGAATACACTACAATTGGTTTTTGTTATGCCCAAGTCATTTGGATGAAGTAAATGCTCCAAGAATAATGTTTTCTATGATGCTTCTCCTATCTATTGTGATAATATTAGTGTAATAAATTTTGTCATACAATCCTATATTGCATTGTTGAGATAAACAAGTAGATGTCTTCTATCATTTCCTTCATGACCACATTGCTAATAAAGACATATGTATCACTTATGTGGACCCAAAAAATCAACTTGTAGGTATTTTCATTAAACCTCTTACTAGAGAGAAATTTAACACTATGAGATCAAAATTTCTTATTCTTCTATTGATAATAACTCTATGTCTCCTAGCTAAGATATTCATAATCCTCTATGTTTTTCTCACCATTTTCTACTTTATTACTTAAATTTCCAAGTTAAATGCCTTATTTTTGCTAAAATTGATCTTGTTTGCAAAATACTTTTTTTTATCACAAAATAGTAGCCCACAATGATTAGAAGTTGATATATATGCTTAATACACATGACAGGCTAGTAAAATGCATTTACAGAGAGCTTTAGGTCCCTAGAATTTAATTTCTAATCTTTGTGATAGACCTTGCTGTCAGTCGAGTTTATCCTGGGGTAACTCAATCGATGGGCTTCTTGGGAATTGGACTATACACAATGTCGGTCGAGTTACCCAAACCTCAAAATTGATTGACAACAATGTGTTGGAACTCATAAGTGGGTTCAGTTGGCCGATATCCTCCCTCTGAAGTTGAGGAAGTTGAGCAAAAATCCCCATTTCAGTTTGTCCTCCAACTCTAGACCCCTTCCTACCTCTTCCCTAGTCTATCCCAGCCCGAATCCTCTCACCAAACCCATCCCTAGGTCATTTCTAGGTGTTCTTGTTGCCGATCCACTAGACCTTGCTGTCAGCCGAGTTTATCCTGGGGTAACTCAAATCGATGGGCTTCCTAGGGGTTGGACTATACACAATGTCGGTCGAGTTACCCAAACCTCAAAATCGATTGACAACAATGTGTTAGAACTCATAAGTGGGTTCAGTTGGCCGATATCCTCCCTCTCATGTCGAGGAAGTTGAGAAAAAATCCCCATTTCAGTTTGTCCTCCAACTCTAGACCCCTTCCTACCTCTTCCCTAGTCTATCCCAGCCCGAATCCTCTCACCAAACCCATCCCTAGGTCATTTCTAGGTGTTCTTGTTGCCGATCCACTAGTTGAGCTCTCAGTTTTGTTTCTACTTCTCCTTGTTCTCATCCTCTATGGCTATTAGTAGGAAGAATTGAAGCTCCTCAGCTAGGAACACCTCAAATCCTACCACATCTCTATCCACTCACATCCTTTGGTATGATGGTGCCTCCTTTATATATAAACAAGATATAAATTGGTACAAGGAGTTTCTTCCTCATGCTTCTTTCCCTTTTAGACCTTTGGTGGAGTCTAGGGATGAGTTCTTTACTGAAATCAAGGTTCTCTTTATGAAACATTTCCTTGGTACTCTTTGTGTTGAAATATATCACTTTTTCAGTTCACACACTAAAACTAAGGTTGTCCATGAGTTCTATGCCAATATATGGAACTAAAACACTCTTATTCCTCCACCTAGCATCCAAATAACCTGTCATTCCATGGTTGTAGGGACTCAGCTCATACTATTTGAGGAAACCTTAAATTCTTACTTAATTGGAGTAACCCCACATCCAATTGGGAGTCTACCTGTCCCAATCACCTAGACTTGCTTTACCCTGACGAGTTATATAAAAGATTTGAATCCAAATCATTGTTGTCCATTATTCACAAAGATTAGAAGAAGCTTGACCTACCTTTTAGGAAGACAATCATCCTCCCTTCTTCTTCAATGTACCTAAAGACACACATCATTGCACTCATAGTGAGCTACAATGTCCATTCAAAGAGAAATCAAACAAACATTGTGGATAACTCCATAGTGAATGTGTATTGTATTCTTCAAGGTATTTGAATCAAATGGGCCAGATACACACATGACCTACTTTGACTCAGAAAAGAACACATGTGAATCCCAACCACCTTATCCCATTCTAATTTGTGGTCTATTTCATTTCCTCATTGAAAAATCACATTTCAAATACTTGAACTATCCTCAAGATAGTAAAAGTGTGTGTATCAGTGAGATCAAAATGAAGAACTCATCCCAATCCACTAGAACATCCACCATCTATGCCTCCTCCTCCCCCCAACCTCCTCCTCCACCAACTTGGCTGGCTAGGATTATTTTTATATGTAAAATGAGACCCTCATAGGTTACATGATGTACCAAAATGCCTACTAGATGCAAGTCCATGAACATCTTCACTAGTATCCCATTCACATCATGTCAAACATGAGCTTATCAAGCACTAACCCACACCCATCATGCCAAACTTCCTTCTCTACCACTAATTATGCCACATATGCATATGATCCGTTTTAGCCTACCCACCAGTATGCCTCTTCTGCTACACACCCTACTTTTGGTGATGGACCTACAACTACTTACTCTCATCCACTTCTAAGTGCCACTCAGTTTCTTGTCCTCCCACCTGGCCCTGCCTCTACTATACTTGTTGTCTTTGATGGGATTTATATACCTTATGATTAGAAACATATGGTGTTGCTTGCAATCAATATGTCATGGTGTGGGGAACATCTTAGGTAGCCAACTAATTGCTCCTTTTCTCCTGATGAGGATATGGAAATAGTCAAGGAAGCTGGTGAAGTGGCTCAGGATGACAATAATGGTGAGGTAGAAGGTTCTGATGATGACAAAGTTGATAATGGAAACAAAGCTACTACTTCTCCTACATCTTTGGTGCACCCTAATCATGCCAGTGATGAGGACTACAACCTTGTTGAGGATGACAAGGACTTAGATGATCTAGATGTTTAGTTCTTAGGTCTTAGAGTGCCCATGCATCTGACATTTTGTGAGCTTAGCATGTATTAGCATTGGACACTTGTATCTAAGGCTACTATTTCATATCTTCATGTCATTCTTTGATTTTTTTTCTTCATTATTTGATTTCCTTTTGTTGTAATAAATACCATTTATAATCTGAACTCTTTGTTCTTCTACCATATGAGTTTTGGAATGTGCACATTTATATTTTGATTATGACTTAATGTTCTCAGTTTTCTCTAGCCTCTTTTGTATTTGACTTGCGTATGTGATGTTTTAAGTGGGTTAAGACTAGACCAAGATCTTCTACACCCTTCCTGTTTGATATGATAAATGGGGACAAATAACTTGTTACATATTGAAATTGATCTATTTGTTGGGTTTTATGGCCTCAGAGTAGGCAACGGAAACAAAAATAATTATTGGCCATTAATTAATAACAGGAGATTGCATCAATGACTATGTAATGGGAAGGATGGTTTTAGCGAGATATACCTGATCCTGGGGCTTGCCCAGTGACAATACCGCATAGCCATGTGCGGTCTTCAATGCCATGTCTTGGACGGTGTCTGTGCAGCTCGTAGTTTTCACCATAGACTCTGGCCTCCACCACAGACTGTGGTTGACGTGACCTCCTGAGTGGCAGACATCTCCCACCTCTACAGATAGTCCACACATACCACCTAGCACTCCTTCCATTCTAGAAGAACTGGAAGGCAGGAGACGAACCTCCTATTGGTGTACTAGCACCAACCTGCTCTTCCAAACTCAGACTGCTTTTTTATAGTTGTCTTTCCCTTACTATGCCTCACTAGTCAAGTAGCACTTACTCGGGCTCTGTTAGTTACCAAAACTAGAGAGGACAACAACTTTACAGAGCAACTAATGTTCTGAGTTGTGTGTTCTAAGAAGCCCCCAGTACCCCTCTATTTATAGTTGAGGGTAGGGTCAGGGTTCTCACTCTATTTGAGAGTAGAAGGATCCAAAAAATCCATGAATGGTTTGTACTGCGGCAGGCAAACTGATCGTTTAATAACTAAAACGGTCGTTTGGCAAGGTGAGCTGATTGGTTCACTAGTGAATCAGTCAGTTGGGAGTGTGAGATGATTGATTCACCCAGTGGATCGGTCGTTTCACTCCCAGACTTTCCTACAATTGACTTTGCTTAATCGTTTCTAATTAATGCAAATATTAGTCCTTATTCCAATCGAAATGAACAAGTGAAACGTGAAAGTTTTCTTCCAATTGGGAAAATCCTTATTTCCTTAGTTGGCAGGACTGTGAGCCACCTGGTTCACCAAGTGAACTAGTCGGTTGGCTCACACCAGCCGATCGGCTCACAAGGGTGAACCGATTGGTTGGCAGTCCTGACATCGCCAATGTAGTCTCCAATTGACTTGACACTCTAACCAGTTAGTCAACACTTGAACTTGATAGTTCTGAGTTCAATCAGTCAATTGTATATATAAATGAGTACCTAAACACATTTAGTCTCAATCTAAACATCATTCATGGATAATATCCACTTCCAGGGGTATCCTATGTGTATGACCCTGTAGGTTCCAATTTACATTGGCACTGAATGTTCATAACAACTTATGACATAACAAGCAATGAGAAGAATCTAGTAACTCATCATTTCTACCCAAGTAACTCAGAAAGTTGGAGAACCACTTCAACCTACAATCTATGATTAGTGTTAGCATGATCGTATAGTTCCTTTGTCTCTGACATCCGGATTGAACTCGAGGCATGGAACGTCATCCCCTTCAACATTCAATCCATGTTCCTTGACCTAGAGAAGATTGTCTGAGATGCATGTGAATTCACATATCCATTGAATTACATGAGTATGGACAAACAATTCTCAGTCTCGCTTATCAAGGGGCCCTGGATATCATACTCCTTGTAGAAGGGAGAAATCCCATATCTATCACTCATAGTCAAGTCCCCATGTGTCAAAGTCACCCAATCATCACCGTTATAACAACCCATGTTTTAAGACTACATTTGATGAGTACCCAATCACATGTGATGAGTGTAGTGATTTCAGGTCTAAGAACCACAATAACTACCATCACTATGACAGACGATTGTGAGTACCATTTCATGGTATCCATGTATCACTCTCATGGTGGGTCTGTCTGATATACTGTTCTCTAACATATATTTGTGTGCTTGACTTCATATCATATATAATGACTAATGAGACTCTATCATCAGTCAACACACACTCTATTCTTATGTATTATTGTTGTCTATTTTGCTTCCACAACAATATCTGTCTAGGGACATAACAAGAATATATTTACTCTTATCATACATATGGTCTCATTATTTAGGTCCTCAACCTAAAGACATGTCATTGAGTCACCTAATTCTTTGGACATCTATCATGTATGTGCCATCATCTCATGAGTGAGACAAACATAATAGACAACATTACCTTTATCATTATCAAATGAAGTATCATATGCCTCATTGCAATCATCACATGATTATTTCTCTGGGCATGCTATACCAATACACTCCCAATTACACTTAGAGCCAATCACCCACGAATCATATTCCAAGTGATCTTAAGATGTCCATCATGTTTCTTATGCATAAGAGCTTTTATAGTGGGCAAGAAACATTTGCTTCAAGTCGATATATTGCATATTTCACATCCCCTCACTGTACGACAACTAGTATGAGATGGAAGTCATGTAGTATGCTATCTGAAATTCCTTTGCCTAACCACTAGCTCTATTATTCTCACAATATTACTACTGAGACACCAATGGTCAGAATCTCCCACAAGTTCGTCCATATGAACTTCTAGATCCATACAGGCTTTACAGTGTTCGTAACACTAAGCTACTCGACTCCTTATTGTATAATTAATCAATTGTTTTATGTTGGAATATTTCCAATTAACAATTCTTATTCCAAGGTCAAAACACAATGTTGCCATTTTGGAATCTTACATCAGTATAACTCTTTACACCCAACTCTTCCTTATTACCATAATTAAAGAACTAATCCTTTTAGTACTTCAGAAGTACACAAAGATGTCCTTCATGGTATTCTAGTAACTCATATTGGAGTTCAACAGATATCCATTTGTCATGTCCAATACATACGAGATAACTGAATATTTATATCATCTTGTCATTCAAGATGATGATTTCATATCTTCTTGTCATGTCCAATACATATAAGATGATGAGTTCATTTAATCTTGTCATGTCCAATAAATATAAGATAATTAGTTCATATTTTCTTGTCATGTCCAATACATACAAGATAATGAGATGAGCTCATACGTGATAGATCCAATTGCAAATGCATATGGAATCTATCCATGTTTTCCTTGTTCTTCATATGAAATTGGGACACTTGGCTCTTGAGAGACTAACTCCATGGAGCATGGACAAGTTTTATCTCATCATGATGAACCCTTTCATCATCTTACTGATGTATGTTCTCTTTTTTAGGTCAAGAATCCCTCTTGATCTGTCTCTATAGATCTTGATCCTATCACATAGGATGCTTCTCTAAAAACCTTTTAGAATGCACTTCGTTGCCATATTTTGTAGTATAAGGATGATACTCCCCTTCAATATGTGGAATATATATATGCTCCCACTAAATTCTTGTAATCACACATTACATCTTCATTCTAACTCAAGTCAAACTCTTTAACTATCTTGTCAAATCAAAGATCCAGTTCTGAGGTGCTTGCTTCAATCCAAAGATTGATCTATGCAACTTTATAGACATTATTTGCACTATTGGATTTATAAAACCTTTAGGCTGTGTTACATACACATCATGTACAATATTCCATTTAAGGAATGAAGTTTTAACATCCATATGCCAAATCTCATAGTCATATTAAGCTACAATGGCAAGCATTATCCAGATGGATTTATCCATGGTAACTGTTGAAAATATTTCACCATGTTCAACACCTTGAACTTGTTAAAAACTCTTTACAACCATCTTACCCTCCATTTTAGTCTTCTTCTAGAAAACCCAAAAGTACCCTATGGGTTTTACCCCTTCAGGTGGATCAACCTAGGTCATACTTTGTTTATGTACATGGAGTCCATCTTGGATTTCATGGCTTCAAGCCAGATCTTTGTTTCTAGCTCTCAGTAGCTTCTAGGTAGACTATTGACTCATCATATGATCAACTCACTGCCTTCTTGTCCATAAGATATCATATATCATTCAAGATCTAGGTGTGTTGTACCAGAACCATGAGGTATGTGTGTTACATAAGGAACTTTGAGATTCCACAATATTTTGTGATTCTCTTTATTCCCAGTGTAAAGCATATGCCCAAAAGGAAATTTGAAGATTTAGCTAGTTTCACACTCTGACTCAACAAGGTGTGATTCCTTCTTTCTGATACACTTCTCATGATGCACTATCATTGTGTTTCAGGTGGAGTCCATCATGATACATTATCATGATCTTCCAGAAGGTTCTCAAACTCTTGGTTTAAAATATCTACAAATTGATCATATCGAAATTTAATACTTATACCAAGATAATTATGTACTTCATTGTGATCTTCTTTAACACTTCAAGAGATTCATGTTTGTATTTCACTAAATACAAATTATCATATTAACTGAGGTCATTAGTAAATACATTGAAGTACTAGTGATTACCTTTAGCATTTATTCTAAAAGGTCTATATGCATCAATATGCATAATCCTTAATAGAATAATCATTCTCCCACTACATCTAGTGAAGAAACTTTGTCATATTTCTCAATGAATGAGATTAGCATGTCTCTATTGGTTCAATAACCAAAATGAGTCTAGATAACCATCATATGGATTTCTAGAAATGCAATTCTCATGTATGCACTACAGATGACTATGCCATAGGCATTCAAGTTTGAGTTATTGTGTCATTCATTGAATGTGTCTTACACATTTGTCTCTTTAACTATCAAGTAATGTTGATGAGACACAGGCATTGCCATCAAAGATCATATCTTCAAAATGAAATATCAGTTCATAACATTCTAGCCCATACAAGATGTATGATGTTTTTCATTAATGGCAGGTATATAGTAGCAATTCACTAATTCTATTACATGCCCATGAATGTCATAATGTAACTGTAATGGTAGAAACTCTTGCTTCGCATAGTTTCTAGCTTACTTCCTCTCAGGTCGTGAAGTAGAGATCCCTATCTCTATCATCTTCCTAAGATACTCTATAAAGAGGTTATTTCCCATTCTAACTCACTCCTCTCCATATCTTGAGTGATGATGACTTGAACCTAAGCTTGTCTTTAGAACATTTCTTGACCTTGCTTTAGTATATGGACTTCACTCTTCTAATCATTATTACAAGTTTTGTCCTTTCTTCATTCATGCTTTGGCATCAACATGCCAAGCATTTTAGAGAGTGGTTTGGCCAAGTTTCTCAACATTTGAAAAATTGGTTATATGATTCATAGAACGATTTGTAGAATCATATGATTAGTCAACTCTTGACCTATAATAATCATAGTTTATATATATGCACAATCATATTGAGCATATGTGTGACGACCGCTATCAAATCGATTGCCAAATCATCATAAGAATTATGCAGAATAACCATTAGCAGCAGATTAACAAAAATCTCAAAAAATTAAAACCATTTCGTAAAGAGATCCATTGCCAAAAAACTCTTAAAGAAATAACCAAAGTAATATATACATCACAGTTCATATTGTTCATACATTGTACCATATCATCTCGAGGATATCATTTACCAGTTGTTTTGGCCAAACATATATATAGGTAACATAAAAACTCCAGGCATACAAGCCAAAATCTCAGATCATTTATCAAACCATTACGTACTAACTCCCAAGACGTGAGAGTACATAGATGAAATAGGACTTCTATCAACAAGACATGACAGACATCACACTCAACCTGAGATGATCCTATTATCCTTTTTGTTGTTGTCCTCCCTCTGTAATACAATCTCTACCTCCTTGTCTGTGTCCACCTAAAAATATTGGGACCAACGGGGTGAGACAAAAGTCCTAGCGAGAGATATAACTCTCTGCCAACAACATTATTATCATAGGTAAATAGTATAAAACTAAGCAGAGGATCTTTTATATTAATAATCAAGATTAATCATTGTTTATAATAAGAATAGAGAAACATCATCTTTTAAAGCAATGAAACTGTAACGACCCCACCTCCCGATAACCCCCAATTAAGGGAGACTAAAAGGTCAGAGCTGTTTAGCCCAATTTTTCGTATCAATGGTTTGACAAGTAATCAACAATAATTACTAAATTCTACCAAAACTATACTAAAAAGTTGGAATAAAATAAAACTTTGCATACCTTTTCAAAATCTTGGATTTCTAAACTATTATCCACAACTGGAGTCTATTCTAATTAATCCTCCATATACTTTAATTCATATCTTCACATTGTATCAATTTACTATTTTTCCTTTTCCATTTCGTACCTAAAATGCCGATAAACAAAACATCCATCAGCATAAATGAATATGCCGATATGTGGGGGAAACAATAATTGTGCAATTAACTGTACAACATATTGCAATAAATTTTGGTTTAGCAAGCAAACTTTACACTTTAAACATAACTACTCAATCCATACATACCCTTACCTCTGCGTTGTCCTTGTAGTGGACATGGATGCTACCTCTCATATGGTAGATCCCAACTGACCCCCCATGATCCTACCTAACAGGTAGATCATTACCTAGGGTCAAAGAGTCGCATGGCACAACCCATAGGTAGCCCAATCACTAACTCGTGATATTCTAAAAAGTCACAAGGCACTACCCATAAGTAGCCCAATCGCTGACTCATGATAACTTGATGGTCCTACCTTACATGTAGACCATGTACTAGGTCATCCTTTTCATCATTAGCAAAGCCACAGAGGAGGACCAAGATCTGAGCTAGTTAGGAACACATATTCATGCTGATAGTCATAGTCACTTTATAGTTGCATCAAATAAAAGTTATCCAAGAAGTTATTTTCAAGCAAACGATAAAACATTTGGGAATTGCCATGAAACTAAAGCGATTTAACCATAAGCGTAACCACATACGTGATCCAGAGTAACTTGATGTCCAAGAAAGAATAACCAAGAACATTTAATCAACTAATCAACAATATCCAGAAATTAATGCATAACATCCAAGTGTCACAATTTTATCCATAACATCCTCAAGATTGACTTGGATTCCACCTTAGGATTTCTAGGCCAACTTTAGGGTTTTTATTAGGGTTTTAGCCTCCATAATGCTTTTATCGCGTTTAATGCTCTTTTAGTCCACAAACCCTAATTTCAACATCATAAGCATACTAGAATGTCAATTAAGTCTAATATATACTAAAACTACAATCTTTATCCTTTTTAGTTATGTCATGATCATTAAGGCCAATTATCGTCTCCAGTTTCTTTCGAATAGACAACTCATATTTCATTATAGTCCAATTCACATATGAACTCTATTTATCACTAATTCCACATTGATCCACTAGAATTCCCTAATTACCAAATTAAGGGTATTTATCTACATTTAGAATCTTTTATACTCAAAATAGCTTAGAATCATCATATCTCACCTTTATTCATGGATTTGAACAATTAAAACCATTAAGAGTCATAATTACCAAAATTAGAGTTTCAAGGCTCATTAAAGCATATTCATGTATATGGAACCCTACATTAATCAAACTATACATAAAGATCATCCTTTTGGATCTAATGTGTCCTTTTTATAATCAACATGTTAATATTGATGAAAAACATCCATAATACCTTTCTCAATCTTATTAACATCAATATTAGGGTTTCTTAATCATTAATGCATTAAAGTTGACAACGTTAACTAATTTTTGAATTGTAATATGAATTAGGCTCTAAAAATATTTTTATTGGATTCCTCGTATTTTTATGAGAAAATTTCATATAGTATTGGCTACCATCAGAGTTACAAATAATTAAATAAGAATTTTGCAAGATATACTTACTTGGACCAATGGGATGCTGACACGTCACCCATCCCATGCATCACGTAACTCAGCCGAAACATAACAAAATGACTCTTATTCCCCCATGTGGCTTCTTGGTTATGCAATACCTCGAGGGGAAATTCCATCCAACGCTACTTAGGTCATCTTCTACCTCACGTCGCACATTGATGCTGCCACCACAGGGGTCGACATGGTTCTGCCTCCCTTTCCCAGACCTTAACGGTCATCATGGAAAGTTCTCTTGCCTCCGCCAAGCTCCTGTGCATACGGGCACCTCTAGCTCGTGGCCAAGATGGTTGGTTCAAGTCCACCAGGCCTGCAACATGAAGACGGTCTGCTACCCTCCTGCCAGTGTCGTGCAAGTGCTAGGGCATGAAGATGATGGCCGAGCTTCCTTAGGGCATCGTGGGAGCATCATGCTTCCATCATAAACCCCTTCATGGCTGCTCATTACTCCAGGGGTTGCATCACCCCCTTGGTTAGGGTTAGAGAAGATGCAAGGTTGGAGAAGGGTGTGAGACATGGAAAAGTCGAGGCTATGGGTTTGTCCCTTATATAGGGATAGGTAGTAGCGTCTTAGCATGCCTACCCACGAGGAGAACAAGTCCCCTATCAACTATAACAACATACTTTCCTTGTTAAGACGTATCTTCACTTTTAATTATTTCCTTATTTATCCATATTCCTTGGTTATCAAGGAATCCAAAAATTATTACTTTTACTCTCTTTGTGCTTGGCTTTTAATCCATTGGCCACAAAGTTTTACTTCCTTATAGAAAATATAGCAAATAGTATCTCTTTTTTTTTTATCGGGAACAGTGTGTGACTCCTTTTTATAGATATCAAAAAATTATATACAAAGCTCGAACAATCTCAAAGAAAAGAAAACTTAGAGCTAATAAAGAAAAGAGAACTATACAAGTAACTGATCTATGTCTTTCTTTAGAGATGACCACTTTCTTTCTGCACTAATGCTCACCTCCACAAAAATTCTTGAGTTCCTTTCACTCCACAAGCCATGGAACACAGCAAGAACAGTAATTCTATGTTTCATGAGAACCATATTACAGACACTACTAAAGGAATCAGGTATTCGAGGTATATACAGATCTTCAACAGCCTTCCTCCAAACAAGTTTAGCATACTGACAGCAGAACATAATATGAGTCAGATCCTCACTGTCTGCAGTGCAAAGGATATATCTCGAGGGAATATGGTAACCCCTGCTCTGCATATGGTCCAAGGTCAGAAGCTTATTCAGACAGCATCTCCAGCCGTTAAGCACATATCTTCTAGGGCCTTTGGATCCCCACAACCAATCCGCCCAGCCAACCAAAGGAGCTCTTGGTCTAATAATATCCCAAGCACTTTTGACGTTATGAACGTTTCCACCATTCAAAAGAATCAAATCCTCCTCAGAATAGGGATCAATATACTTCTGAAGAAGATCAATGATAAGTCTCAAATGTCTAGACTTAGTCATAGACCAACCATCCTTCCCAAACAAGCAACTAAGAGTGGCAAACTTGCCTGTACCACTTCTCATAATAGCCCCATAACCTAGAAAATTATCTAGGTAACCTCCTTTAAACCACAGATCGCTCCAAAGCTTCACCATATTCCCATTACCTACAGAGAAGGAAATCATACTAGCTATATTATCTCTGTAGTACAGAAGATGCTTCCAAACCCACGATGAATTTGAAGGCACCTTACATCTCCAGACTGTATCACCTTTAAGATATCTGCCATGAATCCATCAAACCCACAGCCTATCTTTTTTTGTAGCCACACTCCAGAGATTAATCACCATACAAGCTTCCACAATGTCCCTCGACCTTTTCATACCCAAACCACCTTCCTTTTTAGGTAGAAAAACCAGCTCCCAAGACACAAGATGTATCTTCTTCTCAAGATCTGGACCTCCCCAAAGAAAATCTCTACACAGACGATCAATCTCCTTAGTAACAGCCACAGGAATAGGAAAAGATGCTGCCCAATACAGTTGAAAAGAGGAAAGCATCGAGCTCACCAATTCCAACCTCCCAGCAAAAGAAAGATGCTTCGATTTCTATCCTTCCAACTTATTTTTGATCTTATCAATAATAGGAGAACACAGACTTCTGGTGAGCCTTCCACAGAACAAAGGAAGCCCAAGGTATTTAACAGGGAGAATCTCCTTTTTAATCTTTAATTCAGCTTCCACCATAGCATCATTCGCAGCCCTATTGGAGAAGAAAGAAGATTTGTTGCTGCTAATATTCAGACCAGAGATCTTCCCAAACTCCTCAATAATAGTGCTGATACCAGTCACAAAATCAAGCCTCCCATCCGAGAAAATCACCACATCATCAGCAAATAAGATGTGAGAAATCTCAAAGTCATTACCAGCTTTCAAAGGTAAAACAGGCTTCCTTCCAATCTCCCGAGCAAACAAAGCAGAGAAACCTTACATAACAATGACAAAAAGATAGGGAGCTAACGGATCCCCCTGTCTAATTCCATTGGATGGACAAAATTTCTTAGAAGGCACCCCATAAATGAGAACTTGAAAACTAACAGTATGAAGAATCTCTAAAATCCAATTAATCCAGCAAATAGGAAACTTCATTTTAACAAGAACAAATTGAAGATACTTCCAATTCACAGAGTCATATGCCTTCATGAGATCTTCCTTAATACAAACCTTAGGAGTAGAACTCTTCATAATCACATTCAGTAACTCATTAACCAGCAACATAGCATCTGTAATAGACCTTCCCTTGATAAAAGCACACTGAGCTTTGTTAATAATGGAAGGAAGAATAGGTTGAAGCCTATTGGCCATCACCTTGGAAATGATTTTGTAGAGAGTATTACATAAAGAAATAGGCCGCCAATCCTTAACCTCCATAGCATTTTTATGTTTAGGGATGAGAGTGACAAAAGTCCTCTTAACTTCCTTCAATAACCGACCACTTCTGAAAACATTATGCACATCACTCACCACCTCATCCCCCACAATGCTCTAGCACTTCTTATAGAAAGTATAATTAAAGCCATCAGGGCATGGAGCCCTATCACCATCACTATTCTTAATCACACTCTCAATCTCCTCTCTAGTAACAACAACAGAAATAGCTTCAATCTGATCATTAGAAAGAGTAGGAAACAAACAATTCTCATCATCCCAACTGAAATCACCACCCCCACAGGAGTTGAATAAATCATTGTATTAATTAACAAACTCATCATGAATCTTTTCATCATCATTACATCTCTCACCATTAATCAGAATACTTCTAATAGAATTCCTCATCTTCCTTGTCTGAATAGAAGAATAGAAAAATTTTGAATTTCTATCTCCCAACTTTAACCAGTTAACATGAGATTTTTGATTAAGTAAAGACTCTTCCTGGTTATAAGTAGCCATCGCCTCCTTCCTTTTAGAGCCAGCTTCCTCCACAAGCCTACAATTAGACGGGTCCAAATCAGCAGCAGTTTGAGCACAACACGCTTCATACTCCTTCATCCTCCTCATTTCAGTAAGGTCACCAACTCTTTCCCTATTCCATTTTGCCAAGCTGAATCTCACATTGTCCAACTTTCTACAGACTCTGTACATGGGATTACCATCCACATTAATGCTCCAGGCTTCCTTGACAACATCCATGAAATCATCTCTATCACACCAGGCATTAACAAAACGAAAAGGAGTTTTTTTCCTAGCAGAATTATTATCCAAATAAGCAGCAACAACTCTGTGATCACTGTGAATATTAGCCTTAACCTCCCCCCAGAGATTAGGAAACTTATCAAGGAACTCAAGATTGTAGAAGACCCTGTCGAGCTTTGACATCACAAGGTTTTCACCTTCCTGCCTATTGTCCCAAGTGTACCTTGAACCTCTAAGATCCAATTCAACCAGAGAAGTATACTGTATACAGTCATTAAAGTTCATCATAGACTCATAGCAAGGCTCAGATTTACCAAACTTATCTTCAGCAAATCTAACAGCGTTAAAATCCCCACAAATAAGCCAAGGGTCATTCATATTAGAACTTAACACCTTGATCAGATCCCAGAGATCTTTCCTCCTATTAAGATTGTTATGGCCATAGATAGAAGATAAGAAAAAATCCCCTACCTCAGTAGACACACGAACATGAAGAAGTTGATCAGATTCACAAACCTTCTTCACTTTGATATCCTCTCTAGTCCAAGTAATAATGATCCTCCCAAGCACATGACTCCCATGGTTAGACATCCACGAGTCATTACCAAACAGCCTGTTCATAGTCTTAGCAACCTTCCTCTGTCTAAGTTTAGTTTCAAGAAGACACACCAAAGAACTATCAGTCCCCTTCATCATCTCCTGAAGTGTTGATTGACGGCCAATGCTATTCAATCCTCGCACATTCCAGGAGGAAATAGTAATGGAACTAACCATTAGAGCTTGCTGCGGTTGAAAGCCTGCCAACCTCAGTAGCTCTCCTTTCTCCTTCATCAACAAACAGATTCTGAAAAGCATTTGGAGAAATATTAACTCTCGATCGATATGCCACCTCCAAAGATTTGTATGGGCCTCTAGGAGGGGATTTCGTCTTCCTCCTATTTCTTCGATTAACAGGGATTAAACCATCATTCTTCTCCACACTATTAACTTGAGTAACTTCTACCACTTCACCATTCAGAACATTAGTATCCTCCTTCTCACCTTGCACAACAGCTCTAGACATTTCTTCTAACTCAGTAGTTATAGATGGGATATCAGAAGCATCCACAAACTACTCCACCTCAGATTGACCGTCCTCTTCAGGCTTGTCCACCACCTTCTTTGGAACCCACACCATTTTCTTTTTCCCTTTCTCCAAACGATCCTCACAGCCTGCCTCTTCATGACCAAACATCCCACAAGAACTGCATCTACTTGGATACCATTCATATTGGATATTCACTGTATCTTCAATACCATCATCACTGATCAGTGGAACGGTAGCAGGAAATTCTGAAGCAGCCGGCATGAGAACCAACATCCTTGTGAATTCTAGACGCTTAAAATCCAATGTAGCTTTATCTACTTTGATTGGAGTTCCAAGAAAAGAGCCTATCATCCCGAAAATGTCCTCATCCCAGAGCTCCAGCGGTAAATCAAAGAGCCTCACCCAGACAGGAACTTCCATCAGCTTTAGCTTTTCCAGAGACGAGCCCCGCATCCACTTCTTCAGGATAAGTGGTTTCCCTGCTATGAACCACGGCCCCTTATCAATAGTCGTCACCATATCTACTTCTTCAGAGAACTTGATTATGAAATAGCCATTTCCTCTCGAGATAACCTCAATGGTGTCTTTTGCTTTCCAGATATTTTGGAGATGATCCTGCAAAGATGGCCAATGTGGCTTCAGATCCACGATGTATCCAGCAGCAGTCAAACTCCACTTATTTGCATTCTTCTCCGCGATTGATTTCGGATATACAATCGCCCCTTCCCGCATCATAAACTTCTTCGCCTCCAGACCTCCCGCATCCTGAGCCGCCACCGGCTCTTGGAATAGATCTGCCCACCTGTGAGGTTCCTTCTCAACCCCAACTACACTGGGCTTCTTCCTTGCATCAGATCTCCGAGGGACGCCAGGGGGAGGATGCCTTCCTACTCTTCCCGCTCCTACGCCGCCATCCTTCCGAGAGTCGCCTTCGCCGTCGCCAGAGCCACCCAACGGACCCATTTCTTCCCACTAATTCTGCACTTAGTATCTCTTTTTGATAACACCAAAATTCATTATCTATATAACACATTATTCACATATTATGACTTTTGTATTATTTGCATTTTCTCTTTCTTCCTCTCCATTGGGACTCCTTTGACCCCAAGAAATCCTAAGATTTTGAAATCCTTTTTGAAGGATACTTATTATCCTTCTAGATGCATCTACATCCATTATTTCTCATTATCTTACTTATTTCTTTATTAAAAGATTTCTTTTCAAGGATTTCTCTTTATCCTTTATTTCCTTTTTCTTATTTTCCTATTTCTTCCATTATAAATCATATGTAAACGAAATTCATTCAATTGTGGCCATCAATGCCACTTTCTAGATATTTCTATGTATTTCTCATAAATATATTGCTTATTATCCATTATCTTTTATCTTGTTTCTATTATTTGTACTTTTCCTCTTTTCTTCTCTTTTATATCCATTATTAGATTAACATAATGAAGGAATACCAAAATTCCTATCAAAAGGGAGATTTGCAAAGAAATCCAACCTTTGGAGCAAAGCATACAACCTTCTCAATTCAAGTCCATATTCATAAAATCATTACATTGTAATTTTGAAAACACATGTAAAATTAAGGTTGTAACATCCTTCCCCTCTTATAGAAATGATGTCCTCAAAATTCCACTAAACATATAAAAATTTAGGATAAGACTTTTCCATATCCATCATTGGCTCCCATGTGGCTTCATCCTCTCCATGGTGCTTCCAAAGAACCTTTATCATCTTATATTCTTTACTCCTGAGCTCTCTCTCACCTTGGTATCTCGTACCCTTATAGGTGACTCAGGGTAAGTTAGCCTCCCTTAGGAGATCACTAGGTTCATTACTAATCCCATGGCTTGGGTACCTTACATAGTTCTCTAGATCGGACTCGTAGAAAACATCATACATCACGTTATCCTGAGAAGTAAGGCTACACACAATCATATCCACCAATCCATCTCAAATGGACCCATGTATCATGGACTCGGCTTTCTCAGCTATAGCTCAGAGGGGTCAGATTTTCATATCACATATTCTCCCATAGTGAACTGCATGTCAATCTTCTTTGCATCAACTCACGACTCATGTAGCCCATGGACTCTCTTTCAGCCATCTCACGATCCAAGTGACTTCTTCTACACACAGTGTGGTTTTTTCTGACCTTTGTGAGGTCCCTTCATTAACATCATCTTAATGAAGTGGTGACCGACACAACCTCCCTTATATAGCTTCTTACATCCTGATACTGGCTATGGTGGCTATCATCAAATCTTACATAGGACAGGAACTGCCTCCATATATCACCCCGAATGAGCACTCACGCTCTTATCAGACCCTCTAGTATGTATCATGCTAACCATCAGTTAGGGGTGATAAGATGTAATCACATAGAGTTCTTCATGTACCTACTTCCACCGCATGGAAGTGAATCTTTAAGTCGTACTCAAGAACCTTTGAACTTGAATCATGGGTTAGTTGAACCATATCTTTCTCTTACATGTAATTCAATCATATTTGTCCCTTGACAGTACTCTCTCTTTCTCTTACCTGTCATCTAGGTAAGGTGATCTATGATAACCCATATTGCATCTTGACTTCCCTTGGTCTATGGGAGACTTACCACAACATCCATAGTGATGAACTCCCATTCCCCCTCAGGGACTCTTTACCCTCTGTATCAACTCATTGGGTTACTGGTGTTCATCCTTCACCTCCTAGCGTGCATGGCAACAAGCCACACACAACTTCATCTTAGGCATCCAAAGTACTACTTCCACTTACAATCTCAGTAGTATCATGGTGTATCATGATCACTTGTACGTCATGATCCCTCAAGGTTAATTCCTCAGAAACCCTAAAATGCTCTAGTCGTGGGTTTCATCACCTTCTCTTCCAGGGAAGTGCATCTGAGGTTTTACAACCATCCTTCTATCACAAAAAGCCCTTGGCTGGCTAACCAAGCAACCACTAACTCGATCAACATATCTTGTTACATCTGAGTGTTATCCAAACATATCTCACAACTTAGGGTTCACCTAGCCACCTCTTCCAGCCTTTCCACTAGCTAAACTAGGCAGTTGTGTCTCAACAAGATCATCCATCACCACCTTTCATCTTTATGTTCTAGGTAACAGTGGAGACATACACCTCCATGTATTCCACTTATCATCTCATCACAGACTTTAGGTCTATCTTCATTTGGAAAACTCAGAGCTCATCCTCTTGGTTATCGAACTCAAACTTATTTAAATCATAAATTCCATACAGCTCATGATAAGAACATCCTTATAAGATGACTACCTTAGTTCTATTGGTGTTTGTAAACCATCCACACATCGTACACTCCACAAGGATATGTTGTTATCTCTATTCTGATACATCATAGTAACGTTCCCACTTACATCATCTTTATCCTTGGTGTATGTCATGCATACTACCCTATCTCTCACCCCCATAACAAGAGGAAATAAGCTTTTGGCAGCCGTCCAAACACAAAGTTCTTCCCATTCCAAGAGTAGATATGGTGCATCCCACATTGCCGGTACACCTTCCAATCTAAGTTAAAACATGCAACACATGTCTCCACATCATGAACATTTTGATATCAGGTTTTCTTTCATGGAGAACTGGTCTCAAACACACTTGGGTCACCACATGGTCCTTAGTCATATCCTCTAGGTCTGTAGGGTGTCGACACTTTTGGGGTCATCCCTATTCCCTCATGCATACAGAGAGTGCCCTCTTCATCTGCCCTTTGGGTCCCATGAGTGCATGAAGGCGATCAATCTCCTAACCCACATCCCTCAAACAATGATAGTTGTTACCTCCCGACCCTATGGTCATGTGCAACTAGGGAATTAGGCAACTCCTACTCCCATTGGTCTTATCCCTACCCGACCCTAGGATAGACTTAGCATTCTAACATAGAACATATCCAACTTGAATCCTTACCCAATTTTCCATCATCTCCCTTGGCATTTGTGGTCTGACTTACATCCTTTCATAGGGATCATGGCGACCTACCTACCTTGGTCAGGCCCCATCTACATGCACTTAGAGATGGTTATCTATGGGTCTGTAGGTTCATTCTCATACTATGTACTCTCCACTTAGCTTCTAAAGATCCTACGAGACCTCTTTAGGTTATCTCAAACCAAACAAAAGTTGGTACATACCCTACAGAAGGGTCCCTCTCCCAGGATGGGAAGAAACTATATCCTGATAGCAGCAAGGGTCACAAATGTCCCTATGTCCAGGGTTTACATCCACATGAGCACGCTTAGCCCTAGAAAGAAACTAAGGCACATAGATAACAAGCAGGCCACCTACTAAACAATGCTAGGTCTCCCTGATAGGTCATACTTGTTTCTATTCCTACTCATTGGACCATCATCCTACATACATATGTCACCAACCTATAAGTAGGGGCTCATTAAACATACACCTTAATCCAAGGGGTTTCCCTTTCCTCTAAACATGAGGGGTTCCATGCTCGAATCTATAGAAACTCAAATCTCTTCATGAGCATCAGGTGCACCAGGTACTACTACCTCCCCTCTTATAGATCTAGGAACCCTAGGTTCACTTTTTCTACAAAAGTTGTCCAACTGCATACTCAACATTCTAACAATGAACCAAGCATGTACAAGGTACATCATGCACATCCTATTATCCTTCCAAAACTCCTCAGAGTTGAGCCTTCCTTAAGGACAAACATCTAGGTATGAGGTCTCACAACATGACACTATACCTCCTCGGGGTCTAAGGAACTCCTGTTCTTATCCCTAGAAGGTAAGGTAGGAACCTACAACATCCATAGCTCAGTTCAAGAAGTCTCTTTCCTTCTCTAGGGTTTGGTTCCTCTAAAGGAAACCCAGATGCCACAATCCTCCATGGATCATGCACGAGGCAACCGCAACCATCCACTTAGGTCGTAACATACCCAACTTCTCAGGGTTCCTTATATCCCAGAGTCTAAGATTCCAACCTTCTTGCTCAGGTCTTTCTCTATCTCTCTCTCTAGAGATAACCCTACAAACAACCTTACTACTAGAGGTTCTCTCTCTAAAAAGGTGGATCAAGATCACATGTATACTGCTACATGGGTGAAACCTACATTTTCTCAAGATCATCCATAGCACTTTATGATTATCTCATAAGCTATCCAACTTGCCCTTATGTCCTGGGTTTTAACCTACTGCCAGCACTATGACGTACTCTAGGTGCATACACTTCCATGCTCATATAAGCCCAGTTGGTTTCTATATGGTCATCACTAACCTCATTGATGAAGGGGTCATCCTTCACCCTAACATGCACGACCCTTCATAGGTTGGGTCACCCAGAAGGCACCAAGTCAACCACCCTCACATAGCTCATACTTCTCATAGGTATTCAAAACCAAAAGTAGGTCAACTCACGCACATGGTTGACCATGATATCTAACTCTTCATGCCATCTCTCTCTAACCACCACTTAGGGTTAGGGTTATCATTGTCCTCAAAGGATGTGCCACATCTATACCTTTAATGGAGGTCTCTGCCTCCAAGACCAACTCCCTACTCATCC
Organism: Alisma plantago-aquatica; assembly: GCA_963693085.1. Lineage (NCBI taxonomy): Eukaryota > Viridiplantae > Streptophyta > Magnoliopsida > Alismatales > Alismataceae > Alisma > Alisma plantago-aquatica. The sequence goes on from OY856411.1 coordinate 1,152,926,426, forward strand.
TCCTGACAAGATGGTCTAGCCTCAGGGGTCTCCTGAGGGTATGACAACACATGTCATACAACCTAAGCATGCATCTAATCTTTAATCTATGCTTAAACTATTAAGCTTATGTCCATGGCATCTTGTTTACATGTTTTTCATTAATTTGGTGGAGGATTCTTTAACCTTATCATGCGTACCCTATCCTCAAGAGGGTGAGTAAGAGAGAGAGAAACCCTAAACCTCAGAATATTAATTGAATTGGGGTTGAGAAGGGATGAAAATAGATGAGAGAGTCCTAAAGGTATCTTATTTCGAGTCAGAACCTCATACATTGGCCAGGAAGTCACACTACATCTGGGAGTCCCCGTGACTGACTAGCGGGGTGAAAGAAAATATTGCCAGCCCCCAGACCTTGATCCTTTTCTAGACACCTCCGTCATCGGAAAATCCTCTAATAACTCTCTTGGGTTCTAAAGAGTTTGCAAATTTAATAATTATTAGAGATTAAATGGGGAACCAATGCTCTGATACCAAATGTAATGACCCCGCCTCCCGGTAACCCCCAATTAAGGGAGACGAAAAGGTAAGATCTGTTTAGCCCAATTTTCTAGATCAATGGTTCGACAAGTAATCAATAATAATTACTAAATTCTACCAAAACTATACTGAAAAGCTGGAATAAAATAGAACTTTACATACCTTTTTAAAATCTTGGAATTCTAAACTACTATCCACAACTGCAGTCTATTCTAATTAATCCTCTGTATACTTTAATTCATATCTTCACATTGTATCAATTTACTGTTTGTCCTTTTCCATTTCGTACCTAAAACGCCGACAAACAAAACGTCGGTCAGCATAAACGAATATGCCGGTATGTGGGGGAAAAAATAATCATGCAATTAACTGCAACAACATATTGCAAACAATTATGGTTTAGTAAGCAAACTTTACACTTTAAACATAACTAGTCAATCCATACATACCCTAACCTCTATGTTGTCCTTGCAGTGGACATGGATTCTACATCCCATATGGTAGATCCCAACTGACCCCCATGATCCTACCTAACAGGTAGATCAATACCTAGGGTTGAAGAGTCACATGGCACTACCCATAGGTAGCCCAATCACTAACTCATGATATGCTAAAGAGTCACATGGCACTATCCATAAGTAGCCCAATCCCTGACTCATGATAACCTGATGGTACTACCTAACATGTAGACCATGTGCTAGGTCATCCTTTTCAGCATTAGCAAAGCCACAGAGGAGGACCAGGATCTGAGCTAGTTATGTACACATATTTATGGTGATAGTCGTGGTCACTTTATAGTTGCATGAAATAAAAGTCATCCAATCAGTTATTTTCAAGCAACTGATAAAACATTCAGGAATCCCCGTGAAACTAAAGCGATTTAACCATAAGAGTAACCACATACCTGATCCAGAGTAACTTGATGTCCAAGCAAGAATAACCAAGAACAATCAATCAAGCAATAAACAATATCCTGAAATTAATGCATAACATCCAAGTGTCACTGTTTTGTACATAACATCTTCAAGATTGACTTGGATTCCACCTTAGGATTTCTAGGCCAACTTTAGGGTTTTTATTAGGGTTTTAGCCTCCATAATTCTTTTATCATGTTTAAAGCCATTTTAGTCCACAAGCCCTAATTTCAACATCATAGACATACTAGAATGCCAATTAAGTCTAATATATACTAAAACTACCATATTTATCCTTTTAAGTTATTTCACAATCATTAAGGCCAATTATCTATCGCTGGACTCACTATTCCACTCTTGGATTTTATCTGCAATGGCAAGAGCCCCATGAAAGGCTCAGAAACTTGTGAAGCTCCACCTATGGTTGAGAGTCCCCGCCCAAATGGTTTTATCAATGACACAAGGGGCTTGCTGCGGCTGGATGGCCTTCTACAAGTTGGTGTTTGGGTTCCTGAGCTTCACTAGGCCATTATTGGTTTGCTCGAAGATGTGGCTATGCTCCGCCTAGGCCTGGGCCATATTTTTCCATGATTTTGACGCGCCATGCTGTAGCAGCATCATGTCAGGGAGGGCGAACCCATAGCATCTGCACAGCCACTGGGTCCACGATATGCATTATAAAAATGTGACATTGATAGAATTAAGGTTTACTAAATGAGCTATTTAAGCCAAAACTAGGTTTATGAGATTATTTCATCATATATTGGACTGAGAGGTCCCATTGAATTCCATTTTGTTAGCTAAAATCTTAAACTTGCAAGCTAAGGTTTCACATTAAGGTACATTATTAGATCTAGGATTTTGAGGATGTTACAATTCTACCCATCTTAAATAAATTTTGTCCTCAAAATTTTCTCATGCTACCCATCTTAGGGTTTCACTTATTCTGTCTACACTAATCATCTTAAAGTCTCATTCTCATGGTAGAACACTATCTTGACCTCCATGTGGGTATATTACTCATGATTCTATATAACATCATCATTTACATCTCTGAACTCTTCTCTAGGGTTTCAAATTTTACCATGGATATTACTTGCTTATTTATGTCAAATATCTACTCCCCCTACTCATGCTTGGTCTTACTATGTGTCTTGACTAGGTTTAGGTGACTATATGTATTAAACTTTTAATGCAAACTCTTCTTTTATTAGTCATCTTTGGATACATGTCGGCCAGTCATATATTCAAAGTTGACTTATCTTATCACACTCATCTTCGTACCTCCCCCATGCACATGTCCCATACCACATGCATTTGGAAGGACAAGATAAGCATGATTATGCATATAACATTCTCTCTACAAAACCCCATGAGCCCATGTCCCATACCATAGACACACGAGAAAAAGAGAGAGTATGATATATACAGTTCAAGAGTTAACATAAAAATCCAAAACATCTAGGCACATAACCCTAATCATTATCTTAACTTATGTCTTCCGACTAGATCTCTACTTTGGTTCCTAACATCCTTCACCTACTTCTTCTATATCTAGGGTTAGAACATATGAATCTTTAGTTCAGTGGCCATCTACGCATTGCTCTGATACCATATTGTAACGCCCCTCCAAGCACATACATGGAAACAGAAGCAAACCTAATGTTGTCCATAACATGGCTCACTTGGCTCAGAGGAATATTACAAAACATGATACTTAACAGAAATACGATAGATGAAATGCCATGCATTCAACTTAAAATATAGATTCATACATTGTTCATAAAAAGGGAAAGACACAACTATCTCATCCGATATCAAAACCTATTACATGTAGGCTAAGCATAAACTGTCTCATCTTGATCTCAAGTCTAACACATGTAAGATAACAAAATCTAAAACATGGAATGATAAACTAGACTAGAGGATCTACTGAATGGTAGTTGGAACCCCACCAAGACTAATCTCTTAATCCGTCCTTCAAATGTACACTCCTTAGTTAAGATCCCTTATTCTTTCCTCCTACAGACATCACGTCCCCAGCCATGCATTCAAAATGGAAAACACGTTAGAGTAAGCGACATTGAGTATTATTATAATAACATAATAACTGGGCAAAAAGAAAAATTATAAAAGTAACTAGACAATAAATCCTTGATTCACATAATATGCTCTTAATTAGTTAATTATAATGTCTTTTACAATTTTGCACCAACTATGCTCATAAGGCCCATAGGCTCAACTGATGTTCCACTTGAACTCATGATTTTCACAAACGTGCCATAACTATGCTCCACTTGAGCTGATGATTTGCACCTAAGTGCCATAATTATGCTCCACTTGAGCTCACGATTTGCACGTGAGTGCCATAATGTTCTATTTGAGCTTTTGAATGGCACATAAGTGCCATAATGTTCCATTTGAACTCATAAGGCCCGAGGGCTCAACATTAACATGATAAGGACAAATAATACAACTAATTACATGATTCATCATTAACTTGACATAATGATCATTTACTTGGATTTAACATGAACATGACATATATTCTTGAAATAGGAAATTCAAAACATAAGGATCATATGATAACTTTTGGAAGCATTAACTTAAGACAATCTGAAAATTTAACAGATAGCTATCATATGGTTTAACTTGATCATCCTGATACAATAATCTTAATGTGATTGAAAACCATTACTTAAATACTCAAAGTGCATGGACCCACTTACATATATTGGAGCAAAACCTAATTTTAGTCTCCCTGATCCTGAGTCGAGTCCTAGGTTCCTGAAATTAATCATGGTTTGCATCATTATTAATTTAATTACACCCTAAACCCTAATTGTCTCAAACCTGACACTTCGTGAAAACCAGACCAAAACATGTCTTAAAACACTAACCATTGGATAGATCTTGAAAATTTGAGCAAAATCCATATATAACTTGTCCCTATACGATCTATGAATCAAAAGTTATGAATTTTCAAGCATCGGCCAATCACGAATCCAGGAAATATATGTGTGAAATGAAAACAAAATCAATTTAAATGAAACTAAGATGACCGAGAAATCCATAGCAAGTGTTACATTTGATTAAGCATATGGGAGCAAATTTTTAAAACTCACATCTCAATCAAAGGCGCTTCCACTTGAAAAATAAAAGTAAAGATCCCAAAACACCCAATCGTGCCATCACCCTGTGAAGGGCATTAGGGTAAAATGCACGTCTGGCATCTTGCCTTATGCCATAGCATTGAACTCCCGACCCTGGGAGCATAGAACCCAGGTCCAACGAAGAGGATCTCGATCAAGCAGCTAAAATGTGAAGTACATATAGCTTCGTTGTACCACAATGAACTCACAAAGACATGACTTAGGCTCCGATGTGTGGTGAAGCTCCAACTTCGGCCTGTTGCCATGGCTTTGTAGAAGAAGAACAGGGGAAAGGGCCCAGGCACTGAAACCATAGAAAGAAACCTCACAAGGGTCTCCAAAACACTCATGGATGTGAGGTGATGTCAAAGCGGGTGTTTTCATGAGCGGAGGGCAACTGAAGGTCCAGAACGACAAGCGTCGGTGATGAGTTCAACTCGTCTATATGATATGATGGTTGGAGTCACTACATGACAAACCAATAAAGCGAGAAGGAAGCTGGGCGTTCATAGATGCTTACCTACTTGCCAATTTGGTCAGAGATGATGGAGGAGGATGAGTTGTGACGGAGTTCGCCAGAGATACAGATCGAGTAGGTGGCATCGGCTAGGGGCACGAGAAATAGAATTGAGAGAAGAGGAGGGTTTTTCTAGGGCTAGCGGACGTTTTGGACCAACTTTATATAGTTTTCATGCACTGGAGAGACCTCTGTGAAGTAAGGGTGGCAAAGGAGTCCAAGCCCGATTGGGAATTTCTTAATAGGGCACCAAAACCCCTCAAACCAGGGACTATAGGGTTTGTGGTTCACTCCCAGTCGCTATGGTGAAGAAATCATCGAAAACCACGGTATGTGGTTGGAGAAACGAGCTGGAGAAGCAGGCGCTAGTGGTAGCCTATGTGCGACCTCCTACTCAAGGTAGGAGACGAGTCCAGTGGCGTCTGATGGGAATCCAACGGCCCAGATCAAATCCAAAACCAAGAGAGAGCACGTGACACTTAAATAAATGGAAACTTAGGCAGAGAAATCAAATTATCAAAGAATAATTAACTGAAACTATATGTTAACTTCCCTAATGGATTTGAAGTGTCAACTAAAGACCAAATGACTTCAAAATTGAACCACAACCTAATTAGAGGGTCTAGAATCTCTCTATCCAATTGGATTTGCATTTTGTTGCTCTTTTGTTCATCAATTTCATGTAGGTTTCTAATTTAATACATGCATTATAAAAATGTGACATTGATAGAATTATGGTTTACTAAATGAGCTATTTAAGTCAAAGCTTGGTTTATGAGATTATTTCATCATATATTGGACTAAGAGGTCCCATTGAATTGTATTTTGTTAGCTAAAAGCTTAAACTTGCAAGCTAGGGTTTCACATTAAGGTACATTAATAGATCTAGGATTTTGAGGATGTTACAGACACTCACTTTGAAATGCTTGTAGCACCACCTAATTGATCCATCTCAATCGATAGATTGATTGAATGAGTAAACTATGCATTCATGTTATCTCCCACTATGACATAAAATTAAGGCCATCATGGTTTATATATGTGGTTTTGGGTAGAATAGACATATATCATTGATAAGGGCTAATCCTTCTGTACATAATTGATATGTGAAAAGTAAAATGATTTTTTCATTATTTAGAAGAGTGAAAAAATATACTGCTCTATATTCCATCAGTCCTTGGAATGGATGACTCTTTCAAAAGAGCTTTGGAGATATTTTGTGCCAAGCTGTGCATGTCCCTAGCTCAGGAAGGATACAACGATTCTTCCAACTCTAACACAAGTTTTACCTACTGGTATCATAATGATGTGAGTTTTGTTGGTTTGGGGTTAAGGGTGTGAAGATATGATGGTACATGGGTACAAGGTGTCCCATCTGGAACAATGACTATGGTTAGGCATCTATTTTCTCTTCATGGTGTAGAGTATGTCTCTCCCCCCAAAGGGAGGATTAGTGTGATAATTACTTAGGAAAAGGACAACATTGGGAAGTCAGGTGACTGCCTAGGGATAAGGTATCTTACTCAAGGGTAGTGAATATAGTTATTTAACTACTTGGCCCTAGTGTTTCCCCAAGCTATCAAAGGAGATCAATATTTGATGGAATCACAAATGCCTCCATGACGCTCTAGTCCTTAGTTTGATTATTTTCCCTCTAGATGCACATCCCAATAATGAAACCTTTTATCCCTATAGTAACATAGAGCTTCAAAGTAGTTCAAAACTTTCTTTTTTTTTAAATGTCCCTATTCCTCACTAGCCTCAATTTGAACCTTATTACCATTAGAAAAAGTTGTAAATGAATAGGTATGAAAAGGTAAGGTTTCTTTTAAGGTCTTGACACAAGACCAGTGGATGTATTTTAAGGTCTTAGACCAAGACATTAAAGATGTGAAGATGAAAATGGGTGTGGTCCAGTTTCATCTCATGATCCAAGGTCGTTGAATATGAAGTGAATGTAGTGTAATAGCCCAGTTTTAGGTCATGTTCTAGGAACGTATGGATCTGAAAGTGAACATAGGTGGTCCTCCAAGTTTAGGTCATGCTCCTAAACAATTATGGGGTGGGCAAAGATACATGGACCATCTTGCCACTAGGTGTCATCTTGGTTGAGGTTGGAGATCCTTAGTACCAGATATAATGAATGGCACGGAGTTGGATTTGATAGTTAATCATGATTTGGAATTTATATCTAAGGTAGATGATTGGTATTGTTATGCATAATCATAATGTTTTGTTTTCAGAGGATCAAAAAGAATAAGGATACCCTTCAAGCAAGTAGTTTTTGGTCAAACATGTACATATTGTAGCTCAGGGATGAAGGATGAGCTATAAAAGCACATGTCTTGTAGGTAAAATTGGGTAGCCTTTTGGCATTAGGCTGCATGTTTAATATTGGGTTTCAGAAGTTCAGGGTTTCTTGAAGAGGCTTTCCTGAAATGGGTAGCCACCACGTGGATACCAAATATTCATGTTTGAGTGGTGGGCCCATGAAGAGAGAACATATTCAAGAAGCCTATTGGTGTGGATCAAGTTGTAATATATTTAGAAATGTCTACAAAGTGAAATATGTGTTCGATGTTAATTCCAATAGATCTCTAATGCAATGTAGGCCAGCCGAAATATAGAGATTAATATATAAGTCAAGGTGAATTGATCTGTAAGGGTAAATTTTGGCAGCCTAAGGGTCATGTGTGGTCTATGAATTTATGGTAAGATCATATGATTGAATCCTAGCATCCTACTGACACAAGGTAATCTATATTGGAAAGCTTGTTTGATGATATGATTGCTTTGAAGGGATTGTTTCATGAGGATACTTCATGAAAAAAATGGTTTCTTGAAGAGGTCTTCATATATCTTGATTGTAAAAGATTGTTGTTTTGAAAATTTTTATTTTGATAATTTTGTTCCATGAGTTTATTGTTCTTTTTTTTTGGGAATGTTAGGAGGTGTTATTATTCATCCCACCCTCCTTGTGCAGGTATAGAAGAATTCATTACTATAGTTCCTACTAAGAAACTAAATCTGGTAGTACTACTACCATTACATAGAGGGAAAGGGAGGGCATGACCCATAGGGTCGAGTGGGGGATGTGTGTAAACACATTCTTCCCAGTTGTTTTGGATTTGGTGCTTGGCGAGGGAGTCCCTAATGCGAGTCCTACCTCTTCGAACCTTCATGATCTGCACTTCAGAGTACTTAGTTCTTGCTTGTTTGATCCTGGATATCCAAGGGGTGAGACCTGGGTTTAGCTCCCCCATCTGCATAGTTGCGATGACTGCTATGCTGCTATCCGAGTGGATAGTGAGTTTTTCTCCTTCTCTACTATCACATGTTTGGAGTGCTAATAGTATTTCCCAGAGCTCAACTTCTACTACTGAAGAGGTCTTGATGGTGCAAGCACGTCCCCTAGCCATCTCCCATTCCAGTCCAGGAACACAACGACAATGGCAGCTCTGTCCTTACATACTGCAGCGTCAATAATAGTAAGGTGCTCCTCATGTGGTAGATCCGTCCATTTCTCCTCCTCTTCCTGATCACTAGGTGTAGGCATCAAAGGTCATGATGTCTGAGTAGAGAGTAGCATCTGAAGTGCTCTGACTTGGGCAATCTGCCGAGTAGTTGGTAGATAAACTTTGTCAAAGACTGCCTTGTTCCTTGCCTTCCAAATCATCCAGCAAGTAGTCGTGAAAGTGACAGGGTTTTACTCCTTGTTCATAATTTTGTTCTTTAGCCATTCTATACATGCATTATCAGTAGTCTCGGATGGGTCCACTCCTACCTTTAGTTCATTCCAGACGTCCTTAGAAAATGGGCACCGCCATAGAGCATGTATAGTTGTTTCCATCGTTGCTTCGCATCTGGGGCAGATATCATCTTCAGTGAGCTTTTTTTGTGTTATTCTAGCATTGGTCATGATTGCGTCATGTGCCACCAGCCAAAGGAACATGCGAATATTACTTGGTATGGCTAGTGACCATATTCTCCTCCAAAAGGTAGTATCCGGGTCTTGTTCAGTCCCCCTGATCTTGTTGTATGCTGATCCATCTGAGTATCTACCTTTACTGTCATCAAGCCAGCTCCAGGTGTCATTCCCCGACCCATCTACTGGTGGGGGTAGATGCATAATCCTCTCCACACATTCATTGGGTAGGTAAGTTTTCAAGAAATCAGTGTCCCATTCACATGTGAGATTTGCAAGGTTGGAAATTTTGAGATCGGCTATACTGTCTTCTATGCGTGTTGAGCATATGTCGCTCAATTTCTCAATTCCAGGCTCCCATCTATCCTCCCACACCATGGTGATTTCGCCATTGTTGATATATTTAATGCTATTTTCTTTGACAAACTCGATTCCCGAGTGAACAACTCTCCAGAGAGGTGTGGTCCTCCTGTTGCTTTGGGGGGAGTAGTTCTTATATTTGTTTTGCAGTCCAACACTCCAGAGTGATTGTTTGTTATTCATTAGCCTCCAAGCATTCTTCCAAAGGAGTGCCTTGTTCCAGTCAGACATGGACTTCATGCCTAAGCCTCCAACCTTCGTACTAGTGCAGACCATTTTCCAAGACACCAATGACATGGGTTTGCCATTGTGACCACCTCCCCATAGGAAACGGCGGATGATCCTGTCCATCTTCGTGCAAATGCTCGTCGGGATTTTGTCCGTTTGCATGACATAAGAAGGTAGAGAGGTAAGAACCGCCTTCACAAGGCATAAACGTCTAGCTAAGGATAGAGTTCTAGCGGCCCAACCATTGATTCTCGCCTCCATGGCATTGATTAGAAAAGAGTATGTAGTTTTGTTTACCATGTTGTGTAGTAGTGGTACTCCTAGGTACTTACCGAGGTCATCCATCTCAGGGATGGCAGAGATTGAAGTGATGCTTGTCCTGATGCTCCGGTTGACAGAAGGTGAGAAGAGGATTCTTGACTTATCAATAGACACATGTTGTCCTGACGCTGCCTCAAACATTTAAAAGCATTTGTTGATCATGTTAATCTATTGTAGTGAAGCTCTCGCAAAGATAACAATGTGATCTGCAAACACAATGTGGGATATGGTCGGGCCCTGTTGGGATATTTTAACCGGCTTTCACTAGCCATCTATAATAGATTTGTTTACAAGATGTGTGAATCTCTCCATGCAAAGCACGAATAGGTATGGGGACAGTGGGTCACCCTACCGCAGTCCTCGTGACGTCTTGAAGCTCGGAAGCGCTTCACCATTTAGAAGTATGTTTGTCTACCCCACAGAGAGTGAATACATGATATATTGTTTGATGTTCTGTGGGAGGGATAGCTTGCTGATAGTGTTATCAGTGAAATCCCATGCCATGCGGTCATAAGCCTTTGACAGATCAACCTTGATGTCCATTTGGGGTGCGCTTGTTTTACTTCTCATGTTGTGAATAATTTCTTGAACTAAGATGATGTTATTAGATATGTTCCACTCTGGGATGAAGCTGATCTGTGTCGGGGACACCCAATTCAATATGTACTTTTGAATCCTTTGCACTACCACCTTCGACGCTAGTTTCATGCAGGTGTTGTTTAGGGATATAGGTCAGAGCTGGTTGCAGTTTATAGGATTTCTTATCTTTGGGATGAGCACTACACAGGAATCTCCCATGCCATCAGGAAAAGGATCACCATTGAGCAGGCTGCGGATGGATTTTAGGACAGAAGTGCGAACGATCTTCCAATTTTTCTTAATGAAAAGCATGTTGGTGTCGTCTGTCCCTCCCTCTTTGAAGGGGTCAGAGTTCTTTACAATGTGCCAGAGTTCATACTCAGTAGGCGTCGCACCCCGGAGTCTTTTTTGTTTCTCAGTAAGCTGCTTGAAACTTCCTGGAAGTGCTTCCATGGCCGTAAGTGAAGGTTTTGAGTTTGTATTGAATAGATCTTTGAAATGATTGTTGACAAGATCCTTTAACTGTGCTTGTTCGGATATCCAATTGCCCTCCCTATCCTAGAGACTGCGGATAGTATTTGTGCATCTTCTATTGTTCACATACGCGTGGTAAAATCGTGTGTTGTTGTCTCCTTGTGTCAACCAATTTATGTGACTTCTTTGCTTCCAGTCTTCCTCCTCATTGAGTTGGATTCTCTCAAGTTGTGCCTCTAGCGATATGCTTCTTCTATCCTTCGAGCTATCATACTTCAGTTCCAGGTCCTTTTGCAAGCGCTGCAGCTCGTGCATAAGCATGTTCTTGTGTGCAGTAGTCTCCTTTTTCTTCTTGCATTCCCAATCCATGATTGAGTTTATTGTTCTAAAAAAACTTTTTCAGGGGATTATTGATTTGAAAAGATTATTTCATGAGATTTTTTTTAAACATCAACATGTTAGCATGCCAAGTAACAATCTATGCAAGACAATTACCAATATACAATCTAAAGGCATGGAGAAAAAAATCATAGCATTGTAAAGAAAGAAAAAACCTTAGAATTGTAAAAAAAAATGATAATCTTGGACGTGTAAAGCAAGCAACACCCTTAAGATGCATGTGTAGAAGATAAATGCCCCCCCTTTATACCATTATCTTACATGTTACATTGTCACTCAAGCAAGAGCTATATTGGAGGGGTTGGTCCTTAACTTGTTTTTGACGTGATGGCACTCACCATTGGGGTAACTTAGTTTTTACATATTTGGGTACTACTCCCAATACACCTTGTGAGTATAGAGGTCATAATCAACATGAGTGATAAGAGATGGGGTTGTCCTCAAGGCATTTGGGCGTCCTACATTGCAATAGTTTGGTACCTTTAGTAACATCCCCACGCCTCATCTAGGGATTCAACATGAGTGGTGGGATGCAGTCCATATATGATTGGGTCAACAAGCCTGAAAAGTTTAGGTGCATTGAATTTATATTTCTAGAAGCAAACCCATACTAACAATATAAGACACATAAAGAACAACCAAGAAATGCCCAAGTGGACATCATTGTTCACATATTCCCAAAACTAGAGTACAAATATGCAAACAAGAAAACATGAAAGTAGTGGGAAAGTAGCATTCTTCTCATGTTGTAAGATTTATTCTTTGTTATAAGGAAAAGGGAATCAGAGAAAATCCCAAAAGGGAGGCAAACGAAATCCTATAAGGGAATCATAGGGAATTTTAAAAGGGAAGCAGAATAAATTCTAAAAAGGAAGAAAAAATGGCAACCCCAAAAATAAAGAAAAAATGACAAGGGAAAAGGACATGGTAATAAAGTCCAAACCAAAAGAAAAGGAAACTCGAGAATATGGAGAAAGCAAATAAGATTGTGTAGTATTCCCTAGAAGTATCATCAGACTATTTCACTTGTGAGAAAAAAATCTTACAAGAGGATATCATAAACAAAGATAAAAATAAAAGGTTTAGAGACACCATTGTGCTTTATACAATTAGTATAAGCATTTCAGTCATTGGGAAAACTTGAAAAGACCAAAATATTGACTCCACCAAAGGGTCGAGAATGGTTCAGAAGAAAAAAATCACCAAAATGGATTTGGCAATCCTATTGCGAGTAAGAAATTTGTTAGGTACACCCATTTCATTTGTGAATATATTTCCTATCATATTTTTAAGTTCCAAAATGTGACAGTTTGGTTAGTTAGGGGAAATAAAAGAATAAAACAAGAAAAATCATGATTTTGGTTGGTGAAACTCTGGAGACTAGAGACGACTGAGGCTTTCCCATCAACCATTTGTAGAATGCAAGAATCTTCCATATGGCTCCCTTGTGGAATGCATGATTCCTTCTGCCATCCCCTGGTAGAAAAAAAAGATATTTACAAATGAGTTTCTAGATTTTTGGAAAGTTCTAGAGATTTCTCTAACATAAATGGTAATGATTGTGCAATTAATTAAGTTATATGATGAATAATACTTGGTTAGAAGAAAGGAAGGAAAAAGAAACATAAAACATTGGAACCAAGTCTTTCTTTTTATCCAAAGATATGGATATTTCTGTAGATAATGGCAATTGCATATCCCATGGGACTTGAAAAATAAATATTTTATTAAATACAGCTCTATTGGTTATTTATTGAAAATGTCTTGAAAAAGCTTTATTAAAGGGAAAATTGTGTTTAAAATCAAAGAATGATATTTTTGTATGTGAACCCCCAAAACTATGTGAAATGGGTGAAATAAGTGGATTAAGCAGGGAACAAAGTTGAGTGAAATGTGGAATGAGTGGTTGGATTCCATTATTATCTAGAGAGTAGATTTGATCACAATTATTGAATTAATGACCTAAAATGGGATGTCAACACATGGTTTCCTAAAAAAAATTTAGCATAATAGTAAAAAAGAAAGTAACATTTTGACCATAGAAAGACATGCAAATAGTAAGGATGGTCACATAATTTTCTTTTCCTCAACATGGAATCAAAAAGCTATAAAAACCTATTTGTTCAGAAAAAATGTCTATATTAAAATTTCAGCTCTTAAAGAATTAGAAGGAAGGAAAAGGGAAGAAAATTCGTGATTACATAGCATACAACCAAAATAGTCGATATAGATTAAATTTTTAAGCATATAAAGTGTCTTTTTAGTAAGATTAGGATTTGCATGTGATAATTGTGTGCAAAGAAAGCTAAAGGAAGCTATATCACTTACCTTAGGGTGAAGAAAATGAGATTCCACCAAGAAACCATGAGCTTGGCACCAAGCCTCCTCCATTTGGTCCACCAAGGCCCTAGAAAAGCTCCTCTAATAAAGATACATGCCCAGTTAGCTCAAAGAGAGAGGAAAAGAGGAATCTTTGGCCATATGGAATAAGATCTATAATTCTTTTTCATGGAATTTGCATAAAGGAAGGAGAAGAGAGGAAAAACAACAAGAGAAGAGAGTAAGAAGAAGATATCTTACATGAACTAGGGTTAGAATGAAGCAATCTTGATTTATACCCACTAAAAGAAAGTGTAATCATCAACTTTCATGCACATGCAAGGTCCAAATCATGAACATCGCCCTCCTTGGAGATTCCATTCATTGTTTGGAGTTCCTTTTAGATTCTAGAAACATCTTAAGTTTTAAATGAGCTCCTAGGTCTAATGAGGGGGGGGGGGCGTGTATAGGCTGGGATGAATGGAAATGTCAAAATAATCCTTACATAAGCACCATCAAGCTCAAAAATCACCCACAAACTAAATTGATCAAATTAAAATACAATGACCCAGAACTAGAATCGATTCAAAACTCTTATCAACCCAAAAATCTCATTGACCCAAAATTCTCATTGACCTAGAATTGTCATAGGCCCTAGGGTAGATCCATCAACCTCTAATCACCCAACATTCAACCTATTGACCTCCAAGCCTCCAAATTTAAACCCATCAACCTCCAAGTTGCCAAACCATCAACTTGTCAACCTCCAAATCCTAGGTAAAGAGACGTGATAAGACATTGACCCTCCAAATTTGAGGTCATCGACCTCTTCACCACCTCAATCCTTAGATTAAGGTTATTTTTAGAACTGAAATATGAAATAAATGTAAACAAAGGTTCAAAGACATCCAAACCTCATAAAAAGGATACATACATCAAGTACAACATGATCCTATATATTTTCAAACAATTTACAATAATGATACTTTAGATTTTTTATAAAACTATGGCAAATGAAGTACAATCAAAGCCAAATTAGGGTTTTCTCTTTGATCAATTGATTCACGATCTTAGTCAAATGTTTAATTTTATTAACATGCAGGATATAGGGTTAAACTATGTTAGGGCAGAAGGTGTATTTTCAAAGTAAAAATTGATATCAAATACAGTTTTTATTATTTACCATATTATATTATTTGATGTGTGTTATATTCTAAGGTCCTAGTGTTTAAAGGAAAGTTACTTGCTTTCAAGAATAGTGTAGATACCAAAATAAGTTAACAAAAGTGGTTTTTGTCTAAAAAATAAATAACACATACTCAAACAATGATAATATGATTGTATATAATAACCCAAAGATAAAGAAAAATAAATATGTGGGTCTAGGACTAAATTTGTATTATATAATATTCTTTTTTTGTAACAAGACAAGAAACATGTATGAGAAGAAAACAAGATTATCAAGGAGAGAGTAAGTCTAATTTAACATATAAATATCAGAATAGAAAAAAGATTATTTCATAAAAGAGTAAGTCTAATAAATATGTGGGTATAGGACAAGATTTGTATCATATAATATTCTTTCTATTTTATTTATAATGAGAAAAGAAACATGAATGAGAAGAAGAAAAAAGATTATTTGGGAGTGAGTAAGTCTAATTTAACGTATAGTAGTAATTGGGTGACACAAGTATCTACTAGTGTAGACAAATTTGTAGATCTACTGATATTCCTAGAGCTTTCATTATTTCCCATGTGTAGTAGAAAGATAAATTTCAAGGTGAGAAAGATAGAGAAAGAAACATACTAAGAGAGAAAGATGAAGTAAATATGAAATTGAATGAGAGATAAAGGTAGATAATATAAATAAATATAGTATACAAAAATAACTAAATATTACACAAAAAATTAATATGATATGCATTATGATCAAAACATAAACCATACATATATGTATTGGGTATTGTACATAAATCTATAATTTTAGTGAAAGTGGAAGAGAAGAGAGTAAAAAAATAGAGAGTAAAATTCAAAAAAATAAATATGCGAGTAAGAGTTTCCTAAGTTTTTTGTGATCTATGGGATAGGTCTGCAAACCTAGCATCATGGATACTAGATAATAAAATACTACCATTTTTTGATGCACTAGTAATTCAAACCTACAACCTAGGACATAATTTACTAGAAAAGGTAGCTATTAATTACATATATGTGAGTTTATTAATCAATTAATTTAATTAATGTCTTCCTTCACAAGACTTCATCCTTGTTGTTTCCACTAGTTGTGTTGGAGGGTACATGTCTCATGATACACTTGTAACTTGGTGATGAAAATTACCCACTTCCTAACGCCACATACCTCAATGTTGTTGGTGATGATGGTGTGTATTGGAAAAAATGACATTGCTATAAGTTTCATCAAGACATAGTTAGTGATACTCTTTTTGACCTTTCCTCTTGTGTTGGGTTAATGTCATGCAGGAAGCTGATGTGACATTTCTAGGCACAAGTTCTAAACATTTCCACTCCAAATTGCCTGTTAATATTGTGTTTTTAGAATAAGTTGCTTTAAGTAATTCAAATAAGAGTATTGTGTCTCCTACATATAGGATCTCATGTAGGATCTAGGTATTACATGGGATAAATAGAAGCAAGGGAAAATACAATCGGCCTAAGCCCAACGAATCAAATATACCAACACATCCCCTCAAATTGTAGAGTAAGCATTGTGAAGTCCCAACTTGACGCCCATATATTTGAATAAAGATGAGGAGGAATATGTTTGGTCAGGATGTCCGTGACGTGATCACCTATTTTGATGTGAGGAGTCATGATCTACTTGGCTCTAACCAGACAAAATGCAAGTCCACTTCAAATTGTTTTGTGCACTTGTGAAAAACTAGATTATTAGCTATGTGTATAGCCACATGGCTGCCATAATATTAAGTATTTGTAGTTGGAAATTAAAGGAATTCTAAACTCAGTCAAGATGGATCAGACCCACTATATATCATGGAATGCATGAGCCATATCATGGTATTCTACCTCGATGCTGGAGCGAGATACCACTTCCTTCTTCTTACTCTTCTAAGAAACTGGATTAGTGCCAATCATGACACTATAGCCATAAGTGGACCATTTTTTGTTAGAATCATGAGCCCAATCTACATCTACATATCCATAGATGGAGATTACCTTGGACTTAGTACATTAAAAGAGCAACCCTCATCTTGGAGGACTCTTGGATAGCAATGAATGTGTTGAATGATGCACTAGTGGGCCTAGAGTTGTACACTCATGTATTGGTTGATTACCCCCAACAACATAGGTAATATTTGGTTGAGTAATATTCAATTAAACCAACTTTCCGACTATACGATGATACTGCTCTGGATAAAAAGAGGTTCTCCTACATGCATAGGTTTTGTATGATAATCCATCAAGGTAGATATTGGTTTGGCTTCTGCAATGTTGGCCTCTTGAAGCAGATCCAAGACATAGCATAGTTGTGATAGGATGATCCTCAAGGTTGAGCAGAGGACTTCAATCTCGAGGAATTATTACAAGGTGGTCAAGCCTTTTGTATAAAAATGTGCATGTAGAGATTGCTTGAGCTAGAATATGTTGGTGATATGTGATTCAGCCCTATTTTAGGGCTTAATCTTGTGCCTTTTTTCTCTTCAATCAAATCTATACCTGTTAGATTGCATGTCATTCCCCCTAATATGCTTATTTGTATAAAATGCACTTATGGACATTATTTGCATGTTTTTCAGGCATTCGGACCACGCTTGATGGAAGAGAGAGAGAAGGGGTGATCCTAGGGTTCCTCTGCACTTGGAGAGGCCCAAAGTGAAGTCTGATGCTCCCTCGACCTACCCCTAGTGGCCAAAGATCAATTGAAGCAAAGAAGTCCAAGAAAAGACAAAGATCCAAGCTAAAGTGCTGATCCAGGACCCAGCACAGCTGTGGTACCACAGAACGGCCGTGCTAGGTTACATAGAAATCAACAGCTTCAACATCCAAGTGAAGCAGAGAGCAGCACGGCCGTGCAGAGCAGTACGGCCATGCAATGGGTAGACACCACGACCGTGCTCTGCAAAATGGCCATGGCACAGCAGAGAAAAATGGTCGTGCAGCAGCACCACGACCACATCCACCAAGCCCACCACGGCCGTGCTAGACACCACGATCGTGGGCACCACCTCCACCATGGCCGTGGTGACACACCACTGCCGTGGCCATTCAGACCAAAAACCTATAACTTTGCCATTTTAATTCCCACGACCGTGCCCATATAACACGGTCGTGGCCTACCCTACCCACCACGGCCGTGGTACCCCACCACAGTCGTGCTACTCACAGAATCCACCCCAGTTTTCCACTATTTTCCCCCATTTTACCCCTAACTTAACCGTAGACCACCTAGATCCCTATATAAGCCCTAGTTGTGGCTGGGGGTCGAGGCTTGGCTGCTTAGAGTCCCATTTTCGCCCCCTTGTCACCTCCACTCCATTCCACTTCACCTCCACCTCAAATCCACTCCATTTCACCATTCCCACCACATAACCCCCCATATCTAAGCCTTCCATCCACTTCCCACCACCATTCTACACCTTTCCATCCAAGAAGAAGGAGGAGGACAACCCTACAACTACTAGAGAGAAGGATTTTAGCCACTACTCTGAGCTCCATGGCTTCTTCTACCTCTTTCTTCTCTCTTTTTGTATTTTGCTTTGTTATGAGTAGCTAGGCCCCTTGGGTAGGCTGTTTGGGGGAAATTATGTTACTTTGATACCATGTTGGGGGGAAATTACATGTTAACTTTGTAATTTCATTTGTTAATGATTATATTCTATTTGCATCTCATTCTCCATGGATTGCTTGTTGGTTTGTGTGTGAAATCACCTAGGAATTTAGGCAAATTGCTTATATGTGTGAATTTTGGGATTTGCCCCTAGGTCCAATTCTTAGATCCCTAGGTTGCCTCCCATCTTCCTACATCCTAATCAATCTCCCTAAACCTAAGTGAGTAATCTAAGTAGATAGATTGGATAATTCTAGTGCAATTAGCATGGAGCCTTCTCAAGGCTAGAATGTGGGGGAATTGGGGTCCAAAACCCTAATTTCACCTCCCCATTACTACCCTCGGCCCCTAATTTCCCTAGGAATGCCTAATCTAGAAACCTAGACTTGATTAGACTCTAATTGAATTGAACCTAATCCCTAACCCAATTGAGCCTCGTAAGGGTAGTAGGGGGTGTTAGGGACTAGTTCCCCTATACACAACCTAGCATATCCATGGCCAATTAGTAGCTTAGGTTAATTAATTAGACTCTAAATTGTTGTTTGGTTTGGATAATCTAAATGGAATCATAATGTTCACATGTCACCCCCAATTTAAGTGATAAGTTCATACCCCTAAACAACCCACACATCTCTTTACTACTTAAAACCCTAGTTTTGTGCTTGCTTAGCTTAGTTAGTTATTTTCTTGCTTAGTTAGCTTCTTGCCTTGTTTATGCTAGTTTAGTTCTTTAATTACTCTTTTGCTTTTCTATTTCTTGCCTTAGCATAATTTGTCTTTTCATACCTAGCTTAGTCCTTTCTTTCCTTCTTAGTCTAAATCTAGTCTAGGGTTAACGTAGATTTTATTCATGCCTTTAACTTCTTTCTTGTTCATCCTTAGTTAACAATCAAATCAACCTTTAAACCCTTAACCCTAGTCTCTGCAGTAGGAACCTAGCTAAACTAACCTAGCTCTAGTGCCCCCTCTTTTCCATGTGGATCGACCCTATACTTACCACCTTCCTATACTACGACATGACCCCGTGCGCTTGCGGTTGTAGTTGTTTTAGTAGAGGTAGGTGCGTTAGTTAGGTTTATAAATTTTGAAAGTGAATCCACCGTGTGTTTTGACCTCGTGGGGCGTATCTAGTCGGGTCAAATCGGCTAGTGTGTAGCACCTATAGAGGAAACACATCAAGCTTTCTCGTTCCGTTGTCGGGGATTAGAGGCACTCGGCCTAGATAGTTAGTTTTGCTTTGACTTTTCCTGCTGCCCTCATCATTGCTATTCTTTATTCATTTTTGTTTGCATTATTTGTGTATATTGGTTTACTAACTTGCTTTCTTTTGTTTGGTTGTGCTTTGTGCATGTGACAAGTCATTCGGGAAGAAACAAGATGGGAGACCAAAATGCACCTCGCAAGCCGCTTCAAGACTACTTCATGCCTAGCAACTACAAATCGCCAATTGCTAGCAGGGTTGATCAAATGCCAGAGCAATTCTCTATTCCTCCAGGTCTTCTTGGGCTCCTACCCATATTCTATGGCTCAGAGCGTGAGAACCCCTACAAGCACTTGGAATCCTTTCTTGAAGTATGCTCCACCTTTAGGACGTCGACGGCTAGTGATGATACAATTCGGTTGACCTTGTTCTCTTTCTCCCTCAAAGATAGAGCTAAAGACTGGTATGACTCAAGAAAGGACATCATGAGTTGGGAAACAATGAAGAATGCTTTCTTGAGACAATTCTACTCTATAGCAAGGTTGACACAAATGCGGCGTTCCGTGACAAGTTTTAGCCAAATGGGTAATGAGCAGTTTCATAATGCATGGGAGAGATTCAAGAAGCTGTTGAGAGAGTGTCCTCACCATGAGATCCCTTTGTGGCAGCTAGTTCAATCATTCTACTCTGGTTTGTCTCTAAAGGACCAAGACACAGTGGACTCTTCTTGTGGAGGAGTTTTCATGGCTAGGCCACCTGAGGAGTATGGCATTTGTTTGAGCAGTTGGTTGAAGGATCAAGAATTCGAGCTTCTAGCATGATGAATGAAAGGGGGTATGGCTTTGGTGAGACATCTCCTACTCAGGATGACTCAAGCCCGCAAGTGATGAAAATTCTTGGTGACATGGTGAACTTCATGAAGAACCAGGTGACAAATGCTCCTTGCCACCCGATCAATTCTATTGAGTTCTATGGGGAAGAAAAGAAGATACCTCACTCCTATAGCTACCAGGAACCACAAAGTCCTACATATAGCTCAAGGTTTGAGGAAGAGGTTCTCTCTAGATTGAAAGTATTTTATGATGTTCAAAGGGATGTTGCAAGGTTAGAAGAGAGAATAGAGCAACTATCTTCTATAATCGCTCTCCAAGAGGATAAATTGTCTTCAAGACCCATCGTGAGCCACCATGAAGCGAGTGGACCCATGCCCTCTTCACAAGTTTTCTACAGTCCACCCCCCATGAAAGTGCATCCCATTCACTCCTTCCAAGGCTATCCCCAGCCTTACACTCCTCCACCACCTCCCTCGCCTCAAATTTCACAAAACTTCACTTTCCATCCCCAATTCTCTCCTCCTCAATTCTCTTCTCCACCTCAATTTCTACCCCAAGTGCCACCTCCACCTCCTCCACAGCCATAACATGCTCCCCCTCCCCTTCATGAGCAAGGTAGTGATGTGACAGTTCTAAGGAGTAGGAAAACTCTTGAGTAGCCCGCAAGTCAAAGAAAGGTTGATAAAGCAAAGCAAAGGCAGCCAAGTGGTGATACTGTGATTGATATTGCTGAAGATGATGTTGTGATACCGCATGTTGAGTTTGGGATTCCATGTGATCTGCCACATATCCCTTTTGTAGGTCCTACCATCCCTAGTGTTCCGCCTCATGTTCATGTAAGTGCGGAAAAAACTAGTGATGCTCCGTTTGTAGAAGCACTAGATGAGCCACCGGAATTGAAAAGGAGGCAAAAGCACAATGTTGATATTCTTGAGGTGTTTCGCCAAGTAAAGGTGAACATTCCACTATTGGATGCTATCAAGCAAATCTCATCATATGCCAAGTTCCTCAAGAACCTATGCACTGTGAAAAGAAGGTCAACGGGGAGGATCCCAAAGAAGGTGAGATTGAATGAACAAGTGAGCTCCATCATACAATACTCACTTCCCGTAAAGAGAAAGGACCCAGGAGCCCCACTCATACCTAGTTACATAGGGGGACATCGCATAGATAGGTCCTTACTTGATTTGGGATCTAGTGTGAATTTGATGCCATATCATGTCTATGTTGAGCTGGGCTTAGGCAAGTTGAAGCCGGCACATTGCACTCTCTAGTTGGCAGATAGATCCAAAGTGCCTAGGAGTAGAGTGGATGATGTCTTGGTGATGATAGACAAGGAAAAAGGTGTGGTGTTCCCGGCGGATTTCATTGTACTTGATATGGAGCCGGAGGATAGGAAGATTCCCATCATCTTGAGGAGGTCGTTCTTATCTACAGCTGATGCTGACATTCATGTACACAGTGGCACCATGACAGTCTCATTCATGGACATGAAGATCAACATCAACATGTACAAGACCCCAACTCGGCGAGTCCGAGATAGGGATATTGGACATGGTCACTTCACAAGTCCAAATGGGCATTTGAGAGAAGGAAATCAAGGTGAAGAAGTTAATGATGATTATTGTGATCAAAGGGATGAGGAAAACAGATTGAGTGCAGAGGAAGGATGCATGTTTTGCAAGAATGGACACATGAGAATGCCAAACGGATGAGTTTCGAAGAATCACCAAGAAGCCTAGCTCAAGGCAAGAAACTTAGCGCTTGTGGGAGGCAACCCACCTAGGTTTGGGAATTTTTGACCAAATCTACATTTTTGATACTTTTTCTTTGTTTTTACATTTTTCCAAGAAATCACACACACACACTTGTATTTGATAGTTTTTGTATAGGTTTGATATGTGCAGGTGAGAACAGAGTGAAATGAAGAAGAATAGATGAAATTTTGACAATGCATCAATTGAATATCAACTTGAGATCAATTTTTGATGTTTGAACAAGATTCGAAGTTTCCTACTGTTGTTACAGTGCCTACCACGACTGTGGTACATCAACACGGCTGTGGTGGTGCACTCACAATCAATAAGGAAATGATCAGAAAATTGAGAAAATCGACTAAGTTTCAAACTAGGGCAGCACGACCGTGGTACATGAAGACACCACGGCCGTACAGCAGCCCGATTCCAGCAACTTAAAATCAATTTTTGCAAAACTTCTATTCACTTGCTCATTTCTCCAAAGAACAGAACAGTCATGCTCCGCACCCTAGCGACCGTGCAGCGCTCCGCCCGCCCATTCCAACCCTCGAATCCCCACCAAATTACCCCCAAACCATTCCCAATCACTCGCCTACCATTTCCACTACCTTGATCTCTAGATTGCACCATTTTCCATCCACAAACGCACCACTCTCTCTCCATTTCGCCCCAACAGCCCCGTTCTTTGGAGAAATCCAAAACTTTCTAATTCCACTTCCATTTTCAAGCAAAAATGAAGATGTTTGCAAAGAGAGCAGTAGAGAAGACCAGGAGTGTCATTGCTTATCAAAGGAAACCAAGGAACAGTCACCCCCGGTTGACGGAGGCTGATTTGGATGCCATAGTGGATCCTATCATTGAAGAAGCCTCTGAACAACCACACTGAGGGACACCGTCTTCGTCGCAGTCACCGCCGTCCGCCTCCCGGCCATCCGTCTCATCTGAAAGACCCTCTGCTATGGCTACATGGCCGTCAGTTTCAGCCGCACGGCCGTCCGTCTCCTCCGCGGTACAGCCGCAACCCGAGCCACAACGATGACCACGTCGACGCCTCGTGCTAGCTGTTGAAGATGATACTTATATGCCTAAAATTGAGCAGCAACCAAGCCCGCCACAACATCCGTTTTCACAGCCATATGTTACTACAGGTAGGGCAAAGGAGCCCAAGCACCCTGGGTGCCTGACACACAGAGTGCTAGCTACTCGATATGCATGCCAAGCGTCAATGGAGGCAATGGGGTTCTATGCCTATTTTCAAGAATTGATGGAAAAATTGGAGCTATTTGAGATATTGACGCTGCAGCAGAAATCATACATGGAGTTAACGCAGCAGTTCTTCACCACACTAGAGAAAGCAAAAAATGATGGTGAGAATGCAATTAAGGTAACGATTGGAGATAAGATGTGTAAGATAACCTCAGAGATGCTAAATCAGATTTTTTCCCCAAGTGGAGAGATGGCTGCCCTCCTAGATGGAGGAAGGACAGAAAATGACTCTAGTTCCACGTATCTAGCCATGTGGAAGTTCTTCACCGGACAAAGTACATTTGTAGCAGGGAAATCAAAGACAAGTGGTATTCATAGCCCATTTCTCTGCTATGTTCAGAGGGTGTTGGCAAACACCATCTTTGGCAGGTACAAAAATCAAGGCAAATGCACCAACAAAGATCTTTTTGTTCTTGGTTGGATGATAAAAGAGAGACAAGTGAGCCTGGGGGCATTATTGATTGATCAAATGAGGACAATCCCGTCCAAGAGCACAAATCCATTTGCAATGGGAGGGATTGTAACATCTATTGCCACTGCCTTGGGGCATGACATGATAGGATATACAAAGTTAGAGGGTGGCAAGTTGGTTAATTTGCACTACCTGGCTCGCTCATCCATGATTATGGTTACAGATCAGAAGATCATTTACCAAATCAACCCACCTTACCTAGGAGTCACATTGGAGCTGCCTTACCATACTCCACCCATAATGGCACAATATGGACCAACGCCAGATTTTCTGGAAAAGTTGAGGAGGTACGAGGAGGAGAACCCCAAAGGAGAGGCAATCCCTGAGGTGAGGTTTGCAGGGGGTCTAAGAGAGCCTTCACAGGCAGCAGAGCAGAGGCGGATGACAAAGGAGAGAGCGGCAAGACGGGTGAGGCAAAGAGAAGAAAGAATAGGAGCGTCAGAGCCACAACAACCTTCAATGAATGTATATGACATGGGTACCATTCATGCACAGCTAGAGAACATTCAGGCGATGCAGGAGAGGATTTTACAGGCACAGGAGGGCATTCAGAGGACTCAGGATGCCATGTGGTTGGCCACCAGCAGATGCATTATCAGGTCAACCACCTTTATCAGTTCCAAAATGCACAGGCCCAGAGGAACCCGCAGTGGGGTGAAGATTGGTGGGGTTCTCTGTCAACATTCCAGGACAACTATCCACCTCCACAATCCGACTATTGGGGCGCCTACTACATGCAGGGAGGAGCACCTCCACCACCCCCGTAGTGATCATCTACCCTATCACCCTAGACTTTAGTGTCATGCTGAGGACAACATGGTTCAAAAGTTTGTGGTGGTAGGGCGGTATGCCCTCATTCTTCTCACTCATTTTTCCATCTCATCTGCTATTTTACTTTTTGTTTGTTGTTTTTCATTTCTTTTGCTTGTCCTGCTGTCTAGTCTAGAATTTTACTGCTTTGCACACCTATATTCCATGTAGTTTACCTTATTGTCATTTTTTTTGCGTAATTTTCAAAAATTTTGCTCTTTTTGCCATGCATTGCATTTCATGTATATTTTTGTAATTCTTGCATGTTATAGCTAGTATTTGCTTGTTTACTGCTTTAAGTTCAATAATATAGGGTTTAGATGTTATTGAAGGAAACTTGGCACCATTTTGGCCAATTTTGCCCAAATTTGGAATTTCTTGTCTAAAAAGTGTGTTTTCACCCAATCTGTACTGTTTTAAGTAAAAATGATGACCTTTGACAAATGCAAGTGAATTGCCATTGTTTGTTGCTAAGTGGTATCAATGTTTGACTTTTTACATGTGTATCACCTCTCTTAGGATTGTGATTGAATTGGTTGAATTTTGAAATTGAGCAAGCTTTGAACGCTTAGTGTTTGTGGAATTACTTGTTTGATATATCAATTTCATTTTGTTCATTCATGTGGTGTGATATCTTGGATGAAGTGTTGGATTAATACTCATGCAGGATGTCTTATGTGGAAAATCATACCAATGACCCCTCTTTGATCTGACTATTCTTCCACCATCTTCATACCCCTCCACCTCATAAAAAGATGCCCTAGTGCACATAATCAGCCTTGGCCACCTCCAAAAGTTTGGGGTGTCCATATCTTTATCTCCCCACTTCACTCTATCCACCATATTCCCTATCTACACCAAGGGCAAGAAAAAGAAAAGAAAAGCAAAATAAAATAAAAGGATGCTCTTGTTTAAGAGAATTCAAATAAAGAAAAGATGAGTGTGTAAAAACACTCCAAAAATCTTACTGCATCCCTTTCTTCCACTTTCATACCCATTGAGCTAGGAAACTTCAAACTTAGCTCCTTTTTCCCTTTTCCGCAGTCAGGTGGGTCTTTTGGTATGATTTGAGATATAAGATTGAATGCATGAATGTGAAACAACACTCCTAGTCATTCTTGATTAATGCCACCATGAAATGGTTTACCCAGAACTTAATGGAAGAAATATGGATAACTTGTGTATTCTATGTGCTATATTTGAAGTTCATATGCTTTGTGCTCTTTTCATGATTAGATTGTGAAAGAAGGAGAGGAGAGAGGTGAAATGCATGTACTTAGTCATCTTTGATCCCATTCAGCAACAATCGACTTTTATATTGCTTTTGTCATTTATTTTTGTGAAAGTTTGTAGAGAGATTGAGTTGGAGCATACTTGAGGACAAGTATGTTTTAAGTTTGGGGTGGTGATTCAGCCCTATTTTAGGGCTTAATCTTGTGCCTTTTTGCTCTTCAATCACATCTATACCTATTAGATTGCATGTCATTCCCCCTAATATGCTTATTTGTATAAAATGCACTTATGGACATTATCTGCATGTTTTTCAGGCATTTGGACCACGCTTGATGGAAGAGAGAGAGAAGGGGTGATCCTAGGGTTCCTCTGCACTTGGAGAGGCCCAAACTAAAGTTCTATGCTCCCTCGACCTACCCCTAGTGGCCAAAGATCAATTGAAGCAAAGAAGTCCAAGAAAAGCCAAAGATCCAAGCTAAAGTGTTGATCGAGGACCCAGCACAGCCGTGGTACCAAAGAACGGTCGTGCTAGGTAACTTAGAAATCAACAGGTATAACATCCAAGTGAAGCAGAGAGCATCACGGCCGTGTAGAGCAGCACGGCCGTGCAATGGGTAGACACCACGGCCGTGCTCCGCAAAAAGGTCGTGGCACAGCAGAGCAAAATGGTCGTGCAGCACCACCACGACCACCTCCACCAAGCCCACCACGGTTGTGCCAGACAACATGACCGTGGGCACCACCTCCACCACGGCCGTGGTGACACACCACAGTCGTGGCCATTCAGACCAAAAACCTATAACTTTGCCATTTTAATTCCCACGACCGTGTCCATATAACACGGTTGTGGCCTACCCTGTCCACCACGGCCGTGGTACCCCACCACGGCCGTACTACTCATAGAATCCACCCAATTTTCCACTATTTTCCCCATTTTACCCCTAACTTAACCCTAGACCACCTAGATCCCTATATAAGCCCTAGTGGTAGTTGGGGGTCGAGGGGTTGGCTACTTAGAGTCCCATTTTCGCCCCCTTGTCACCTCCACTCCATTCCACTTCACCTCCACCTCAAATCCACTCCATTTCACCATTCCCACCACATAACCCCCCATATCTAAGCCTTCCATCCACTTCCCACCACCATTCTACACCTTTCCATCCAAGAAGAAGGAGAAGGATGACCCTATAGATGTTGGAGAGAAGGATTCCAGCCACTACTCCGAGCTCCATGGCTTCTTCTACCTCTTTCTTCTCTCTTTTTGTATTTTGCTTTGTTATGAGTAGCTAGGCCCTTTGGGTAGGCTATTTGGGGGAAATTATGTTACTTTGATACCATGTTGGGGGAAAATGACATGTTAACTTTGTAATTTCATTTGTTAATGATTATATTCTATTTGCATCTCATTCTCCATGGATTTCTTGTTGGTTTGTGTGTGAAATCACCTAGGAATTTAGGCAAATTGCTTATATGTATGAATTTTGGGATTTGCCCCTAGGTCCAATTCTTGGATCCCTAGGCTGCCTCCGATCTTCCTACATCCTAATCAATCTCTCTAAACCTAAGTGAGGGATCTAAGTAACTAGATTGGATAATTCTAGTGCAATTAGCATGGAGCCTTCTCAAGGCTAGAATGTGGGGGAATTAGGGTCCAAAACCCTAATTTCACCTCCCCATTACTACCCTCGGCCCCTAATTGCCCTAGGAATGCCTAATCTATAAATGTAGACTTGATTAGACTCTAATTGAATTGAACCTAATCCCTAACCCAATTGAGCCTCGTAAGGGTAGTAGGGGGTGTTAGGGACTAGTTCCCCTATACACAACCTAGCATATCCATGGCCAGTTAGTAGCTTAGGTTAATTCATTAGACTCTAACTTGTTATTTGGTTTGGATAATCTAAATGGAATCATAATGTTCACATGTCACCCCCCAGCTTAAGTGATAAGTTCATACCCCTGAACAACCCACACATCTCTTTACTACTTAAAACCTTAGTTTTGTGCTTGCTTAGCTTAGTTAGTTCTTTTCTTGCTTAGTTAGCTTCTTGCCTTGCTCTTGCCTTGTTTATGCTAGTTTAGTTCTTTAATTGCTCTTTTTCTTTTCTCTTGCTTGCCTTAGCATAATTTGTCTTTTCATACCTAGCTTAGTCCTTTCTTTCCTGCTTAGTCTTAATCTAGTCTAGGGTTAACGTAGATTTCATTCCTGCCTATAGCTGCTTTCTTGTTCATCCTTTTTTGAAGTTAAATAGAAAAATTTCATTATGGAGGATCCATACGGCATCTACATGAGGAGAAAAACAAACTAAAAGACCACACAAGGATCAAGAATAGATACAAACCACCACAAAAACTCATATCGGAATCTGATAGGGACAATGATGTATAGATCCCTCTTCTCCTTCGCTGGCTAAGGCAACTTTCTATGAGGAATACCTTCAACCTGAGTATGTATATGTGGTAGAGTACCTACACCAAATCTGTGTTCCAAAAGGATATTTTCTCCGCACTTGCTGCCATACAAACTCCACAATAAAATTGACCGAGAAAGAAAAATCTACCACGAGAAGAGAAAGCAGCACTGATTAACAGCGAGATAGACAAAATAAGAGAACAATCTAAATAGAAAGCCAGTAAAAGAGAAAGGAGGTAGGAAACTCATCGAAGTCAGGCTCAATGACAGGGAGGAAGAAGACTGTTGCCTCTAAGGACACCACGCCCACACACCTCCCGAAGAAGAGACCCTGCTGATGATGGGCGAGAAGAGGCCGAGGGGGAGCGGGGCATCGCTTTGCGGCAGCTAAACCCCCTCCCCCCAGCCAGCGACCTATGGAAGAAAATACCCTAGTGGCACTAGGGTGAGAGAGAAGCGCTCTACCACACGGATGGGCCGTTTCTTATTGTTCATCCTTAGTTAACAATCAAATCAACCTTTAAACCCCTAACCTTAGTCTCTGTAGTAGGAACCTAGCTAAACTAACCTAGCTCTAGTGGCCCCTCTTTTCCCTGTGGATCGACCCTATACTTGCCACCTTCCTATACTACGACACGACCCCGTACGCTTGCAGGTGTAGTTGTTTTAGTAGAGGTAGGTGTGTTAGTTAGGTTTATAAATTTCAAAAGTGAAACCACCGTGTGTTCTGACCTCGTGGGGCGATTCTAGTCGGGTCAAATCGGCTAGTGTGTAGCACCTCTAGCAGAAACGCATCAATATGCCCTAAGAGACAATCATATGATGATTGTAATGGCACATCTTGTAAATGATTTGATTATTAATAGAGAAATTCTGATTATTATGCTTGTTTCAATATGAGATAATGAATAAATATAATAATGTCTAAAAAATGATATTACTCAATGATGTATGTTTTCGAGTTGAGGACTTGATCAATGAGATCATATGGATGTCAAGAGTATATACATTCTCATTACGTCCCTAGTAAGATGTTATTGTGGAAGGCCAATAGACAATAATAACATAGAAGACTAGAGTGTCTGTCAGTTGATGAGAGACTCTCATTAGTCATGATATGTGATATCAAACCAAACAGAAATATACTTGTTAGAGAACAGTGTACCAGACAGATCCACTTTGAGTGTGATACATGGAAGACAATGGTGGTAGTTAGAATCACATCTCAATGTAACAGTGGTGATTGTGATCCTTAGACCTGAAGTCACTACAATAATTTCATTTTGTACACTACTCAATGTGATCTTGAAAAGGGTTGCTATACACATAGTGCTTAGGTGCATTGTGACACATGCAGATTATTGTGTGTGATGTTGATGGAATTTGTCCCTCTCATAGGAGTGATACCATAATCACTTGATGAATGAGACTATGAAATCCATGGTCATGCTCATGTGAGTCAATATATGATATTGAGATCATACGTATCTCAATAGTCTACTCTATATCAAGTAACAAAGATGAACATTAAGAGGATAATGTTTCCATGCCTTAGATTCAATCTGGATATTAGGGACAAAGGGGTTATACAATTGTTGAAACACTGGTCACAATATTAGGATAAGTTGTTCTCCAACTTCTCCAATTACTTGGGTAGCAATGAAGTCTTTCTAGATACCAATCATTCCTTGTCAAATAATAATATGATTATGAATATCACTGCCAATGTAATTTGGAGCCTAATGGGTCACTCGCATAGGATGTGTTGGGATAGGAGTATAACTGTGGATGTGATTTAAAATGTTTCAAATCAAACTGATTACTAAAACATTTAGAAAAGCTTCTAGAATGACATGGTAATATAATCTGAGTTGATTGGTTAAAAATTCTAAGCCAATTAATTAGATTTAAATCAAGTCAACTGGCTAATCTAGAGAGATTAACTAGAATTAAATGATGAAAATTAGTTAATCAATTAATATGATTAATTGGTTAATAATTTGATTCCAGAACATTCTTTTGATAGTTCACGAGCGTCTCATATTAAATGCAACTATAGCCTTTGTTTTTCTAAGGGATTTTAGGAAATCCTGCTTCCTTTACTCAGCTATTAATAGGGGCATGACGGCTAGATTTTAGTTATATGCTCTTGTATGTGAACCCTAGTCGTCATTGTCCTCAAGTGATAAGAAAGGAGAGAAACCAAGATGCTAGGCTGTTATCAAGCAAAGGTACTCCTTGTCTCTGACTTACAAAGCGCAACGTAGAGTTCTAGTCCATCTATGTGGATGAAGTAGAGATGTAGAAGTTGAGTGTCGACGTTAGGTGGACTGATGAGTATTGTTTGCACACACAAAGAGTGACACACTTCACCATTTTAAGGGATGTCGCTGGACTTTCTCCACGATAGGGTATATCCCAGGCACCCTCTTTCTGAATACATTCTTGTTAATGAGATCCTCTTGTAGGATATGTGGAGAAATTTTATTGTTTCCTCTGCATATTTTCACCTCCACAAATCCTAACAGGAAATCCCCATCATATGATCACTATTGGTGAGGATGTCATCAACATAGACAAAAAAATAACATGGCCTTTAAAGGACTTGCAGAATAACAAGGAGTGGTTTTTGGCTAATATCTAAAAATTATGAGGTGTAAGGATATTACTTAACTTGTTGAACCACACCCGTGGAGACTGCTTCAGGCCATAGAGAGATTGTAAAAGATGACATACTTGTTGAGAATACACCCCCACAACAACAAACCTAGGTAGTTGCTACATGTACACTTCCTCCAAAAGATCTCTGTGAAGAATTGCATTCTCGATGTCGAGCTAGTAAAGAATCCAATCAAGGTGAGATAGGAAGATAAGGATGTGGACAGAGGCAATCCTTGTCACTAGAAAGAATGTATTAAAGAAATCCATAACAAAGATTTGGTTGAATCTTTTAGAAACCAGGTGTGCCTTGATTCGTTCAACAAAGTCATGTGATTTCTATTTTACAGAGAAAACTCATCATCAACCCATGATATTTTTGCATGTTGGTGGGGTCACAAGATCCAATGTCTTACAATTATGAAGAGCTCACATATCTTCCATCATGCCAGCTTTCCATCCAGGAGGATACAAAGTGTCTACTAGACACTTATATGTTCTGTCTAGGGCAATATCAATGGATAAGGTAGAAGAAGAAAGACGTGCTAGACAACGAGTATTGAAAACAAGATGATTGATAGTACAAGAGCCTATACCTTTGGATAGTGTCATAATTACATTGGATTGGTTCAGAAGTGATAATGATGATGCAGATGCAGCTAGTGACTCATCATCCATGTGTTGGTTTGGTGTTGATGATGATGGATATGGTGGTGGTGTTAGTGGGATGAATGGATCTGGCAATGAGACTGTAGTATCAGAATGATATATGGTGGGGTGAGGATGATAAAAAGAACATTTTATCCTCATGAAAGGTGACATCTACAAAGATATAATTCTACCAGAGATAGGTTTAAGATATGTGTATTTTTTTATAAAAATGATAATTGAGAAATACCATTCAAATTGCTTGGGGGAAAGCTTGTCAGCCTTGGGATAAAAATTATGAATGAAGGTAAGACAACAAAAAACCCAAGGTAGTAGAGGGAATGGTGTGCGATGATGGTAAATATTAGAAAAGGAGTATGCTTCCTTAGAATAGAGGAAGGTTAGTGATTGATATGGATGTAAGCAATGAGGACTGCATCAGACCAGAAAATCTTAGGCAAGTTGACATGAATGAGAAAAAGAGCATTCCATGTCAAGGAAAATGAGGATTTTTACACTCAACAATGCTATTTTTGTAGGGAAATACGACATCAGATAGGTAGTGGAAATAAATATTTTATTTACATATTTCCCATTAACCAGTAGATCGCTTCAATAACTTTTTCACAAAGATATACCTGGTCCTTGAGCAAGTCCAGTGACAATACTCATTTATGTAGATGTACACTCTATCTTGGATAGTGTTTGTGTAGCTCCTGGTTGCATTGTGATTCATATGACTGCTCCTTCACAGACTATATACTTGAACATCATCATCTACAACAACTCCTCTCATTACGGACTGATGGCTGACGTTGTCCTCTTTAGCGACGGGTGAAGGCCACCTCGCCTCTAGAGAAGTCAACACAGACCTACTAGAACTCCTGTCATCCTGTTAGAAAGGACATGAAGGATTTGTCCCTCATGTTGGTGTACTAGTCACCAACCTACTCTCCTATAATAATGATCCTCAGTTATTTCTCTCATGTGCTATCCCTCCCTAGTCAGGTAGTACTTGATTGGGCTCTCTTAGTTACCACAACCATAGAGGACAACAATTGTTTGAGCAACAGATTCTCAATTGCCTATGTTGTATTTTGAGAAGCCACCAGTACCCCTTTATTCATAGTAGAGGCCAGGGACAGGGTTCCCAGTCTATGTGGGAGTGGAAGGGACCAAAGATCTTGAATTTTTGCAACAATTTTAGAAAGTTTGCAAACTACGACAGTTGAAATGGTCGTCTCATAACCAAGATGGTCATCTCACACATGTGGCAGTCGTCTCACACATGAGATAGTCATTTTTTCATGTTTCCCAATTGCACATGAATTGTCAGTTTGGCTACAATTAATGCTCAAGATGACGTCAGAACTAATCCTTGATTCAATCGAACTTCTCCATGAATCGTTCATCTATCTCTCATGAGTTGTGTTGGGTTTTAGGGGAGGCAGAGAAGGCAGTGGAAACAAAAATTTTCTCCCCAAACCTGGAACAAGGAAACGCATCAACGTCTATATAATTAGAAAGGATGGTTTGTGGAATCATACCTTGTCTCGAGGCTTGCTCGGAGACAAAACCTCACGCCTTGCGTGGTCTTCAAATCTATTCTTTGACGGTGTCTGTGCAGCTCCTGGTCGTACCGGGATTGACGACTCCTCCTCCTACCGGACTGTCGGATGACAGTTGTCCTCCTGAGCGGCAGAAACCTCCCGCCTCTGAAGTAGTCCACATGGACCACCTGGAACTCCACACTCCTTGTCCCACAAGGAAGTGGAAGGAGTCGCACCCTCCTGTTGACGTACTAGTCGCCAACACACTCTCCTGCTGCCAGTTGCAACTATAGCTGTCCTTCCCTTGCTGCACCTCCCTTTGTGTGAAGCACTTGCTTGGGCTCTCTCTCGGTTACCAAAACTAGAGAGAACGACAACTTTGTAGAGCAACTGGTTGCACTAAGTTGTACTTTGCGAAGCCCCCAATACCCCTATACATATAGGAGGGTCATAAGACATGGTTCTCCATCCCGGGCAATGCGGGACTAAAAGCAGGAGTAGAAGGGTTCGAGATTTTCCAAAAAAGCAACCAACTCGCAGCCTGAGCCGATCGTTTGGGGTCCCCAACCAATCGGTTGGTGCCCTGAACCAATCGGTTCACGGTCCTGATCCAACTCAAAATGACTTTCCTTCTTTTGTTTCTAATTGGTATCGAATACCAATCCTATTCCCAATCAAATTGGGCAATTGAAACGAAAGGAAAATTCTCACCGACCTGACTTTCCCAACTTGCTCGGTTGCACCAGTTGAACCGATCGTTTCAACACTCGAAGCAATCGGTTCACCCTGGGATTGAGCTGATCGGTTCAACACTTGAACCGACCGGTTCAGCAACCTCAGCCGACCGGTTCAACACTTGAACCGAGCGGTTGGGAGTGCAGGTTGTGCAGAATCAGTCAATTGTGATTTCAATCAATCCGATACTCCAATCAATGTGTCCAACACCTTGAACATCATGATATTGAGCTATCAATTGATTGAGTGTTTAATTGAACTACTAAACTCCTTTAGTAATCAATCTAAACATTGCTTGTGGACAAAACTCCTCTTCCAGGTTAAATCCTATGTGTGTGACCCTACAGGTCCATTTCACGTTGGAAGTGAGAGTCCATAACACTTATGACTTCACAAGCAAAGAGCGGTGCCTAGTCACACATCAGTGCTACCCAAGTGAAAGTAGAAAGTTGGAGAACAACTTTCAATCCTACAATCCGTGAATGGTGTTACAGTGAATGTATAATTCCTTTGTCACTGATATCCCGAATGAACTCGAGGCATGGAACAGTCATCCTGTCAACGTTCATTCACTTTCTTGATCTCAGAGTAGATTGGAAGAGATATGTTATGACATCAGTATCACATACTGACTCACACATGCATTCACGCCTTTCTCAATCCTACTCATCAAGTGGCCATGAATATCAAACTCCCTCAGGAGGGAAAAATCCCATATCTATCACTCACCCCTCAAAAGCCCCATGTGTCAAAGCCACCCAATCATCACCTTTATAACAACCCATGTTTCAGGACTGCGTTTGATGATGTCAAAGTGTGCCCAACGACATGTGTTGAGTGCAGTGATTTTAGGTCTAAGAATCACACTCACCACCATCACTGTGAGTATTGATTGTGACTACCATGTCATGGTTCCATGTGTCAAACTCACGGTGGGTCTGTCCGGTACACTTGTTCTCTAACAAGTACCTATGTGTTTGGTTTGATATCTCTATATCATGACTAATGAGATTCTGTCATCAACCAACACCACAATCTAGTCTTGTGTGTTGTTGCTGTCTATCTACCTTCCAAAATGACATCCGACTAGGGACATAACAAGAATGTACAAACTCTTATCATCCGTATGATCTCATCGTTCGTGTTCTCAACTTGAAAGCATACGTCATTGAGTACTGTCATTCTCTAGACATTCAATATGTTCTATAACTATCTCATATGACTGAACCAGAAAGAATTGGAAGCTTTCCTTTGATGTTTATCAAATCAATCTTAATGTATCCCACCAATCATCCCATGATTGGCTCTCAGGGCATACACACCAACAGACACCCACTTGCACTGCGAGCCAATCACCATTGAATCATATTCATAGTGATCTTCAAACTTGTCCCACATGTTACTGTGCTCTAGTGTGAACATAGTGAGTAATGGCAACACCTTGTCAAAGTCAGTATAAATTGCATGTCTCTCATCTCTTTGTTGTACGTCACACGTATGAGATGGAGTTTCCGTAATATGCGATCTAGTATTCCTTTGCTAACATTTAGCCACATTGCATGATCAAGGATTCCATACTTGTCATCAATGAGTGGAATATCTATAAGTTCATCTCACGAACTTTCATATCCATATAGTATCTACTGTTGTTCTCTAATGCATAGATACTCGACATTTCCTTTTAAATGGTTTAATTGGAACACTTCCAATTATCAACAAACTTTCACTTTTATACATCCTATGTATAATTTGCGATTAATTTTCTGGCCTTTTGGAAGTTCGCATCAATGTAACTCTTTACATTGAACTCTTCCTTATCTCCATAGAACTAGTACTTCTCAAGTACTTATGGTATTCCAGTAACCCGTACTGGAAGTAGACAGACATCCACTCGTCATGTCCCACATACGAGTTATCAGGATGAGCACATCATATTGTCATGTCGTACATACAAGATGATGAATGCATTTTATTCTTGCCATGTCCATACATGCAAGATAATGGGATGATTACATACATGATAGATCCATATATATTCTTAGTGTTCCCATTCTTCATAAGAATTGGACACTTGGCCTTGGGATACTAACTCCATGTAGCATGGACAAGTTTTCTCCCACTGAATATGTGTACACTGAACACTTTAGTACAGATTGCCAATGTATGCTCTCTCTTTTCAGATCAAGAGATTTTCGAGAACTATCTCTATAGATCTCTATTCCTATCACATAGGAAACATCTCTATCTTCCTTAAAGATAATTTCCACTTTTGGATTTCCATTCTAGAACATTTCCATTTCACATCAACATGTGGAATGTGAATACGCTCCCACTAAATCACAGATCCCTTCTTTATCTTTGACATATCAGTCAAACCCTTTGACTATATCATCAAAGTAAAGATCCAATTCCGAGTTGCTTGTACTCAATCAATCACATTGATTAGTCCATTGTGACTTATAGACTTCATTTGCATTAGTGGATTCATAAACCTTATAGATTGTGTCACATACACATCCTTGTTTTATTCCTCATAGGAATGCGGTTTTAGTATCCATATGCCAAATGTCTTAGTCATTAAGTTACAATCAACAAGCATCATCCTTCTCAAAATGTTATCCATGTGTCTTAACACTTAAGACTCATTTGCAGTTATGGATTTCATCTAATGAGTGATACCATCAAGGTCATACCTTATGGTTCACATGGACGTCATTTAGGATGTAATGGTCATAAACCACATCTCAAATTCGATTCCTCATATTTATCTATATAGTTGACTCATCACATGAAAAACTTATCACATAGATAATTGAGGTGTATCTGTTAAGGATATAAGAACTCAAAACCATTGTGATTCTTAATTTCTTTTATTAGTGTGGGGTATTCTTTTATTAAGAAGAATTCAGTTATTTGATAATCATTCTCTAACTCCTTAGAGTATGATTCCTTCTTGATTTAGACATCACCATGCCTTAATCATGAGTTCACTATGATACATTATCATAATCACTCGTAAGGATCTCAAACATTTGGTCCAAGTATTTCATTCATTAATCTCATCAAGAATTAACACTTTACCAAATTTGTACTTCATCTATGATAATCTTGAACATTTCAAGATATTCATATTGGTATTTCTCTAAACACCATTAGAAATATTAGCATTTGTTCTAATAGGTATGTAAATACATCATATGTATTATACCTAATAGGATAATCATTCTCCCACTACCTTCTAGTGAAGATCGATTAATCATGTCCAAGATATTCATGTCTCTTAATGGTTCTCTAACCAAAAGAGTCTAGATTTATCCATCATATGGAAACTAGAAATGAATTTCTCATGATTGATGCTAATTTGGTTGTTTGAGTTATCTATAACTTTTAGGTATCATTTTATCTTATGCATATCAAATACCACAAGATAAACAAGGCATTGCCACAAAGATCATATCTTTAAGATTTAAAACTCAACTTTATTAATTGCCATCATTGTCATACAATATGCAAAAATAAAGTGTTTCTATCTATTGGCAAAATGAAATAGTAGTTCATAACTGTATTACATGCCTTATAGGCTGAAAATAAACTAAAGTACTCCTATCTATGGCGGCAACACTTGCCCCAATTATGAGTGCTTTACACTTTACATCTTGGTATCATAAACCTCAAAAAGTGTTACAAGTTTACTTTCATGACACCTTTAAGTAGAGACGTCTGTAGCCTCCTTCTTCTTTTGTTCTTCCAGATAGAGAGGACAATTCCTTTTCCAATGTCCTGGCTTTTGACAATGGTGGCAATTTCTTTTCTTGGTCACGCCTCCCTTGGCCTTGAGAGCTGAAGACGGCTTGGACTCCTGGCTAGCATCAGAACCTTTCTTAGCTTTACCCTTGCCCTAGCGCTTGGACTTGCCTTTCTTGCTCGTGATCACCATCACAGCCTTAGGCTTGTCCTTCTTCATCTATATCTCGGTTGTCCTCAACATGCCCAACAACTCTGACAGTGGCCTATCAAAGTTGTTCATGTTGTAGTTCATCACAAACTGACTGTATGATTCTGGCAACGATTGCAGTATCACGTTAGTAGCCAACTCTTGGCTCAGTGGAAATCCCAGTCTCTGTAGGTTCTCCACATAACCAATCATCTTGAGTGTGTGAGGACCAACTGGATCTCCTTCTGTCATGATGCACTGGAACACCACCCTAGAAACATTGTATCTCTCTTGTCGTGCCTGATCTTCATACATGTTCCTGAGATGCGGAATCATCTCAATGACACCCATGTTCTCATGTTGTCTCTGCAACTCATGGTTCATGGAACACAACATCAAGCACTTTGCATCAATGGCATCATCAAAATGCTTCTTGTAAGCATCTCTTTCTGCCTTTGGTGCATTAGGATCGGTCGGTCCTCTGGAATTGGAGTATCCAGGACATAGAGCTTTCGCTCTTGAGTGAGAACAATTCTCAATGTCTGATACCAGTCGTGGAAGTTTGTCCCATTTAGCTTGTCCTTGTCAAGTACCGATCGCAAAGAAAAGATATTGTTGTTTGTTGCCATTTGTACTACAATAAGGAAAATATGCAATTTTAGTCCAAAAACTCATTTTTGACTTATTTGATTGATTTGAAAAATTTGACGATATAATTAGGCCTTTAATTAATTATCGCTCCCCCTATTTTACTTCAAATGGATAGCCCTCACCATCAATTTGGAAGATTGCAGCATACAACCTTCTAGTGGGCAAGATCGTGAAATCCTCTATGTCATGGACCAGCTAGGGCTGTCACCCACAACATAGATCTCTCAGGTAGGCAACTCTTGCCAATTGCATCATATGCAACTCTTGATAAGATTTCATATGCAACTCCTTGCCATGATCATCTCCATGCCTCAAGGTACTAGGTCCCATCTAGATCACCTTGTTAAGTCCGACCCAAAGCAAACACGATGAATATTCACCCTGCTAGGGCAGACCCACACATTCATCCTTCACGCTTCTACGAGATAGACGGTGCACCACGCTAGGGCGTGCCCACACTTGGTCGATCAAGCTTTTCACATGTGTCGCATTTGGAAGGCATCTAAAACTTAATAATTTAAGGAGGGATTTGGTTTTTATATACATATACATATCCAATCACCACAATACATAGTACGTATCATATACATGCTATATCCTACAGAAAACATGCACAAATGACAAAAGCGATGATTATGGCCATCCTAATGTGATTCCTCGAGCCAAGAGGAATCACGGTCATCTAGGTCTACATCATATGCAACCTGTACAAGATGAACATATGTGCCTTGCCATCCGAGTTGATCAACTCATCATATGAATGATCTGCTCTCTCTGGCCAGTCGTCTGGGTGCCACCATCCGATCAGTTGGCTCCTCCAACCGATCGGTTCACCTGGACGTCGTGCATCTCTTCATGGCCGCCACTCGCTCGTCTTACTCCTCGAATCGGTCATCAACCGATCGGTTCACTCCTTGAACCGATCGTCTCAGCTGTCATCTTGATGTCCGCCGTTCTTTGACATAATAGGAAATAAAATCTATCCTAATATTATATTGCTTAAAATGGAAACCCCGAGTTACATTCGGGGGGAGCAAAGGTAGGAAAGAATCTCGAATTATTTTGAGTTTCATCAGGAATAGGAGAAGGAAGATCGGTGCGCAGACCGAGATGCAAGCAACCACACACAACCAATCACAGATAGGGTTTATTGGCCATAATCACGCTATAAATCCACCACAAAACTCGTTTAATGGAG
The DNA here is from genome assembly GCA_963693085.1 of Alisma plantago-aquatica. Lineage (NCBI taxonomy): Eukaryota > Viridiplantae > Streptophyta > Magnoliopsida > Alismatales > Alismataceae > Alisma > Alisma plantago-aquatica. The sequence continues at coordinate 1,152,966,299 of OY856411.1, forward strand.
ACGCGTATCGAGTGCATTAATAATACATATCATATATGTAATTGGGATTTGTGGATTTAGGATTGGACATGCATAAAGCCAATTTTATTCGCATCGTATGTAATAAATAAAGGCGACAAACCAAAATCAATCATATCGATATTCCTAAAATATAGAACAGTTGACGTGGCTCTGATATCACTGTTGGGTTTTAGGGGAGGCAGAGAAGGCAGTGGAAACAAAAATTTTCTCCCCAAACCCAGAACAAGGAAACGCGTCAACGTCTATATAATAGGAAATGATGGTTTGTGGAATTATACCTTGTCCCGAGGCTTGCTCGGCTACAAAACCTCACGCCTTGCGCAGTCTTCAAATTTGGTCTTTGACGGTATCTGTGTAGCTCTTGGTCGTACCGGGACTGACGACTCCTCCTCCTACCGGACTGTCGGATGACAGTTGTCCTCCTGAGCGGTAGAAACATCCCGCCTCTGAAGTAGTCCACACGGACCACCTGTAACTCCACACTCCTTGTCCCACAAGGAAGTGGAAGGAGTCGCACCCTCCTGTTGACGTACTAGTCGCCAACACACTCTCCTGTTGCCAGTTGCAACAGTAGTTGTCCTTCCCTTGCTGCACCTCCCTTTGCGGGAAGCACTTGCTCGGGCTCTCTCTCGGTTACCAAAACTAGAGAGAATGACAACTTTGCAGAGCAACTGGTTGCACTTAGTTGTACTTTGAGAAGCCCCCAATACCCCTATATATAGGAGGATCATGGGACAGGGTTCTCCATCCCGGGCAATGCGGGACTAAAAGCAGGAGTAGAAGGGTTCGAGATTTTCCACAAAAGCAACCAACTCGCAGCCTGAGCCGATCGGCTGGGACCTGAGCCGATCGTTTGGGGTCCCCAACCGATCGGTTGGTGCCCTGAACCGATCAATTCACGGTCCTGATCCAACTCAAAATGACTTTCCTTCTTTTGTTTCTAATTGGTATCGAATACCAATCCTATTCCCAATCAAATTGGGCAATTGAAACGAAAGGAAAATTCTCACCGACCTGACTTTCCCAACTTGCTCGGTTGCACCAGTTGAACCGATCGTTTCAACACTTGAAGCAATCAGTTCACCCTGGGATTGAGCGGATCGGTTCAACACTTGAACCGACCAGTTCAACAACCTCAGCCGACCGGTTCAACACTTGAATAGATCGGTTGGGAGTGCATGTTGTGCAGAATCAGTCAATTGCTATTTCAATCAATCCGATACTCCAATCAATGTGTCCAACACCTTGAACATCATGATATTGAGCTATCAATTGATTGAGTGTTTAATTGAACTACTAAACTCCTTTAGTAATCAATCTAAACATTGCTTGTGGACAAAACTCCTCTTCCAGGTTAAATCCTATGTGTGTGACCCTGCAGGTCCATTTCACGTTGGCAGTGAGAGTCCATAACACTTATGACTTCACAAGCAAAGAGTGGTGCCTAGTCACACATCAATGCTACCCAAGTGAAAGTAGAAAGTTAGAGAACAACTTTCAATCCTACAATCCGTGAATAGTGTTACAGTGAATGTATAATTCCTTTGTCACTGATATCCCGAATGAACTCGAGGCATGGAAAAGTCATCCTATCAATGTTCATTCACTTTCTTGATCTCAGAGTAGATTGGAAGAGATATGTTATGACATTAGTATCACATACTGACTCACACATGCATTCACGCCTTTCTCAATCCTACTCATCAAGTGGCCATGAATGTCAAACTCCCTCAGGAGGGACAAATCCCATAACAACCCATGTCAAAGCCACCCAATCATCACCTTTATAACAACCCATGTCAAAGCCACCCAATCATCACCTTTATAACAACCCATGTTTCAGGACTGCATTTGATGGTGTCAAAGTGTGCCCAACGACATGTGTTGAGTGCAGTGATTTCAGGTCTAAGAATCACACTCACCACCATCACTGTGAGTACTGACTGTGACTACCATCTTATGGTTCCATGTGTCAATCTCACGGTGGGTCTGTCTGGTACACTTGTTCTCTAACAAGTACCTATGTGTTTGGTTTGATATCTCTATATCATGACTAATGAGATTCTGTCATCAACCAACACCACAATCTAGTCTTGTGTGTCATTGCTATCTGTCTACCTTCCACAATGACATCCGACTAGGGACATAACAAGAATGTACAAACTCTTAGCATCCGTATGATCTCATCGTTCAGGTCCTCAACCTGAAAGCATACGTCATTGAGTACTGTCATTCTCTAGACATTCAATCTGTTCTGTCACTATCTCATATGACTGAACCAGAAAGAATTGGAAGCTTGCCTTTGATGTTTATCAAATCAATCTTAATGTATCCCACCAATCATCCCATGATTGGCTCTCAGGGCATACACACCAACAAGTTGGTCATCTCACAACCATGATTTAGTTGTGTCGCAAAAGAAAAATGGCCATCTCGGCTTCCAGTTTAAGCAGAACTCAGCTGTAACGACCCCGTCTCCCAGTAACCCCCACTTAAGGGAGACCAAAAGGTCAGAGCCATTAACCAATAATCCGGATCAAAGGTTCGACAAATAATCAATAACAATTAATAAACTTTACCAACTAAACTGAAAGTTGGTATAAAATAAAACTTTCCTTACCTTTTAAAAATTGGGATTTCTAAACTTCTATCCATGAAGATACTGATTTAACAAATCCTCCTATGCACGTTAATTCTCATTTAATTCCATATATGCCACATTACTGTTTGTTCTTTTCATTTGTACCTAAAATGCAGACAAACAAAATGTCAATCAGCACAAACCTGGTATGTGGGGGAAATAATAATCGCACAACTATAGTAATAAAGTAATCAGCCAATTATCATTTAACAACCAAGATTATATTTTAAACCATACTACTCAATCCTTTCCTATCCCATATCTCTGTGTTGTCCCTACAGTGGACTAAGTTACTACCTCTCTCTAGGTAGATCCTTATTCAACCCCGCATGATCCTACCTAACATGTAGATCAATATCTAGGGTTGAGTCGCATGGCACTACCCATAGGTAGTCCAATCCCTGATTCAAAAGTGACTTGATGGACCTACCCCATTGGTAGCCATATACTAAGTCATTTAATGACCCGATGGGCCTACCCCATTGGTATCCATGTACTAGGTCAACCCATTAAGCTATAGAGGGGACTAGGATCTGAGCCAGTAGGCACATCTCTTATGTGATAGTCATATTCATATTATAATTTGCATGAATTAAATTCATCCAACAATTAATTCAAGCCACAATGTAAACATTGGTAAAATCCTCGAAAAACTAATGTGGGATAATCATAAGTGTAACCACATACCTGTCAAGTTGATGTGAGATAGAAATAATCCAATCAACCAATAGGCAATCAAGCATTCAATAAGATCCTGAAATAATTATACAATTTCCTTTTATTACTCATGTCATTAAGATCTATGAAATCTAGCTCGCTTCCTAGGGTTTCTAGTCCACTTTTAGGGTTTCCATTGTAGTTAGGGTTTCCCTTCATCTTTTACTATTTCAAACCCTAATTTAACGTAATTGATCACCAACCCTAATTATTTCAACATCTAATCCTCAGTTTCGGATTAAAGGCATATTTAACCATTGAATAAGTCCATTAATCCTCTTTTACATTAGAGCTACTATTTTCATCCTTTTAATATATAACAAGATCCTTATGCTCATTTATCATCAATTCATAGTTTATTATGATTGAATTCACATACGAACTCTATTTGTCATTAATTCCATCTTGATTCATTCAAAAAACCTAATTTCTATATTAAGGTTATTTATCCACAAATTAGGAACTTTAATGCTTGAAATAGCTTAGAATCATTATATCTCATCTTTATTCACCACTTTGAATAATTAAAGTTATTAAGAGTCAAATTTGCCAACATTAGGGTTTCAAGGCCCATTAAAGTATATACATGTGCATGAAACTCTAAATTAACTAATTATATGCAAAATTCATTCTTTTTGTTCCTAATGTTCCTTTTTTATCATTAACAGGATAATATCAACTTTAATCATCCATTAAACCCTAATAAATATATTAATCAACTCAAAATAGGGTTCTTTAAACATTAAAGTATTAAAGTTGCTAACTTCCATTACTTTTCGAATTACAAGAGGAATTAGCTTCTAATTATATTTTTAATAGGTTCCTCTCATTGTTCTGAGAAAAATTCATGATAATTCACATCCATTTGAGCTATAGTTAAATAGATATGATTTTCGCAAAAATACTTACTTTGGGCCAATTTAGGAGCGCCACGTGTCCTTCTCCATGCAACGTATCACAGCTTGTTTAAAACATAACTGAATGACCATTATACCGTTGGTTACAAATCAGATTCTTTATTGCTCGGAGGGGCATAATCGTCTAGCGATACCTCTCCTTTCATCTACCTCTCATAGCCCTACTCGGTCGCTGCAGCTGCGAGGGTCGCGCCTCCTCCCTCCATCTCCAACTCCATTGGCCACCAGAGAGGAGTCCCATGCCTCTGTTGTGCCCCTGCGCAGGCGAGGCTGCCATGGGCATGGTCGTAATGGCCAGGATGAGGTCCTACACCTCAATAGCTCACAGCCATGATGCAACTGTGTTGCTGGTTCTGCATGAAGTTGGATGCTCGAGGGCATCATCTGATCATGCACAGGCCTTCGAGGAACATCAGGCCTTCCTCCAGATGACTCTGCACCTCCCTGTTACTCCAGAGAAAGCACCACTCAAGGATTAGGGTTTTGCCCAATAAGATGAAAAAGAAGAAGGAAGAAAGGATATGTGCAACTCCTCAGAACTCGCCCCTGAGCTCTACCCCTTTTATAGGGGAGGGTTTTCGCACCCTAAGATGTGCATCCACCAAGATGCAAGATCTGGTCTCAATAGGAATCCAATTCCTTCTTTAGAAAGCAAGCTTTCTCTCTCTTATTTATCCTTTGGATATTACTTATTATATGGATATTAGGAATTAGAAATTCCTCTTTCATTTTCTTTATACTTGCCCTTTTTAATTCATTGGCCATGGATTTCTATTTTCCTTTAGTAGGAAATACTTTCTTTTTAGCAATGCCACGAAATTCATTCATTAATCATCACATTATCCTTTTATTTGACTTTATTGGTATTTTATCTTTCCTCTTCCTTCATTGGGACTCCTTGGATCCCAAGGCACTCTATTATTTTGAAATTCCTTTTTGAGGAATACTCATTATCCTTAAATGCATCAATATGCATTATTTCACATTATCTTGTTTATTTCTCATTAAAATTTCTCTTTTTGAGGTTTTCTCTTTATTTCTCTTTTATTTTCCTCATTGGTATTCCTTTCAACATTAGGAATCCTTGGGATACGAAATTCCACCAAGGATTACTCAATTATACCTCTTTTCACTTATTTTCCACATTTCATCAATATTTTCAATTTCTTTCTTAATAAAGAAATACCTAATTGATCTTTTCTTTTCTTATTGCACTCTTTATGCAACTTTGGACTCCTTGGAACCCAAGAGGCACAAAATCCCTCTTTGTATTTGCCTCCTAGAGGTTTCCACATTTTTCTTTTCTCAAATATTCAATTATTCATTCACTAATTGAATTTTCTTGTTATTTGGGCCCAATAGCCAATAAAGCCCACAACACAAACATCAAAGCTATTGTAAACAAAATCCATTTATTTGAACCAAATTATATCATTATTTTTTCAAATATCCTTAATATGAGAAATTACATTTCTCACCAAATAAACCCAAAAATTGAGGTTGTAACATCCTTCCCCTCTTATAAGAATTTTGCCCTCAAAATTCCATCAAGCAAGTAAACAAACAGGATAAGCCTTTCATATGTCCATCATGGCTCCCATGTGGCTTCACCCTTTCCATGGTGCTTCCTAAGAACCTTCATCATCTCATATTCTTCCATCTGAGTTCTTTCTCACCTTGGTATATCATACCCTCATAGGTGACTCGGGACATTTTAGCCTCTCAAAAGCTGAATAGGTTCAAGGCTCAACACATGGCTTGGGAACCTCACATAGTGTTCTAGATCGGACTCAATGAACACATTACACATCATGTTATCCTGATGGGCAAGGCTAAACACAACCATCTCCACCCATCCATCTCAAATGGACCCATATATCGGGGACTCGGCTTTCTCAGCCGTATCTTAGAAGGGTCAGATTTTCACATTACATATTCTCCCACAGTGAACTGCATGTCAGTCTGCTTTGCATCATCTCACGACTCATGTCATCTCTGGGCTCTCTCTCTCAGCCATTGCATGATCAAAGAGACTTCATATGCACTCAGTGTGGTTCTTTTCTGACCTTCGTGAGGCCTCCTTCACCAACATCATCTTAATGAAGTGGTGACTGACACAACCTCCTTGTTGCATCCCGATAAAGTCTATGGTGGTTAACATCACATCTTAAGAATTGCCTCTTTGTATCACCCTGAACAAGCACACTTGCTCTCATCAGACCCTCTAGTCTGGATCATACTAACCATTAGTTAGGGGTGATAGGCGGTACTAACACCGAGTTCTTCATGTACCTACTTCCACCTTATGGAAGTGAACCTTTAGGTCATACTCAAGAACTTTTGACCTCGTATCATGGTGTAGTTGAACAGTCTCTCTCACATGTAGTTCAACTTGATCTGTCCCTTGACAGTACTCTATCTTTCTCATGTCATCTAGGTAAGGAGATCTACCATAACCCATATTGCATCTTAACCTTCTATGGTCTAAGGAAGACTTACCACCACATCCATAGTGGTGCACTCCCCTTCCTTCTCAGGGATTCTTTAACCTTAAAGTCAAAGTATTGGGTTACTGGTGTTCGTCCTTCGCCTCCTAGCTTGCATGGCCACATGCTACATGCAACTTCACCTTAGACATCCAAAATACTACTATCACTTACTATCCTCATAGTACCAAGGTATATCATGACCTCCTGCATTGTTATGATTCCTCAAGCTTGATACCTCAAAAACCCTAAACCATTCTAATCAAGGTTTCATCACATTCCCTTCCAGAGAAGTGCATCTGAGGCTCTAAACCATCCTTTCATTACGTCAAGGACTAGATTGACTAACCAAACAATCATTAACTTATTCAACCTATCTCATTACATCTGAATGTTAGCCAAAACACATCTTCTTTCCAAACTTAGGGTTAGCCTAGCAACCTCTTCTGGCCCAACTAGGCAGCTATACATCTACCCAAGCATTCATTACCACTTCTTATCCTTAGGTGTTAGGTAATGTTGAAGACATACACTTCCATGTATTCCGCTTAAGTCTCATCTTGAGCTCTAAGTTTATCTTCATCAAGAAAACTCTGAGATCATCCTCTTGATTATCAAACTCAACCTTATATCACATGCAGATTTCACATAGCTCATGATAAAACATTTTCACAAGGTGATTATCTTAATACTCTTATCGTTTGTACCTGTCCATGTATCATTCACTCCACCAAGGTGTGTTATCATCTCTGTCCTCATACCTCGTAGCAACGTTCCAACCCACACATCATCTTTTATCCTTGGTGTATGGCATGCGTACTATCCCATCTCTCACTCCCATAATAAGAAGAAATAAGCATTTGGCAGCCGTCCAAACACAAAGTTCTTCCTGTTCTAAGAGTAGAGATGGTACATCCCACCTTTCCAGTACACCTTCAGATCTAAGTTGAAACGTGAAACTTATCTCTCTACTTTACAAACATCCTGATATCAAAGTTACTTCCATGGTAAACTGGTCTGAAACCTATTTGGGTCACCACACAATCCTTCGTCATCTCTTCTAGGTCTATAGGGTGCCGACACTTTTGGGGTCATCCCTTTTCCCTTATGCATCCAGAGAGTGCCCTACTCATCTACCCTTTGGGTCCCATGAGTTCATGAAGGTGATCAATCTCCTAACCCATGGCCCTCAGACAATGATAGTTGTTACCTCCTGACCCTATGGTCATGTGCAACTAGGGAATTAGGCAACTCCTACTTCCATCGGTCTTATTCCTGCCTGACCTTAGGATAGACTTAGGATTCTCTTATAGTACATATTCAACTTAGAACCTTACTCAAGCATTCATCATCTCTCTTTCTGCATTCACGGGCTAACTTTCATCCTTTCATGGGGATCACGGTGACTTGCCTACCTTGGTCAGGCCCCATACCAGTTACCTCCATGGTAACACATCCATATGCGCATAGAGATAGTTATCTATGGGTCTACAGGTTCATCCTCATACCATGTACTTTTCACTTAGCATCTCAAGATCCTATGAGACCTCTTTAGGTTAACTTAAACCAACAAAACTGGTATACACCCTACCAAAGGGTCCCTCTCCCAGGATGGGAGGAAAAATTCATCTCGATAACAAAGGTCACAAACGTCCTTAGGGTTTACATTCACATGAGCATGTCTAACCCAACAGCTACTAAGGCACAAGCAGACCACCTATTTAACCATGCTAGGTCACCCTTGTTCTCATCCTCCATATTAAATCAACTTAGTTGTGAGGGGTTCATCAAACATACCCTTAACTTAAGGGGTTTCCTTTACCTCTACACATGAGGAGTTCCATGCTCAAAACTATAGAGACTCAAATCTCATCATGAGCATTGGGTACACTGCTTCCCCTCTTAGGCCTAGGAACCCTAGGTTCTCCTTTGGGTATCCAACTACATGCTCAATCTCTTAACCATGAATCCAGCATGTCCAAGGTATGTCATGTACTCCCATGATCCTTTTATATGAGTAACACCTCAGAGTTGAGTCCTCCTTAAGGACAACCAACTAGGTATAAGGCCTCACAACATGTTACTAAACCTTTCTAGGTCTAAAGAACTCTTCTTCCTATCTCAGAAGGTAAACATCTATACCATAGGCACATAGGTACCAAAAGCATCATCCTCTCTTTAGGTTTTGGTTCCTCTAAAGGAAGCCAAGATATCATCAGCCTCCAGGGGTCAAGCATAAGGAAACCACTATCATCCACTTAGGTCTTATCATTCTCAACTCCCCACTGTTCCTCATGTCTCGGAATCCACGCTTCCAACCTTCTTACTTGAGTCTTGCTTTTTCTTTCTAGAGCTAACTCCACATCCAACCTTACCCCTAGAGGTTTTCTCTCCATGAAGGATCAAGCTCACAAGCATACCTCTACATGGGTGAAGTCTATCCTCAAACTTATGTTTGCTCATGATTATCCATAGCCCCTTATGCTTACCTCATAAGCCATCCATCATGTCCTTCTGGCCTCAGTTTTAACTTACTGCTCATACTACTGATATACTCTGGGTGCAAGCTATATACTACCTACAACAGCCCATAAAGTTTCTATAGGTTCTTCTCTAACCACATCCATGAAGGAGTTATCCTTTGCTCAAACTTGCACGACCCTTCCCAGGGTTGGGTTGCCAAAGGTACTCGGTCATCAACTTCTCATGGATCATATGACATTCCAGGCATGTCCATCCAAACACCCAATCAACCATGACCTCTAACTCAACATGTCATCTCTCTCTAACCTCCACTTAGGGTTAGGATTAACATCATCCTCAGAGGACGTGCTAGGTCTCTACTTTTTAAACGAGATCTCTACCTCCAAGACTAACTTTCTCTACTCATCCTCCTGAGAGGAAGGTCTAGCCTCAGGTCTCTCCTGAGGACAATGACAACTTATGTCATACGACCTAAGCATGTATCTATTCTTTTACGCTTAATCTATTAAGCTTATGTCCACGACATCTTATTTACATGCTTTTTATTAATTTGGTGGAGGATTCCTTAATCCTTATCAACCTTATCCATACCTCAAGAGGGTGAGGAAAAGAGAGAAAACCCTAATCCTTAAGGTCCTTAACAAAATTTGAGTTGAGGAGGGATGAACAAGATGAGAGAGTCCTAAAGGTATCTTATTTCGATTCATACCCTAAGACTTTGGCCAGGCAGTCACACAGATCCGGGAGTCCTTGTATTCCGACTAGCGATGCGGAGGAAAATATTGCCAGCCCCCGGTCATGATCCTTTTCTAGACACCTCTATCTTTCAGATAATCCTCTAATAACTCCCTTGGGTTCTACGGAATTTGTAAAATTTAATAATTATTAAAGATTAAGTGAGGAACCTTCACTCTGATACCAATTGTAATGACCCCATCTCCCGATAACCCCAACTTAAGGGAGACCAAAAGATCAGAGTCGTTAACCAATAACCCGGATCAAATGTTCGACAAATAATCAATAACAATTAATAAACTTTACCAACTAAACTGAAAATTGGTATAAAATAAAACTTTGCTTAGCTTTTAAAAATTAGGATTTCTAAACTTCTATCCATGAAGATACTGATCTAACTAATCCTCCTGTGCATATTAATTCTCATTTAATTCCACATATGCCACATTAATGTTTGTTCTTTTTATTTGTACCTAAAATGCCGACAAACAAAATGTCGGTCAGCATAAAGTCGGTATGTGGGGGAAACAATAATCGTGCAACTATAGTAACAAAGTAATCAGCCAATTATCATTTAACAACCAAGATTACATTTTAAACCATACTACTCAATCCTTTCCTATCCCATATCTTTGTGTTGTCCCTACAGTGGACTAAGATACTACCTCTCTCTAGGTAGATCCTTATTAAACCCTGCATGATCCTACCTAATAGGTAGATCAATATCTAGGGTTGAGTCGCATGGCACTACCCATAGGTAGTCCAATCCCTGACTCAAAGAGACTTGATGGACCTACCCCATTGGTAGCCATATACTAAGTCATTTAATGACCTGATGGGCCTACCCCATTGGTATCCATGTACTAGGTCAACCCATTAAGCTACAGAGGGGACTAGGATCTGAGCGAGTAGGCACATCTCTTATGTGATAGTCATATTCATATTATAATTTGCATGAATTAAATTCATCCAACAATTAATTCAAGCCACAATGTAAACATCGATAAAATCCTCGAAAAACTAATGCGAGATAATCATAAGCGTAACCACATACCTGTCAAGTTGATGTGAGAAAGAAATAATCCAATCAACCAATAGGAAATCAAGCACTCAATAAGATCCTGAAACAATTATACAATTTCCTTTTATTACTCATGTCATTAAGATCTATGAAATCTAGCTCACTTCCTAGGGTTTCTAGTCCAATTTTAGGGTTTCCATTTTAGTTAGGGTTTCCCTTCATCTTTTACTATTTCAAACCCTAATTTAACGTAATTGATCACCAACCCTAATTATTTCAACATCTAATCCTCAGTTTCAGATTAAGGGCATATTAAACCATTAAATAAGTCCATTAATCCTCTTTTACATTAGAGCTACTATTTTCATCCTTTTAATATATAACAAGATCCTTATGCTCATTTATCGTCAATTCATAGTTCATTATGATTGAATTCACATACGAACTCTATTTGTCATTAATTCCATCTTGATTCATTCAAAAATCCTAATTTCTATATTTAGGTTATTTATCCACAAATTAGGAACTTTAATGCTCAAAATGGCTTAGAATCATTATATCTCATCTTTATTCACCACTTTGAATAATTAAAGTTATTAATAATCAAATTTTCCAACATTAGGGTTTCAAGGCCCATTAAAGTATATACATGCGCATGAAACTCTAAATTAACTAATTATATGCAAATTTCATCCTTTTTTGTGCTTAATGTTCCTTTTTTATTATTAACAGGCTAATATCAACTTTAATCATCCATTAAACCCTATTAAATATATTAATCAACTCAAAATAGGGTTCTTTAAACATTAAAGTATTAAAGTTGTTAACTTTCATTACTTTTAGAATTACAATAGGAATCATCTTTTAACTGTATTTTTATTAGATTCCTCTCATTTTTCTGAGCAAAATTCATGTATAATGTGCATCCATCCGAGCTATAGTTAAATAGATATGATTTTTGCACAAATACTTACTTTGGGCCAATCCAGGAGTGCCACGTGTCCTTCTCCATGCAACGTATCACGGCTTGTTTAAAACATAACCGAATGACCATTATACCCTTGGTTACAAATCGGATTCTTTATTGCTCAGAGGGGCATAATCGTCCACTGATACCTCTCCTTTCTTCTACCTCTCGCAGCCCTACGCGGCCGCTGCAGCTGCGAGGGTCGCGCCTCCTCCCTCCCTCTCCGACTCCATTGGCCACCAGAGAGGAGTCCCATGCCTCCGTCGTGCCCCTGTGCAGGCGAGGCTTCCATGGGCACGGCCATAATGGCCAGGATTAGGCCCTACACCTCCATAGCTCATAGCCATAATGCAACCATGCTGCAGGTTCTGTATGAAATTGGATGCTCGAGGGCATCATCTGATCATGCACAGGCCTTTGAAGAACATCAGGCCTTCCTCCAGATGACTTTGCACCTCCCCATTACTCCAGAGAAAGCACCACTCGAGGATTAGGGTTTTTCCCAAGAAGATGAAGAAGAAGAAGGAAGAAAGGATACATGAAACTTCTCAGAACTCGCCCTTGAGCGCTACCCCTTTTATAGGGGAGGGTTTTCACACCCTAAGATGTGCATCCACCAAGATGCAAGATCTTGTCCCAATAGGAATCCAATTCCTTCTTTAGAAAGCAAGCTTTCATTCTCTTCTTTATCCTTTGGATATTCCTTATTATATGTATATTAGGAATTAGAAATTCATCTTTCATTTTCTTTATACTTGCCCTTTTTAATTCATTGGCCACAGATTTCGATTTTCCTTTAGTAGGAAATACTTTCTTTTTAGCAATGCCACGAAATTCATTCATTAAGCATCACATTATCCTTTTATTTGACTTTATTGATATTTTCTCTTTCCTCTTCCTTCATTGGGACTCCTTGGATCCCATGGCACTCTATTATTTCAAAATTCCTTTTTAAAGAATACTCATTATCCTTAAATGCATCAATATGCATTATTTTCAATTATCTTGTTTATTTCTCATTAAAATTTCTCTTTTTGAGATTTTCTCTTTATTTCTCTTTTATTTTCCTCATTGGTATTCCTTTCAACATTAGTAATCCTTGGGATACGAAATTCCACCAAGTATTACTCAATTATACCTCTTTTCACTTATTTTCCACATTTCATCAATATTTTTAATTTCTTTTTAATAAAGAAATACTTAATTGATCTTTTCTTTTCTTATTGCACTATTTATGCAACTTTGGACTCCTTGGAACCCAAGGAACCCAAGAGGCACGAAATCCCTCTTTTGATTTGCCTCCTAGAGGTTTCCGCATTTTTCTTTTCTCAAATATTCAATTATTCATGCACTAATTGAATTTTCTTGTTATTTGGGCCCAATAGCCAATAAAGCCCACAACACAAACATCAAGGCTATTGTAAACAAAATCCATTTATTCGAACCAAATTATATCATTATTTGTTCAAATATCCTTAATATGAGAAATTACATTTCTCACCAAATAAACCCAAAAATTGGGGTTGTAACATCAGCCAATTCAGTTCTAATCAACCTGACACTCTAAATGACAGTCTCAACACTTCAATTGGTTGTTTGGCAGTTTAGTCAGATGATTTGTTGTGTGAATGGAGTCCCTAAATACTTTAGTAATCAATTCAATCATCATTCAAGATTAAACTCCTCTTCTAGATGAGTTCCCATGTGTGTGACCCTATAGGTCCCACATTACATTGGTAATGAATGCCCATATCAACTAATGACATCACAAGAGATGAGCAGTGTCTATTCACACATCATTGCTATCCAAGTAAATGGAAAGTTGGAGAACAACTTCAACATACAATTTGTGTATGGTGTTAAAGTGTTTGTATAGTTCCTTTGTCACTAATATCCAAATTGAACTCGAGGCATGGATCTGTCATTCTCTTCAACATTCAATCTATGTTTTTTGCTATAGCAGACTATATAAGATATGTGTAAGCTCAATATCATATATTGACTCATGTACATGGCCATTTATTTCTTAGTCTCTCTAACTCACGTGGCCTTAGATATCATACTCCCATAGGAGGGATGAATCCCATCTCTTTCACTCAAAGTCAGTCCTCATGTGTCACATTCACCCAATCATTGCCTTTATAACAACCCATGTTTTAGGATTGTGTTTGATGATGTTAAAGCATACAGAATAACATGTGATGGGTATAGTGATTTCAGGTTTAAGAACCTCAAACACCACCATCACTATAATACATGATTTTGACTTACCTAATTAAGGTTTACATATATCACTTTTATGGTGGGTCTCTCTACTACACTATTCTCTGACATGTATCTCTGTGCTGCATTTGACATCATCATATCATGATTAATGAGATTTTTTCATCAACCAACTCACACTCTGATCTTACGTGTTATTGTTGTTTATTTACCATCCACAATAACAACCGATCGGGGACATAACAAGAATGCATATACTTTGAATTTCAGTATGATCTCATTCTTCGTGTCCTCAACTTAAAGACATATGTCATTGAATAATATCATTCTCTAGACATTTACCAAGAACTGATCCATAGCCCTTCTCAAGTACTTGAGGATGTTCTTCACGGTTATCTACTGAGCATCACCATACGAGACATCTGGACGGGTGCACAACATTACATACATGATGGATCCAATTGCAGACGCATATGGAATCAAGCTCATGTGTTCCCTTTCTTCACAAGAGCTAGGACATTGAACTTTAGAGATGGAAACTCCATGTAGCATGGGAAGGTTCCCTCTCTTTGAGTTCTCCATGTTGAACCTCTTCAACACTTTGCCAAAACTATGTGTTTTGACTTAGTCCAAGAAGCCTTCCTGATCTATCTCTATCGGTCTTTATCCCCAAGACGTAGTATGCTTCTCCCAAGTCTTTCATAGAGGATGTATTTTCAAGCCATGTTTTTACCTTTTGTAAAGTAAGAATGTCATTCCCCATCAATATGATGTCATCTACATACAATATGAGGAACACTACCATGATCCCACTAACCTTCTTGTACACACAAGGTTCATGTTCATTTTAAACAAAGCCAAAATTTGTGATTGTCTCATCAAAACAAAGATTCGAGCTCTGAGATGATTGATTCAATCCATGGATTGACCTTTGTAGCTTACAGACTTTTTGCATCCTTTGGATTGATAAACCCTCAGGTTGTGTCATATACACATCCTCAAGAAGATTTTCATTAAGGAATGCAATTTTAACTCTGCCAAATCTCATAGTCAGGGATAGGCTACAATAGCAAGCATGATCTTGATGGACTTCTCCATGGCCACTGCAGAAGGTTTCATCATAGTCAACTCCTAGAACTTGTTTGAAACCCTTTGCATCCAATCTACCCTTATAGGCTTGTAATTTACCATCCATGTTTGTCTTCTTCTTGAAGACTCACTTGCACCCTACAGGTTTTACCCCTTCAGGTGGTTTTTCCAAGGTCCATACCTTGTTGGTATACATGGATTCCATCTCAGATCTCATGCCCTCAAGCCATTTCTCAGACTCTTATCCCTCAATAGCTTCTAGATAGATTGTTTTCTCATCATCTATGACCAACTCACTGCCTTCTTGAGTAACAAGATATGCAAATCTTTCGGGTTCAAGGTGTGTCCTACTAGATCTATGAGGTTCATGTGTTACTTGAGGAATTTGAGATTCCATAAATTTTGTGATTCTCTTTGTTCCTCTTCTACTACTGGTTCAATGATCTTTTGTCGGTCTTTAACCTCTTCGAGTTCCACTTTCCTCCCACTAATTCCTTTGGAAATAAATTCTTTTTCTAGGAATACAGCCTCTCTAACAATAAACACTTTGTTGTCAGATTTGGAATGAAAGTAATATCCTTTGGTCTCCTTAGGATATCCAACAAAATAACATTTATTAGACTTAGGGCCAAGTTTTTCAGAAAACATTTTTCCAACATAAGCTCCCCATCACCAAATCTTCATAAAAACATATTGGGATGTTCCCATACCATATCTCATATGGTTTCTTTTGAACTGATTTAGATGGTACTCAGTTTAGTGCATACACGGCAGTTTCAAGAGCATACCCCCAGAAGGAAGTTTGAAGATCAACAAAACTCATCATAGATTGCACTATATCTAGTAATGTTCGATTCCTTCTTTCTGATACACCATTATGTTGAGATGTTCCAGGCGGAGTCCACTGGGATACAATCCCATTGGCTCTAAGAAGGTCCTCAAACTCTTGGTTCAAGTATTCTCCACCTAGATCATAACAAAGTTCCTTAATACATTTACCATGTTGGTTCTGTACTTCATTCATGAACTCTCTGAACTTTCCAAGAGCTTCTAACTTATGTTTCATCAGTTAAAGATAGCCATACCTACTTAAATCATTAGTAAAGGTAATGAAGTAGTGATACCCACTTCCAGTAGTTGTTCTAAAAGGGCCATACACATCAGTATGTATGAGCCCTAATAGATAATTAGCCCTCTCACTGTTTCCAGTGAAGGGAGTCTTGGTCATCTTGCCTAACAAACAAGATTTACATGTCTCTGTTGATTCACAATCAAAAGAGTCCAGATAACCATCTTTATGGAGTCTGGATGTGCGATTCTCATTTATGTGCCCTACATGACAATGACAATGGTATGTTTTGTTTAAGTCATTGAGTTTTTTTCTTTTGGTAAATACATTATATACGCTCGTCTCTAGATCTGTCAAGTATAGACCATAAGGCATTAGGGAACTGCCGCTAAAAGATCCCATCTTTACTAATAGAATCATCTTCCATTCATTGTCAGACATTCGAATCCACTCTTATCCAAACCAAATACAGATATGATGTTCCTATTAATGACATGTATGTAATATAAGTTATCTAACTATATTACTAGCCCACTTGGTAGAGATAACTCATAGGTTCCAACAATGTTAGTCGCAACTCTTACGCCATTTGCAACTCACAGTTCTACCTCACCTTTATTTAAAGGTCTACTTCTTTTTAGATCCTTCACATTTGAGAAAATGTGTGATCCACATCCAGTATCTAGTACCATGATGAGGAAGTAGTAAAGTCAACCTCAATGATGTATATACCAAAAGTAGAGATCTCAATCCCATGCTTCATCTTCCTAGGTTCCCTTATCCTTCTCCTTATTTTGAATGCAGAAGACCTAGACTTTAGCTTAGCCACAAAACACTTACTGGCCATGACTTTGCCCCTGGACTCAACTTCATTGATCAACATCATGGATTTTTCCTTCTTCATTTGTGCTTCAACACTTGTCAAGATGTCAAGGAACTCCGACAGTGGTCTAGCCATGTTACTCAAGTGATAACACTCGATAAAGTTGCTATATGATTTAGGCAATGATTGCAAAATCATATCAGTGGCCAACTTTTGACATACAGGAAATCCCCGTCTTTCTAGATGCTTCATATGTTCAATCATATTAAGCACGTGAGGATGTAATGGTTCTTCCTCTATCATTTTGCACTCAAATAGCATCTTAGAGACATTATACCGTTTGTGCTTATCAAGTTGTTTATGCAACTCATAGTTCATACAACCCATCATTGGCATGCTTCAAAGAAGCATCCATGTCAGTGTAAGGCAAATATGGAGTGGATAATGGCACTGGTGTTTTAGGAACATGTAGAAATTTCTCAAGGTCCTAAACCAGTTATGGAAATAAATCTCATCTAATTCATCTGATTGTGATGATTGAGTGTTTTCCATTTGATTCTTCAAGAAAAAAATTGCAATTGTCAAAAACCATTTTTGATTTGATTTGATTTGAAAAGTTGACATAAATTAGGTCTTTAATTAAATATCACTCCCACTATTTTATTCAAATTGATTGCCCTCAATATCAATTCAAAATATTATAGCGTACAATATTCTAGTGGACCAAGATCCAAATTTCATTAAAATCATGAGCCAGCTAGGGCTGTCACCCACAACTTTATTCTATCAGGTAGGCAACTTTTACCAATTGCATAACATGTAACTCTTGATAGATGATATGCACAACTCTTTTTCATTAATCATATGTATGCTTATAGGTGCTTAATCCAATTAAGCTCACCTAGTTAAGCCTGACCCATATGCCAATGCGATTGACTATTGTTACAACATTGAATTTGGGTTCATTTGCCGAGAAATGTAATTTCTCATATTAACGATATTTGAACAAATAATGATATAATTTGGTTCGAATAAATGGATTTTGTTACAATAGCCTTGTTGCTTTTGTTGTGGGCTTTATTGACAATTGGGCCCAAATAATAAATAAATTCAATTAGTAAATGAATAGTTGAATAATTGATAAAAGAAATATGTGGAACCCTCTAGAAGGCAAATCCAAAGAGGATTTCGTGCCTCTTGGGTTCCTTGGGTTCCAAGGAGTCCAAAATTGCAAAAAGAAAGGAATAAGAAAAGGAAATATTAATTAAGTATTTCTTTAGTAAGAAAGAAATTGAAAAACAATGTTAAAATGTTGGAAATAAGTGGGAAAAGGTATAATTGGGTTATCCTTGAGGGAATTTCGTATTCTGAGGATTCCTAATTATAAAAAGAATGCAAATAAGAAAAATAGAAAGAAAGATATAAGAGAGTGGTGATTCCAGATGGATATATAAGATAATGATGATGAGTTTTTTTTGTAAATTGGAAGGAATATATATTAAGATAGTTTCCTTAAACATTTGGGAACTTGACCCATCAACCAGAGATTAACCCACATACCCATGAGGATAGGACTCTGTAGAAAGGGAAAGGGTTTAGTGCAGACAAACCCTAGATATGTGAGAACAACGGATGCTCTTCTTGGGATTTAGTATATATATAGGGGGAAGATACACCCTGAGTCCTGGATATTCTAAAGTATTGGCACCCTAACTCTCCTTGTTCATCTCCCTTTCCTTCCAAACTCATAACTCTGCTATGGACTGTAACCCTAACTCCTCTGATGACGATCGTTGGAAGTGGCCAAGGCTTCGGCGCAAGGTCTATCAAAGACCTACACTGCAACCTGACCACCATGCGAGGGTGGCGTGACTTGGACGTTGTGATTACATCACTGCTCATGGATCAGTTGCGAAGCTGGTAGTATGGAAGTAGGCAGGGTTTCACCCTACGATCTGTACCCCCATGAGCCGCCATGGAGGCGGGTGGCTTCCACAGGCAGGAGCCGTTCTTCTGACAAAACATAGATGTCTTCTCACGAGTCCACATGTGAAGGGGGCGAAGCTTTGGAGATGAGGAAGGGACCATGGGGAAAGTTGCAACAGATCTGGAAGGGAGCAGAAGTTTTCAGCGTCACGAGGATGGCAGGGGTGTAGCTCTCGGCGGCGCTCTGCAATAGGAACTCAGGTTGGTGAGGATGGGAGTCCAAGACGCCATCCGTGGGTAGCATCATGAGAGGAGCAGGAGACGAAGATGCCTGGACGGTGGTGACCTCATCCCAACAGGATTTGCGTGCACTGATGTGCGCAACGCGATTTGGCAAGGTCCCCAGTGGAGCTTCACGGTTGTCCGTCCTGGCTATGGCATGGTGCGGGTCTACGACGCCCTTGTAGCAGAGCCCCGTCGTGAGGTTAGGGATGGTGAGTGGTAGGTAATCTGGGCGGCGGAGCTATGGTGCGTGGAGGAGGCAAGCCCGGCACCATCATGGCACTTCCAGTCACACCGCGAGTAGAGTCCAACGCCACGGAGGTGTGTGAGGTAGAGGATCTGCCAGTTGCAAGGTAGAAGGAGAAAAACTATGAGATGACCTGATGACCCCTGGGGTCATACGTTATCACTAAGGGCAAAGAGGTAATCTCTCTTTTACTTGTTATCTTGGGGATAATTAAAAAGGAAATACGAAAAGCTATTGTGGTGTTATCTTTTTTTTTATCGCATCAAACATATCACTTCAATTCTACCCTTTTGACAATGGTATTCAACGTAGTTTTTTTTTATCGCATCAAACATATCACTTCAATTCTACCCTTTTGACAATGGTATTCAACGTAGTTTTTTTTTTATCGCATCAAACATATCACTTCAATTCTACCCTTTTGACAATGGTATTCAACGTAGTTTTTTTTTTATCGCACTATTGTGGCGTTATCTGATTGGCCCAAATATCTTTAATTTGCAATTATCATAGTAATTGCTAGGATGATCAGATTTAGACAAGTAATATATGAAACTTGCTCAGAAAAATGAGAGGAATCCAAATAAAATATTAGCAGAACCTGATCATGATTCCTGTTCTAAAAGTATATGCAATTCATGTGTTAGTATGATTAGTATAAAGGGAAAACCTAGATTTTGCTTAATCTGATGCTTAATTGAATATGTTCGTTCATGTTAAGCTAATACCTGATCTAGACATGTATGATGAAGAAATTCTTGATAAAGATGAATAATTGGTGTTTTTATGTTAATAATATCATACAATGTTGATTTAGGATTTTTACCCCATATGAGAATGATTCAGCTTTTAAAAACCCTAATTTAGGTAAAAGAGGATAGGATCACATATAATTTGAAAAATGTGAAAATACGTTGTTAAATGATGGTTCTAAGTTATTTGAATACAAAAGTCCTTAATTCTGGATAAATACCCTTAATATAATAATTAGGGTTTTCCAATGAATAAAAGGTGGATTTAATGATATATAAAGTTCATTTGTGAATTAGACCATAATGAACTATGAATTAATGATAAATGCTCATAATGATCTTGTCATGGATTAAAAGGATAAGTA
This sequence comes from Alisma plantago-aquatica, assembly GCA_963693085.1. Lineage (NCBI taxonomy): Eukaryota > Viridiplantae > Streptophyta > Magnoliopsida > Alismatales > Alismataceae > Alisma > Alisma plantago-aquatica. The sequence goes on from OY856411.1 coordinate 1,152,987,064, forward strand.
TAGTAGCTTTAATGTAAAAGAGGCATAATGGGCTTAATTAATGTTTAAATGTGCCTTTAATCCGAAATTAGGGTTTGTAAGTAATTGAATAGAAATAGGGTTTAAAATAGTAAATGAAGTGAAACCCTAATTTCCAAGGAAATCCTAAAATTGGAATAGAAATCCTAAGGAATATGATGATATTGGATAAATAGTAATAAAAGAAAATTGGTATATTTATTTCAGGATTCTGTGCATATTTGGTTGCTTGAATGGGATTTCTCTATTCTGGTTAATTCTGTCTCAAATATGCAATCAAAGGTATGTGGTTACGCTTATGAATAATCGCTCTAGTTTCACGGTGATTCCCGAAGTTTTAATCGGTTGCTTGAAAATAACTATTGGATGTTTATTTATTTCATGCAACTATAAAGTGACTATGATTATCACTATAAATTTGTGTATATAACTGACTAGATCTGGGTCCACCTCTATTGCTTTGAAAAGGCTAAGAAAAAAAGGGGTAATCCTAGAGCAAGGTCTAGGTTACCAAGAGTTAGAAACTGGGCTACCTATGTGTAGTGCCATGAGACTCATTAGCCTGCCATGAGTTATGGAGTGGGCTACTTACGAGTAGTTCCATGTGACTCAACCCTAGAAATTGGTTCACTTATAGGTGGATCATGAGGGGTTTAATGGGGACAACATAGAGGATAGGGTACTCTTGGATCGCGGAGTTATATCTAAAATGTAATCTTGGTTGTTAAATGATTAATTGAATGATTACATTGTTAACGTAGTTGCACGTTTATTGTTTCCCCCACATACCAGCTTCGGCTGACTGACGTTTTGTTTGTCGGCGTTTTAGGTACAAGCCAAAAGGACAAACAGTAAATCGTCATACTGTGTAATACATGAAGTAAAATACAAGGAGGATTAGTTAGAGTAGAATCCTTAAGTGGATAGAAGTTTAGAGATCCATGTTTTCAAAAAGGTATGCAAAAATATATTTTCTTACAACTTTCAGTATAGTATGTTAAAATTTGATAATTATTCTTGGCTAATTGTCGAACCTTTGATCCGAAAGTCATGGGTGCGGCTTCGACCTCTCGGTCTCCCTTAATAAAATGTTAGTATAGTTTATCACCCCTAACTATGGTTAGTATGATCCAGAGTAAAGGGGTCTGATGAGGGCATATGTGCTCAATTTGGGGTGATAGTTAGAGACAATTTTTGTCCTATGAAAGATGTGAAGATAACCACCATAGACAGTATCGCGATTTATAAGAAGCTTTGTAAGGGAGGTTGTGTCGGTCACCACTTCAGTAAGGTGATGTTGGTGAAAGGACCACATGATGGTTAGAAAAGGACCACAGTGTGTGTAGATGAAGTCGCTTTGATCATGTAATGGTTGAAAGGAGCCTAGAGATGACGAAAGTCATGAGAAGATGCAAAGTAGACTGACATGCAGGCCACTGTGGGGGAAAATGTGACATGAAAATCCGACTCCTCTAAGTTATAACTAAAAGAGTTGAGTCCCTGATGCATGGGTTCTTTTGACATGGTTTGGTGGAGAAGGTTAAGTTTGACCTTACCCCTCATGATAAAGTAATGTGTGATGAGTTCCATGTGTCCAATTTAGAGCACTATGTGAGGTACCCCAACCATGTGCTGAGCAATGAACCTAGTGAGCCCCATGGGAGGCTGACATGGCCTGAGTCACCTGTGCAGTTTATAGACACCGGGATGAAAGAACTCAGAGAAAAGAATATGTGATAATAAAGGTTCTTTGGAAGTGTCATGAGTACGGTAAAACCACATAGGGGCCAATGATGGACATGGAAAGGTCTTATCCTGAATTGTTTGTGTGCTTGATAGAATTTTGAGGACAAAATTCCTATAAGAGGGGAAGGATGTTACAACACTGAATTTGGGTTCATTTGCCGAGAAATGTAATTTCTCATATTAATGATATTTGAACAAATAATGATATAATTTGGTTCGAATAAATGGATTTTGTTAAAGTAGCCTTGTTGTTTGTGTTGTGGGCTTTATTGGCTATTAGGCCCAAATAATAAGAAAATTCAATTAGTAAATGAATAGTTGAATAATTGGTAAAAGAAATATGTGGAACCCTCTAGAAGGCAAATCCAAAGAGGATTTCATGCTTCTTGGGTTCCTTGGGTTCCAAGGAGTCCAAAATTGCAAAAAGAAAGGAATAAGAAAAGGAAATATTAATTAAGTATTTCTTTAGTAAGAAAGAAATTGAAAAACAATGTTAAAATGTTGGAAATAAGTGGAAAAAGGTATAATTGGGTTATCCTTGAGGGAATTTCATATTCCGAGGATTCCTATTTATAAAAAGAATGCCAATAAGAAAAATAGAAAGAAAGATATAAGAGACTGGTGATTCCGGATGGATATATAAGATAATGATGATGAGTTTTTTTGTAAATTGGAAGGAATATATATTAAGATAGTTTCCTTAAACATTTGGGAACTTGACCCATCAACCAGAGATTAACCCACATACCCGTGAGGATAGGACTCTGTAGAAAGGGAAAGCGTTTAGTGGAGACAAACCCTAGATATGTGAGAACAATGGATGCTCTTCTTGGGATTTAGTATATATATAGGGGGAAGATACACCCCGATTCCTGGATATTCTAAAGTATCGGCACCCTAACTCTCCTTGTTCATCTCCCTTTCCTTCCAAACTCATAACTCTGCTATGGACTGTAACCCTAACTCCTCTAATGACGATCGTTGGAAGTGGCCAAGGCTTCGGCACAAGGTCTATCGAAGACCTACACTGCAACCTGACCACCATGGGAGGGTGGCGTGACTTGGCTGTTGTGATGACATCACTGCTCACGGATCAGTTGCGAAGCTGGTAGGCTAGAAGCATGTAGGGTTTCACCCTCCGATCTGTACCCCCATGAGCCGCCATGGAGGCGGGTGGCTGCCACAGGCGGGAGCCGTTCTTCCGACAGAACATAGTTGTCTTCTCACGAGTCCACATGTGAAGGGGGCGAAGCTTTGGAGATGAGGAAGGGACCATGGGGAAAGCTGTGGTAGATCTGGAAGGGAGCAGAAGTTGTCATCATCATGAGGATGGTAGGGGTGTAGCTTCCGGTGGCGCTTTGTAATAGGAACTTGGGTTGGTGAGGATGGGAGTCCAAGACGCCATACGTGGGTAGCATCATGAGAGGAGCAGGAGACGAAGATGTCTGGATGGTGGTGACCTCATCCCAATAGGATTTGTGAGCACTGATGTGCGCAGTCTGATTCGGCAAGGTCCGCGGTGGAGCTTCATGGCTGTCCGTCCTGGCTATGGCATGGTGCGGGTCTGCGACACCCTTGTAGCAGAGCCCTGTCGTGAGGTTAGGGATTGTGAGCGGTAGGTAATCTGGGTGGTGGAGCTATGGCGCGTGGAGGAGGAAAGCCCGGTACCATCATGGCACTTCCAGTCACACCGCGAGTAGAGTCCGACGCCGCGGAGGTGCGTGAGGCAGAGGATCTTCCCGTTGCAAGGTAGAAGGAGAAAAACTGTGAGATGACCTGATGACCCCTGGGGTCATACGTTATCACTAAGGGCAAAGAGGTAATCTCTCTTTTACTTGTTATCTTGGGGATAATTAAAAAGGAAATCCGAAAAGCTATTGTGGCGTTATCTGATTGGCCCAAATATCTTTAATTTGCAATTATCATAGTAATTGCTAGGATGATCAGATTTAGACAAGTAATATATGAAACTTGCTCAGAAAAATGAGAGGAATCCAAATAAAATATTAGTAGAACCTGGTCATGCTTCCTGTTCTAAAAGTATATGCAATTCATGTGTTAATATGATTAGTATAAAGGGAAAACCTAGATTTTTCTTAATCTGATGCTTAATTGAATATGTTCGTTCATGTTAAGCTAATACCTGATCTAGACATGTATGATGAAGAAATTCTTGATAAAGATGAATAATTGATGTTTTTATGTTAATAATCTCATACAATGTTGATTTAGGGTTTTTACCCCATATGAGAATGATTCAGCTTTTAAAAACCCTAATTTAGGGTAAAAGAGGATAAGATCATATATAATTTGAAAATTGTGAAATACGTTGTTAAATGATGGTTCTAAGTTATTTGAATACAAAAGTCCTTAATTCTGGATAAATACCCTTAATATAATAAGTAGGGTTTTCCAATGAATAAAAGGTGGATTTAATGATATATAGAGTTCATTTGTGAATTAGACCATAATGAACTATGAATTAATGATAAATGCTCATAATGATCATGTCATGGATTAAAAGGATAAGAATAGTAGCTTTAATGTAAAAGAGGCATAATGGGCTTAATTAATGTTTAAATGTGCCTTTAATCCGAAATTAGGGTTTGTAAGTAATTGAATAGAAATAGGGTTTAAAATAGTAAATGAAGTGAAACCCTAATTTCCAAGGAAATCCTAAAATTGGAATAGAAATCCTAAGGAATATGATGATATTGGATAAATAGTAATAAAAGGAAATTGGTATATTTATTTCAGGATTCTGTGCATATTTGGTTGCTTGAATGGGAATTCTCTATTCTAGTTAATTATGTCTCAAATCTACAATCAAAGGTATGTGGTTATGCTTATGAATAATCGCTCTAGTTTCACGACGATTCCTGAAGTTTTAATCGGTTGCTTGAAAATAACTGTTGGATGTTTATTTATTTCATGCAACTATAAAGTGACTATGATTATCACTATAAATGTGCGTATATAACTGACTAGATCCGGGTCCACCTATATTGCTTTGAAAAAGCTAAGAAAAAAAGGGGTAATCCTAGAGCAAGGTCTAGTTTACCGAGAGTTAGAAATTGGGCTACCTACGTGTAGTGCCATGAGACTCATTAGCCTGCCATGAGTTAAGGAGTGGGCTACTTACGAGTAGTGCCATGTGAATATATATATATATATATATATATATATATATATATATTTGTGTGTGTGTGTGTGTGTGTGTGTTTGGATTCTTATGTGTTAGTCAGACGTGCACATCAACCATTTTAGATATTCACATCGCATGCAATAAATAAAGTCGATAAAACCAAAAATCCAATCATATAAATTATCCCAAAGAAGAATTAATTGACATGGCTTTGACACCATTTTAGGGAAATGCGGCATCAGATAGGCAACAGAAACAAAAATTTTATTGACATATATCCTATTAACCAATGGATCACGTCAATAACTATGCAATGGAAAGGATGGTTTCACAAAGATATATCTGATCCTGGAGCAAGTCATGTGACAATCCTCATCGATGTAGATGTGCACTCTGTCTTGGATGGCATCTATGCAGTTGTGGTTGCACTAGGACTCATCTGACTGCTCCTCCACAAATAGTAGACTTGAACGTCGTCATCTGCAACAACTCCTCTCGTCACGGACTGTCGGCTAATGTCGTCCTCCCTAGCGACGGGAAAAGGCCAGCTCGCCTATAGAGAAGTCCACATGAACCAACTAGAACTCTTGTCATCCTACTAGAACATATAAATAGAGTTATTCCTCCCATTAGTATACTAGTCACCAACCTGCTCTCCAACAACAATGATCCCCAATTGTTTCTCTCTTGTACTATTCCTCCCTAGTTGGATAGGACTTGCTTTATCTCTCTTAGTTACCACAACCAGAGAGGACAATAATTGTCATATCAACTAATTCTCAATTGTTTATGTTGTGTTCTGAGAAGTCCCCAGTACCCCTCTATTTATAGTAGAAGCTAGAGTTAGGGTTCCCAGTCTATGCGGGAGTGGAAGGGACCAGAAGATCTTGAATTTTCACAACAATTTTGGAAATTTTGTAGCCTAAGGCAACTAAAATAGTGGTCTCGTAATCGACACAGTCGTCTCATGCACGAGACGGTCATTTATCTTGGAGAAACGATCATTTCACCATGTTTCCCAATCACACATGAATTTTGAATTCAAATATAATTAATGCTCAACATGACGTCAGCACTAATCTTGATACAATCGTATTTCTCCACAAACTGGTCATCTTGCTCTCACGAGTCGGTTGTCTTACGACGACAAGATGTTCATCTCACAAAAGAGAAATGGTCTTGACCAGGAGTTGGTCATCTCGCATAAGAGAAGTGGTCGTCTCACTTCCCATTTCTGGAAGAACTTAGCCAATTCAATTCTAACCAACATGATACTCCAAACGGTAGTCTCAACACTTGAAGTGATCCTTTGGCAGTCCGGTCAGCTGATTTGTTGTGTGAATCGAGTAGCTAAACACTTCAGTAATCAATTAAATCATCATTCAAGATTAAACTCCTCTTCTAGATGAGTTCTTATGTGTGTGACCCTATAGGTCCCATATTACGTTGGTAGTGAATGTCAATAACAACTAATGACATCATAAGAAATGAACGATGTCTAGTCACACATCATTTCTACCAAAGTAAATGGAAAGTTGGAGAAAAACTTCAACCTAGAATCTGTGTATGGTGTTATAGTGTTTGTATAGTTTCCTTGACACTAATATCCAGATTGAACTCGAGGCATGGATTTGTCATCCTCTTCAACACTCAATCTATGTTTCTTGCTATAGCAGACTGTATGAGATATGTGTAATCTCAACATCATACATTGACTCATACATACATGGTCATGTATTTCTCAGTGTCACTAACTCAAGTGGCCTTCGATATTATACTCCCATAGAAGGGACAAATCCCATCTCTATCACTCATAGTCAGTACCCATGTGTCACAATCATCCAATCATCACCTTTATAACAACCCATGTTTCTGGATTGTATTTGATGATGTCAAAGTGTATCGAAGGATATGTGATGAGTGTAGTGATTTCAGCTCTAAGAACCTCAAACACCACCATCCTATAAGATTTGATTCTGGCTTACCTAATTAAGGTTTCCATGTATCACTCTTATGGTGGGTTTGTCTGATACATTGTTCTCTAACATGTATATGTGTTCTTCATTTGATATTGTCATATCATGGCTAATGAGATTCTATCAACAACTAAATCACACTCTGATCTTATGTGTTATTGCTATCTATTTATCTTCCACAATAACAACCGATCAGGGACATAACAAAAATGCATATACTCTTAACTTTTGTATGATCTCATTCTTCAGGTCCTCAACCTGAAGACATATGTCACTGAGTAATATCATTCTCTAAACATTTATTATGATATTTTATTATCTCAAAAATTGAATAAACAAAATAAATTGGAATCTTTCCTTTATTAATAATCAAATTATTTACAATATGACATTACAATCATCCTATGATTGGCTCTTGGGGCATACATACCAATAGTTTTGTTGTTAATAGTATGCATATGAGCATTGATGAATCATCCTTATGTGATGGCAAAAGGAGGTGACAACCTTTTGGGCATATTCTAGGGTGTTGTCGGTTCAAAGATTCTTAATAGACGTTGAAAATTGAATGGAAACCAACTTTTAAAACTCGAGAATTAATGTAAAAACTTCATCACAAGTTCTAAGTAAGTAAAGAATTATTATTCTAGAAAAAGAATCCACAAATGCAAAAATTATCTATCGTCATTGCATCTAGTAGTCCTGAATGAACCACACACATCAGTATGATAAGATGATTTTATACATGTACGGGCTGAGAATGACACACAATGGTGTTTTCCTACCTGACTGGCATTACAAGGAATGAAAAATTAGGAAGACAAAGAACTATCTAATAGTTTAATCTTGCCTAAAGGTAAATGTCCATGATGTAGATGCAGTTGAAGTGGTGTGTAGGCAAAAAGGGCACATGATAGGATGGAGGGTGGGGCAGAGAAGTAGTAGAGATCACTATAGCATACTCCCTACCCAATCATTGTCAAATTCCTCCAATCTTATAAAATAAAAATAGATGAACCAAAAGTTACAAAATATTTGAGAGAACCAACAATTTTGCTACAGACATTAAATTATATGGAAAGTTTGGAACAAAGTGAACAACAATCAACTTGATTTTAAAAGAGATCAGAATAGTTCTAGACCGGGTTACTTGTTTAACTGATTCACCTACCATGGTGACAAAAGAGTGAGGGATAAATGAATTAGATGTGGTGAGAAGATGGATCGTAATGGTCATTAGTTGTGACACACCTGAATCCATAATTCATTTAGAACTACTAGCAAGTATGAATGTCCCGAAATCACCTTGAGAAGTAGTGGATAGATGGGAAGAAGAATTGGCAGTATGTAAATCCCCAACTTACCAATTAGAAGAGGCAGATGTGATCATGTTGTTGTGGAAGGTAGAATCCCCATAATTTTGGGCAGCTTGGAGAAGGCATTCGTGCTTCTCATGAGATAATGAGACATGAGAAGTTTGAGAAGATGTCTGTAGTGAAGGAGGTGCATGACCAATTGTAGGAGCATATTCTTGACCAATGTGGACAGGTGCTTAAGCAACATGGGCAGAGCCCCTACCATGTCCTCTTCCATATTGTGTTGGATAGCCATTCTTCGAGTGGAAAACATCTTTGGTTTGGCCCAGCTTCTCATGATAAGTGCACCTTTGGCATTGGCCTCATCCATGGCCACGACATATTTCTATCATAGCCATTGTTGATGGAAGTTCAGATCCAGTAGTAGGATAGATGTGGGAGCAAGCATTTCAGACTTGGCTAGGCATGCATATGTCTGGTCCATGGTGGAAGGGTCACCCCAACTAAGATTTGGGTAGAACATCCCTAGAGAAATAATGTCTTTATTCAATCTCTTAAGTTCGAAGTCGGATTAGTTGTCAAATAGCATCAGAACGAGCTTGAAACTCATTGAGGAAGCACCCAATGGGGAGATTTTATCCCTCTTTGGTGACCTTAGTAGAGGTCATCGCAGAGAAAAAGTTTAGTTGGATGGATAGGGCTTTCATTGCATCATAGTACTTGGACAGGGGTCGATCCCCTTGATGTTCAGAGAAGATTTTGTCTATGGATTTGTAGATGTATAAGAAGTTGTCTTCCTAAGTGAAGAATTATTTCATTCTATCCCACATTATTTTGGCATCCTTGTGCTACATGTACTTGACTACAATGTCATGATCCATGCACCCCCAGATCCAGGAAAGAATATGTATGTTGCATGTAGTCTAGACAGTATATGGTATCATAGGGGCATCCTCGATCACAAATTTGAGTTTATCCAGTGATTCTAGAAACATTTTATTAGCATTCATCCAAAATAAAAAGTTGTCATTATTAAGTGCAGATATGTGCAGAATATCATTAAATGATAGTCAATTTAGTAGCATCACCAGATGAGGTGAGTAAGATACCAGATAATGTATGGTACAAATAAAAAGAAAAGTGTCAAAATGTAGTATGGTACAAAAGAACAAAATATAAATACTACCGGAATGGAAACTTGGTAGAAGGATGAGTGGCATTATGGGAATGGAACTCAGTAGGAAGAAAGAATTATTACCAAAAATGAAATTGGATAGAAAGAGGAGTGATACTACCAGAATAGATCTAAATAGGAAAACAAAAAGTGTTATCGTATTAATGGCATGGTAGGATGAAAAACATAGAATCCCTATTTTTGAAAAAAAACACTCATTTATGTTGATTTGGGAAACCATATGGAGAAGGGGGGAGTAAAACTTAGCTCCTTTTTATTTTGGTGCTTTATAAACAATATGGTGTCTTTTAAATCTTCTGTTTTATATGTATACATCAACATTTCAGAACTAGAACATAAGCAATGAGATAGGAGAGAGAGGATAAAGCCTTTTTAAATTATCCAATGAGATATGACTGTGACTTGCGGTGGCTTGGACTAGCACTGGTGTTGTCTGAAGGTCGGCCCTTGCTAGCACACATGTGGCCACTGAGCAGTTGTGTTGCGATAGATCACAGACCAGTTGTGCGACAGGCGAAGGGAGGGGGTGGCAGGTGGGTGGGAGGGAGGTGGCACGGGGCAGAGAAAGGGATGATGGTGGCGTTGGGTGCTAGTGGTGAGAAGGGGTGGCATTCACCGGGTGGGTAAGGAAGGGGAGAGGAAAAGAAAAGGAAAGTAGAGGAAGGAGTTGGGTAAGAACCCTATTTCTGATTCCATGTAGAATTAGTTACTTTGAATAAGTCCAATAAGAATATTGAATCTCCTACATATAGGAGTAAGTGAGTACATTGGCTAAACATAAACAATGAAAATATAATGATTCTTAGCCCAACTATTAAATATACTAACATTATTATTTGATTAGTGACACGACTTTACGTGCATAAAATGCAAGTATACGTGTCAATGTAATATAGGACTTGTGAGACCTGAGTTGAATACAGGGAAACATAATTTTCGGTAGACTACTAATAATTGTTCGCAATCAACTAGACCAATTATAAAAGTTGAGAGTTGTTTTGAAAAAGAAAATAAAATAGAAGAAAATAAAGCAACCGATTAAATGGTTGGTTTAATCAACTAAAATGGAATCTCTAGGATTGTGGTTTCACCTCGGGTTCTGGTTATACTAATTACTACACAGTTATCACAACTCATCTCCCTTTCTAGATAGTGGCATGTAGTAAGAATTGCTCACTTCCGCGATACAATTAACTACCTTTGTCTAGGTTGGTTCCATGCCAGTAGTAACCTATGCCATAGAATAGGTGCATGAAAAACATGTCGCTGGGTTCCCACCATTAACTGTACATCACCTTTTCTAAAGGATTTATTAGTTAATGTGATTATCACCTCTTTTCAACCATTAATTCTTCGTCAAAAGCAATTAAAAGTATTAGATTATCATTATGGTGATCAAGCACAATGATAGCAATGGAGAAAGTGATATCATACCATAGATTCAAGAGACAAATTATGATAAACTATGTAAAAAGAGTAATACAATGATTGCCCGGGTTACTCCCGGTCCTAGAGACAAAGGGGATTAGCCCTGCATGTTCATCTCAATGCAAAACGTCATGAAGGAACAAGAAGACATGGGGAGAACATGAATGGAGATGGTGTAACCCCTGAATGGAGGAGAACCGGGTGATCTTCAGTGCGAGATGAGAGTTCTACAGCCTTCCGATGGTGGAAAACTCTATCTGCAGCTTTACAAACATCCGGGGCATAGCTCTCAGCTCTGTTCTTCGCTCTCTCCTCCTTCGGGACTTGTGCAATGCAATAGAATGTGATCCCCCCCCTTGGGCCGCCTTTCCTGAGGTATATGTATCACTTACGGCGGTCGAAATATCACAGTTGGTCGATCGTGATCGTTTTGTGCATTTTGCTGACCTGACGATGTTGATACCATCTAAGGGGTCAATGGTATCGACCCCTTAGGGTAGCGGTGCTCCTTCAACTTTTGGGGTTCGCTCTGATGGCATCTCAATACCATCGACCAGCCTCGTCGATGGTATCAAAGGGTTGATACTTTGGAACACTGATAAAATCTCGATACCATCGACGAGGCATCGATGGTATCAACTTGTCTACCTCTTGTCCGGCTCTTTTGATGTTGCCACATCGATGGCATCGATGGATCGTCGATGGTATCGACGGATCCAAGAATATGACCAACCTGAAACAAGAAGAAAAAGCCTAAGTTAGAAATGGAATTTCGTAAATAATACAAAAATATAGTGCAACATGCTAAATTTGATGTAAGAAAGGGTAATAGGCTAAAGGAAATGAATCATGCAATATTAACCACAAATATGACCAATAAGTGCATACAACGAGTGTAAAACTAGCCTATAAAAGCGACTCAAAACACTTGCATCAAACTCCCCTAAGCTTGAACTTTGCTCGTCCTCAAGCAACAAAACTATAAAATATGATTGCAAGGGCCAACTAAAGAACATACTAGCATAAAAGACATCACAAAATAATTCCCACCTGTCAGGCACATACTGACCCTCACTAACCACAGAACGATAAATACCCTATAGGTGACAACGATCGTCCATGAGAGATGCCCACCCCGTAATCAATGAACATTATCAAATAAAGTAGTTAATATAATAATTTACTCCGTTTCATGTGTGGTGCATCTTGTGATCTCCTATCTACTTTGCTCATATCCTAACTACCATGTACATGGAAGCATATCTCCTGATATACAAGAATGAGGAGATAATCATGAGTGGCCTACCATTTTGAACAATGGGTGGATGGAATGGGCGGCTATGGAAGAACAGAAAGCACAATTCAGTTAAAATGCAAAACAACAAAAATGACCTACATGATGCATATGCATATGAAAATGACCTAATGCCTACAATTTAGGTGGGATGATGCATGCTTTACTATTCCATCTCAATGTGAGATAGACTATCTACAAAACTACATCATGTGCTTGTTCTTCTTATTATGCAGGTGAAACAAGTTCCTTTCTCCCTCTGATTTTCACTTACTTGTTTTTTCTTTTCCTTCTTTCCTTATTTTTCAAGCCCTTATTTTTCTCAATTTGACTAAGGAAACATTTCTAATACTTTTCTTTCTACTTTCGGGCTTATTTTCACATAACTACTACAATTCATGCATTATAATATATTTTTCAGAGAGTATAAAACAAGTTCCCCGCTTTTCTTATTTTTCAGAAGAAATAAGGCACATAATGTACTATATGCTCAAAAATATGCAAAATGAAACTACATGAAAGTAATTATGCAACTATAATGGCATGCACTCTAGAATGTGTGCATGCATGACTAATTCACAACCTTTTTTTCTTTTTTTTTCAAAGCAACACCTAGCTATAATGCAATCCTATCTAAATAACATGCAATCAAGAGATGAAAAACTGTAAGGTGCTCCTAGTTCTTATGGTGGAGTGTGAATGAAGTGAGGTGGATAGATCACAAGACTAAATGACAGAACCATTGGAAAAGATTATATGTCCCTCCTTACTGACATGTGTATAGGGAAACTAAGAGGTTTCTTTATCTCACTTCAAATTAAAGTCTCGTTATCATTTGGTCAGTTTAGGCTCAACATCCATATCCGTCCTCATTTCTTGAACCATAAGAATGTACAATTATGATCATATGTTTTAAATTTGACCTACCCAATGACTTTCATAAGTTATGTGCTCAATTTCACATAAGTCAAACTTTGAATTTCTTGAAAATTTTTCGTTAATGCTCAAGTTTCACTCAATTTCACACATCAGCCCCATATGCAAAACATTGAGATGACAATGCAATTTACATTTAGACATCCACTTATTACACTAGATAGAACGTGGATCCGAGAAAGTCATAAATAAACAAAATTACGCAACTAAAAGAAATTGCAAAAAACTAAGAAACATGCTAAAATAAAAGAAGATGAAAATAAAAATAAGATAGAAATTGTTCCATATCCCCCCCTCCCAAGCTTGAATTCGACTATGGCCTCATAGTCAAGAACAAACTCAGAAGGTGGAACAATGATACCCTGCTACCGCTCTAGTGGTGGATATGGTGGGTATTTCTGGCCACTGGGATCCCAGGTAGGAAACTGCCCCCAAAATGAAAGGTCATATGGGGGAATCAGTGGTGGTTGTGGGTAGCTTATCGTCTTGCCCGGCAGAGTGGTCACCAACTGTGCAAACATGGCTTCATAGTCGGCCTGATTGTCGGGCTGTCTGTACTATTCAGGAGAATGCCACTAGTTGTAGATGGAGTTTAACTGTTCGAGCATGAGGTTGAAGGTTCAGTTGAAAAGCCGAAAAGAGACTTGGCCCTTGATGCACTCATGGTCTGTGGCAATGACATCATTGGGAACGATGCAAATATCTAAGGATGCAATGAACTCCACCACGAGTTCTTTGTAAGTAGGCCACTCGTCGAAGAAAGGGTGACCTTCCATGTGGTGGGTTACTGGGTCATCTATCCGGCGTTTCCTCCCCTCCTATCCATAGAGGACATAGTTGAAGTTGTCCTCAAACCCCAAACCTCATATCATGGTCTGGTCGCAATAACGAGTGGGCTCGGTCATCCTCTTCATCATCTCATCATATATCTTCTTTACTTCCGCCGATGGATGAGCAAGCCTTAGACGTGGAGCGGAGTCTGGCGGTGGTGGGACAAAGATCTCAATCTCCATTTGGGTAGCCCACGAGGATGACGATCCTGCGGTCCTCACCATGATGAACAGGGAAGAGAGAAAAAGAATTCGGTGAAGATCGGAGAAGATGTTCTCCGTAGTCAATGAAGAGCTCGGTGAAGCTTCTTGCGCCTCTGGTTGCTCGTCAATGCTCAAGGTCGGAGTTTGAGGGAGGGTGTTATGAAGGTATGAAGAAAAATGAACACATCCCCACCTTTTATAAGTGAGCTCAGTGCCCCTGGTGCCCCGTCGATACCATCGATAGTGGTTCGATGGTATCGACACCTGTAGCACAATTCGTGTCTTCGAGGTTATCGATGGTCGTCGATTGTTGAATGTGGGGGCCCAGATCGGTGACTCATCGATACTATTGACAATGGTCGATGGTATCAACCCGTCCCATAGATTGATCTCTCGATTTGGCATGCTTTGTTTATGGTGTCTTGTGGATCGCTGACGTGGCCCGTCGATACCATCGACTTTGGGTCGATGGCATCGACTTATGTATGCATCCTTCGTCCTCGTGAGGCCTTGGTGCTGAATTCCCCTGAAGATGGGTCGATACCATCAAAATGCCGGTCGATGGAATTGACTTCTCTGGCAAGAAATCGTCAGAATATCTCCAGATATCTCACAAACATCGACCACGGAGTCAATGCTATTGACTTACTCCCTTGATTTCTTTGATTCCCCTGTTGGGTGGTCGATACTATCGACGAGGCTGTCGATAGTATCGACGGAACAAAATTTTACCAATTGTTACTCGTCACCCTCTTCGCTACCATCGACACAAGGGTCGATGGTATCAACATCCAAACAGACCTGCACACTTAGCAAACCTATCAGGGTATCATTTTTAAAGACTAAGTGTTAAATTAATGAAAACTACCTAGGAATGCAAAAAAATTAAAAGAAACAAACATGTATACTACCAAGGTTGGGTTTCCTCCCAACAAGCGCCTCATTTAACGTCTTGGTCTAGACACAATTATGCTCCTCATTCATCATTTAGTGCCATAAATTTGATCTCAATCACTTTCCTTGTGTAGTCTTCCTCATAATAATGCTTCAACCTTTGACCATTCATCAAGAATGTTCTTTCACCATCTCTCACCATGATAGCACCATGGGGTCGCACCTCTTGTATCACAAAAGGTCCACTCCATCGGGATTTCAATTTCCCGGGATGCAACTTCAACCTTGAATTGAACAATAAGACACTCTCACCCTTCTTGAACACTCGCAATTGGATGTGGCGATTGTTTATTTTCTTTGTCCGCTCCTTGTAGATCCTTGAGTTCTCATATGCATTCATTCTTAGTTCGTCCAACTCATTGAGTTCTAGCATTTGCTTCCTCCCTGCATCATCCATACTCAAGTTCAGCTTCCTTAGCGCCTAGTGCGCCTTGTGCTCTAATTCCACCGGCAAGTGACAGCCTCGTCTGTAAGCCAACCTAAAAGGCATGGTGTCTATAGGTGTCTTAAATGCGGTCCTATATGCCCATAGTGTGTCCGGTAGTAATGCACTCCAATTCTTCCTTGAACAGGCCACTTTGCGCTCCAATATCTTCTTGATCTCCCTATTGGACACCTCCACCTGGCCTTGCGTCTACGGGTGATATGGGGTACCTACATTATGCTTAACCACATATTTTCTCAATAATGCAGAAAATTTCCTATTTGTGAAATGGGTGTCGCCATCGCTAATGATCATCCGTGGCACACCAAACCTACAAAAAATATGCTCCTTCATGAACATGCACACTACTGCAACGTCATTAGTCCTTTTGGGTATTGCCTCTACCCACTTCGATTCATAATCAACAACAAGCAATATATATATATATATATATATATATATATATATATATATATATATATATATATATATATATATATATATATATATATATATATATATATATATATATATATTGGAATTAGAGGACACAAAGGGTCCCATGAAATCAATGCCCCACAAATCGAATACCTCAACTTCTTGAAATACATTGAGGGGCATCTCTTGTCATTTTTTGATGTTACCTGCCCTTTAACATGAATCACACCTCCTCACATAGTCATAGGCGTCTCAGAAAAGTGTAGGCCAATAAAGGCCACTCTCTAGTACATTCATCGTCGTCCTTGCACTTGCATTATGACCGTCGGTGGGCGATGTATGACAGTGACTAAGCATACTATCATAGTCGCTCTCGGTACACACCTGTGTAATATTCCATCCATGTACTGTCTCAACAAAACAGGGTCATCCCAAAAATAATATCTTAAAGAATGGAAAACCCTCTTTTTCTCTTGATAGGTCCAATCATCTGGGATTTCTTTACATGCGAGATAATTCACGATATGCGAAAACTAAGGATCTTTAGATTGAATAGAAAGGATTTTCTCATCTGGAAAAGTCTCAGTAATGGGTATGTTGGTATCTCTCTCATCTCTCCTCTCTAACCGAGACAACTGGTCCGCAACCACATTCTCAATGTCTGCCTTGTCCGTAATTTCAATGTCAAATTCTTATAAGAGTAAGATCCACCTAATGAGTCTAAGCTTGGCATCTTTCTTTTCCATTAAGTATTTTATGGTGGAATGGTCTGTCCATACCACAACTTTAGACCCCACCAAATATTGCCTAAATTTTTCGAAAGCAAAAACCACGACAAGCAATTCTTTTTTAGTGGTGGTGTAATTGAGTTGGGCATTATTTAAAGTATTAGACGCATAGAAAATAACTGTGGGTTTCTTCTCAAGACACTGCCCAAGAACGGTCCCCACGGCAAAATCTGGCGCATCACACATAATCTCAAAGGGCTTAGTCCAATCCGGCGTTTGAACAACCGGTGCAGAAATCAACTTTTGCTTGAGAACCTCAAAGGCATGCATGCAATTATCATTGAAATAAAAAACGGCATCCTTCTCAAGTAATTTCAATAATGGCTTAGCAATTTTATAAAAATCCTTAATAAACTGGAAATAAAACCATGCATGACCAAGGAAGCTTCTCACCCCTTTTACTGAGTTTGGTGGAGGTAGTTTGGAAATGACCTCAATCTTCACTAGATCTACCTCCAATCCCTTGCTAGACACATTGTGTCCAAGCACTATGCCTTCACTAACCATCATGTGGCATTTTTCCTAATTGAGGACTAAATGTGTGTCCTCGCATCTTTGCAAAACCTTGTTAAGATTATACAAGCACTCATCAAATGACACACCGTAGACAGAAAAGTCATCCATAAAAACCTCTAAACAGCGCTCCATCATATCCGAAAAGATAGCAAGCATGCAGTGCTGAAAAGTGGTTGGTGCATTGCACAAACCGAATGGCATTCGACGATATGCGAAAGTCCCATAAGGGAAAGTGAAGGTAGACTTCTCTTGATCCTTAGGGTCTATAGAAATCTGATTATACCCAGAATAACCATCTAAAAAACAAAAGTGAGAGCGGCCATCCAATCGCTCTAAAATCTAATCAATGAATGGGAGAGGAAAATGATCCTTTAACGTGGCAGAATTCAAACAGTGGTAATCAATGCAAACACGCCACCCGGTTACCAATCGGGTGGTGACAGGCTCACTCAAGAGATTTTGAGTTACCGTTATCCCCCCCTTTTGGGGACTACCTGTGTTGGGCTCACCCATGTAGAATCTGAAATAGCATCGATGATGCCCGCATAAAGAAGCTTGATCACCTCCTTTTTGACAACCTCCATCATGACGGGGTTGAGCTGACGTTGCAATTGAATCACATGTTTGGCTCCTTCAGCGAGCCGGATCTTGTGTTGGCAAAGTGTGGGGGAGATCTCCTTGATGTCAGAAACCGACCACCCAAATGCACCACGGTGGTTCTTCAACACTATCATCAACTGTTCTTCCTCAGCGGCACTCAAATATGCTGAAATTATCACCTGTAGCTTTGCAACAGCCGCTAAGAACACATACTTCAAGTGAGGGGGAAGCGGCTTAAGGTCTAACTCCAGTGGGTTGACCAAAGAAGATTGAAGTGGTGATGGCAACAGTCCTAGTTCTTCATAGTGCTTGGCATAGTAGCAAGGAAAAACTTGGAGCATCTTCACGCATTCTTATAATGACGTGCTTCTCATCCAATCATCCATGATGTTAAACAAACAAGCTTCAAGGGGTAGTTGTGGGTATGAGTCAAGCATGGAGACTGCTATAGCATCATCCTCAGTAGATGGTGGGACTTCCTCTTCTTCATCATTGGATTAACCCACAGCTTTAACAAGAGAAACCACCTTTGTTTCTTCCATGATGTCCACCGCAATTGTTCCCTTATCTACCTTTGTCATGACGTGAGCCATATCAAGAAACGGCTTCCCTAAGCAAAGAGATATGTTATGATCAAAGTGCCTCACTTTATGACATTGATCCTTCGCTTGTGACTGCTTTGAATTTGGCGACATGAGTATCTTGAATCTATCATCAGCTATACCCATTGTCAACTGGCCTCTACCCATCTCCAGTATCATATCAGCAGTGGCATGGAAGGGTCTTCCTAAAAGCAACTCATTTCCTTGCTCATCTTGCATCTCCATTATGACAAAATCTGCTGGAAACACGAACCGATCAACTTTGACTAAGACATCCTCGCAAATACCATATGGTTGTACCAGAGAATTGTCTGTGAGTTGAATTGTCATGTTACTTTGTCGAGATTCTTTGAAACCGAGCATTTTGAATGTAGAAAGGGGCATCAAGTTGATACTTGCCCCAGAATCACACAGTGCTTCACTAAATTTTACCTTCCCAATATAGCATGAAATATTGAAACAGCCTGAATCTTGTCGCTTTGGTGGCAATTTACCCAAAATAAAGGCGTTGACCTGCTCCTTAAGCACTACCACCTCTGTGTTAGGAATCTTCCTCTTCTTGGTAATTATATCCTTCAAGAACTTAACATAATAAGGTATCTGCTCGATAGCCTCTAGCAACAGAATATTGAACCAAAGTTTCCTAAAGCTATCTAGAAACTTCTTGAACTGTACATCACTTTCTTTGCTTTTAGGATATTTGGGTAAGGTACCGGGACAGTCTGTACCCTCTGATGTGGTGGCACATAAGGCATCCTCTTCTCAGTTTCTTTCTCTACAATGGGATCATCTATGGTTTTCTCTATATCATCCTCCACTGTCTCAGTGACTACTACATCTTCTGTGGCCTCACCTGTAACTTCTTCCTGTGGTGTGCTTGGTTCATCGGCCTTAGATTTTAAAATTTTCTTTCTACTTCTCAATAAAATCGCCTTGGCTTGATGGTTCCCTCCTGGAACATTTGTATTTCCTGGAAACCCCTGTTGCATCAGTTTCTTCAAACTTGCGATTTTTGCTGCCATCTACGCAATGGACGTTTCAAGCATCCTCATCTCTGCTCCATGGGTTTGTAAAGTCTAACCAAATTGGTTCATAAAGTCTCCTTGTGACTTAATTTGTTGGACGAATGTTCTCATCAACTCTTGGTTCTGCTTTATCACTTGATTGAGCAACTCATTGCTCTTATCCTCTGTAGTGGGTTGTGGCTTGGCATCCGGATCCTGTAGAAAATTATTGGGGTCTTTCCATGAGAACTTCTTATCCTTCCTCCAAGAATAATCATTGTTCTTGTACCCTTGTTGTTGGCGCATGAATTTAACCTGTGCCTCATCATCAGATCCTTCATCATCTTTTACTAGCAGTCTCTTTGCTATCAGGTCCATCTTTTCATTTAATTCTTTAACTGCCTTGGATTCCCCTACAACTCTCACTTGTTCCGGTGTGTCTCTATCACCCCATGACTGCTTCCTGGCCATGTTCTTCAAGATCTCCCAACACCTTGTGTTTGTGTTATTCAAGAAGAAGCCCGAGCCCGCTAAATCCAAGTTTCTTTGGTGATGCTCATTGAGAGCAAAGTAGAAATTTTTTACTTGCTTTTCCTTGTCCAGCCCGTGATGTGGGCACTTCCTTAGCATGATCTGGAAGCGCTCCCATGTCTCTGAATAAGTCTCGCCAGCCTTTTGACTGAAGTTATGGATCTTTCTCACGAGGTCATTTGTCTTCTCAGGTGGGAAGAATCTCTCGAAAAAGACCTCTATCATTTGGTCCTAGGTCTCGACATACTCTTCATCGAGATTGTGCTTCCATTCTCGTGCATTTCCCGCTAAAGAAAAGGGAAAAAGATTCAAGTAGAGCGCCTCTTGCGGAAATCTGTCAATCTTTATCATATCACAGTTTTCAACAAATTGGATGATGTGGGCCACTGGATCTTCATTCTTCAGCCCGTGAAATGCATTTGACTTGACTAGTTTAATCAGTGCTGGATTAATCTTGTATGTAGGAATGTTGATAGCCTTCCTTTTGATCGACCCTTTTGACGCAGATGAAGAAGTAGCCTTGATCTTCTCTCATATTGTCTGTTCCTCAGCCATTGCTTCAGGTTTAGAATATATTCTTATATCCTCAGGTTGATTGTGGATATGCTCCTACTCACCACCCAATCCCGAAGGCGGAACCTCAGGTGTCAACTTTGCGTAGTCTGTACTACGCGTCTTCACCATGCACTAGTACTTGAAAAGTGGAAATTGAATAAGTACATCGCTAAATGAATAAAGAATTTGAAAGATTGACAATTAATCTCAAAAATAAAAATTGTTAATAAAAAGGAAAAGGTGGCCTAGAGTGGCCGCTTGCATCCCTCATAGTGCTGAAAATTGTCATTTCCCCAGCAACGGCGCCAAAAACTGACACGCCTTTACCCTACGTAAAACACAAGTAGATGCATCAATGTAATATGGGACTTATGAGGCCCGAGTCGAACACAGGGAAACGTAATTTTCAGTAGACTACTAATAGTTGTTCGCAATCAGCTAGACCAATTATAAAAGTTGAGAGTTGTTTTGAAAAAGAAAATAAAATAGAAGAAAATAAAGCAATCGATTAAATGGTTGGTTTAATCAATTAAAATGGAATATCTAGGATTGTAGTTTCACCTCAGGTTCTCGTTATACTAATTCTGACACAGTTATCACAACTCGTCTCCCTTTTTGTATAGTGGCATGTAGTCACAATTGCTCGCTTCTGTGATACAATTCACTACCTTAATCTAGGATGATTCCACACTAGTAGTAACCTATGCCCTACAATAGGATCAATCTTATATGTAGGAATGTTGATAGCCTGCCTTTTGATCGGCCCTTTTGATGCAGATGAAGAAGTAGCCTTGATCTTCTCCCATATTGTATGTTCCTCAGCCATTGCTTTAGGTTCATAATCGGTGCTTATGTCCTCGGGTTGATTGTGGATATGCCCCTCCTCATCACCCGATCCCGAAGGCGGAACCTTAGGTGTCGACTGTGCGTAGTCTGTACTATGCGTCTTCACCATGCACTAGTACCTGAAAAGTGGAAAATTGAATAAGTACATCACTAAATGAATAAAGAATCTAAAAGATAGACAATTAATCTCAAAAATAAAAATTGTTAATGAAAAGGAAAAGGTGGCCTAGAGTGGCCGCTTGCAGCCCTCGTAGTGTTGAAAATTGTCATTTTCCCGGCAACGATGCCAAAAACTTGACACGACTTTACCGTGCGTAAAATGCAAGTATACATTGAAAAAAAACACTAGAGGGGGGTGAATAGAGTTTTTAATTAATTTTAACAATTTATTGAACTCAAACAACCACAATTGAAAATTTGAAGAAGGAGGCAGGTGTTTAGAGTGGTTCCAACTTTAGCAACTACTAAAGTTGTCAGTCCACTACCCGGTTGCTTACCCAACCGGGATTTTGAAAGTATTTATTTTATTACCTTCCCAAGGATTTATACAAAATACAATACTTTCCTTTACACCCTTTGAACAACCTTCTCTTGAAGTAGGTGCACCAACTTTGAGGTAGCCTTCTTGAAGTAACTCCAAGCTCCCCCTTGAAGTAGTCTTCCTCTCTAGAAGTAACCTCCCGTTGCACCAGCCTTCTGAAGTAGCTCAAAGTGACCTTCTTCGCCAAGAAGAACTCCACCCTCTCCAATCAGCAGCCTCCAACCTAGGAGTAGCAAGGAGAGTACAAACGGTAATAGAGAACAAGAAAGAAAAAGGAAATTACAACTTATCCTTTGTAGCCCAAGGCTTGATTTGCCTAGATCAAGCGTATAGATCTCCTAACCAAGTGTGTGGACTTGTGATTGCACTGGATAGGAGATACTAGCCTATAGGACACGAATTATGAGCTAAGGAAGGAAATAGCCAATGTTCACAATGCTCAATTTGCTCACAAATAGATTGCTCAAAGTATGCTCAAAGAGTTCTCAAGTGTAACAAGTTGGTTTGAGTGTCCTATGGCTTGTCCTATTTATAGGAATGGCCTAAGGATGCTTAAGGATGTTCTAGACAACTTCTAGGGGTTTCTAAGTGCTTAACTAGCCGTTAGGTACAAAGTTGTTGCTTTAACAACGGCTAATTAATTAATTCTGCAGTTGCTGTCAGAGACCGTCTCGGTCGAGGAATGGTCGACCGAGACACCTACTCGGTCGAACTTTTGTCGACCGACAGGCTCTCTAGAACAAGTGATTTGCAACGTCTATCTCCAACTGCCAACTACCTTGTCAGTTGTGTCTAACGGCTACTTTGGATCTTTCTCGGTCGAGAAGATTGTCGACCGAGAGTGTCTCGGTCGAGGAGTTTGTCGACCGAGATTGATCATGTTTCAATGTTTCAATTTAGGCACTAACTATATGTATGAGTGTGCATATGTGATCCTATTTGAAGGGGATGACTTATCTAAATGTGGTGTTTAGCTAGGGAGAATCTAACGCTTGATTTACATGCAATCTAAGTACTTGTACATTATATATTTGTACAAGTTTTTACAAAGCGATTACATTGCATGAAAACATAAACATGTAAGCATATGGATTTCCCTAGTTGCTTTGTCATCCACCTTAATCCTGCACACTCAAGTAGCTCGTTAGATCAATAAGAATGAAATGTTTGTCATAATCAAAACAAAGGGATTTATAGATGTCCATTTAGCCAACAATCTCCCCCTTTTTGAAGATGACAAACATTTCCAAAAATATAAATAAAGGAAATATAAACCATATGAGTTTCATACCTTTAGATTACCTTTTGTAGCTTTTCCTCTTGGTTATAAAATGTGTGCTTATTATTCCCCTTGAATTTTGGAACATGAAATCCAATTCACTAGGGAATATAGCAACTTTCAATGTAAAGCCAAGAGTTTATTTATGAAACTCATTGATTGAGTGTTTCTAAGTTTTAGTTTTATATTTATTTCTCCCCCTTTGTCATTTCAAAAAGATATCCATTTAGAAATAAAAACTCCCCCTTAATTAGATGTCCCATCAAATCTAATGAAAAAGATGTCCATTTAAAAGCCTAAATATCATGATACAAATAAGAGTTTTTGTTTAAATAGCACAAATATCAAAGAAAACATCTTCCAAAGGAGTGATAAGCAGTTGCTTCCTAATTTTGTTAAATTGATCTAGTGGAAGCGGTTTTTTAAAAATATCAGCCAATTGATCTTCCGTATCAACATGATGAAGGGAAACATGATTCTTGGAGATATGATCCCTTAAAAAGTGATGATGGATTTCAATATGTTTAGCTCGGCTGTGTACAATAGGATTGTGTGCTAAGTTTATTGCGCTCGTGTTGTCACAAAAAATAGGCGTAGATGAAAGAGTAAAACCATAATCGTTTAATACTTGTTGCATATAAAGCACTTGAGCACAACAAGACCCAGCTGCCATATATTCAGCTTCAGTTGTAGATAGGGCAACCGTATTTTGTTTCTTGCTAAACCAAGATACTAAAGCTCTCCCTAACAAGAAACAACCACCACTAGTACTCTTGCGATCAAGGTGACAACCAGCATAATCTGCATCAGTATAAGCTTTAAAATCCAAGGATTGTCCTTTTGGATACCATAAACCAAAACAAGTAGTGTCGGCTAGGTAACGAAGAATTCGTTTAACTGCTAGAAAATGAGAGTGCATAGGTTGTGATTGAAATCGAGCACAAAGACCAACGGGAAACATAATGTCCGGTCTAGAAGCAGTTAAGTAAAGCAAACTACCAATCATGGCTCTATATAAAGAATCATCAATAGGTTCCCCATTTTCATCCTTATCAATTTTAATAGAAGTAGCCATAGGAGTAGTAGCATGTTTGCACTGATCCATCCCAAAACGTTTTAAGAGTTCTTTAGTATATTTTTCTTGGCTTATGAATATTCCGGCAGGTGTTTGCTTAATTTGAAAACCAAGAAAGAAAGTTAGTTCACCCATGAGGCTCATTTCAAATTCTTTTTGCATAATATCACTAAATTGTGTGCACAATGAATCATTAGAAGCTCCAAAAATAATGTCATCAACATATATTTGCACAACTAGGAAATCAGATGTATATGTTTTGAAAAATAAAGTAGAATCTGAATTTCCAATAGAAAAACCATTATCAAAAAGATATGTCTTGAGCCTTTCATACCAATTTCTAGGTGCTTGTTTTAAACCATAAAGTGCTTTCTTAAGTTTATAAACATAGTCACCTTTTTCCGATATTTCAAAACATGGTGGTTGGGCAACATATACTTCTTCTTGAATGATGCCATTTAGAAATGCACTTTTTACATCCATTTGGTAGAGTTTGATGTTTTTATGTGCAGCAATAGCTAGTAACATTCTAATAGCTTCAAGTCTAGCTACCGGTGCATACGTTTCATCAAAATCTATTCCTTCTTGTTGATTATATCCTTGTGCTACTAACCGAGCTTTATTCCTTATTACTTCTCCTGCCTCATTTAGCTTGTTCCTAAAAACCCATTTAGTTCCTATTATGGTTTTATCTTGTGGTTTAGGAACTAAATCCCATACATCATTTTTAGTGAATTGATTCAATTCTTCTTGCATGGCTATTATCCAATAATCATCTTTAAGAGCTTCAGATATCTTTTTAGGTTCAATGATAGAAACAAAAGCCATGTTTGCAACATCTTTGAAGGAAGACCGAGTTTTAACTTTATCATTAGGATCTCCAATAATTAATTCTTGAGGATGATCTTTAATAAGCCTAGGTGTAGGTTGTGGTTCAACTTGGTGATTATTTGTAGTACTTTTCTCACTATCATTTGGTATGTTTAAATTTTCGAATTGATTTGTGAGATCTATGATTTCTAGATTTTCAGATTTGGACTCTTCATGAAAAGAAACATGAATAGATTCCTCAACTTTTCTAGATATAGTGTTATATACTCTAAAAGCTTTGCTAGAAGTGGAATATCCCAAAAAGAATGCTTTGTGTGATTTTGAGTCAAACTTATCTCTATCATCTTTGGTATTTAAGATATAGCATGTGGAGCCAAAGGTATGAAAATAGTCAACTCTAGGTTTCTTAAAATGTATTAGTTCATATGGAGTTTTCTTTAAATGAGAGTGAACAGTTACTCTATTTAGCACATAGCATGCAGTGTTTACATCTTCAGCCCAAAAGGTTTTTGGTGTGTTATGTTCAAGCATCATAGTTCTAGCCATTTCTTGTAGTGATCGATTTTTCCTTTCAACTATACCATTTTGTTGTGGGGTGCGTGGAGCAGAAAAATTATGAGTGTACCCTTGAGATATACAAAACTCTTCAAATGTATGATTTTCAAATTCTCCACCATGATCACTTCTAATTGTACATATTTTGCTTTGTAATAGATTTTCAATCTTGGAACAAAATTGTATAAAAACATGAATAGTATCATCTTTAGTTGCAATAAAGTGTACCCATGTGTATCTACTATAATCATCAGCAATAACAAAATAGTATCTTTTACCACCAATAGATTGTGTCCTCATGGGTCCAAATAAATCCATATGAATTAATTCTAAGGACCTACTGGTGCTAAGTACATGTTTTGGTTTAAAAGAAGTTTTGGTTTGCTTTCCCATTGTGCATGGTTCACAATTTTCAACTTGATCAAAAGATAAAGTAGGCAATCCACGAACAAGATCATATTTCACTAATTTTTTAATAACATGTGAACTAGCATGTCCTAGCTTTTTATGCCATACTTGTAAGGTATTTTCATTTGCAAGCAAGCATTTTCCCACTACTGATTTCATAGAGTTAGGTTTAAGAATATAAAGATTTCCAACTCTATTTCCTTCATAAACAACATTTGTAGTGTTTTCTATCAATAACTTGCAGCAAGTTTTGTTAAATAACACATCATAACCACTATCACATAATTGACTAACACTTATCAAATTATGGTGCAAACCATCAACGAGTAGAACATTCTTTATTTCGAGGTTTGTACCAACATTACCTATTCCAACAATTTTGCCCTTACCATTGTCTCCAAAGGTGATTGTTCCACTTTTCTTTTCTTCAAAGGTTTGGAATGCATCCTTGTTTCCGGTCATTTGTTTGGAACATCCACTGTCAACCACCCATTCCTGCATTAAAATGTAGATTTTGGTACCCATGTGATGGTCCGATATGGTTAGAATCATTTAAGTACAGATTTGTATAAAAGTTCTGAATCAGAAGTCCAGTCGGTCGACAATTGTTCGACCGACATATGTCTCAGTCGACAAATTGTCGATCGAGAAGACTACTGTATTACAAACCAGAAAACACAGAAATGTAGCTCGGTTGACCAATTTTCGACCGAAATAATTGCTGTAAATTTTGATATGTTACAGACATTCGGTCGGTCGACAATACTTCGACCGATTAATGGTTCGGTCGATAATACTTCGACCGACTAAGTTTCTGTTTCAGTACAACAATGCAGAAAATTAACAATAAGCATGAAATCTTTTGTTTAGTTGAGATAAGACAATATAAATAGCAAGATGGAGCTTTTTGGTCATATCTCAACTAAATTCTATTTGACTCTACTAAGTTTGAGGTTTTGGGACCCAAACTAATTCGGAATCCTTAGTTTTATAAGGGCATGAAAAGGAATACTGTCCAAGACGTAAACAAAAATGGCAAGTAATAGAATCAACTTCATTTCTCTTTCTAGCCATTGTGTTCTTGGGTACAAACATAGTTTGAGTTCTTTTGGGTTGATTTTTCTTTGGAGCATATCCCAAACCTTTTCTTCCTTTGAAAACAGTACCAATGCTTAGAATGTTATCAAGTATATCTTTTCTTCTTAACTCATAAAGTTCTCTTTGCAGCTGAGCAATATCATTCATTTTCTTGTGTAAATCTTTTCTTGCTTGATCTAAATCAGATAGCAATGAATCTCTTTCTTTTATAACATTATCATAGTCTAGATGGTTACACAAAATAGGTTGAGTCTGAAAATCTTTTAGTTTAGCTAACAAGTCAGTCTTTTCTTTAGAAAGAAGATCAACATTTGTTTCTAAAGTGAGTAGCTTTCTAGTGCAATCATCTAAAGATGTTTTTAAAGACAAATTCTCAAGATCAATGTTATTCTTTTCAGAAGAAAGATTATCTAATTTAGCAATTTGCTCATCATTTGATTTGATAACCTTCTTTAGTTTCTTCTTGACATCAACATACTTATCATGAATTTCTTGTAGACTAGTGACTAACTCTTCTTTAGAAAGATCAAGTAGGCTTACCTCTTGAGAGTTTTCATCATCTTCTCTTGCCATTAGACAATCCACGGTTTCTTCTCCGCTTTCACTGTCACTTGACTCGTCCCATGCATCTTTATAGGCTTTTTCTCCCTTCTTCTTGTGTGAGCTTTTCTTTCCTTTATTTGCTTTAGGACATTCATTTTTGAAATGCCCTTTCTTCCCACATTCAAAGAACCTAGGAGGGGTAGAAGAAGAGCTGGAAATTTTGTTAGATTTAAATCTTTTATATTTCTTACCATTTACTATCAAGGCTTCTTCTCCCTCTTCTTCACTTGACTCCTCACTTTCTTGTGTGATAGCCTTTGAAACTTTTAGAGCCACATCCTTCTTCTTTCCTTGCTGAAGTTCATGTGCTCTTCTTTCTTCCTCTTCTAGGGTTGCTTCATGAGCTTCTAAGTTGCCAATAAGTTGCTCCATTTTCAGTCGAGTGAGGTCGTTTGCTTCTTCAATGACTGTCACCTTTGGCTTATATTTTGGAGGAAGTGAACGAAGGATCTTTGATACCTGATCTTCTTCAGGGATAGGTTTTCCTAGAGCACTTAAACCATTAACAATAGTAGAGAATTTTGCAAACATTTCACTAATTGATTCATTTGAATCCATACGAAAGTGTTCAAATTTTTGTTTAAACATGCTAATTTTGGAATTTTTGACTTGGACTGTACCTTCATAGGTTATGGACAATCTATGCCAAATATCATAGGCTGTGTCACAATTAGATATTCTATTAAATTCTCCTACCGAAATAGAACAATATAAAATGCTTACAGCTTTTGCATTCATTTGGGCTAGCTTTACCGTATTTGCATCCCATTCTGCAAATTGAGTTTGAGGGAGCTCATATGGGGTTGACACCATTCTCCATAAGTCCCGATTGATGCCTTGGAAGTAGAACTGCATCCTTCTCTTCCAATATTGGTAGTTTGTTCCATCGAACGCTGGAGGCCTAGCAACAAGTGTTCCTTCAAGGTTAAGGTTGTTGAGCACTCCATCCCCCATTTCTTCAAGACCTTGTTAGGGTTCCTTAAAGCCTGCTCTGATACCAATTGAAAAAAACACTAGAGGGGGTGTGAATAGAGTTTTTAATTAATTTTAACAATTTATTGAACTCAAACAACCACAATTGAAAATTGGAAGAAGGAGACAGGTGTTTAGAGTGGTTCCAACTTTAGCAACTACTAAAGTTGTCAGTCCACTACCCGGTTGCTTACCCAACCGTGATTTTGAAAGTATTTATTTTATTACCTTCCCAAGGATTTATACAAAATACAATACTTTCCTTTACACCCTTTGAACAGCCTTCTCTTGAAGTAGGTGCACCAACTTTGAGGTAGCCTTCTTGAAGTAACTCCAAGCTCCCCCTTGAAGTAGCCTTCCTCTCTAGAAGTAACCTCCCGTTGCACCAGCCTTCTGAAGTAGCTCAAAGTCACCTTCTTCGCCAAGAAGAACTCCACCCTCTCCAATCAGCAGCCTCCAACCTAGGAGTAGCAAGGAGAGTACAAACGGTAATAGAGAACAAGAAAGAAAAAGGAAATTACAACTTATCCTTTGTAGCCCAAGGCTTGATTTGCCTAGATCAAGCGTATAGATCTCCTAACCAAGTGTGTGGACTTGTGATTGCAGTGGATAGGAGATACTAGCCTATAGGACACGAATTATGAGCTAAAGAAGGAAATAGCCGATGTTCGCAATGCTCAATTTGCTCACAAATAGATTGCTCAAAGTATGCTCAAAGAGTTCTCAAGTGTAACAAGTTAGTTTGAGTGTCCTATGGCTTGTCTTATTTATAGGAATGGCCTAAGGATGCTTAAGGACGTTCTAGACAACTTCTAGGGGTTTCTAAGTGCTTAACTAGCCGTTAGGTACAAAGTTGTTGCTTTAACAACGACTAATTAATTAATTCTGCAGTTGCTGTCAGAGACCGTCTCGGTCGAGGAATGGTCGACCGAGACACCTACTCGGTCGAACTTTTGTCGACCGACAGGCTCTCTGGAACAAGTGATTTGCAACGTCTATCTCCAACTGCCAACTACCTTGTCAGTTGTGTCTAACGGCTACTTTGGATCTTTCTCGGTCGAGAAGATTGTCGACCGAGAGTGTCTCGGTCGAGGAGTTTGTCGACCGAGATTGATCCTGTTTCAATGTTTCAATTTAGGCACTAACTATATGTATGAGTGTGCATATGTGATCCTATTTGAAGGGGATGACTTATCTAAATGTGGTGTTTAGCTAGGGAGAATCTAACACTTGATTTACATGCAAACTAAGTACTTGTACATTATATATTTGTACAAGTTTTTACAAAGCGATTACATTGCATGAAAACATAAACATGTAAGCATATGGATTTCCCTAGTTGCTTTGTCATCCACCTTAATCTTGCACACTCAAGTAGCTCGTTAGATCAATAAGAATGAAATGTTTGTCATAATCAAAACAAAGGGATTTATAGATGTCCATTTAGCCAACATACATGTCAATGTAATATAGGACTTGTGAGGCCCGAGTCGAAAACATAGAAACGTAATTTTCGGTAGACTACAAATAACTGTTCACAATTAGCTAGATTAATTATAAAAGTTGAGAGTTGTTTTGAAAAAGAAAATAAAACAGAAGAAAATAAAGTAATAGATTAAATGGTTGGTTAATCAATTAAAATAGAATATCTAGGATTGCGGTTTCACCTCGGGTTCTCGTTATACTAATTCCTACACAGTTATCACAACTCGTCTCCCTTTCCAGATAGTGGCGTGTAGTCAGAATTGCTTGCTTCTGCAATACAATTCAATACCTTAATCTGGGTTGGTTCCACGCCAATAGTAACCTATGCCCTAGAATAGGTGTATGAAAAACATGTCTCTGGGTTCTCACCATTAACCGTACATCGCCTTTTCCAAAGCATTTATTAGTTAATGTGATTATCGCCTCTTTTCAACCATTAATTCTTCATCAAAAGCAATTAAAAGTATTAGATTACCATTATGGTGATCAAGCACAATGATAGCAATGGAGAAAATGATATCATACCACGGATTCAAGAGACAAATTATGATCAACTATGTAAAAAGAGTAATACAACGATTGCCCGGGTTATCCCTGGTCCTAGAGACAAAAGGGATTAGCCCCGCATGTTCATCTCAATGCAAAACTTCATGAAGGAAGAAGAAGAAATGGGGAGAACGTGAATGGAGATGGTGTAACCCCTGAACGGAGGAGAACCGGGTGATCCTCGACGCAGGATGAGCGTTCTAAAGCCTTCCGGCAGTGGAAAACTCTGTCTGCGGCTCTGGAAATGTCTGCACGTAGCTCTCGGCTCCATTCTTCACTCTCTCCTCCTTCGGGACTTGTGCAATGTAATAGAACGTGATCCCCCCTTTGGGCCACCTTTCCCGAGGTATAGGTATCACTTACGGCCGTCAAAATATCACAGCCGTTCGATCGTGATCATTCTGGGCGTTTTGCTGACCTGACGGTGTCGATGGTATCGACCCCTCAGGGTAGCGGTGCTCCTTCAACTTCTGTGGTTCACTCTGATGACATCTCGATACCATCGACCAGCCTCGTCGATGGTATCGACGGGCTGATACTTTGGAACGCTGATGAAATCTCAATACCATCGACGAGAAGTCGATGGTATCGACTTGTCTACCTCTTCTTCGGCTCTTTTTCTATTGCCACGTCGATGGCATTGACGGATCGTCGATGGTATCGACGGGTCCAGGAATATGACAAACCTGAAACAAGAAGAAAAATCCTAAGTTAGAAATGAAATTTCGTAAATAATACAAAAATATAATGAAATATGCTAAATTTGATGCAAACAAGGGTAATAGGCTAAAGGAAATGAATCATGTAATATTTACCACAAATATGACCAATAAGCATATAAAACGAGTATAAAACTAGCCTATAAAAGTGACTCAACACTCCTGCATCAATTAGATATATGGGAGATACAATTGTGATGACCTCACTTGAGTCTCTCCCTTGTCGGATATCCTTTCAAATAGTTCCAAAGCAGGTCGTAGCCTCTGAAGTCAAAATAATCATAAGATTCATGGAACTTGTGAAGCAAAACAGTATTATTTTTTGTCTCTCACATTTCATACCTTTACATTGCTTGCATATGATGGGGCATCTCTTCTTCAATGTTCTCATCTTCAATGTTTTCAACACATAACTGATAAGAATCATACAATGATATCATATAATAATTTTATTTTTAGATCTATAAGTTTTGTAATTTAGAAATTTTCATCAAACTATTTTTTTACATGCTTTCTGCTAACGCTTGTTGTCAAATGTTTTAACATTTTGGCCGTGTTTGGTTCTCAGGATTGTGAACGGGATTGGATTGAAATCCCAGCTGTGGAGGAAATCATGCGTTTGTTTGCCCCAAAACTAACATGGGACTTTAGTGCCAGTGAGAAAATTATCCCAGCCGCTCGGGATTCTGGAGTTCCGACTCCCCCCTGGTACTCGCGTTGCATTAGCACTCCGAGCCGTCCGTCCCCTCCCCGACTCTCGACCCCGACTGTTGATTCTCCACCCGGTCACCTTCTCCATGCCCTCTTCCTCTGGCTCATCTCCACCTTTGATTTTGACCTGCAGCAGTGACTCGTTTATAAAAATATCATTTTAGAAAATACTATAAGACTGATCCTTTTACAAGCACCACAATATAACTGAAAAGGAGATGGAACCATGATGGCATGGGCATCCATTCTCCATGAACTAATTAAAGATTTCTCTCGAGATTTTTGACTTCGGCAATGGATCTTCCATCATAACTTGACATGACCTTGGCGACATCAACACCTGCAGGTAGAGGGTGTGTGGTGCCCCTCCCATAATGCAACCTTGACGGCGCTGGCTGGCCGGTGGTGTGACATTCCCTGCTGTGTTTGGACTTGATGGTGTCGGCATCGAACTGCGGGCGATGTTGCTGGCGCTGCCATGATTCACAGGACCTAACAGCGTGGGTGTACCCGGCGTGACTGCCTTTTGCCGTAATGCTAACACTTTTGATGGAGTTGGAACTAGCAAGTCCTAGCTACTCTGATCCAAGCTGCACATGAATTGATGACATCATAATTGACAGTGTAGCAACTCCCGCCGTGGCTGCTAGTGCACCTTGATATATTTTTTTTTTTTGGATCTGCATGGGCCGAAGCCCACCCCTTCTCCAAACAGGACCCGAGTGGGGAATCGAACCAGCGACCCTTCATGAGGGGCGCGCTGGCTTGACCGCCCGGACTACGCTACTTTAGAAAATACTATAAGACTGATCCTTTTACAAGCACCACAATATAACTGAAAAGGAGATGGAACCATGATGGCATGGGCATCCATTCTCCATGAACTAATTAAAGCTTTCTCTCGAGATTTTTGACTTCGGCAATGGATCTTCCATCATAACTTGACATGACCTTGGCGACATCAACACCTGCAGGTAGAGGGTGTGTGGTTCCCCTCCCATAATGCAACCTTGACGGCGCTGGCTGGCCGGTGGTGTGACATTCCCTGCTGTGTTTGGACTTGATGGTGTCGGCATCGAACTGCGGGCGATGTTGCTGGCGCTGCCATGATTCACAGGACCTAACAGCGTGGGCGTACCCGGCGTGACTGCCTTTTGCCGTAATGCTAACACTTTTGATGGAGTTGGAACTAGAAAGTCCTAGCTACTCTGATCCAAGCTGCACATGAATTGATGACATCATAATTGACAGTGTAGCAACTCCCGCCGTGGCTGCTAGTGCACCTTGATATATTTTTTTTTTTGGATCTGCATGGGCCGAAGCCCACCCCTTCTCCAAACAGCACCTGAGTGGGGAATCGAACCAGCGACCCTTCATGAGGGGCGCGCTGGCTTGACCGCCCGGACTACGCTGCTTTAGAAAATACTATAAGACTGATCCTTTTACAAGCACCACAATATAACTGAAAAGGAGATGGAACCATGATGGCATGGGCATCCATTCTCCATGAACTAATTAAAGCTTTCTCTAGAGATTTTTGACTTCGGCAATGGATTTTCCATCATAACTTGACATGACCTTGGCGACATCAACACCTGCAGGTAGAGAGTGTGTGGTGCCCCTCCCATAATGCAACCTTGACGGCGCTGGCTGGCCGGTGGTGTGACATTCCCTGCTGTGTTTGGACTTGATGGTGTCGGCATCGAACTGTGGGCGATGTTGCTGGCGCTGCCATGATTCACAGGACCTAACAGCGTGGGCGTACCCGGCGTGACTGCCTTTTGCCGTAATGCTAACACTTTTGATGGAGTTGGAACTAGCAAGTCCTAGCTACTCTGATCCAAGCTGCACATGAATTGATGACATCATAATTGACAGTGTAGCAACTCCCGCCGTGGCTGCTAGTGCACCTTGATATATTTTTTTTTTTGGATCTGCATGGGCCGAAGCCCACCCCTTCTCCAAACAGCACCTGAGTGGGGAATCGAACCAGCGACCCTTCATGAGGGGCGCGCTGGCTTGACCGCCCGGACTACGCTGCTTTAGAAAATACTATAAGACTGATCCTTTTACAAGCACCACAATATAACTGAAAAGGAGATGGAACCATGATGGCATGGGCATCCATTCTCCATGAACTAATTAAAGCTTTCTCTCGAGATTTTTGACTTCGGCAATGGATCTTCCATCATAACTTGACATGACCTTGGCGACATCAACACCTGCAGGTAGAGGGTGTGTGGTGCCCCTCCCATAATGCAACCTTGACGGCGCTGGCTGGCCGGTGGTGTGACATTCCCTGCTGTGTTTGGACTTGATGGTGTCGGCATCAAACTGCGGGCGATGTTGCTGGCGCTGCCATGATTCACAGGACCTAACAGCGTGGGCGTACCCGGCGTGACTGCCTTTTGCCGTAATGCTAACACTTTTGATGGAGTTGGAACTAGCAAGTCCTAGCTACTCTGATCCAAGCTGCACATGAATTGATGACATCATAATTGACAGTGTAGCAACTCCCGCCGTGGCTGCTAGTGCACCTTGATATATTTTTTTTTTGGATCTGCATGGGCCGAAGCCCACCCCTTCTCCAAACAGGACCCGAGTGGGGAATCGAACCAGCGACCCTTCATGAGGGGCGCGCTGGCTTGACCGCCCGGACTACGCTGCTTTAGAAAATACTATAAGACTGATCCTTTTACAAGCACCACAATATAACTGAAAAGGAGATGGAACCATGATGGCATGGGCATCCATTCTCCATGAACTAATTAAAGCTTTCTCTCGAGATTTTTGACTTCGGCAATGGATCTTCCATCATAACTTAACATGACCTTGGCGACATCAACACCTGCAGGTAGAGGGTGTGTGGTGCCCCTCCCATAATGCAACCTTGACGGCGCTGGCTGGCCGGTGGTGTGACATTCCCTGCTGTGTTTGGACTTGATGGTGTCGGCATCGAACTGTGGGCGATGTTGCTGGCGCTGCCATGATTCACAGGACCTAACAGCGTGGGCGTACCCGGCGTGACTGCCTTTTGCCGTAATGCTAACACTTTTGATGGAGTTGGAACTAGCAAGTCCTAGCTACTCTGATCCAAGCTGCACATGAATTGATGACATCATAATTGACAGTGTAGCAACTCCCGCCGTGGCTGCTAGTGCACCTTGATATATTTTTTTTTTTGGATCTGCATGGGCCGAAGCCCACCCCTTCTCCAAACAGCACCTGAGTGGGGAATCGAACCAGCGACCCTTCATGAGGGGCGCGCTGGCTTGACCGCCCGGACTACGCTGCTTTAGAAAATACTATAAGACTGATCCTTTTACAAGCACCACAATATAACTGAAAAGGAGATGGAACCATGATGGCATGGGCATCCATTCTCCATGAACTAATTAAAGCTTTCTCTCGAGATTTTTGACTTCGGCAATGGATCTTCCATCATAACTTGACATGACCTTGGCGACATCAACACCTGCAGGTAGAGGGTGTGTGGTGCCCCTCCCATAATGCAACCTTGACGGCGCTGGCTGGCCGGTGGTGTGACATTCCCTGCTGTGTTTGGACTTGATGGTGTCGGCATCGAACTGTGGGCGATGTTGCTGGCGCTGCCATGATTCACAGGACCTAACAGCGTGGGCGTACCCGGCGTGACTGCCTTTTGCCGTAATGCTAACACTTTTGATGGAGTTGGAACTAGCAAGTCCTAGCTACTCTGATCCAAGCTGCACATGAATTGATGACATCATAATTGACAGTGTAGCAACTCTCGCCGTGGCTGCTAGTGCACCTTGATATATTTTTTTTTTTTGGATCTGCATGGGCCGAAGCCCACCCCTTCTCCAAACAGGACCCGAGTGGGGAATCGAACCAGGGACCCTTCATGAGGGGCGCGCTGGCTTGACCGCCCGGACTACGCTGCTTTAGAAAATACTATAAGACTGATCCTTTTACAAGCACCACAATATAACTGAAAAGGAGATGGAACCATGATGGCATGGGCATCCATTCTCCGTGAACTAATTAAAGCTTTCTCTCGAGATTTTTGACTTCGGCAATGGATCTTCCATCATAACTTGACATGACCTTGGCGACATCAACACCTGCAGGTAGAGGGTGTGTGGTGCCCCTCCCATAATGCAACCTTGACGGCGCTGGCTGGCCGGTGGTGTGACATTCCCTGCTGTGTTTGGACTTGATGGTGTCGGCATCGAACTGCGGGCGATGTTGCTGGCGCTGCCATGATTCACAGGACCTAACAGCGTGGGCGTACCCGGCGTGACTGCCTTTTGCCGTAATGCTAACACTTTTGATGGAGTTGGAACTAGCAAGTCCTAGCTACTCTGATCCAAGCTGCACATGAATTGATGACATCATAATTGACAGTGTAGCAACTCCCGCCGTGGCTGCTAGTGCACCTTGATATATTTTTTTTTTGGATCTGCATGGGCCGAAGCCCACCCCTTCTCCAAACAGGACCCGAGTGGGGAATCGAACCAGCGACCCTTCATGAGGGGCGCGCTGGCTTGACCGCCCGGACTACGCTGCTTTAGAAAATACTATAAGACTGATCCTTTTACAAGCACCACAATATAACTGAAAAGGAGATGGAACCATGATGGCATGGGCATCCATTCTCCATGAACTAATTAAAGCTTTCTCTCGAGATTTTTGACTTCGGCAATGGATCTTCCATCATAACTTGACATGACCTTGGCGACATCAACACCTGCAGGTAGAGGGTGTGTGGTGCCCCTCCCATAATGCAACCTTGACGGCGCTGGCTGGCCGGTGGTGTGACATTCCCTGCTGTGTTTGGACTTGATGGTGTCGGCATCGAACTGCGGGCGATGTTGCTGGCGCTGCCATGATTCACAGGACCTAACAGCGTGGGCGTACCCGGCGTGACTACCTTTTGCCGTAATGCTAACACTTTTGATGGAGTTGGAACTAGCAAGTCCTAGCTACTCTGATCCAAGCTGCACATGAATTGATGACATCATAATTGACAGTGTAGCAACTCCCGCCGTGGCTGCTAGTGCACCTTGATATATTTTTTTTTTTGGATCTGCATGGGCCGAAGCCCACCCCTTCTCCAAACAGGACCCGAGTGGGGAATCGAACCAGCGACCCTTCATGAGGGGCGCGCTGGCTTGACCGCCCGGACTACGCTGCTTTAGAAAATACTATAAGACTGATCCTTTTACAAGCACCACAATATAACTGAAAAGGAGATGGAACCATGATGGCATGGGCATCCATTCTCCATGAACTAATTAAAGCTTTCTCTCGAGATTTTTGACTTCGGCAATGGATCTTCCATCATAACTTGACATGACCTTGGCGACATCAACACCTGCAGGTAGAGGGTGTGTGGTGCCCCTCCCATAATGCAACCTTGACGACGCTGGCTGGCCGGTGGTGTGACATTCCCTGCTGTGTTTGGACTTGATGGTGTCGGCATCGAACTGCGGGCGATGTTGCTGGCGCTGCCATGATTCACAGGACCTAACAGCGTGGGTGTACCCGGCGTGACTGCCTTTTGCCGTAATGCTAACACTTTTGATGGAGTTGGAACTAGCAAGTCCTAGCTACTCTGATCCAAGCTGCACATGAATTGATGACATCATAATTGACAGTGTAGCAACTCCCGCCGTGGCTGCTAGTGCACCTTGATATATTTTTTTTTTTGGATCTGCATGGGCCGAAGCCCACCCCTTCTCCAAACAGCACCTGAGTGGGGAATCGAACCAGCGACCCTTCATGAGGGGCGCGCTGGCTTGACCGCCCGGACTACGCTGCTTTAGAAAATACTATAAGACTGATCCTTTTACAAGCACCACAATATAACTGAAAAGGAGATGGAACCATGATGGCATGGGCATCCATTCTCCATGAACTAATTAAAGCTTTCTCTAGAGATTTTTGACTTCGGCAATGGATCTTCCATCATAACTTGACATGACCTTGGCGACATCAACACCTGCAGGTAGAGAGTGTGTGGTGCCCCTCCCATAATGCAACCTTGACGGCGCTGGCTGGCCGGTGGTGTGACATTCCCTGCTGTGTTTGGACTTGATGGTGTCGGCATCGAACTGCGGGCGATGTTGCTGGCGCTGCCATGATTCACAGGACCTAACAGCGTGGGCGTACCCGGCGTGACTGCCTTTTGCCGTAATGCTAACACTTTTGATGGAGTTGGAACTAGCAAGTCCTAGCTACTCTGATCCAAGCTGCACATGAATTGATGACATCATAATTGACAGTGTAGCAACTCCCGCCGTGGCTGCTAGTGCACCTTGATATATTTTTTTTTTGGATCTGCATGGGCCGAAGCCCACCCCTTCTCCAAACAGGACCCGAGTGGGGAATCGAACCAGCGACCCTTCATGAGGGGCGCGCTGGCTTGACCGCCCGGACTACGCTGCTTTAGAAAATACTATAAGACTGATCCTTTTACAAGCACCACAATATAACTGAAAAGGAGATGGAACCATGATGGCATGGGCATCCATTCTCCATGAACTAATTAAAGCTTTCTCTCGAGATTTTTGACTTCGGCAATGGATCTTCCATCATAACTTGACATGACCTTGGCGACATCAACACCTGCAGGTAGAGGGTGTGTGGTGCCCCTCCCATAATGCAACCTTGACGGCGCTGGCTGGCCGGTGGTGTGACATTCCCTGCTGTGTTTGGACTTGATGGTGTCGGCATCGAACTGCGGGCGATGTTGCTGGCGCTGCCATGATTCACAGGACCTAACAGCGTGGGCGTACCCGGCGTGACTACCTTTTGCCGTAATGCTAACACTTTTGATGGAGTTGGAACTAGCAAGTCCTAGCTACTCTGATCCAAGCTGCACATGAATTGATGACATCATAATTGACAGTGTAGCAACTCCCGCCGTGGCTGCTAGTGCACCTTGATATATTTTTTTTTTTGGATCTGCATGGGCCGAAGCCCACCCCTTCTCCAAACAGGACCCGAGTGGGGAATCGAACCAGCGACCCTTCATGAGGGGCGCGCTGGCTTGACCGCCCGGACTACGCTGCTTTAGAAAATACTATAAGACTGATCCTTTTACAAGCACCACAATATAACTGAAAAGGAGATGGAACCATGATGGCATGGGCATCCATTCTCCATGAACTAATTAAAGCTTTCTCTCGAGATTTTTGACTTCGGCAATGGATCTTCCATCATAACTTGACATGACCTTGGCGACATCAACACCTGCAGGTAGAGGGTGTGTGGTGCCCCTCCCATAATGCAACCTTGACGACGCTGGCTGGCCGGTGGTGTGACATTCCCTGCTGTGTTTGGACTTGATGGTGTCGGCATCGAACTGCGGGCGATGTTGCTGGCGCTGCCATGATTCACAGGACCTAACAGCGTGGGCGTACCCGGCGTGACTGCCTTTTGCCGTAATGCTAACACTTTTGATGGAGTTGGAACTAGCAAGTCCTAGCTACTCTGATCCAAGCTGCACATGAATTGATGACATCATAATTGACAGTGTAGCAACTCCCGCCGTGGCTGCTAGTGCACCTTGATATATTTTTTTTTTTGGATCTGCATGGGCCGAAGCCCACCCCTTCTCCAAACAGCACCTGAGTGGGGAATCGAACCAGCGACCCTTCATGAGGGGCGCGCTGGCTTGACCGCCCGGACTACGCTGCTTTAGAAAATACTATAAGACTGATCCTTTTACAAGCACCACAATATAACTGAAAAGGAGATGGAACCATGATGGCATGGGCATCCATTCTCCATGAACTAATTAAAGCTTTCTCTAGAGATTTTTGACTTCGGCAATGGATCTTCCATCATAACTTGACATGACCTTGGCGACATCAACACCTGCAGGTAGAGAGTGTGTGGTGCCCCTCCCATAATGCAACCTTGACGGCGTTGGCTGGCCGGTGGTGTGACATTCCCTGCTGTGTTTGGACTTGATGGTGTCGGCATCGAACTGTGGGCGATGTTGCTGGCGCTGCCATGATTCACAGGACCTAACAGCGTGGGCGTACCCGGCGTGACTGCCTTTTGCCGTAATGCTAACACTTTTGATGGAGTTGGAACTAGCAAGTCCTAGCTACTCTGATCCAAGCTGCACATGAATTGATGACATCATAATTGACAGTGTAGCAACTCCCGCCGTGGCTGCTAGTGCACCTTGATATATTTTTTTTTTTGGATCTGCATGGGCCGAAGCCCACCCCTTCTCCAAACAGCACCTGAGTGGGGAATCGAACCAGCGACCCTTCATGAGGGGCGCGCTGGCTTGACCGCCCGGACTACGCTGCTTTAGAAAATACTATAAGACTGATCCTTTTACAAGCACCACAATATAACTGAAAAGGAGATGGAACCATGATGGCATGGGCATCCATTCTCCATGAACTAATTAAAGCTTTCTCTCGAGATTTTTGACTTCGGCAATGGATCTTCCATCATAACTTGACATGACCTTGGCGACATCAACACCTGCAGGTAGAGGGTGTGTGGTGCCCCTCCCATAATGCAACCTTGACGGCGCTGGCTGGCCGGTGGTGTGACATTCCCTGCTGTGTTTGGACTTGATGGTGTCGGCATCGAACTGCGGGCGATGTTGCTGGCGCTGCCATGATTCACAGGACCTAACAGCGTGGGCGTACCCGGCGTGACTGCCTTTTGCCGTAATGCTAACACTTTTGATGGAGTTGGAACTAGCAAGTCCTAGCTACTCTGATCCAAGCTGCACATGAATTGATGACATCATAATTGACAGTGTAGCAACTCCCGCCGTGGCTGCTAGTGCACCTTGATATATTTTTTTTTTGGATCTGCATGGGCCGAAGCCCACCCCTTCTCCAAACAGGACCCGAGTGGGGAATCGAACCAGCGACCCTTCATGAGGGGCGCGCTGGCTTGACCGCCCGGACTACGCTGCTTTAGAAAATACTATAAGACTGATCCTTTTACAAGCACCACAATATAACTGAAAAGGAGATGGAACCATGATGGCATGGGCATCCATTCTCCATGAACTAATTAAAGCTTTCTCTCGAGATTTTTGACTTCGGCAATGGATCTTCCATCATAACTTGACATGACCTTGGCGACATCAACACCTGCAGGTAGAGGGTGTGTGGTGCCCCTCCCATAATGCAACCTTGACGGCGCTGGCTGGCCGGTGGTGTGACATTCCCTGCTGTGTTTGGACTTGATGGTGTCGGCATCGAACTGTGGGCGATGTTGCTGGCGCTGCCATGATTCACAGGACCTAACAGCGTGGGCGTACCCGGCGTGACTGCCTTTTGCCGTAATGCTAACACTTTTGATGGAGTTGGAACTAGCAAGTCCTAGCTACTCTGATCCAAGCTGCACATGAATTGATGACATCATAATTGACAGTGTAGCAACTCCCGCCGTGGCTGCTAGTGCCCCTTGATATATTTTTTTTTTTGGATCTGCATGGGCCGAAGCCCACCCCTTCTCCAAACAGCACCTGAGTGGGGAATCGAACCAGCGACCCTTCATGAGGGGCGCGCTGGCTTGACCGCCCGGACTACGCTGCTTTAGAAAATACTATAAGACTGATCCTTTTACAAGCACCACAATATAACTGAAAAGGAGATGGAACCATGATGGCATGGGCATCCATTCTCCATGAACTAATTAAAGCTTTCTCTCGAGATTTTTGACTTCGGCAATGGATCTTCCATCATAACTTGACATGACCTTGGCGACATCAACACCTGCAGGTAGAGGGTGTGTGGTGCCCCTCCCATAATGCAACCTTGACGGCGCTGGCTGGCCGGTGGTGTGACATTCCCTGCTGTGTTTGGACTTGATGGTGTCGGCATCGAACTGTGGGCGATGTTGCTGGCGCTGCCATGATTCACAGGACCTAACAGCGTGGGCGTACCCGGCGTGACTGCCTTTTGCCGTAATGCTAACACTTTTGATGGAGTTGGAACTAGCAAGTCCTAGCTACTCTGATCCAAGCTGCACATGAATTGATGACATCATAATTGACAGTGTAGCAACTCTCGCCGTGGCTGCTAGTGCACCTTGATATATTTTTTTTTTTTGGATCTGCATGGGCCGAAGCCCACCCCTTCTCCAAACAGGACCCGAGTGGGGAATCGAACCAGCGACCCTTCATGAGGGGCGCGCTGGCTTGACCGCCCGGACTACGCTGCTTTAGAAAATACTATAAGACTGATCCTTTTACAAGCACCACAATATAACTGAAAAGGAGATGGAACCATGATGGCATGGGCATCCATTCTCCGTGAACTAATTAAAGCTTTCTCTCGAGATTTTTGACTTCGGCAATGGATCTTCCATCATAACTTGACATGACCTTGGCGACATCAACACCTGCAGGTAGAGGGTGTGTGGTGCCCCTCCCATAATGCAACCTTGACGGCGCTGGCTGGCCGGTGGTGTGACATTCCCTGCTGTGTTTGGACTTGATGGTGTCGGCATCGAACTGCGGGCGATGTTGCTGGCGCTGCCATGATTCACAGGACCTAACAGCGTGGGCGTACCCGGCGTGACTGCCTTTTGCCGTAATGCTAACACTTTTGATGGAGTTGGAACTAGCAAGTCCTAGCTACTCTGATCCAAGCTGCACATGAATTGATGACATCATAATTGACAGTGTAGCAACTCCCGCCGTGGCTGCTAGTGCACCTTGATATATTTTTTTTTTGGATCTGCATGGGCCGAAGCCCACCCCTTCTCCAAACAGGACCCGAGTGGGGAATCGAACCAGCGACCCTTCATGAGGGGCGCGCTGGCTTGACCGCCCGGACTACGCTGCTTTAGAAAATACTATAAGACTGATCCTTTTACAAGCACCACAATATAACTGAAAAGGAGATGGAACCATGATGGCATGGGCATCCATTCTCCATGAACTAATTAAAGCTTTCTCTCGAGATTTTTGACTTCGGCAATGGATCTTCCATCATAACTTGACATGACCTTGGCGACATCAACACCTGCAGGTAGAGGGTGTGTGGTGCCCCTCCCATAATGCAACCTTGACGGCGCTGGCTGGCCGGTGGTGTGACATTCCCTGCTGTGTTTGGACTTGATGGTGTCGGCATCGAACTGCGGGCGATGTTGCTGGCGCTGCCATGATTCACAGGACCTAACAGCGTGGGCGTACCCGGCGTGACTGCCTTTTGCCGTAATGCTAACACTTTTGATGGAGTTGGAACTAGCAAGTCCTAGCTACTCTGATCCAAGCTGCACATGAATTGATGACATCATAATTGACAGTGTAGCAACTCCCGCAGTGGCTGCTAGTGCACCTTGATATTTTTTTTTTTTGGATCTGCATGGGCCGAAGCCCACCCCTTCTCCAAACAGGACCCAAGTGGGGAATCGAACCAGCGACCCTTCATGAGGGGCGCGCTGGCTTGACCGCCCGGACTACGCTGCTTTAGAAAATACTATAAGACTGATCCTTTTACAAGCACCACAATATAACTGAAAAGGAGATGGAACCATGATGGCATGGGCATCCATTCTCCATGAACTAATTAAAGCTTTCTCTCGAGATTTTTGACTTCGGCAATGGATCTTCCATCATAACTTGACATGACCTTGGCGACATCAACACCTGCAGGTAGAGGGTGTGTGGTGCCCCTCCCATAATGCAACCTTGACGGCGCTGGCTGGCCGGTGGTGTGACATTCCCTGCTGTGTTTGGACTTGATGGTGTCGGCATCGAACTGCGGGCGATGTTGCTGGCGCTGCCATGATTCACAGGACCTAACAGCGTGGGCGTACCCGGCGTGACTACCTTTTGCCGTAATGCTAACACTTTTGATGGAGTTGGAACTAGCAAGTCCTAGCTACTCTGATCCAAGCTGCACATGAATTGATGACATCATAATTGACAGTGTAGCAACTCCCGCCGTGGCTGCTAGTGCACCTTGATATATTTT
Source organism: Alisma plantago-aquatica (assembly GCA_963693085.1). Classification (NCBI taxonomy): domain Eukaryota; kingdom Viridiplantae; phylum Streptophyta; class Magnoliopsida; order Alismatales; family Alismataceae; genus Alisma; species Alisma plantago-aquatica. Next base: position 1,153,031,184 of record OY856411.1, read on the forward strand.
TTTTTTTGGATCTGCATGGGCCGAAGCCCACCCCTTCTCCAAACAGGACCCGAGTGGGGAATCGAACCAGCGACCCTTCATGAGGGGCGCGCTGGCTTGACCGCCCGGACTACGCTGCTTTAGAAAATACTATAAGACTGATCCTTTTACAAGCACCACAATATAACTGAAAAGGAGATGGAACCATGATGGCATGGGCATCCATTCTCCATGAACTAATTAAAGCTTTCTCTCGAGATTTTTGACTTCGGCAATGGATCTTCCATCATAACTTGACATGACCTTGGCGACATCAACACCTGCAGGTAGAGGGTGTGTGGTGCCCCTCCCATAATGCAACCTTGACGACGCTGGCTGGCCGGTGGTGTGACATTCCCTGCTGTGTTTGGACTTGATGGTGTCGGCATCGAACTGCGGGCGATGTTGCTGGCGCTGCCATGATTCACAGGACCTAACAGCGTGGGCGTACCCGGCGTGACTGCCTTTTGCCGTAATGCTAACACTTTTGATGGAGTTGGAACTAGCAAGTCCTAGCTACTCTGATCCAAGCTGCACATGAATTGATGACATCATAATTGACAGTGTAGCAACTCCCGCCGTGGCTGCTAGTGCACCTTGATATATTTTTTTTTTTTGGATCTGCATGGGCCGAAGCCCACCCCTTCTCCAAACAGGACCCGAGTGGGGAATCGAACCAGCGACCCTTCATGAGGGGCGCGCTGGCTTGACCGCCCGGACTACGCTGGCCGGGTAGTGCACCTTGATATTGATTTCAAAGAAGGTGTACGAGGAAGTGTTAGCGTCGTTGGTTAACAATTCAGAGTGTTCAATTCCATTATCTGCAAATTACATTATTTGCAGCACCTATTAGTTTTGTTTTTACTGTGCCCAATTCAGTGTCCGGCTGTGTCCATATCTTATCACATGGTGCATCCAAACAAAGGATGGCAAATCCGCGTCCCTTCCTCCGCTAATACCAACTCATCCTTTCCATCCGAATATCCTAATTTAATCCTTTCCTTTTAACCAAACACAGCCTTTTGTGTATTATATTTAGAATGCAGTGCTTCAAAATTAATAAATTATTATATGCATAAAAGAGAGAAATTCGATTAGGGATAGAGAAAGTAAGAGATAGAACATATATATAAATGTGTTGGAGAGGAAAAGAAAGGTAAATTATATACGTACATATATAGTCAAACCCGATAGATAAGTACTTCATGTGCTACACGTAGATGCTCAAAACGCGGAGTATAACATAAATTTAGTATGGTGTCAAAATATGTACGTAATATGCAACCATAGTAGACGAGCGAGGTAAGTATAGAGGAAGATAATAACTATGGAACAAAATAATAAGCATGAAGATTAACTACGTAATACACACAAAAAAATCTGATAAGACACGTTAACAAATAAAACAGCATGCCTGAGCGGCAAACAACACAAAAAACAATACACAACACAAATTTAACTATACATGTAAATAGAGATGACAATATATAATACTCAAAATCAAACTCACTAATAAATAAATATAATATTTGTTAAAATATTATTTTGTCTTTATTTGTCTACTTTTTTCGGCGTAATTGATAAACCAATAGTAAATCTCTTCCATACTTATCGACAAAACATTATTTCTCTCTCTCTCTTTCATGTATAGAAGTAATGGAAAATTAATTATAGTTCATATCTATTTTCTCATCCCTCCTCTTCCCTACATAGAGTCTCCACTTTTATGTATCTTAAAATACCACAAAAGACCCCATGTTCTTCATCGGGTCCCCATTTCTGGAACTGGGTATATCTAAATGTGTATCTTTTGGTGTCTGTATAATTACTGTAATGGATATGTCTACCCAGAGATTGCTGGTTGTTCAAGCAACCACTAGAAATTTCAATAACGCATAATTATAACTTAAGGACACTTTCATAGAACATTTTGCACCAAATTCATTTAAACTGAGCCAGCACGTAATATTGTTTATATCTTTCTTTCTTTTGCCGACTGGATTAGCACTTAGCAGTCATGCGAGAAAGCCTTGCACACTCTTGCGACCTACCCTTCATCCCCGGGATCACGACGACGAACGACATGGTTCACCTACACAAGCGCTCCCGATTAACCTACTCCCCAATTCACTACAGGCCGTCACTCTATAAATTGATACCGGCGAAATCAAGCTCAGATCACCTTCGTCGCCGTTCAACAGTACAGCAATGGCTCCTAAAACACTCCCTCTCTCCCTGGTGCTGTACTCAGCCTCGTTGCTACTCGTCCTGATTTCTTCGGCCTATGCAACCCGCACTCTTGAGGGGACTATCAACCCCAGCGGGCGACGCAACCCTCCATCATCATTCGCGCATCTAGAGGGGACTATTGACCCCAGCGGGCAACGCAACCATCCGCCATCCTTCGCGCATCTGGAGGGGAATATTGACCCCGGAGGGCGACGCAACCCTGAGTCATCATTCGTGCATCCCGTTCAATACTACCCTTCTGCTGCTACGCCGGAAGGTAGCCCGATGCCGTCGCCGGTTTCTGGAATGGACTCCGACGACGAGTATACGTATGTGATGGACACCAGTCAGCAGCCACCGCAGGCGGCGCCGAGTCCAGCCGTAGCCTCGCCGTCCATGCCACCTATGAAGATGTTGGTGAACATGGAAGATTGAGAGTGTCGCCGGAATCCTCCCGAGCTCCCTACGTTATAGAATGCAGCATAGGCATCTATCATCCGATGGCATCTATCATCCGATTACGTATATTGGAGATAAACAGTACTAGTAGCAATAAGCTTTTACATTTTGCAGTCCTTCTGAGAAAACTCTGGTTTCTATTTTCCTTTCTTGATCAAATAGTTTATCCCTCCAAGAAGTAGAGATGGAATCCCTGACATTTGTATCGGAGGAAAATCCATCATGTCGGATAGAGTACTAGTAACTTATTTATGTTCCCGAGTTGTTGTCGAATAATATATGCATAGTAGTCCAGTTGCAGTTGTTTGGAATTGTCCATCTATCTAATTGCTGTTTTATTCATCTTATACTTGCAATCCGGTTTTAGCTTGTTGAAGTTGCAATTAGAACGCGCTCTTTGGATTTAGCTTTTATTCGTTTTCTGGTTGAGGCAAGAAGACGAAAAAGCATGAACCACCTAATCAAAGAAGCGGTCTCAAATACAAATCTCGTAACTTGTCTTTCTATTGGTCTGCTATCGTCTACTAGATTAAAGAAGCCAGTTATCAGACGAGTAGATCTGTCGATGACCCTTTTGTCAGCAATTCTAATCGCAATCAAATGATTCAATTGCACATAAGAAAAACAAATAATCCAACCTTTGGGTGTCCTAATACACATATCACACACGCATACATATACTCGTATTACTATGTACACCTGCTTATCTCAATTGAACAAGTAACCGAATACTTCAGGTATTAAAATGGTACTCATAACCCACAACTTGGCAGGGCTTCACAAATTTTCGCTTGAAGTCAGTTTGACATTATACAACTGAACATATACAAGGGATGCAAACACGGAGATGAACTGTAATCTATTGGTGAGGTGCTTCTGGATTATCATATTTTTTCGTACAACTGCCGAGAGGGCAACGAAGCAGCTAATAACAAATATCAAAAAGGTCTTACGGCATCAAACCCGCGTTAATGAATTGAACGGGACACCAGATTATCTTCAAATTATCTTGTAGGTTGGTAAAGTTGTGTCTGAGTCGAGTCATTTAGTAATATATGATATCTCGTTGGTTTTTGTGCCTTTGATGCACTACGACCACTTTATTCTTTAACCATTATGGTTAAATGAATTAATTCGCTAGATGATGTAAGATAATCGTTGGTCAATTTGGAAAGTCATGATTATTCTTCTCATTGTTATAGATGCTTTTGCTTGGAAAACCGGGAGGCTTCAGACCTTCCTCATTTTGCATAGGAAAAAAACTAATTTAGTACACTTTTACAAAAATACTTACCAACATAGCACACTTTACAAAATATTTCTCAAAATAGCATACATTATATGGAACCCGACACCCAAATTTGCGTTTTTTTGTATCCAAAACTAAAAGGCGACATAAATATTGACGCGTTTATTTTTAAATAAAAAAATTGAAAAAAAAATAAAAATAAGGCAGAAGCTTTTGACTTCCCGATACAATTTAGTACAAAGATAAAAACGTCACCTAAAGTGGCGCTTTTGTTTTTTTTTTGTTTTTTTCAAATTTTTTTATTTTCAAAATAAGCACGTCAATACTTGTTGTGTTTTTCAATTTTGGATAAAAAAAGTTTCACGCAAAGTGGCGTTTGTAAATCAAAGTGTGCTATTTTGGGAAATATTTTGCAAACAATGCTATATTAGTAAATATTTTTACAAAAGTGTGCTATATTGATTTTTTTTTCTTTTTTTGCATATCCATTCATCTGTAACAGAGCACGTAACTAAGCCAGGTGTTTGGGACCCATTGACATTAGCCAATTTGTAGATTTCAACTCCTTTATGTAGATGGATTCTAAGCTATTTGGGCAGGTTGTATGTGACGACGCCTACTCCAATTATCCGTATTACTGTAGGTACATAGTATGAGAGAGAAACTACCATATTGTATATGGGATCAAACGTCCTGAATAATCCACGAAAGACTACATATTTGTCCACAAAAAACAAAATCGATGGGAAATACTAGGATGTACATATTCAGACGGGAAGTAAACTACCTAAAGTGGAAAATAAATTTCTAAGAAGTGGATGCCTAAAACTAGCTAAAAGAGGGCATTTAATGGCATTTCTTCAAGAATTTCCGTCCCTTTGGCGTATGTTTTCAGTTTTAAATGTTTACCATGTGCCTCGTGTTGGTATGTTGAAAGAAAAAAAATAAATTGCCTTGGTGGAAGTTATGGATGTCGTAGATCCCCTTCTGAACTACGTCCACAAACGACTCTCACGGTTCCAAGCTCTAGTTGAAGTAGGAGTTCCTACCGGAAGCCTCTCAATAATATATTGAAAATAGATTTTGGTAAGAATTTAATATCTGACAAAGAAAGCTTCAAATTTAAATTTAAAATTCTTTAATGATTATATTTCCACTTGGTGATTTTTATGATTTTTAATTAACTACAATACAACAATATTCATTGTTAATTTCAAATTCTCATCCATGCATAAAGTGAAGGATAGCTTGCCCTGCAACACGGCATTTATGGTGGTTTTCTAAAGTTATACTAGTTTGGTATATTCAACATAATTTAGAGTGGGTCTCCCTTAAAGAGGAAGCGAGAGATACAGTTGTGAAGGATATGTGACAATACCATAAAGTTGAGGAAGATACATGAGAGTTTGAGGAGTAGATGGACCATTGGTATTCCACTCTTTTCTAGGATTTTCAAACAAATTTTTTTAAGGAGGGTGGTATGTAAAATCCTAAACCCTAACATAAATAGATTGAATTTTCTCCTAATTGCATGATCATGTCAAAATACTTTTTCATAGTTACTCAATGTATTTTGATACAGTTATTGCATGTTTTTTATGTTTGGTAATGTGATGTGTTGATCAAAACCCCTAGTTTTGGGCTAAAATTAGGGTTCATGGTTTTTTTAGCAAACATGAATGCATGCATTTATTTGGTGCTTAGACCCTAGCTCTAGTCCATTTAAATGACTAAAACGAGTCCTTTAAGTCTTAGAATGTTATGAAAAAATACTTAAAGTTATTTATATATATGGTATTTTTTTGAAAGGTTTAGATTCCATGTTTAAGTGAAAAATCAACTTGAAAAGGGTATCCAAAAATGTATCCCTAGTTGGAATTCTTAGTAAATAACCAATCCATACTTTTGTATGATCTTTTGGGAATGATTAATCAATAGGAATCAAATCGTAACCAAACAAAATGAGGTTTACATCAAACATGATCGACTATAATTAAAATTTAGCAGAAGAATTACGCTACAATAAAAATGAAAAAAATGTGGGGGTTAATTCCAATTGTACGATGCACCTCAAATGTATTACTAACATATAATGACCTAAGAATATCACATATTTTTTTCTTATATCTAGAGGAAAAAATTCATAGAAGAAATAGAGAAAGAAGGACATTGAAGTGGAAGTTCACTTCTTTGACCTAGACTAGGGTTCTTACCATAATTGTAGAAAATACTTGGTAAGATGCATCTTACTATTCTTTTTAACAAATTTTTTCTATCATCCTTAGAAAATTTTACCTAAAATATATGAGAGACTCCAATTTATTCTTTATTTTACTTAAGTCCTTCTTCTTATGACCTAGGTTAAGCTCTTTGTTAGTAGTTTTAGGGTTATTCCCAAATCTATTAGGATATTTGAGAGAATTTTGTTTAAATCTAGGATTCACCTACTTCTTCGTCAAGTTAGTTATTTGGTCTTCGATATAGGGGAATTAATTATGCTAAAACAATAGTCAACTAAATTTGGTGCTAAGAAGCCCTACCTAAGGAAAAATCTACTAAATTGTGTGTAGTTGTATGTAATGGGATACTATTTGAATTCCTTTTTATACATAGTAAAATTGACCCTCCTAAGTCTTTAATAGTCTCATCTATATATTTTTAAAAACATGATACACTTGATAACTTGACAAGATTTGCATGATTTCACTACCTTTTTCCCAATTACATAGTATTTATTCAAATGTACTTGTTTTGGTGTATAATATTTGAAATTCTTTGATATTGTTGAAATTTGATATAACTCACAGAGAGTAATATTTCATGAATAATCAAAGACTTTGGAATTGTTCTTCTATGCTAATAGTGAATTGAGTAATGAGTCATGGCTATGAGGAGATATTAACTCATGTAATATAGGCATATGTCTGTAAGACAATATAAGTAATAATCTAATAAGACAGGCATGCCACTATATTTCTATCAAGTCTAGTCTTGTATCCAATTCCCTTATATATAGTAAAGGTCTCTTTTATATCAAAAACATTGTGAATATATTCTCCATATTGCCAGCAAATTATTTCTTGGTAACATGGTTTCATAGCATTCATTTTAGTGACCTTGGTCCTAGACAGAGAGAGTAAAAGATTCTACATCTATTGGTAACCACCTCATCTTGGTTGGTTGTCCATAGGGTCATCTCTATGATATTCACTATCATCATCTATGTAGCCATACCATGTCCTCTTTCATCATCAATTTTCTACATAAGGTGTATTTCTCACTATTAGCTATGTCATGCTCATCTTAATTTCAAGTAACACACAAGTCATCTAATGTTGGAAGCATCTTGGATTATTTGCATATATTCTTGTGTACTGATACCACACACCACTCCTTTGTTGAATGTCAATCACATGGCTTCATCATAAATGTTTGTACATTAAACATATGTGCCTTGTCAAGCACATTGATGATCTATTTAAACATATTCTTCTTGTGGTATAGATCTTGCCCAAACTAGCATATGTCACCCCAATAGTAGTTTTCACCTAGAATGTTCTTCATGATAGTGACTACTTATTGACTTATATTCTCATATCATTATGAAATTTTCCACCATGTGTCTTCTATTCCAAGATACAAACTCCAACACAGTCAAAGCTCCAACTATCTCAAGTATTCCCACTAATCTAGTGATTATTGTAATGACCCTGACCTGGGTTATGAGTTAACCCTATTTTTTTTGGCTAATTAAGTTTCTTAGAACTTAATATAATCCTCAAAGGTGTTTTTTTATCATGTAAAATACTTATGTTTCAAGTTTGGTCTTGATTGAATGTTGTTTGAGCAATGTTCCTATATTTTGGACCAAAGTGTAATTTACCCAAGTTGGGAGGTTATATTGCAAAATGTCACATGTTTAATGTGCCTTAAGTGTTTTATCATAATAATAGAGAGAATTATGCTAAGTGGTATCTTGTGGAAAGCCTAAATGCTAAGTTTGAACTAGTTTGAATAATGTTAGTACCTTGTGCACTAATTTTGGTACAAATTGTAATTTACCCAAAATGTAGGGTTGATATGAAAATTACCACCTCTAGAGTGTTCCTACTTACTCTATGTATCATTTAGAGGAGAGATAAATAAGGAGACACCATGATTAAATTATAATTGAGTGATGGTATTCTTGGTGATGAAAAGACTAAGAAAGGGGTTGAATGGAAACCCTAATTATAGCTTGTATTGAGTGTATTAGGTTGTAATGTTAAATGGGAGTCCCTATCGGCCAAGGAGCCAAAGAGGAGACCCCCATATCGTGTTTTTAACTCTTTTCCTTTGCAAAAACGAGCTAATAACCTTAATAAAGCAATGGATATCGACTTGCAACTTTCCTTGGGAAAGGTTGCATTAAATTGTGAATATAATAATGTGAGTGGAAGTGGCTTGTCCTAGAAGATAACCAAAGGGGCCGATCCTTATCCCTTTCATTATCCTCAAATTTTTATTTTGCATGGAAAGATAAAGATGGAATGCATGCAAGTACATGTGTCAATCCATTCATTGCCATGTGGCACCTACTAGTAGTAAGGTGATGACACCTCATACACTCTCTCCCATGAACCTCAAGTATATATACCCTTCCTTTCACACCTTAGTTAAATTATTTGAATCCTACCACCTCCTTACTATTAGATACCATGAATAGAGCCTTTTTTATCGTGCATAGGTGAATTGGTATCGTGCATAGGGCCTTGGATATCGGCCATAGCAAGTGATATCGGCCATAGCATGTTGATATTGGCCATAGCAAGTTGATATCGGCCAAATGAAGTGATATTGGCCACAAGTGAAGGGGATATCGGCCACAAGTGAGGGAATATCGTGCAAGGTGCTAAGGAGAAAGAAGGATCTCAAGTCTTAACCCTAAGGTGAGGCCATGATCATCTTCAACCTTGGATTGAAGCATGGATCTAGGGTTATGATCTTCCTTTCTTTTCTTCTTCACCAAGTTCTTAACTATGGTGATCCATTATACATGAAGGAGTTGTGAACAAGCCTTGGACTTTTGATAAGTCATATTCAACCTTAGGAACGTGATGCTTTGGATCTTGGAGCTTTGAAGTTGTTCTTGAGGCGGGTTATATAACTTGAACCCAAACATGTTATTACTCACCATCTTTCTTGCTATATTTGATGATCTACTTTCAATTCTGAAATTTTCTTAAATACTTGATATATCTATGAGTTCTAGTAGTTTCTAGACCTGTTATCCTTGTACTAGAACAAGTAGAACGAAGGTCTAGAGCTTGAAGATGATGGTATCACCTTATAAAGTGATATCGGGTTCAAGCACATAAGCAAGCACCTCTAACCCAATATGGTGATGCACCTACACCACTAAAACGATATGGATATGAGTCTATACTTCCTTGCACGATATGGTAATGTAGTATACACCTCTTGGATGATATGAGGTAAAATATACCCCTTAGTCACAATATGATGTCAAGCACATATACATCTCTAACCCGATATGGTGTTGAAGGATACACCTCTTTGCCTGATATGGTGTGAAGTACACACACACCTCTTTGCCCAATATGGTATGAAGAACACACACACCACTTTGCCCTATATGGTGTGAAGCACACACAGACCTCTTTGCCAAATATGGTGTGAAGCACACACACCTTTTTTCCCGATATGGTGTGAAGCATACACGCACTTCTTTGCCCGATATGGTGTGAAGCACACACACACCTCTTTGCCCGATATGGTGTGAAGCACAAATGCACCTCCAAGGTGATATGGTAAGCACACATCCACCTCTAAAGTGATATGGGTAGCAAGCATACACCTCTTTCTCGACATGGTAAGCACACATACACCTCTAAAGTGGTATGGGTAGGAAGCATACACCTCTAAACCGATATTGGGTTAAGCATACACCTATTGGACGATATGGTGTTGAGAACACATATCTAAAACAATATGGTGGGTAACCCAATACACTAGATGATAAAAGTGGTAAGGTGGTTACTACCCTAGAACATGTAATGACCAATACACTAAAGTATGGTGTGTCCAATATCTTCAAGTGAGGTGAGGATGTTACACCCATGTATGGTGAAGGTGATACACCATATGATTGGTAAGCTTGATACCTTGATGGGTAAGGGTATGAGGGATATGATGATACCTAACCCGATATACACCTAACCCAATACATGTGTTCAACTTGACATACATGATTCAACCCCATACACCCTGTAAAGGTGAGGGAAAGACACTCTTAGGAGTGATGAGTGTAATATCAAATAATGGTGTGATTAATACCTTGATAAGTGAACCACCTAAAGTGGTTGATAATGGTCAACCCTATATCAACAATGCCTTAACCCGAGATGAGTCCTTATCACTTGATGATAGTTGAGTAATTCAAGAGTGTGACTTATGGCCAATACACTACATGATAAATGTGATGAGTTAGTGCATAAAGTATTAGGATGGGAAATACCCTAATACAAGATAAGTTGATGAGCTTAATTAAGTTAAAAGTGATGAGGGAAGTGATACACCAAGGCATGATAAATATCACATCCAGCATTTTAAGGTTGATACACCTTGATGCACCTTAAATCCAATATACTTGGATGAGTAACACATGAAGTGTGTCATGTCAATTGTTACATTAAGATGTAATGAGTTTAATGCACTTTGATAAGTGTAGGCTAACATACCTTGAGAAAGGGTTAAGCCAAGTTAATAAAGTATGATATAATCAATATCCTAGTGAGGATGAGAGAGAAACTCACACTTTGTGTTGTTAATCATTTAATGATAAATGATGAGAATAAATAAGTATGATTGAATACTTATGATATCAATGTATGCTCCTAGATGTGTGGAGCAATGAATTAAGGTTTGGGTTGATAATATGAACTTGAAAACCTATTCGTTTATAAAGGGAAACCCTAACCCTAATAATGGGAAGGATGTATTTCTCTTATTACATAAGCTTTGTGAGGCATGTTAAATACTTGTATAACAAGTATAATGTTTATGTGGTCTGATGATCTAATAGATATTTGTTGCCTAGTAATAGGTGACAAGATGTTTAATGGGCCTTGTGAGCCATGTGAATAGTTGTTGCCTATTGAGAGGTGACAAGATGTTTAATGGGCCTTGTGATCCATGTGAATAGTCGTTGCCTAGTGAGAGGTGACAAAATGATTAATGAACCATGTGAGCTATGTGGAATACTTGTACTACAAGTGAGATGAATGCCTTGGTCTGAGGACCTAGAGGTAATAGTTACATGTTACAGAGGTAACAATGCTATGTGGTTATCTAAGGGTTTGAATACCCAAATCCAGTAATCATGATGATGATGATGTGAAGGGATGAGAATTCCCAGTGATGTGATAAGGGACTGAGATCCCGAGTGTTATGTATCTAAATGTGTTCTAAAGATTAGAAAAGTACTTGATAGATGTATTACACCTTTCTTTGTAGCATTTGTTTATGATTAATTCTTATCACTTGTTTGATGCAAAAAGAATACTGTAATGCACTTAATATATCATTAGAAACCATAAAATATAGTTTCCCTGACCATAGATCCATCAGTGTCAGGATTTGCTAAAATGGTGAAATGGGTTTTTCCCACGGGATAACCTGGAGCGCATATTTTTTAATATGCGGGGGAGGTAATCTTGGACGGCCATATGTGAGTCGATCCCCTTATGAACTCAAAAAAATGGGGATTGGCTATATGCCATATCCTGGCTCGAGTGCGACTGCGGTCGTAGACTCAATGATGAGCACAATGAACTGGCCCATGGCTAAGAGTATGGCTATATGCCATGACTCAATAATTTTATGACTGGGGACGGTTGTGTGTCTGTTGTTCCTCTAAGAGAGTGCATGATGTGGCTGTAGCTCTGAGCAAAGATGCCACTATAACCTGGCATGCTCTTTTTGTAGTTTGACACGAGATGTCACTACCATTGGTCTCGTACTGACCGAAATGGCAGAGGTCATGGCAGTCGGCTCTTCCATTGACCTTGTATTGTACCAACTTGTGAGAAGTTTGTGGTCGGTTGGAGCATGAACGGTATACTTCATCTCCTCAGGGCATAAGGGTGATTGTAAAATGTAATCAGCCGTGTAGCGTAATTTCTTAAGGATCGGATACGGAAAACATTGGTTGACGCACACGTCGGTTATACATCTTAGTTGATAGATGTTATTTATGTTTCTTTACATTCCTTGTAAAGTAGATAGATGGTTTATGTAAGGACCATGACCTCCATTTAGGGTTTACCCTATTTACTTTGCCTAACCCTGATGCTTAGTTGCTTGCTAATCACCTTTAGTGGTGATTAGGGTTTGTTGGTGCTTTGTTGAGAGTTGGAGGGGCTACTTGCAATTAACCCAAGTCTAGGGTTTGTGAGTAAGTTTGTCACCTTGTGAGGTGTTCCTCCCTCTCCTTGTTTCCTCTAGAGTAGAGAGGAAGGTTTGGGCTCGTTTCTTGAGTTCCTTTGGGCCTGGTTGAGCTTGTTGGGCCTTGTGGTGCCTTATCTTTGCTTGGTTGAACCTTGTGTCGGGCAAGAGGGTTCTTGTGTCGCCCAGGCTGTGTCCCCCAGGGCTGTGTCGCCCATGGTGGTGATGGTGGTGTATCGTCCAGGTGTGTCGCCCATTGACCTTTGACCATCTTTGACCTCGTTTGTGTCACCACTAGTGGACACTTGGTGCTTGATGCTTGCATGTGGCAATGGCCTTGGACATGTGTTTAAGACATGTTACAGTGATGGCAATGCTCATGGACAAGTGTCCCTAGGTGGGCGACACCTTGCTTTTCTTTGCTTTGGTTTCTCCTCCATCCCCTTCTATATATGTGTTTCCTTTCCCTTGCTAAATATCCCTTTAGTTCCTTAGTCTCCCTCTCCTTGGTGCATGACACCCTCTCTTCTCTTGCAAGCTTTGTGGTTGATTCTTCTTGGAGTCTCCTTCTTCCTCTAGTGGTGGCCGAACCCTAGAGTGCCTTGCTCTCCTTCTTGTGGTGGTGCGTGGAGCTTGGAGCTTGCTTAAGGCGGGTTACATAACTCCTAATCCTAACTACACTACCTTCTTTCTATGTCCTTATATTTTGCTAGTTAGTTCCTTGCTTAAGTTGTTCTTGTTGGCTGAACCATGTGTTCTAGGGTTTCTTGGTGAGAAATACTCCTTTCTCTCCATGGTCGAGAGGAGTGAGCTTGATTTCTAGTAACATGGGCAATACCCCTCTCTCGTTTAAGTTGAGAGGTGAGCTTGTGTTCTAGTAGCTTGAGAAACACCCTCCTCTCACCATGGAATTGAAGGGTGAGCTTGGTGGTAGTTGTGGACCTCATCTAGGGTTTCCCTTGTGTTTCCCGATTGGTGTTAAGAGATGTGAAAGACCCCTCTCTCATTTAAGTTGAGAGGTGAGCCATCCTCTTGATCCATTAGGGTTTGGTGCCCTTGTGCTTGAGGTTGATGATGACCTTGTGGAGTTGCTTCTTGACCGTTATGATCTTGGGAAAGGTGATGCTTGATACCCCTCTTAACCTAGAACCTTGGATGATATGTTTGTGGTGGCTATGAGGGACTATACCCCCTGGTCCCTGACCTTGTGACGGGCGTCACCAATGGTCCCTGCCTTGTGTGTGTGTCGGGCATCATCCTTTGATAAGCAACATGCCCGATACACTTAGCGTTGTCATAGCTTGATGTCGTTGTGCATTGAGGTGTGGAGCTTGTTATCTAGTTGGTAGTGTTGTGTCGGGCGTCAGGCTCCTGGACATTGACCCTAGTGTGTCGAGCGTCACACTTTCGCCTTATGTGATGGCTTGGTATCGTTATGGCCTGTTGTGGTAGAAACATTGCTAGCTGGTGGGTGTCATCCCTTAGACTTAGCTCTCTGTGTGTGTCGGCCGTCATTACAACACCTGACGAGTGTTCCATGACACCCTAGTGCCGCTTCAGGTGGTTGGCTGGTATGCTTTGGGTGCCCTACCCGATACCACTTTCAATGAGGGTCTCGTCCCTTATGGAAACCAATATGTTGTTCTTGTATCATGTTTGGTTTTGATAGTAACCCTAGATGTGGACGATATAGTAGACCACATATATGCATCTTAATACAACATCTCATGTGTATCTGATCATCTTGATATTATGAATAATACTGAGATAATGATAAGTAGATAAGATGCTTTGCTTAATAATATGATCAATGTCTGTGATCTCAAGTTGAGGCATTATTGATAAAGCATATAAGCATCAATGTCACCACTATGTTGATAATATGAACTTCTAAGTTATTCATGATGATTATGTATACTAACCATGCAGGTCTCATACAGATGCATACCCAGGTAAAGGGCTATGAGGTATATATGTTGAGTAACTCTGTTGTGATGGTTACTCTTGATAATGAGATAACCTGTATGATGTATTTAACTAAAGTTCTTGGGATTGCTATCCCATGTTGATGATGTAAGCCTTGAGAGGCAGTGGCACGATGTGATAAGGGACTGAGATCCCATGACAATGTGATGATCCTTGAGATGGATCTGGATGATTGGCAAGAGGCCAAGTGATAAAATGTAATGTTGGATCCTTATGATAGGTCATGATGATGTTGATTACAATAAAAGCATAATAATGAGTTTTATGTTGTTTATTCTTGTTATAGTCTACATGTTACACAACTTGGTTGAATCTTGCAATCCATATAAAAGATACTATTTAATCAAAGTGGAATATATTGTGTAGTTGCCCTGGCCATAGATCCATCATCGTCAGGAGCTGGTGATGGTGAAACGATTTCTCCTACGGGTTAACCCGGAGCGCATATTGTTTAGTATGTGAGGTTTCTCCTAGCCTAAAGTGAGGAGGTAAGAGTGCAACTTCAGTTGTAGACTCCAGGGTGTGGATTCAGGCCCATAGCCCAAGTATGTGAAGAGCATGGTGAATAGGCCCATGGCTCAGGATATGTGATATGGGAGCATGAATGCGTTCATGGCTCAGAGCACGATGAACAGGCCCGTGGCTCAGTTTCACTAGCGCTGATACCTATACTGAGGCAGGCTAGGCAGAGGGTAGCCTGACCCTATGGCTGAGGCCACTTAAGAACAAGACTGTGGTCCTGCTTTGGTTCTCGTGCACTGACCACGAGGTGGGAGGTCGTGGAGTCCGGCTCTTCCATTGACCTTGTATGGCATCGACTCTGGGTTTCGCAGCCGTCGGTTGGATTTGAGCGGTACAGCTCACTTCCTCAGGGAATAATAATACGTAATCTAGCCAAATAGTATTTACTGCTTAAGACAAAACACGAAACATTGATTGAGGCCTTGCTTGTGTAGTTAATCTTGTTATTTCTTGCAGTTGCTTATATGTTCCCCATGATATGTGGTAAGACCTTATAAATCTTATCTTATTGATCGTGTTCCATAAAGAAATACTTGGGTATATGCCTTTCATACATCTGGTAAGTTTGCTAGTATGAACAACTTTTCTTTATAACTGTTCTCGTTATACTTCTTATCTGTTATCTGCTTTATCCTTCTGAGGTTTTGTGGTTTCAGTAGGGAGTTATGTTTCTCACTGGGACTGTGTGTCTCACCCCGCTAGTTTACACCCTATTCAGGTGTTCGAGCTAGACGTGGTGGTGGTCGTGGAGTTGCAGCCGAGCAGCAAGATGAGCAGTAGAAGGTAAGTGATGGATATGCTGCTGTTTTGGATGTTTTGTAGTAGAGTCTAGAGTCATCCCTGTACTCTCAGGTCCTTGGAGGTGTTTTGACATTGTTTTACGATGTATAGCTGTTGATGTTTTATATATCCTGCCACTGGCCGGATGTGGGCCTTCATGTACATATAAATAGATGAGGAACTCATGTGTGGGCTAGACAGCTATTCCTATAAGTTGTGGACATGAATCAAGACTTGTATATGTTTATATAACCTGTCTTCTTGTAGAATGAGGACTTAAATGTAATAGTTTCTCAGTTTATCAGCTTTCCGCAATCGGTTTTAATTAACCCGTGGCTTTGATAATATGTGGTTATGGTGATTTCCGCACTTTTTCACATAACACCTCAGTGTCTGTGTGATAGTGGGATGTGTTGCCACAAGTTTGGTATCAGAGCCCTAGGTTTGTTGAGTCTACAGGGATTTAGGACTAGGTTGTGTCTGTTCTTGTGAGTTTTCCAGATTTTCTTATAATCACCTTCTACCCTCAACGGAAGAAAAGTCAAGATGTCTGAAAACCATGAAGAACATGCTGCTGAGAACAACGATGCTGCATCTGTTGATGGAGCTATAGGGTAGGCACATGAAGATCGAGTGTCTAAGGTCCCCCAACTTGACCGGGCCATTCTTGAACATCCTGCCTATCAACAACTTATGGGGCAGATGATGTCTACGATGAATCTCATGGTAGAAAGATTGCCAGTGCCTCTACCGAGAGCACAGGCTCCCCATGGAGAAACATCGAGTATTGGGAAGACCTTCGAGTGGCTTCGCCGAGTCGGAGCTTCGAATTATGCTGGAATGGCTGATCCAGCGGATGCAGATATGTGGCTGACAAGTCTTGAGAAGGCTTTTCGGATCCTCGACATCCTCGAAGCAGACAAAGTAAAGCACGTTGTCTACCTTCTGAAAGGTAGTGCTGGTCACTGGTGGACCATCGAGGAGGAGAAGCGACCTGGTGAGGTGATCGATTGGGAGGTTTTCCGGCGTGAGGTCGTCAGTAGATACTTTCCAAAGATATATCTGGATGAGAAGATCAGTCAGTTTGAGAGCCTGCAACAAGGAACGATGAACGTCACCGAGTATGAAGCCAAGTTCATGGATTTGTTGAGGTTTTTGTCCTCACATGGTAGCAACAGATGAAGAGTGGATCAAACGCTTTGAGAAAGGTCTGAGTGCTGAGTTGACAACACCTGCTTCTGTGTTGGAGAACCGAGAGTGGTTTTCTATGTTTGTGGAATCTGTCCGGAGGATCGAATGGTCAGTAAGGGAGAAAAGAGAATCTATGTCTCACAAAAGTCCTGCTCAGTTCCAAGGACAGAGGTTTAGTGGCTTCAAGAAGCCCATGTTTTCAACACCTTTAGTGATGAGAGGTTCCAGTGCACTATCGCAGTGGTCCCCGAGTAAGGGAAGAGGATATGTTTCTTCACTGTAAAAGGAAAATAGTACAACTTCAGTGGCAGTGACAGGGCCATTTAGGCCACGATTCAACGATAGGGTATGCCATCTGTGTGGTCAGACTGGGCATTTCAAGTTAAATTGCCCGAGTAGGGATGTTGAAGTGACACAGATGCCGAGGTAGAATCATCAAGGGTCAGACGGACAGTGGCCCAGTGGCAGTAGAGGACGAGGACGCGGTCAAGCATCTCAAGCGGGATTGTCTGTTCAAGGAAGCAGAGGGCATGGACAGCAAGCAACGGATCGTTTCTATGCTATGAGTCATCTGGAGGCGATAGTTAACCCACGAGTAGTGATAGGTCAGATGGAATTATTTCATTCTGATATGTTTTCTTCTTGCTTTATATCTGTTTTGGTTGACCCAGGTGCTACACACTCTTTTATCGCCTATAGTATGCTTGAGAACTATCGTTTACCTGTTAGCTATAAGAAGGATAGCTTGTTGTTAGAAACCCCTCTTGATGGTTCCTCGATGCTTCGAGAAGAGTGTCCATGATGTGCCTTGTCTTTTTCGGGACATAGCATACAAGTGGATCTTATACCACTTGATATGCATGGTTTTGACGTTATCCTTGGGATGGATACGTTAGAGAAGTATAAGGTTGTTTTGGACTGTGGTTCCAAGCAGGCTGTGTTTGCTGATGATGGAGAGAAGTGGATCTTCCAGGGATATAGGAAGATTCTTCTGACGTGTTTAGTATCAGCTATGGTGGCAGGGAAGTTTCTACGACAAGGATGTGAGGTGTTCTTAGCTCACATTGTGGATACCGTTATGGGTACCAAGGCGAAAGGTCCTAGTCTCGAGGAAGTGTCAGTTGTCCAAGAGTTTGAGGATGTGTTTCTTGATGAGTTCCCTGGTGTTCCTCCACCCCAAGAGATTGATTTTGAGATTAATATGGTACCAAAAACGCAGCCAGTTGCACAAACGCCGTATAGGGTGGCTCCAGTAGAGATGGCAAAGCTTAAGAAGCAGTTGCAAGAGTTGTTGGAGAAGGGTTTCATCCAATTGAGTACGTCGCCTTGGGGTGCTCCAGTGTTGTTCGTCAAGAAGAAGGACGGATCGATGTGGTTATGTATAGACTACCGACAGTTGAACAAGGTCACGATCAAGAACAAGTACCCGTTACCGAGGATAGATGATATGTTCGATCAGTTGCGTGGTGCTACCGTGTTCTCAAAGGTCGATCTATGGTCCAGATATCATTAGTTGAGGATTAAGGCGGATGACATACCAAAGTCATCTTTTAGGACGAGGTATGGTCACTTCGAGTTCGTGGTTATGCCGTTTGGGCTAACTAATGCACCTACTGCTTTCATGGATTTGATGAATAGAGTGTTTTGTCCATTCCTAGATCAGTTTGTTGTAGTCTTTATAGATGACATCTTGATCTATAGTCGGGACAAGCAAGAGCATGAGCGACATCTTCGACTAGTGTTGACTCTTCTTCGCCAACATCAGTTGTATGCCAAGTTCAGCAAATGTGAGTTCTAGTTGGAAGAAGTGACTTTCTTGGGTCATGTGATATCTACTTAAGGAGTCAAAGTAGATCCGAAGAAGGTGGAGTCCGTTGCAGATTGGGATCAACCAAAGACGCCGATAGAACTTTGTAGTTTCCTAGGTTTAGTAGGATACTAGCGGAGGTTTATCAAGGACTTCAGTGCGATTGCGTTACCAATGACAAAGTTGACTAGAAAGGATGTACCTTTTGTATGGGATGATCGTTTCCAGCAAGCTTTCCAGAGTCTGAAGGAAAAGTTGACTAGTGCTCCAGTGTTACTCTTGCCAGAGCCTGGAAAGGGCTATGTCATTTTCTGCGATGCTTCCAAGAAAGGTTTAGGTTGTATGCTGATGCAGGAAGATCATGTGGTTTATTTTGCTTCGCGACAGTTTAAGAAATACAAGGAGAACTATCTGACTCATGATTTGGAGTTTGCAGTAGTGGTTCATGCGCTAAAGATTTGGAGACACTATCTGTATGGGGAGGTGTGTCAGATCTTTACAGATCATAAGAATCTGAAGTACATCTTTTCACAGCATGAGTTAAACATGCGACAACATCGATGGATGGAGTTAATCAATGATTATGACTGCACCATCGAGTATCATCCTGGTAAGGCTAATGTGGTAGCTGATGTGCTTAGTTGAAAGTCTTCTTCTTTTTCTTCGAAGAAGGCACAGTTGAGTTCCCCAGTATGCCATAGATGGGATATGCTTGTCTCCCTACGGTATATGAATGTGCAGATGGAAGTCTCCTTGTTAGCTGGACTCTTAGCATAGATGCAAGTCAAGCCTACACTAAGACAACAAATCAAGGATGCACAGCAAACAGATGATACAATACAGTTGATCAGATCAGAGTACGACAGTGAAAAGTGTGATGGGTTCCATGAGTCCAAGGATGGACTAGTCTACTATCGTGACATGATGGTGGTCCCCAATGCTGATGATCTGAGGAAGTTAGTGCTTGAGGAAGCACATACATCGATGTATGCTATGCATCCAGGTGTCACCAAGATGTATCATAGTCTGAAGGATTTGTATTGGTGGCCTAGTTTGAAGAAAGATGTAGCTGAGTTCGTGGCTAGATGTGCGTTATGTCAGCAAGTCAAGGCTGAACATCAGAAGCTGGAAGGTATGTTGCAACCCCTGCCGATACCGCAATGGAAATGGGATCATATAACCATGGATTTCGTAGTTGGTCTACCCAGGACAACTAGGAATCATGATTCCATTTGGGTGATAGTGGACAGATTGACGAAGTCTGCCCATTTCATACCAGTAAAGATAACATATACAGCTGAGAAGCTCGCTCGTGTATATGTGGATGAGATAGTAGGTTTGCACGGTGTGCCAGCGATGATAGTTTCTGACAGAGGTCCTCAGTTCACGAGTCATTTCCAGGAACAGTTGCACAAAGCGTTGGGAACGCAGTTGAGGTTCAGTACTGCCTTCCACCCGTAGACAGATGGACAGTCTGAGAGGACTATTCAGACTTTAGAAGATCTCCTTTGAGCTTGTGTCTTGCAGTTCCTAGGCAGTTGGGATGTGGATCTCAGTTTGATAGAGTTCTCTTACAACAATAGTTATCAGCGGAGCATTGACATGGCTCCCTATGAGGCCTTGTATGGCGGAAAGTTCCGATCTCCTTTGTGTTGGTATGAGTCTGGTGAATATCGGCTTTTGGGTCCTGAGTTAGTGCAGCAGACAACAGAAAAGATCAAAGTGATACAACAACAATTGAAAGTGGCACAGGACAGGCAGAAGTCTTACGCAGACAATCATCGACAACCTTTGGAGTTCCAGGTAGGAGACAAAGTGCATCTTAAAGTCTCGCAGTAGAAAGGTGTGCTAAGGTTTGGCCGGAAGGGTAAGATAGCACCCAGGTATATGGGGCCATACCCGGTCATAGCACGTGTTGGCAAGGTAGCTTACGAGTTAGAGTTGCCGCCAGAGTTGTACAGGTTACATCCAGTTTTCCATATCAGTATGTTGAAGAAAAGTCATCCAAATTCAGGAATAGTGATACAGCCAGTTGAAGTTGAGCTTGATGAAGATGTGACCTACGAGGAAGGTCATGTGGCGATCCTTGACAAAAGGATTAAGAAGCTGAAGAGGAAGGACCTGGCTCTTGTGAAGGTTCTTTGGCATCATCGTGGCATTGAGGAAGCCACATGGGAGCTTGAGGAAGAGATGAGGAGGAAGTATCCCTCACTTTTCTCTTCGGATGTTGGGGACTAAATCCCTTTGTAGGGGGTTAGCTTGTAAGGACCCTGACCTCCGTTTAGGGTTTACCCTGTTTGCTTTGCCTAACCCTGATGCTTAGTTGCTTGCTAATCACCTTTAGTGGTGATTAGGGTTTGTTGGTGCTTTGTTGAGAGTTGGAGGGGCTACTTGCAATTAACCCAAGTCTAGGGTTTGTTAGCAAGTTTGTCACCTTGTGAGGTGTTCCTCCCTCTCCTTATTTCCTCTAGAGTAGAGAGGAAGGTTTGGGCTCGTTGCTTGAGTTCCTTTGGGCCTGGTTGAGCTTGTTGGGCCTTGTGGTGCCTTGTCTTTTCTTGGTTGAACCTTGTGTCGGGCAAGAGGGTGCTTGTTTCGCCCAGGCTATGTCGCCCAGGGCTGTGTCGCCCATGGTGGTGATGGTGGTGTATCATCTAGGTGTGTCTCCCATGGACCTTTGATCATCTTTGACCTCATTTGTTTCACCACTAGTGGACACTTGGTGCTTGATACTTGCATGTGGTAATGGCCTTGGACATGTGTTTAAGACATGTTAGAGTGATGGCAATGCTCATGGACAAGTGTCCCTAGGTGGGTGACACCTTGCTTTTCTTTGCTTTGGTTTCTCCTCCATCCCCTTCTATATATGTGTTTCCTTTCCCTTGTTAAGGATCCCTTCAGTTCCTTAGTCTCCCTCTCCTTGGTGCACGACACCCTCTCTTCTCTTGCAAGCTTGGTGGCCGATTCTTCTTAGAAACTCCTTCTTCCTCTAGTGGTGGTCGAACCCTAGAGTGCCTTGCTCTCCTTCTTATGGTGGTGCGTGGAGCTTGGAGCTAGGAGCTTGGAGCTTGCTTAAGGTGGGTTACATAACTCCTAACCCTAACTACACTACCTTCTTTCTATGTCCTTATATGTTGCTAGTTAGTTCCTTGCTTAAGTTGTTCTTGTTGGCCGAACCATGTGTTCTAGGGTTTCTGGGTGAGCAATACTCCTTTCTCTCTTTGGTCTAGAGGAGTGAGCTTGAGTTCTAGTAACATGGGCAATACCCCTCTCTCATTTAAGTTGAGAGGTGAGCTTGTGTTCTAGTAGCTTGAGAAACACCCTCCTCTCACCATGGACTTGAAGGGTGAGCTTGGTGGTGGTTGTGGACTCGTCTAGGGTTGCCCTTGTGTTGCCTGGTTGGTGTTAAGAGATGTGCAAGACCCCTCTCTAATTTAAGTTGAGAGGTGATCCATCCTCTGGATCCATTAGGGTTTGGTGCCCTTGTGCTTGAGGTTGATGACAACCTTGTGGAGTTGCTTCTTGACCGTTATGATCTTGGGGAAGGTGCATCCTGATACCCCTCTTAACCTAGAACCTTGGACGATATGTTTGTGGTGGATGTGAGGGACGATACCACCTGGTCCCTGCCTTGTGTGTGTGTCGGGCATCATCCTTTGATGAGCAACCTGCCCGATACACTTAGCCTTGTCATAGCTTGATGTCGTTGTCCGTTGAGGTGTGGAGCTTGTTATCTAGTTGGTAGTGTTGTGTCAGGCGTCAGGGTCCTGGACGTTGACCCTGGTGTGTTGGGCATCACACTTTAGCCTTATGTGACAGCTTGGTATCGTTATGGCCTGTTGTGGTAGAAACGTTGCTAGCTGGTGGGCGTCACCCCTTCGCCTTAGCTGTCTGTGTGTGTCAGCCATCACCACGACACCTAACGAGCGTTTCACAACACCCTAGTGTCGCTTCATGTGGTTGGCCGTTATGCTTTGGGTGCCCTTCCCGATACCACTTTCAGTGAGGGTCTCGTCCCTTATGGAAACTGATATGTTGTTCTTGTATCATGTTTGGTTTTGATAGTAACCATGGATGTGCACGATATAGTAGACCACATTGATGCATCTTAATACAACATCTCATGTGTATGTGATCATCTTGATATTATGAATAATACTGAGATAATGATAAGTAGATAAGATGCTTTGCTTAATAATATGATCAATATCTGTGATCTCAAGTTGAGGCATGATTGATAAAGCATATAAGCATCAATGTCACCACTATGTTGATAATATGAACTTCTAAGTTATTCATGATGATTATGTATAATAACCATGCAGGTCTCATACATATGCATACCCAGGTAAAGGGCTATGAGGTATATATGTTGAGTAACTCTGTTGTGATGGTTACTCTTGATAATGAGATAACCTGTATGATGTATTTAACTAAAGTGCTTGGGATTTCTATCCCATGTTGATGATGTAAGCCTTGAGAGACAGTGGCACGATGTGATAAGGGACTGAGATCCCATGACAATGTGATGATCCTTGAGATGGATCTGGATGATTGGCAAGAGGCCAAGTGATAACATGTAATGTTGGATCCTTGTGATGGGTCAGGATGATGTTGATTACAATAAAAGCATAATAATGAGTTTTATGTTGTTTATTCTTGTTATAGTCTACATGTTACACAACTTAGTTGAATCTTGCAATCCATATAAAATATACTAATTAATCATAGTGGAATATATCATATATTTGCCCTGGCCATAGATCCATCATTGTCAGGAGCTGGTGATGGTGAAACGGGTTCTCCTACGGGTTAACCCAGAGCACATATTGTTGAGTATGTGAGGTTTCTCCTAGACTAAAGTGAGGAGGTAAGAGTGCAACTTCGGTTGTAGACTCCAGGGTGTGGATTCAAGCCCGTAGCCCAAGTATGTGAAGAGCATGGTGAACAGGCCCATGGCTCAGAATATGTGATATGGGAGCATGAATGCATTCATGGCTCAAAGCACAGTGAACAGGCCCGTGGCTCAGTTTCACTAGCGCCGATACTTGTATTGAGGCGGGCTAGGCAGAGGGTAGCCTAACCCTATGGCTGAGGCCACTTAAGTACGAGACTGCGGTCCTGCTTTGGTTCTTGTGCACTGACCACGAGGTGGGAGGTCATGGAGTCCGGCTCTTCCATTGACCTTGTATGGCACCGGCTCTGGGTTTCACAGCTGTCGGTTGGATTTGAGCGGTATGGCTCACTTCCTCAGGGCATAATAATATGTAATCTAGCTGAATAGTATTTACTGCTTAAGACAAAACACGAAACATTGATTGAGGCCTTGCTTGTGTAGTTAATCATGTTATTTCTTGCAGTTGCTTATATGTTCCCCATGATATGTGGTAATACCTTATAAATCTTATCTTTTTAATCATGTTCCATAAAGAAATACTTGGGTATATGCCTTTCGTACATCTTGTAAGTTTGCTAGTATGAACATCTTTTCTTTATAACTGCTCTCGTTATACTTCGTATCAGTTATCTACTTTATCCTTCTGAGGTTTTGTGGTTTCGGCGGGGAGTTATGTTTCTCGATGGGACTGTGTGTCTCACCCCACTAGTTTACACCCTTTTTAGGTGTTCGAGCTAGACGTGGTGGTGGTCGCGGAGTTGCGGCCGAGCAGCAAGATGAGCAGTAGAAGGCAAGCGATGGATATGCTACTGTTTTGGATGTTTTGTAGTAGAGTCTAGAGTCATACCTGTACTCTTAGGTCCTTGGAGGTGTGTTGACGTTGTTTCATGATGTATAGTTGTTGATGTTTTGTATATCATGCCGCTGGCCGGATGTGGGCCTTCATGTACATATAAACATGTGATGAACTCATGTGTGGGCTAGACAGTTGTTCCTCTAAGCTGTGGACATGAATCAAGACTTGTATATGTTTATATAACGTGTCTGCTTGCAGAATGATGACTTAAATGTAATAGTTTCTCAGTTTATTAGCTTTCCGCAATCGGTTTTAATTAACCCGTGGTTTTGATAATCTGTGGTTATGGTGATTTCCGCACGTTTTCGCGTAACACCTCACTGTCTGTGTGATAGTGGGATG
The DNA here is from genome assembly GCA_963693085.1 of Alisma plantago-aquatica. Classification (NCBI taxonomy): domain Eukaryota; kingdom Viridiplantae; phylum Streptophyta; class Magnoliopsida; order Alismatales; family Alismataceae; genus Alisma; species Alisma plantago-aquatica. The sequence continues at coordinate 1,153,055,962 of OY856411.1, forward strand.
TGTTGCCATAGTTTATTACTCTATCATGGATAAGTGCATCATTTTTCTTAAATAATGAGATTACCTTATCATATTCATACAGTAATTAATCATGTTTGTTAATATAAAAGAACCATTGCTCAGTTTTATAATGCTTATCTGTGATAATAATATGGTCGGTGGAGAGTTATATCTCTCACATGGACAATTGTCTCACCCCGTGGGATCCACAATTTTTTTAGGTGGACGCGCACGAGGCAGTAGAGACCTTTCTGCAAAAGAAGAACAATAGTAGGGGCAGCAGTAACAACTCAGGTTGAGAGTATTGTCTATCGTGTCTTGTAGATAGAAGTCTTATGTGTCGTCTCTATACTCTCAGGTCCTCGAATTTAGTGTGTGATGGTTTTATGAACATTCTGAGATTTTAGCTTGTATGCCTGGAGGTTTTATGTTGCTTCAGTACATGTTTTGACAAAGCAACTATTATATGTTAACCTCGAGATGACATGGTATAGTGTATGTACAATGTGAACCCCGACGTATATAAAGTTTTGGTTCTTTCATTAAGAGTATTCCAGGAAATGGATCTCGTTGCAAAAAAATGGTTTTAAATTTTAGTGGTTTTTGTTAATCCATTGTTTATGGTTATTCCACATTATTAGTGATGATTTAGCTGTTGGTTTGGTGGCGGTCATTACAATTATCAAGTTGAAAGGTAATGTCAAAGTCAAAAATATCAAATTATGGGGGAGTTCTCATGTCCCACAAACTTCAGGGAAGTGTAGATCTTGTAAAAAGTATCTATATTCTTAATTTCACAATTGTTTGTATGTTTTCTTGTATTTTTGTCTTATGGTTAGGTTTGTCTCATCTATGTTTAAGGTTGGACATGTGATTCTCCCGTGTTCTAGCTCAAGGAGGGTTGTTATAGAAGTAGATGTTACGCCATGCAATGGCATGTGTTTGTAATCTCATATAAGTGAGAGTCCATTAAGTTTATGTGTCAAATAGAATTCCATCATATCTATGGTAATATTTGTATCCTAAATATTGTATCAAACCCATCATGGATATATTTCCCATATCCTATCCACATTATTTCCTAGTAACATAATAATCTTGGGTGGCCCCATCAGAGTTTGAGGTATGTAATTGCCATTTTTGTTAGAAATGATGCAATGGATCATATATATTATATTTCTTTTATTTTAATTTATAATTTCTTAGATTACCTTATCTTAGATGATATTAGTTTTTTCATCCACAATTCATATCATATATTAGGGTTCATATATGGCTTTATATAAACAACGAAAAAATGAGTAATATGGATTATTAATCGTGTAACACTTATCTCCTTAATTCTAGGATGCCTCAATCACCATAGAACTTTACCACTATTTGGATTGTGGCATATGTATATATCTCTTGTGTCATCCTAAAGGACCGTTACATGGTACTAGGAATCATAGAGGTGTGGCTTTATGTGGATGTTTTGGACCTTCACTTGGTAGAGTTATTAGCAACATCCAGTTTCACATTGTGAGAGAGTGGGACCCTATCATGTGGGTAAGCCCGTACCTATATTTAGTTCTTCGATTATATCTAGCACATGTGATGTTATATTTTGTTCTCGTGTGTATTCACGCATAGGAGAGTCTAAGTTAAAACATCACTAGCCATAGTTTCACTCTTCTACACAGTGTTTGTTAGGCTTGGGTCCTAAATATCCAGGTTCTAACACCTACTTTTAGTAGGTAATAGGTTTTTGTACCCCTATAATGGTTTCCTTGAATAGACCAAAGTAGGAATGTCTCGGTGATTTTGGTAAACCCTAATATATTACTATGTCTATCTAGACTATTTTACTTAGATGTATCTCGGTAGGTGCAACCCAAGCTAATTGAGGCAAGAACATATTATTTTAATCACTCTAGTTAGATTTCTATAGACATTATAGTTTGTGTGTGCGCTAATATCTTTAATTGTTTTATGTTTTAAGTCATTTAGATCTAATTTTGATATTTTTGTTATTGTTCTTTATTTAAAATATGTTGTGATTTACCAATTTAAGTGAATTGTAATCAATTAATGCTTAGTTTTAATAATAAGCATACTTCTTTGTGTCTTTTAGGTATTTTGTCACTCACTGGGACCTTTTACAGTCTCACAAATGGCTGACATACCTTGGAGATGAGTCACCATAATGGAGTGACCAATAGTAGGTGTGAACTCATTGTTTTAAGGTGGGAATGTTGGGTTTTTTTTAGTAGAGTTGTTTGTATTTACTCTTGTCCTGGTGAATGTTTTTGCAGCTTTTGATCTTGACATCATAATCCCATTTTGTGTTAGATTAAATAGTTGTTCTAATGTTGTTCTTTTACTTTTCACTTTTAGTTTGAGATACTAGGTTCTTATACTACTCGAATAGACATAAGAATTGATATGTTTATATACTAGTATGTGCTATCTTAGATGTTGATGACAAGTAGATTCTATGGTGATTTTGTATTGATGCTTTATTAATATAGATTATACATCATCATAATAATAAAATTTGTGATTTCAATATTAAGTACTTGGCTTATTTGGGATGGATTAACTTATACATGAATTGTACATTTTTTTGTGTGATCTCAACATCCAGATCATGTTTACACATATTCTAGGGCTAGGGGTCTATAATTGTGGTATCAGAGAATAGGTTTTGATTTGATTTTACACAGATAGATCATGCCATGTGATAGCATGTTCTTATTGTTGTTTTTTTGTCAATTTATTATTTTTATTTATGTATATATGGAATAATATAGTCAGGAGAAGATGGTGTTGGGAAATGTGGAGGGGACATGCGTAGTGGAAGTATTAGAATTCCACATGCACAATGAGTAGATTTCGTCAATAATGATGTATCAGGAAGGAATAAGTGAGATATACCTTGGTGCAAAGTAGATATGGAGACATCCTTACATGCAAATATATGTGAACTTGGTGGCACACTAATGGTAGTTGACAAAATCCTACTAACACAATTGTAAAATGTGTGCATTTCTAAGTAGTCTACACAAGTGATAGGAACTCCACATCGTACAATGAGAACTGACAGAGAGGGAGCTGCCTTTCGTTGGCATTGTGCAAGTGTTGCACTCTATCTCCTTTTAGGTAATGAGGGATAGGTTACATGTACTAAAAGGTGAAACCAAAAGCATGGTCTTCATGCCCCTTTATTAGAATAGGAAAGGAAGGAGGGTTTCTAAAACCCTAGGAAACAAAAATATAGTGGTTGTGTTTAAGACGAATGCCCATGGACAACCAATTGTTGATTGGTATATCATGTTAGTCAACTGGAGTATATTAGAACATTATGGAATTGACTCCTGTCTTACTAATCCTATCTAGTTGGATGACTGGGCTGGATAGATGACCCATTGGGCATGTCCAGTCAATAGACTGGACTATTAGATGATTGATTGGGTTGATCTTTGGTAGCCTGAATGGGCTATCTAGTCAACTGATTGGGATATCCAATCATCCGATTGGAATATCCAATCATTTAATTGAGATAATCTTTGTCTGATCGACCGATTGGACTGGCTAGTTGACTAAATTGGATGATCTTAGATCATCCAAACTACTAGATTTTCTAGTTGTTTGATTGGTCAATTAGTTGATTTGACTTTCCAACTAGACAATTGGGCTAATATTTGTCTGATCGCTTGAGTGGGTTGGCTAGTCGGCCAATTTGGATGATCTCATCTCATTCAAATAACTAGATCTTACAATTGACTGACTGGTCTATCCATTCGGTTGACTGGACTTGTCAACTGATCAATTGGGATTCGAATTAGTCTATCAATGATCTAATTTATTGCATAAACCTTTTTCATAACCAATATATCTCTTTTTCATGATTATACTCCTCTTCAATGTGCATCCTATGTGTGTGACGTTCAAACTAAATCTATGACATCAGAGAAGATCCCAATTTAAACACGTCACACTAGGATAGGAAGAAAAAAATTAAAGGAAGTCAGAAAGAAACAACAATACCATACCTATCATGACAACTCAAGTAGAACACCCAGTATCACATACTTACCCTGAGAATATAGGCAGGTGTATAAGGTTTGTATAATGGAGTTTTGATATTATGTTTCAAGTTGTAAAACAAGGATAGTGAGACAAACATTGAGTAGAATACTAGAATACTGCATGGCAATATTTGAGCAAGCATATAAGCATTCATATATATCACATTTCAAGCAAGAAAGCCATAGTCATATATTTATTAAACCCCATACCTGATTTCATAGATGGCTAGGAGTTGATGGGATTGGTGAGTTGTGTTAGGGGCGTACCTATTGTAAGATCCCTAGTGTATATGAGCAGACTTGTGCAATTTCACGCTTGAATATGTACATGAAACCTTGTAATAAAACAATGTTGCTTAATATCTTTTGTTTAATGTTGAGACTATGTTGGTGCTTTTATCTAGTTATATGTTCATGTATTCTAAGCTTGTATGCTTCCACACTCACACTTTGATAATATCATGCTAGGGATGGACACCTAGGTCATATCACCATTGACTTTATAGTCATTTAGAGGTAGTATTTGGGTGATAAACGGTTTTGGGACAATATGATTATGGACATAGACAAGAATGATTACTCTTAGCATACATATGATCTCATGTCTAGGTCTTGAACCAAAAATCAAATGTCCTTTATCATACATTCTTAGGGAACAATTATAATTATTCATTTTCTCATTGTAGCAAACATAATAATTGGAATTTCCTTTATAAATAATCAAATCATTAATGAAGTATGTCTAGAACCAACATATGATTGGATCTCACGACATACTGCCAGTGGTCTCTCACTTGGACTAGAGACAATCCCTTACAAATCTAAGTAAATGTGTTCTAACATGACTATCATGCTTTTGTTATGAAAGTTCTTTCAGCATAAGATTAGCAATATTGAGTTGGTACTATGTAAATCCTCACATCTCCTTGATGTACAATCTCTTGTATAAGATGGTAATTCCATAAGATGTGTTTGTAAGATGTGATATGGGTTTGTTAGCTTGTACAGTGGCTCCACCTTTGTCCCAATAAATCTCTACCCCACATCAATATATGGAGCCACCTCTAGTTCAGTAATGAATTTCTTGATCAACTTCCTTTACTTCACTAGAGGAAACAATTTACTCAACCTCTATTAAGGAATCAACCATTGTCTCTTGCTTAGGACTTTTCTAGGTCACAACTCCACCACTGAGGCAAAATGCAAAACTTTATTGCTATGAATAATCATCTTTGTTGGCTTGGAAGCTTGTGTTATGTAACCCTTTACAACCAATGTTTCCCTACCACTATAAATAAGGAACATGTCTGCGGTTCTTCTCAAGTACTTAAGGATGTTATTTACAACAGTCCAATCACCTTCACTGAGATCTGACTGATACCTATTCTTCACCTGAGATGCCCAATTGTGTACATAATATTACATAAATGATAGATCCAACTACATATGTATTTGTAATCTTATTAATATGTGCTCTCTCTTAAGAATAGTTGGGACATTGATCTCTAGGAAAACTTATTCCATGATGCATGGGTAAGCTCTAGTTTTAAACACTTTCATGATGAAACTTTTTAGCACTTCATCAATATAAATACTTTAACTTAGACCAAGAAGACTTCTATATCTATCTCTATAGATCTTGATTCCTATAATATAGAATGATTCTCCTAAGTCATTCACAGAGAATTTGTTTCCCAACCATGCTTTAACAAATTATGGAGTTGGGAGTCGTTCTCCATCACTAGTATGTCATCTACATGAAATATGGGGGATACAATTATGCGCCCTCTAGCCTTCTTGTAAACACAAGGATCATATTCTTTTTGCAAAATTCCTTAACTATTTGACCATATCATCAAAATGAATATTCCAACTCTGAAATGTTTGCTTCAATCCATCCCTTTGTACCTTGCAAACTTTTTTGCCATCATTTGGAGTGATAAAACCTTTAGGTTGTGTCAAGTACACATCCTCAAGGAGATCCTTATTAACGAATGTAGTATTAACATCCAATTTTAGATATTATAGTGATGATAACCTACAATGGCAAGCATGATCCCTATGAATTTAATCATGGAAACCAATGAAAAAAATTCATCATAGGCAGTGCCTTGAACTTGTTTAAAAAAATTGAAACCAACTAGCCTTTGTAGATTTTTACATTACAATACATGTTGGGAATAAATGCTAATACTTCATAAATGGTATTTAATGAAATATCAATATGAATATCTTGAAATGTTCAAGAATATCATAAATGAAGAACAAACTTGGTAAAAGTATTAACTCTTTGATATGATCATTAAATGAGATACTTAAACCAAATGTTTAAGGACCTTGTGAGTAACTATGATAGTGTATCATAGAGAACTCATTATTAAGGCATAATGATGTCTAAATCAAAGAAGGAATCATACTCTAAATAGTAAGAGCATGATCATCAAACAAATAACTAATCTTCTAGAATTCTTATAAAGAACATGCTTTACACTAAATAAAGGTACAAATGAGATTGAGAATCACAAGTGTTTTGGAATCTCAAATTTCTTATGTAACATATACACCTCATATATCTAGTAGAAAACACCTTGAGCTTGATGGATAATGATATCCTACAAATTCAAAGAATTCCCCCTTTATTTGGAAGTATCGAATACATCCAGAATTCTGAGATTCATGGGTTTCACCCTTCAGGTGGACCAACCAAGGTCCATACCTTGTCGGTATACTTGGAGTTCGCCTCAAATCTCATGGCTTCTAGTCATTTCTCATTGTCTGATCCCTAATAGCCTCATTTTAGGTTATCAATTCATCATCATCAATGAATCATTTTATTGAGTCATGAGAAATCTAAATTTCTTTGTCTCAATATGTGTCCTACTTGGCCTTTGAAGTTCTTGTCTTATAGGAGGAACTTGAGATTCCACAAAAGTTTGTGATTCCTTTTGTTCTTTATCGACCTCCATATATAGGTTCAATGTTATCTTATTGGTCTTAAACTCCTTTGAGTTCCATCTTTGTTTATCTGATTCCTAGGGAAATAAAATTCTAGTATAGAAATACAGTAGTTCTAGCAACAAACATTTTTTTAGATGAATTATATAAGTAATATCCCTTGGTTTTCTTTGCATTTCCAAGAGAATGACATTTTTCATATTTGGGTCCAAGCTTTTTAGAAACCATTTTCTGACATAAACTTCACATCCCCAAACCTTCACAAAAGACATATTGGAATATTTTTTATTCCATATCTCATATGGTGTCATTGAACCGATTTAGAAGGTTCATGGTTACATGTAAATGATGTGGTTTCTAAGGCATATCCCAAAAGGAAATCTGAAGAGACGAAAAACTCATCATTGATCATATAATGTCCAACAGGGTCTGATTCCTTCTTTCTGATACATGATTATGTTATGGTGTTCCACTTTGAGTCCTTTGTGATATAATGCCACAACATTTTAGAAGGGTCCCAAACTCTATGGTTTTCTTTACCTCAATATGATCAAAAGGACTTTAAAATTCTTATCAAATTGATTTTGTACTTCATTGATGAATTCCTTGATCTTTTTAATGGATCATGGCTTGTGTTTCATTAGATACACATAGCCATATCTACTGACGTGATTAGTGAATGAGATGAAGTGTTGAGATACACATATGGAATTTGTGATTGAAGGTCCACATACATCAATATATATGAGCCATAATAAGTCACTTATTTGGACTGTTGGGAGTTCTCAAATAGGTCACTCAGGTGTAAATTAGGAGTTTTATATTTCATGCTCTATGCTATAATAATGAGAATTTTCATAGATGGATAATTGAAATATTGGATCATGGAATAAAATGTAGAATTTTCCAAGTTATCTTGTGAGGTAGGTATTAACTAAAGAATATTCCATATTTTTGTTGGAAGCCAATGTTTGACTAACTAATGTTTGGACTTCATTTTTGGCCCAGTGAGGGATAAAAGGAATTAATTCTTATCCTAAATTTTGATATTAAATAGAGCTTGGATGTGTACCATCTCAATATTTATCTAAGAGGGGTTTTTACCTAAAGAAAAAAACTGGTAGAAGATTCCCCCTTTCCCTGGACTTGGACTCGTATCCCGATTCATGGGCAAAGCTGAGGATAGGGGAATCACCCCAAATTTTGGGGATCTCCTTAGGAATATGGGTCTTCAAATGTATCTCCTCACTCAGTTCCTTTCTCCCTCTATTTACCCTTACATTCATTAACTAATATCCAGATCACCCTCCCAAACAATTCCCTGCAGTCTAACTGACTCTCTAAGAGATAGAGTCGGCCATTTCATGAATTATCTTCAGATACATATTTTATCTTTTCTATAGCATGTAAGCATTTGGAGAGTTGCAATCTCTACCCTTTTTCCTATTTATGTCGACAACCCATCTTCAAACCAAAGGTAGAATCTCTCCTAACTCTAAGCAACATGTTCATGGTAGAGTACCATCGCTTAGTCTTGTGTGTCTCACCTCCGTCTAGAGGGATGTCTTTCAAGAGTAGATGGCCAATCCTTGACTGCCCCAAGGAGCTTGCGAGCTCCTTGTATGGAATGAAACCTTAAGTAGATGCCCTGAAGTGCCTAAGTAAGCACCCTGAGTTCATATATATCAATCATTGATGTATATTTTAGCTCCACGGCGTATGATAGGTCTATGTATTTCCTGATCATAGTCTTCCCGATCTTGGCTTCAGCAACCAATGCCCATGGACTCATCAAGTTGGAACATGTTGGAAAAGAAACATGGATCCTTGCTTGTCCCTTAAAGGCCAGGAGAAGGAAATCAACTGTAACGCCACATCTCGCTATCACACAGAAAATGAGACGCCACACGAAAACATGTGGAAACACCATAAATCACATATTACTGAAAACACTGGATAATTAAAACTATTTGCGAAAAGCAGATAAAAGGGAACTATTACATCGAGATCCTCATCCTGTAAGGAAACATGTTATATAAATATTTACAAGCCTTGATACGTGTCCACAACCTATAGGATCCAACTGTCACATAGGCACAAAGAGTTCATTACATGTTTATACATACATAACGGGCCACATCAGGCCAGTAGTAGGATATATGAGCTACATCAGCTAAACATCGTAAAAAATCATTGAAACACCTCCGAGGACCTGAGAGTACAGGGATGACTCTTGGACTCTACTATAAAACAACCAAAATAGTAGCATATCCATCTCTTTCCTCCTACTGCTCTTCTTACTGCTCGACCGCAACCTCACGACCACCTCCACGTCTAGTATAATCACCTAAAAAGGTTGTAAACCAACGGGGTGAGACACACAGTTCCAGCGAGAAACATAACTCCTCGCCGAAACTATAAAACTTCAAGAAAAGTAGGTAAAGCATATAACTAATATCAATAGATCATAAGAGCAGCATCCTAAGCAGAACTTACTTTATGAACAATCTTACCAGATATCCAGGAGGCATATAACCAAGTATTTCTTTATGGAACATGATGGACAAGATAAGCTTTATAAGAGCTTATCACAAAGTATAAGGATCGTACAAATAGCTTCAAGGTATAACTAGATCAACTTATATAAGCAAGGCCTCAATCAATGTCCTGTGTTTTGTCTTAAGCAATATATTCTATACGGCTGGATTACGATTTATTATGCCCTGAGGAAGTGAGTCGTCCCACTCAAATCCAACCTTTGGCTGTGAAGCCCAAAACCAGTGCCATACAAGGTCATTGGGAGAGTCAGACTCCATGACCTCACCTCTTCGTGGTTAGTGTACGTTAACCAAAGCAGGACCGCAATCTCTTACTGGAGTGGCCTCAGCCACAGGGTTAGCTCACGCAGTCTACCCTTTTTATCGTGAGCCACACGCCTATTCACTGTGCTCATGAGCCATTAACGCATTCATGCTCCTTCACACTGAGCCATGGGCCTGATCACCATGCTCTTATACACATATTGAGTTCACAACCGTAGTTGCACTCTAATCCTCCTTTTTCGGCTAGGAGAAACCCCGCATATTCAACAATATGAACTCCAGGTAACCCCACAGGATAAACTTGTTTCACCATCACCTGCTACTGATGCTGATGGATCTATGGCCAGGGAAAATTACATGAAATGTTCCAATGTAATTAATTAGTATATTTTAAGTGGATTGTTGAGGCAACCAAGTTATAAAACATAACAACATTGAATTACATTATTACTGTCATTATCACATTATCATGGGATCTCAATCCCTCATCACAAAATGCCACTACCTCTCAAGGCTTACATCATCACCATGGGATAACAATCCCTTATCTTAACATCAGAGGATAACACCTCAACTAGGCAATCAACCTTTATCAGGTCAACAGACCTTTTCACATCATACTGGTGATACATGTTACCTTATCAACAAGGATTATCATCATCGAGTGTTATACAGAACACATACACCTCATAGCTCTTACCTGGCTATGAATTCATTTGATTCACTTGCATGGTTAGTATGCATATCAAGAGAGGTAACTGAATCACCAAACATAGATCTTTATGATTATCATGCTATTAGGGTTCAAGGTACATGATTGGAACAACATCCATGATCATAGCTACATGAAGCACAAAGTTGTATTTGTAGACAAATTACATTATTGTAATCAAACCACGAGCATTCATTATGCCCTTATCTTATGAACATTAACATGTGTCTTATCGTATTATGTAGCATCATCTTTAAGTATCAAACATATCATGGTTCACAACCTATCATCCATATTGCATCATCAACATAGGTGCAGTTTCAAGATAAAAGATCATCAACTTAGGTTTTCTGGGTTAAGCATAACCCTCACAGAAGATACCATCTACCCTTACTATAGGTGTGGCGGGTAGCACCATCCCTCACCCAAAGGGATATCGGGCAAGGTAACATCCCTCACTAAAATCTTATTAGCTTGGGCACTTAGCCACACATATCATCCCTCATCACATCATCATGTCGTGCACACTTGTTCAAGGGTCACGAGAAGACTAGGACCATTATTGTGCAACCTGATCCAAGGGGTGTATCGTGCACAAGGACACACTCACCTATAGGCCATGACCCTATCAGCCACTAGGGTTAGGTTACCTATCGGCCATCCTCATCACCATGTCGTCTATGGCCATACCGGCCATGGCCATGACGCCCAAGGTCATGTCGGCCAAGAGAAAACCCTAACGCCCAACAAGCTCTTCAAGACGTCCAAGGGATTCTATTTCCTACCACCATGTCGCCCAAGACACCATATCATCCAACTAGGGTTTGGGTCCACATATCAGCCAAGACTCAGCCCTTCAACTTGTAATGTACAAAGCACCATCCATGCTCAACACATGTATTGGCCTAGCTCTTAACTCTAGAGCTATCCAAGCTATCAAGAACCTATTCATGATGAGTAACCAACCAAAAGGAGACATGTGATGGGCAAGGTAGATCGGTCAAAGGGTAACACACCTCCAACACTCTAGGATGGAAGTTATCGAGCAGCATGTGGGCATCACATGACGGTCACCTACCATGGCACCCAGGGGCCTATCATCCAACTAGGGTAGGCACAACATATTGGTCAACACTAGGGCATCTATCTAGGGTTCATCACCCAAGCACCATATCGGGCAACAAGGTTAACACAACCCAACTAAGCATATCATCCATGACAAACCCTAGATGAGAGGTATCATGCAAAGCACCAAAAAGGGCATCGTGTAAGGGGACAAGAACCACATCATTTTGGTCATCTTCAACCTCAAGACTAGCATCATCAAACCCTATAAGATCAAGAGAGTTGGCTCACCTCTCAATAACCAAGTGAGAGGGGTTTTGCACAACCTCCGTCACATATCGGGCATAAAGGTAGGTCATCCATATCGGTCAACCCTTCAACCCCAACTAGGTCATCAACAACCAAAGGCTCACCTCTCAAATCCATGGTGAGAGTAGGGTATTTCCCAAGCAACTAGAATATAGACTAACCTCTAAACAACTAAGGAAGACAGGGGTTTTTCCTACACCACTAGAGCTGGAACTCACTTCTCAAAACCAAAGAGAGAAAGGGGTATTGCCCTAAAGAAAACCTTAAACTCATGGTTCGGCTACCAAGGTTAAGAACACATCAACAACATATCCATCATATATTTAACAAGATTAAAGGTACAAACTAGGGCAAGAAACATATCTAACAAGATGCATGGTCGATCAAGATGAAACATAACATGCAACAAGAAAAGGAAGTAGTATAGCTAGGGTTAGGAGTTATGTAACCCGCCTCAAGCTCCAAAGCTCCAAGCACCAAGGTTTAAGCTCTTAGCTCCAAAGTACCCCACCTTCGGACACCACAAGAAGAGAAGCAAAGCTCATAATCACCATGGCCGAAGAACAAGCAAGAAGGAGAAGAAGGTCTAAGGAGAGAGAGGAGATGCTTACTAAGGAAGCAAGACCCTTCTAGGGTTCGGCCACCACCTACAGGAAGAAGAAGAAGAAGAAATACTCCACCAAGGAGATCGACCACCAAGCTTGCTCTACCAAGGGAAGGTGTATCGGCCACCAAAGGAGAAAGGAGCAACTAAAGGAACTAAAGAGCTAAGCAACTAAAGAGAGGGTTGTATATATACAAGAGGGTCTATGGGGAGCCCACCTTGGTGTTGCTCCACATGTGCATGTCCAAGGCACCACTTGCCCAAAGCCACGCCACCTTGCTAAACCACATGCACATGTCATGCCACCAACTAACAAAGGATCGACCACTTGTCCAAGGTATGGTGACACAACCAAGGCAAGGTCAAAGTGGTCACCTTGGGTGACACAGCCCACTAGGCAACACACCCCATCTGAGCGACACACCCCATCTGGGTGACACAGGTCACCAAGGTGCTCTTTGCACGACACAAGGCCTCAACAAGGCAAAACAAAGTAAAGTAAAGCCCATCAAAGCTCATCAAGGCCCAAAACTACTCAAGCAACAAGACCAACTCATCCTCTCAACCCTAGAGGATGAAAGGAGAGAGGAAACATCTCTCAAGGTGACAAACTTGCACATCAACCCTAAAACTTGGGTTATTTGCAAGTTGCACCTCCAATTCTCAACAAAGCACAAATGAACCCTAATCACCATTTTAGGTGATTAGCAAGCATCTAAACACAATGTTTAGGAAAAGCAAACAGGGTAAGCCCAAAATGAAGGTCAGGGTCCTTACAAGCCATAAACCCCTACAAAAGGATTTCGCCCCCAAAATCCAAAGAGAAAAGCGAGGGGTACTTCCTCCACATCTCTTCCTCGATCTCTCATGTGGCTTCCTCAATGCCACAATGATGCCAAAGAACTTTCACAAGCACCAGGTCCTTCCTTTTCAACTTCTTCACACGTTTGTCAAGAATCATCATTGGGCCTTCCTTGTAGGTCACATATTCATTAAGCTCAACCTCAACTGGCTGTATCACTGTCCCTGTATCTGGATGACTTTTCTTCAGCATACTGACATGGAACACCGGATGTAACCTATGCAACTCTGATGGCAGCTCTAACTTATAAGCTACCTTGCCAACACGTGTTATTACCGGATTTGGCCCCATATACCTGGGTGCCAGCTTGCCTTTCTGGCCAAACCTTAGCACGCGTTTCCATGGTGAGACCTTGAGATACACCTTGTCTCCCACATGGAACTCTAAAGGTCATCGATGATTATCTACATATGACTTCAGTATGTCCTATGCCACTTTCAACTATTGTTGTATCACTTTGATCTTCTTTGTTGTCTGTTGTACTAGCTCAGGATCCAAAAGATAATACTCACCAGACTCATACCAACATAGAGGAGATATGCACTTCCTGCCATATAAAGCCTCATAAGGAGCCATGTCGATGCTCCACTGGTAACTATTGTTGTAGGCAAACTCTATCAAACTAAGATGCATGTCCCAACTGCCTAGGAACTACAGAACACACACTCGGAGAAGATCCTCTAAAGTCTGAATAATCCTTTCAGACTGTCCATCTGTCTGTGGGTGGTATGCGGTACTGAACCTCAACTGCATCCTCGACGCTTTGTGCAACTGTTCCCAAAAACGACTTGTGAACTAGGGTCCTCTGTCAGAGACTATCATTGTGGGTACACCATGCAAACACACTATCTCATCTACATACACCTGAGAAAGCTTCTCTATTGTATGTGTTGTCTTCACATGTATGAAATGAGTAGACTTTGTCAATCTTTCCACTATCACCCAAATGGAATCATGATTCTTAGCTGTCCTCGGCATACCAACTATGAAATCCATGGTTATATGATCCCATTTCCACCGCGGTATCATCATGGGTTGCAATGTACCTGCCGACTTTTGATGCTCAGCCTTGACTTTCCAGCATATCACACACCTAGCCACAAACTCGGCTACATCTCTCTTCAAGCCAGGCCACCAATATAGGTCCTTCAGATTATGATACATCTTGGTGACGCATGGATGCATAGCATACATCGATGTGTGTGCTTCCTAAAGTACTAGCTTTCTTAGATCATCAACATTGGGGATCACCATCCTACCATGATAGCAAACTAGTCCATCCTCAGACTCATGGAACCCATCACGCTTTTTGCTGCCAAACTCTGATTTGATTAACTGAACTGAAGCATTTGCCTGCTGTGCGTCTTTAATCTACTGTCTCAATGTAGGCTTTACTTGAATCTGTGCCAGAAATCTTGCCAATAAGGAGACTTCCAACCGTACATTCATCTGTCACAAAAAGACAAACATATCTCGCCTATGGCATACCAAGGAACTCAATTGTGCCTTCTTCATAGGAAGAGAAGAAGACTTCCTGCTAAGTGCATCAGCTACTACGTTCACCTTACTAGGATGATACTCAATGGTGCAATCGTAATCATTGATCAGCTCCATCCAGTGACATTGTCGCATGTTTAGCTCACTTTGCGAGAAGATGTACTTCAGGTTCTTGTAATCTATAAAGATCTAACACACTTCCCCATAAAGATAGTGTCTCCAAATCTTTAATGCATGGACCACCGCTGCCAGCTCCAAGTCATGTGTCAGATAATTCTCCTCATGTTTCTTAAGTAGTCACGAAGCAAAAGAAACCACATGATCTTCCTGCATCAACACACATCCTAGGCCTTTCTTGGAAGCATCACAGAATACCACATAGCCTTTCCCAGGCTCTGGCAGCACCAACATTGGAGCACTAGTCAGCTTCTCCTTCAAACTTTGGAAAGCTTGCTGATAATGATCATCTCAAACAAAAGGTACATCCTTCCTGGTAAATTTTGTTAATGGCAACGTGATCACACTGAAGTTCCTTATAAACCTCTGATAGTATCCTGCTAAACCCAGAAAACTAAGAACTTTTGTCGGCGTCTTTGGTTGCTCCCAAACTGTAACTGACTCCACCTTCTTAGGGTCCACTCTGACTCCTTCTGTAGATATCACATGGCCCAAAAAAGTTACTTCTTCCAACCAGAACTCACACTTGCTAAACTTGGCATACAACTGATGTTGGTGTAGAAGAGTCAACGCGTGTCGAAGATGTTGTTCATGCTCATGACTATCCTGACTATATATCAGGATGTCATCTATAAAAACTACAACAAACTGATCTAGAAACTAACGGAACACTCTATTCACCAGATCCATGAAAGCAGCAGGCGCATTGGTTAGCCCAAATGGCATAACCACAAACTCAAAGTGACCATACCTCATCCTAAAAGCTGACTTTGGTATGTCATCCGCCTTAATCCTCAACTGATGATATCCATACCATAGATCGAACTTTGAGAATAGTGTAGCGTCATGCAACTAATCAAACAAATCATCTATCCTCAGTAACGGGTACTTGTTCTTGATCGTAACTTTGTTCAACTGTCGGTAATCTATGCACAAACACATCGATCCATCCTTCTTCTTTACAAACAAGACCACAACACCCCACGGCGATGTGCTCGGTCTGATGAAACCTTTATCTAGCAACTCCTGTAACTGCTTCTTTTGTTCTGCCATCTCAACTGGATCCATCTTGTACGGTGTCTGGGAAACTGGTTGTGTCCCTGGCACTAGATTTATCTTAAAGTCAATCTCTTGAGGTGGGGGAACACCGGGAAACTCATCGGGAAACACATCCGCAAACTCTCAGATAACAGGAACCTCCTCAAGGCTAGGACCTTTTGCCTTGTTATCCACAACATGAGCTAAGAATGCCTTACATCCTTGCCGCAATAACTTCTCTGCCACCATAGCTGACACTAAACATGTCGGAAGGATCTTTCTATCTCCCTAGAAGATCCACTTCTCACTATCATCATCAAACACTGCTTGCTTGGAACCACAGTCCAACACAACCTTATACTTTTCTATGGTATCCATCCCAAGGATCACATCAAATCCATGCATATCAAGTGGTATAAGATCCACTTGTATACTGTGTCTCAAAAAAGATTGAACACAGGACGGACACACCTCTTGAAGCATCAAGGAACCATCAAGAGGGGTTTCTAACAACAAGTTATCCTTCTTACAGCTAACAGGTAAAGGATAGCTATCATGCATAGTACGTGCGATAAAAGAGTGTGTAGAACCTGGATCAACCAGAACTTATATAAAGCAAGAAGAAGACAAATCAGAATGAAATAACTCCATCTGACCTACCACCACTCGCGAGTTGACTATCGCCTTTGGCTGACTCATAGCATAGAATCGAGCCATTGCTTACTGTCCACATCCTCTGCTTCCTTGGCCAGACGATCCCTCTTGTGACGCTTGACCGCGTCCTCACCCTCTGTTACTACTAGATTATTGTCTATCTGACCCTTGTTGATTCTACCTTGGTTGTTGCATCACTTTGACATCTTTCCTTGGGCAATTCGATCTCAAATGCCCGGTTTGTCCACAGAGATAGCATGACCTGTCCCCTAACTGTGACCTAGATGGCCCTGTCACTACTACTGAGGTTGTGTTGTAAGCTCTGGATGGCAAAAATCCACACACTCTTCCCTTACTCAGAGACCACTATGATGGTGTACTAGAACCTTGCCTCACAAAAGGTGTAGAAAACCTCAGCTTCTTATGGCTATCAAATCTTTGTTTCTGAAACTGAGCAGGCCTTTTCTTGGTCGTAGTCTCTCTCTTCTCTCGGGCTGACTATTCAATCCTTTGGACATACTCCAAACATGTGGCAAACCGCTCTCAATTCTCCAAAGCAGCTGTAGGTGTTGACAGCTCGGCACTCAAACCTTTCTCAAACCGTCTGATTCTCTCATCATCTGTTGCCTCCGTGTGAGGACAAAACCTCAATAGGTCCATAAACTTGGCTTCATACTCGATGATGCTCATAGATCCTTGGCACAGATGCTCAAATTGGTTGATCTTCTCGTCCAGATATGTCTTCCAGAAGTATCTGCTGACGAACTCCCACTAGAAAACCTCCCAACATATCACCTCACCAGGTCGCTTCTCCTCTTTGATGGCCCACCAGTGGCCAGCACAACCTTTTAGAAGGTAGACAGTGTGCTTAACTTTGTCTTCTTCGGGGATGTCGAGGATCCGAAAGGCCTTCTCGAGACCTATCAGCCATAGAATTGCATCCGCTGGATTAGCCATTCTAGCATAATCTGAAGCTCCAACTCGGTGAAGCTGCTCAAAGGTCTTCCCAATACCCGAAGATTCACCATGGGGAGCCTGTGCTCTTAGCGGAGGCACTGGCAATCTATCCACCATGTGATCCATTGTAGCCATCAACTGCCCCATAAGCTACTAATAGGAAGGGTTTTCAAGAATGGATGGGTTAAGTTGGGGGACCTCAGGCACCCGATCTTCATGTTCCTGCACTCATGCTCCATCAATAGATGCAGCATCACTACCCTCAACAACATGTTCTTCATGTAACCCCACAAGATAAACTTGTTTCACCATCACCTGCTACTGACGATGATGGATCTATGGCCAGGGCAAATTACATGAAATGTTCCACTGTAATTAATTAGTATATTTTAAGTGGATTGTTGAGGCAACCAAGTTATAAAACATAACAAAATTGAATTACATTATTACTGTCATTATCACATTATCATGGGATCTCAATCCCTCATCACATAATGCCACTGCCTCTCAAGGCTTACATCATCACCATAGGATATCAATCCCTTATCTCAACATCAAAGGATAACACCTCAACTAGGCAATCAGCCTTTATCAGGTCAACAGACCTTTTCACATCATATGGGTGATACATGTTACCTTATCAACAAGGATTATCATCATCAAGTGTTATACAAAACACATACACCTCATAGCTCTTACCTAGCTATGAATTGATTTGATTCACCTACATGGTTAGTATGCATATCAAGAGAGGTAACTGAATCACCAAACATAGATCTTTATGATTATCATGCTATTAGGGTTGAAGGTACATGATTGGAACAACATCCATGATCATAGATACATGAAGTGCAAAGTTGTATCTGTAGAAAAATTACATTATTGTAATCAAACCACAAGCATTCATTATGACCTTATCTTATGAATATAAATATGTGTCTTATCATATTATGTAGCATCATCTTTAAGTATCAAACATATCACAGTTCACAACCTATCATCCATATTGCATAATCAACATAGGTGTGGTTTCAAGATAACAGATCATCAACTTAGTTTTTCCGGGTTAAGCATAACCATCACCGAAGATACCATCTACCCTTACTATAGGTGTGGCGGGTAGTGCCATCCCTCACCCAAAGGGATATGGGGCAAGGTAACATCCCTCACTAAAAGCCTATCAACTAGGGCACTTAGCCACACATATCATCCCTCATCACATCATCATGTCATGCACACTTATTCAAGGGTCACGAGAAGACCAGGACCAGTATCGTGCAACCTAATCCAAGGGGTGTATCATGCACAAGGACACACTCACCTATTGGTCATGACCCTATCGGCCACTAGGGTTAGGTTACCTATCGACCATCCTCATCACCATGTGGTCTATGGACATACTGGCTAAGGCCATGATGCCCAAGGTCATGTCAGCCAAGAGCAAACCCTAACGCCCAACAAGCTCTTCAAGACGTCCAAGGGATTCTACTGCCTTCCCCCATGTCGCCCAAGACACCCTATCTTCCAGATAGGGTTTGGGCCCACATATCGGCCAAGACTCATCCCTTCAACTTGTAACGTCCAAAGCACCATCCATGCTCAACACATGTATCGGCCTAGCTCTTAACTCTAGAGATATCCAAGCTATCAAGCACCTATTCATGATGAGTAACCGACCAAAAGGAGACATGTGATGGGCAAGGTAGATCGGTTAAAGGGTAACACACCTCCGACACTCTAGGATGGATGTTATCAGGAAGCATGTGGGCATCACATGATGGTCACCTACTATGGCGCCCAGGGGCCTATCATCCAAATAGGGTAGGCACAACATATTGGTCAACACTAGGGCACCTATCTAGGGTTCATCACCCAAGCACCATATCGGGAAACAAGGTTAACACAACCCAACTAAGAATATCGTCCAAGACAAACCCTAGATGAGAGGTATCGTGCAAAGAACCAAAAAGGGTATCATGCAACGACACAAGAACCACATTGGTTTGGTCATCTTCAACCTCAAGACCAACATCATCAAACCCTATAAGATCAAGAGAGTTGGCTCACCTATCAACAACCAAGTGAGAGGGGTTTTGCACAACCTACGTCACATATCAGGCATCAAGGTAGGTCATCCATATCGGTTGACCCTTCAACCCCAACTAGGTCATCAACAACCAAAGGCTCACCTCTCAAATCCATGGTGAGAGTAGGGTATGTTGGGTTTTAGAGGGAGGTAGAGAAGGCAGCGGAAACAAAAATTTTCTCCTCCCAAACCCAGAATAAAGGAATCGCATCAACATCTATACAATAGGAAGGATGGTTTGTAAAGACATACCTTATATCAAGGCTTTCTCGGTGACATTACCTCGCGGCTTTGCGTGGTCTTCACCTCCGGTCTTGGACAGTGTCTATGCAGCTCTTGGTCTCAATGGGACTATCGGGATTGACAGTTGTCCTCTGAGCGGTATAAATCTCCCGCCTCTGAAGTAGTCCACACGGACCACCTGGACTCTGATCTCCTTGTCCCACAAGGAATTAGAAGGAGTCGCACCCTCCTATCAGTGCACTAGCCACCAACACACTCTCCTGCCACCAGTCGCTTTTCTACAATTATCTTTCCCTTGTTGTGCCTCCCTTATCGGGTAGCACTTGCTCGGGCTCTCTCGGTTACCACAACCAGAGAGAATGAAAACTTTGTAGAGCAACTGGTGTTCTAAGTTGTTATTCCTGAGAAGCCCCCAATACCTCTATATATATAGGAGGGTCATGGGACAGGGTTCTCTACCCCGGGAAATGTGTTTGATATCTCCATATCATGACTAATGAGATTATATCATCAACCAACACCACAATCTAGTCTTGTGTGTCATTGTTGTCTATCTACCTTCCATAATGACATCTGAATAGGGACATAATAAGAATGTACAAACTCTTAGCATTTGTATGATCTCATTGTTCAGGTCCTCAACCTGAAAGCATACTTCATTGAGTACTGTCATTCTCTAGACATTCAATCTATTTTTTCATTATCTCATATGACTAAACCAGAAAGAATTGGAAGCTTGCCTTTGATGTTTATCAAATAAATCTTAATGTATCCCACCAATCATTCCATGATTGGATCTCAGGGCATACATACCAACAGGGTATTGCCCAAGCAACTAGAATATAGACTCACCTCTGAACGACTAAGGAAGAGAGGGGTTCTGCCTACACCACTAGAGCTCGAAATCACTTCTCAAAACCAAAGAGAGAAAGGGGTATTACCCCAAAGGAAACCTTAAACTCATGGTTCGACTACCAAGGTCAAGAACACATCAACAACATATCCATCATATATTTAACAAGATTAAAGGTACAAACTAGGGCAAGAAGCATATCTAACAAGATGCATGGCCGATCAAGATGAAACATAACATGAAACAAGAAAAGGAGTTATGTAACCCGCCTCAAGCTCCAAATCAACCCACCTTCGTCCACCTTAAGAAGAGAAGCAAAGCTCATAACGACCATGGCCGAAGAACAAGCAAGAAGGAGAAGAAGGTACTAAGGAGAGAGAGGATATTCTTACCAAGGAAGCAAGACCCTTCTAGGGTTCGGCCACCACCTAGAGGAAGAAGAAGAAGAAAGACTCCACCAAGGAGATCGAACACCAAGCTTGCTCTACCAAGGGAAGGTGTATCTGCCACCAAAGGAGAAAGGAGAAACTAAAGGAACTAAAGAGCTAAGCAACTAAAGAGAGGGTTGTTTATATACAAGAGGGTCTATGGGGCAGCCACCTTGGTGTTGCTCCACATGTGCATGTCCAAGGAACCACTTGTCCAAAGCCACACCACCTTGCTAAACCACATGCACATGTCATGCCACCAACTAACAAAGGATCATCCACTTGTCCAAGGTATGGTGACACAACCAAGGCAAGGTCAAAGTGTTCACCCTGGGCGACACAGCCCACTGGGTGACACACCCCATATGGGTGACACACCCCATATGGGCGACACAGGTCACCAAGGTGCTCTTTGCACAACACAAGGCCTCAACAAGGCAAAACAAAGTAAAGCAAATCCCATCAAAGCTCATCAAGGCCCAAAACTACTCAAGCAACAAGCCCAACTCATCCTCTCAACCCTAGAGGATGCAAGGAGAGAGGAAACATCTCTCAAGGTGAAAAACTTGCACATCAACCCTAAAACTTGGGTTATTAGCAAGTTGCACCTCCAACTCTCAAAAAAGCACAAACGAACCCTAATCACCATTTCAGGTGATTAGCAAGCATCTAAACACAAGGTTTAGGCAAAGCAAATAGGTTAAGCCCAAAACGAAGGCCAGGGTTCTTACATCAACCCTCCCATTGACACTCCTCCATGGTGGGATCAATCCTTTTGTGAGAAAGAAGATGATCCATGAGAAAATTATCAAGAGGCACCTAGATGTGTATTCAATGTGCAAGAACTTGAGGGTCATTTCTATGATCCCGAACCAAGCTCGAGCCTTAGTATAAGTAGGATTTTACTTACAACATTTCAAGTTTTCATTAGTTCAATTAAGTTCAAAAAATGCAATAAATATAGAAAGTAACCATAACTCTAGTTATAGAGAAACCATATACCAAATTGATCATGTAAACATGGAGATTTCAAATGAAAACAATTAGATTGTCATCTTGATTTACTTAGCATCTATTGATGCATGAACTTAAGGAATTGTGAATGTTCACCAAGGAGAGTGCAAGAATCTACAAGGAAATGATGAAAATGTGGAATGATGGCCATATGAGAAGAAAAGATATCAAAGAGGAGTGATGATTAATGATGTTATTGGCTAAAATGAGTTCACATGTGGAATTAGGCATGCAATCCACTACTCTCCATTCATTTACCAAGCATAGAGGTTAGGTTTTCTGGAAACAACATGACTCCACGGGGTTGGGGTCATGCCTCCCCCATATGTCCTTTTCCCATTTTTGGGTTGACCCACCCCACGTTGGAACACCATCCCTAAGAGTGAGTTTAGGGTTGAGGAAATAAGAGGTAAATCACCATGTTGGTGTTTTCCCAAACACACAAGGGTGGTTGTAGAGTTCCAATAGAGAGGTGAAGTGATATTAGAAAAGATAGTTTCTAATTCTTGTACCAATTGGAGAATGCAATTGAACAACACTCTACAAATGTAGCCACTAGGGGTGGTTGTAGATTTCCAATAGAGAGGTGAAGTGATATTGGAAAAGATAGTTTCTAATTCTTGTACCAATTGGAGAATGCAATTGAACAACACTCTACAAATGTAGCCAGTAATATCTTTTTATCTTTCTCATTGACCAAAACATCAACTTAATCTCTTGTTTGTAATTATTAAATGAATATTCCATGCCAACTTTGTATATGATGTCAATTACCAACATACTGTTAACTATAAATTCAAGCCTTTCATCCCCCCTTATATATATCTCAGATGCCCTTCCTTCATTTTCAAAGGCTAAAATGAAGCCAGATTTAACAAGGATGAATAAGTAACAGTTATGATAGATGCCAAGATACTAAGAGCCAATGAACTTCTGGCTCTTTGTACTGATGAAAAGGGGTCATGTCACCTCTTGTAATGGAAAGAGGCAATGGAAAAGATGAATTGGGGTGCCAAAAAGCGTCAGTAAATGGGCATGGTTCAAAAAACTATTCGGCCTGCTAAATTTTATTGAATCGAGTTTTCAACATACTAGATGTCATGAAGCCATTCCATTTGATGAAATACTTTTTCATTCATATGATAAAACCTTTTGCAGACAACCTACCTTTTTAGGTTTTGTACATTACCATCCAAAACTTTGCAAAACATGATGCAAATGATGAGTGACATGAGTAAAACTAATCTAGAACCTACAATGAAAAGGTGATGAATGTGCAAAAATTTACCCAAGTAATTGTGATAGGTATTTGTGAATCTAGACACATGACTTAGGTCTTTTTATTGGTATTTAGTGTGACGATGCAATCGCGAAAACAAGATCAACAAATGCAGAAGCGATTAACTAGCAGCGGAATTATTAAAAATCACTAAAAATTAAAACTTTTTGTAAAGATATCTTTAAACGATAAAACTCATTCATAAGGAAACATAATAAGTTGTTTACAACATGATTCATCATTACATATCTGTAAAATTACATCTCGAGTGATTACCACATCAATTGATCTGTTACCTGTACAAAGCAAGATACAAAAATCTCGAGGTATTAAGCCAAAATCTCAGATCTACTTTAAACATCTACTGACTCCTAGGACCTGAGAGTACAGAGACGACACATAGGACATTCTATCTACAAGACTTGATAGACAGTGTCTCCACCAGAGAATCACTGTTGTTCCTGGTATTGTTGCTGCTGCTGCTCACCCACTTATGGGTTCCTTCATCCACGACGTCTACCTAAATAGTCGAATCCCACGGGGGTGAAACAATTTGAATAATTGTCCCAATGAGAGTTATAACTCTCCGCCAGAAGCTTTGTTATTGCAATAAAGGAGTAACAATAAGCAGTAAAACTATAATCATTCAACAGCAGGTTTAATTTTAAGTAAAGCAACATTCTCTTAGGCAATCATTTCAATTATAACTTAATTGAATATCAAGGCATATCTCAATAAGGTATATGAAGAACATGTATACTAGTTATTTAACTAGAATATTCTAAACAATGTATCATCAATCATTGTTTCTCGTAGTTCAACCTAAGCAGTTATGCTACACTGCTAATTACATTTTACAAACATTATTATGCCCTGAGGAGATGAGTTACACCTCTCATACTCCAACCGACCATTATGAAATTGCAATCGGTACCATACATAGGTCATCAGAAGAGCCGAATTCCTATGACCACATCCTCCTAAGTCAGTGTGAGGACCAACATGCAGGACATCTCGTATCTCTGCTATAATAACTTTCTAGGGTATTCTGGAAACTTTGCTATTTAGAGTTACAGTGGCATTCTGTACTCTCTTCCCCATCGAGGGATTTCTTGTTTATCTCACACCGATGCGGCATTAACAACATCATCGGGAGATTAGTGATATATCATCCCGACATAAACATGTAATGAAGGGATGAGAGATTTAAAGTACATCTCACATCAATCCCTACATTAGGAGGTAAGGATATTTGCGTCCATAACCCCAACATACTCAAAAGTATGTTCTCCAGGAGTTCCCTTAGGAAAACCTATTTCACCATCATTAAACTACTGACAATGATGGATCTATGATCAGGGCTCTACATGATATCATTATACTTGACTATTTAAGTACATTATAGCATTCTTTTAACATCAGGTATGTTTTCAAACACAAACCATTAAAACAATTGCTATAAAGAAGGAGTACTAATTATATCAAATTCATTTCACCTCAGTTACCATTGGGATATCAATCCCTAACCATCTCATCATTATGATTCAAAAATAGGGGTGTTCAAACCCTTAGATCATCATGACACTTGTTACCATGTGACATATAGTCATCCAGTCATTTAACAACATGACTTTGATTGTAACAATACATATGGTCTTCATGGCTCATACAACATATCCATCTCAAAAGTTACCTTTTTTAATAGGCAACATAACATATCATTGTTTTCAAAGCTTAAAGAATACTTTCAATGAATATGGCATCATAACCCTTACCTGCCTATGATTATCTCTTGGTAACAACCTGCATGACTAATATAATTGAAAACATGCACATTATATCTGTATTCGCACAATACAAATTCTTTTCAAATTAATCATAGAACACCACGGCCGTGCTATCTTGCACGGTTGGGCAAGATTAAGCCACCATAGTCGTGCTTCATTACACGGTCGTGCCACAGACAGAATACCACGACCGTGTCACATCACCACGACTGGTTTTTAGGGTTAGGTGTCCTTTTAATCTAATTAGGGTTATTCAACCCCTTTAACTTATAAGGCATAATGATTACTCACTCCATAATCCAGTATAGAGTATCATGCTTAAAAGCACAACCCAAAAATTAGGGTTTACTATTCATTTCATCACATCACCCTAGATTAGGGTTTACTATTCACATTACATGTTATTACTCTAGAATTAGGGTTTAGTATTCACATTACATGATATTGAGGTCATACCATCATCATGTATGAGGAATACTTCCATAAATGCCTTCAATTAAGTTAAGATTCATTAATCACCATAATTAGGGTTTCCATGATCTCACTATGAAGGATCATACCCTAATTATGTGTATTCATACATGTTGAAAGTATATTACTTGATTTTCATACATATAGGGAGTCTTCTCTCTCCTATAACTATTGGATGATGTTTACATCACTCTTAGATAGGTTAATTCAAATCAACCTTGATAACATAAGTCATGTCATCACCATTATGGTCATTAAGGTTTGCTTGATCAAGGGGGTATTAATCACACTATCCCATCAAGGGTACTTTTGTAATGTTTCCCATTGACCTTATCATGCATCAACCCACTAATTACTTGGTCCCTTAACCACTTTAGGTATCTATAAGGTTTAGGTTAAACAACTACTAAACCATCTTAACCACTAAGGCATCAAACATTCTTAACCTTTTTAAACCCCAAACGGTTTTGCACTTTTAACCCCCAAACGGTTTTGAAACCGTTTGGTGGTGTTGACCGTTTGGTCCCTTTGACTTTTTGAAACCGCATGGCAAGGTACACCTTCAAGACCGTTTACCCTAGGTGAGATGAAGACCGTTTGGTCTTGTTGACCATTTGGCCAACTTTGACTTTGAAACCGCATGGGCAAATTGATCTTGAAAGTGCATGGTCACCAAAAGGTTTGGGATCGTTTGGTCCCAAACGGTCTTGAGACCATTTGGACCCAAACGGTCTTGAGACCGTTTGGTCCAAACAGCCTCAAAACCGCATGGACCAAAAAGTGTGTCAATTCTTCCAATTGAGCTAGGGTTTCCAAGGTTGACCCCTCAATCGTTCAAGTAAAGGTTAGCCACTTATCAATTGAGTCAATTAGGTCATCCCTTAACTGATTTGATCCTCAATTGACCCTCAATTGATCACCAATTAGGGTTTGGATTGATTGGACTAGGGTTTGGAATTGATCACCCTTCAACATGTATCAACATGAGTCTAATTGACCTTGAGACCATTGAACCATCATTCAATTGGGTCACGACCTGACCCCAAACGGTTTTGGGATCGTTTGGTCATCCTCCAAATGGTCTTGAGACCGTTTTCTCAAGTCAACACCAAAATCTAACTCAACTTATTAAGGTTTGGTTCATTGATTTGATCATTAGGTCACTAATCGATTATACTTCAACTTGTTGGCTTTCAATCTTCAACCACATAACCATGGTCAACCCTAGACCTCCCAACGGTCTTGGGTGACCCCCAAATGGTCTTGAGACCGTTTGGGTGATCCCCAAATGGTTTTGAAACCGTTTGGGCCACTCAACCCAAACTTCAACATGATTGCATCATTGAAATCAACAATAAACCCGATTAGGGTTTAGGTGACTAATGAACCCTCAATTGGTGATTTACTTGGAATTAGATGATGATTTTTGGTGGGTGATTAGTCCATAATGTGTACAACAGATATCCAAATGGTCAATGCCTGCTCAACCCATCCAAATGATCTTGGACCGGTTGCTTCCCAAATGTTCTTGTGAAACCGTTTGCTCTTCAAACGGTTTTGAAACTGTTTGCTTTCAAACGGTTTGCAAACCGTTTGTGCAAGAGGTGGGAGACCGTTTGCTAAAGCAAAATTAGGATAAGCATAGATATTAATGCCATCATCTTATACCTCAAGAACAGGGGCAGTTCTTCATGGAATTGTTTGCAAGAACACTTAGAAGTGTGTAAAGAAGAAGAACAAGCAACAATTGTAGGAAAAGAAGATGCACTTAACAAAGTTAAAGGTTTGGAGTTATAAAACACGCCTTAAGATCTGATCTAGAGCTATAAGATAGATCCATTGCTACCATGGCTAAGTTGTTTGGCATCTTGGTGCACATATCTGATTGGCAAAGAGATGAAGATGATATTGCTGGCATCCTAGTTTTGATTGAAGATTTCACTGAAGATGTTCCACAATTTCTGTCTCTCACATATGGCTTACGTCGTTTTAATATACAGCTGCATACGGTTTCTAGGGCCCCAGTTGGATCCGCGGATTTTCATAGAACTGAGACGGGTGTCGAGTTGGACATTCCTTTATCGGCCTTGATGACGACGAAGGAAGCACATGCTGAAAGTTTGGTTATCCCTTCACCGCCACCAATGACGGTTCCTATAGTGGAGGAAATGAGGAGCGATAGAGATGAACAACAGCTGTCCATACATGAGACTCGGTCGCTAAGAAGATTTGTGTTGGACGAGAATGGGGGTAAAAGACCTATCAGACACCATACCCTGGAGGACTTCTTAGAGCTTGATTTGGATGTGGATCGACGGCATAGAAGAATGGAGAAATATCATTATAACACCAGAGGTCGGGGTGTTAGTCCCAATTGGAGGAGCTTTAATGAGACAAGGCGTAGAAGTCCTAGAGACCGATCCAGGCGCAGAGGATCTGAAGGCGATGCATCATGGTATGGGGATGAAAGTGATGAGGAGGATAGGCGGTACAGCCATTGAGGTGACGTCGACCTTGAGGTGTTTTTCCTTGATTATATGGATCTGAATTCTTTAGTTTGGAACATCAGAGGAGCAGCGAACAATCCCACCCATAGAGTCTTACGCAGGTTGTGTGGCCGGTATAGGCCTCCTGTTGTTTGTCTTTTTGAGCCCTTCGTTCAT
Source organism: Alisma plantago-aquatica (assembly GCA_963693085.1). Lineage (NCBI taxonomy): Eukaryota > Viridiplantae > Streptophyta > Magnoliopsida > Alismatales > Alismataceae > Alisma > Alisma plantago-aquatica. Next base: position 1,153,084,508 of record OY856411.1, read on the forward strand.
GCTGAAAAGGTGGAGGAGCTCCTAGATGTTGTCAATCTTGACTGGGTTGCGGACAACCAGAATGATGGAGGAAAGGTTTGGTTCTTTGTGGATATCGCAATGAACCCGGTGGTGTTCAGATTACACAGGCAACATTTGACAGTGTGTTTGAATGTGACGGACGGATCATACATTTTCTTCACAGCCGTATATGCCAGCTGTAACCCGACGAAAAGAAGGATTTTATGGGATGATCTTGTGGTTCTGTCAGAGGGCATAGGGGAGTCGAGATGGTTGATTGCGTGAGATCTCAATGTGATCTATTTTCTTCATGAGAAGAGGGGAGGACTGCCGACCACTTTCCAGGAGATGATGGACCTGAACACCTATATTTCTGATATTAATTTGATTGAACCACCCTTTGAAGGAAGCCAATTCACTTGGGTAAACAAGCAGATGGGATCACCCACCATTTGGTAGAGGCTTGACAGAGTGCTGATGAACGACCCTTGGAGGGAGGCTTGTCCCTCAACTTCTTCGTTTTACCTCACCCGCTTCCGCATATTGGACCACTACCCAATCCTCATCAGGACTGGGCGGTAGACGCCCAAGAAGAGAACTCCACATTTTAGCTTTAGATCTGTATGGTTACAAGATGAGAGATGCTTGAAGATTATTGAAGATGTGTGGTCGGTACCAGAGGTGGGACATCCATCCTTTTGCTTTTATAGAAAGCTCAAGCGAGTTAGAGAGGCGCTGAAGGTATGGAGCAAGTCGATGTTTGGAAACATTGCACAACGTATTCGTGACTTGGAAGATGTAGTCTTCACTACACATGTTGCTTTTGATGAAAATCCCACGGAACTGAATGAATCCATGCTTAGAGCCGCTGAGATGGAATGGCAGCTATTACTTGATCAGGAAGAAGCCTTGCTTAAGGAAAAGGTGCACATTGATTGGTTGACCGATGGCGAGAGAAACACATCATTCTACCACACAGTAGTCAAGGCAAGGAGAAGACGGAGATCGTTATCGAGCCTTCTTCTCCCGGATGGTACGACCAATGATGATGCTGAGGAAATGGCGGCGGCTGCTGCTCTACAATTCCAGAACTTCTACAGCGAGGAAGGCGAGATGGATGAGGAGCAGCTAGCAAGTTTTTTACAAGACCTCCTGGAGACTATTTTGGGGGATGATAATTTTTTGATGACATTCGACCCGCTCCCGGAGGAGGTTTTACATGTCATCAGTCAGATGGACCAGACGGCGGCCCCTAGGCCCGATGGGTTCACAATCCCTTTCTTCTTGGCGGCATGGACCATCATTGGAGAGGATTATATCAAGCTAGTTAAATCTTTCTTCTTGAGATAGAAATGCCACATGAGTCTCTTCTGCTGCCGGATTCTTCTCATCCCTGAGAAAGACTCACCGGAGATCCTCACAGCGGATTTTCACCCTATTTCGATTGAAAATGTCTCACTACAGATCATCAACCACATTTTGAGTGATAGAATGACGCGGTTCATGCCTTCAATGATTTTGTTATCACAGGGTGCATTCATTGGGGGCAGAGACATTACCAATAACATCAAACTGGCTAAAGAGTTGCTCCATGATATCAATCAAGGAGGTGAGTTCCCTAATGTGATTGTCAAGTATGACATGTCCAAGTCGTATGACAGGATTGTTTGGAAGGTTTTGAAGAGTGTGTTGAGCAAGGTGGGATTCACCTAGGATGTGGTTGATGTTCTGCTGAGCCCTGCGATGGCCTGGGCGTCTATGACTATTGGCGATGCTACGGCGGGTTTTTTCCCCATGAAGAGAGGACTCAAACAGGGCAATGCTTTATATCCATACCTTTTTATTATCTTTGAAGAGATCCTTTGTAGGAGGATTCAGAAGCTCACCGAGGACCATATCATTTCCAGATTTCACACTAGAGGCATGGGCGTAGCGCCTTCAGCCTTGTTCTATGCAGATGACATGTTAGTGTTTTCCAATGCAAACCATGCGTCGATCGATGCTATCCGTGAGACGTTTAGCTCATATGAGAAAGCTATGGGTCAGATGATTAATAGGGATAAATCAGTCTGTATTATCGGCAAAACTGATCTGAATACATCCCGTTCCATATCTGTTGAGCTCGGTCACGTCAAGGTTGAAGAAGCTTTTACTTACCTAGGCGTCCCCTTGAAGAAAGGTCGATATAAATTGGTGGATTTTGAATATCTTATCTGTAAGATCAATGATAAGGTGGCTTCTTAGAAGGCAAGCGTTCTCTCTTTCTCGGGCCGTAGATTGCTCATCGCCCATGTACTAACATCTACCATGATATATACAACGGCGGCAGTCGGTATACCGATTGGAATTGCGCTTCGCATTGATAGAATCTTATCTAGATTTCTATGGGCGGATAGAGAAAATCATAGCAGAAAGGCCTGGGTAGGATGGGATCAGATTGCAACTCCCTTCCATCTAGGAGGGCTTGGTCTTTCCACGATATAGGCAATTAATGAAGCTTTTGAAGCCAAAGCATGCTGGGAGGTTTTGATAGGTAGGTTGTTGTGGGGCATTTTCTGTAGATCCAAGTATGCGAGCTCATCTTCTTCTAGATCCGGCACTCACCCGAGATTTTTGAAGCTTAGTAGCAATGCATCACCATACTGGAACAAGGTTTGGAGGATGTTCCCGAGGATCCTTCCATATAGCAGATGGATTGTTGGGACTGGTCAGATCCCATTTTGGGATGATAGATGGTGCGATGAGAGGCTTAGAGAATGTGCTTTGGTACCTAGTGACAGGAACCTTGGATTCCTTGTCAGCAATTTTTGGTATTGCGACAACAACAGATGGGATTGGCACGCGTTGGGACAAGTCCTGAATGAACAAGGTTTGGATCTTGTTAATAGATCTAGTTCCATGGTTTCTAACTTGGATGATAAATTAGTATGGACCCCGGACATCACTAGAACTTTTTCCTTGCAATCGGTCAAAAAGATTCTGAGACATCATGAGCCGGAAGGTTTCTCAGACGTGAAGAAGATTTGGAGTCTAGACATGCCGAGAGAAAGTGTCATCATTTGGAAATTAGCCAGGAGGGCAATTCCGACTGATGATAACATCCGTGACAGATGCCTTATCCCTCTCGCCTCCATTTGTTGTTGTTGTGAGGACCCTTAAGTTGAAGATGCATTCCATTTGTTTTTTCAGAGTCAGGTTGCAGAAACTTTGTGGGCGAGGTTTACAGATCTTGTGGAGGTTGAGGCACCGATGGATGTTCCAACTTTGTTGACACAATGCTTGAGGGGCCGATCGCGGGGTCTAATTGACTGGCTTGCTGGAAGATTATCTATGATGATCCCCTGCAGCATATGGAGGATGAGATGCAAAGATAGGTTTAAAGATGTGAGAACACCGACTAGCAAGGAGTGGGATTGGATCGTCCTTAACATCAATCACTTCTTGAAGAAGGCCACCTTTCCACCTCCTATTGACAGAAGCTTATATAAAAGGATGGAAGACATGCTTATCGACCATCCCATTATAAGGTTGAGAGAGATTTGGTTGATTAGATGGAGTCCACCGGACATCCACAATCTCAAGCTGAACTTATCTATAGGAAGGGATAGAGATTCCTCTGGTTATATGAGGACATGGATGGCGGGGATTGTGAGGAACCACAATGCACAGATGTGCTTAGCGTTTCGTTTCTGGCTGAAGACCTCGGCTTATGACTTAACCTTCCTCCAAGCTTGCTTCATTGGTCTGATGTTGGCAGAGGAACATGTGCTCCATGTTTCTGAGATCGAAATTACTGATGAAAGCACGGTTAATATTCTATGGAAGGGTGCGAAAGAGCCATGGAGAGCTTCTGGTTTTATTGGTGACATCAAGGAGATGATTGATACCAAGGGCATTTTGGGATATGTAGTTCGCATAGATGCTAACATGATTTCGAATACCCTAGGTAAGTTGGGAAGACAGAGTGATGAGCCATTTATTTGCTCGGAGGAGAGATTATTACCTACGAGAATCAGAGGCATGTTATCCTTGGAGAGAAAGAGGACACCCTATGTGGTGGTGAGGAATCAATGATTTTTCTTGTGCTTGTTTCCGGGTTGGATGATCTCTGATGAGTGGCGTGGATGTCTTTTTTTTTTTGGGTTTTTTGTTTCGTTTGGGCTGATACCTGTGTTATATGAACATGAGTTGTATCTTTTTGATGATTGGTTGAGCCCACATGAGGAGGGTGGGGTGAATAAAAACACCTCCTGACTTGTCCAAAAAAAAGAGCTCCAAGCTTCATAGCTTTAATGGTGGATGAAGCTCCAAAGGTTGCCCAAGTTCGTTCTTCAAGGTTTGGGTGGAGAAGAAGGCTAGAAAGAATAATTGTGTAAGGAAAACTAACAAACCAACCTTCTATAAGGATTTCCACCATGAAATCGAGATGAAAGATGATCAAGACTTACCCAAACTAGCCTGGTTGTTCTCCTCTGCTCCTGAGCTTCTCCTTAGTCGGCCAAAGTAAGAAGATAAGGGAAGGAATGAAGGGAAATGATCCTTTGCTTGTTAAAAGGATGCACTTAAATATTTTTGGGGTATTTTCAAAGCAAGGAGGGTTATTTCTTTTATTTCGCAACTATATCCACTAAGCCTTTCTCCACTTTCTTAGCCACATTTCTCCCTTCTTATCACATGCAAAAATTCCTCCCTTATCCAAGGTAAAAGGGAAAGGAGCCATATATCTTAATAAGTTGCATAAATATAAAGGGGTCATCTTGCTTAAAACTTAGTTATTTAATTATCAGAGTTATCTTTCTTACTTGATCAATCAAATGAGGTGCCCTCCTCATTCTCTTTATTCTACTTGATGCCAAGAGTCATGAAAGATATTCTAGATGGTATATTTTACACGTTGCACCCTAGATTTTGGGTAAATTACACTTTACACCAAAACTAGGTTTTAAAGCATAAAAATTGCTCTACAAGCTATGTCTTGGTGTCCAAGCTTGTGGAATTCATTCCACCACATCATATGCATTCTTATGATGTCTCAACATCAGAGAAACATCTTAACATGTGCAATTTGCAAGTTAACCCCTTTAATTGGGTAATTTGCACATTAGGCCATATTTAACAAAATAATTTTACAACATTGTTCAAAAAGGACAAAAATGGAAATATATGTTTCTCAGAGTTTTAATTACATATCAAAAGATAACCACAAGCATCTAATCATATGTCTTAAGCAAAACACCTAGGGTTAATTCATAACCCAGGTCAGGGATGTTACAAATTATCCACCCCTCACGAGGATTTCATCCCCGAAATCAACAAAATATATTAAGAGAAAAGGGCAGGGTATTTCCTCCTCATCTCTTCCTCTAGTTCCCATGTGGCTTCTTGTCACAGAATCGGAATCCCAGTCCCATGACCCAAATGTCTACCAAAGGCGAAATGCGGAAGTGTAAATCTTAGCACACATGATCAGATAACAAGATAAATGCACCAACATAATCTCAACAATCAACAAGATATCTTAAGAAACATCATTATATTACATTATTTGAATTACATGTTCAAGAGTCACTTTGTACAAGTCTTCTCATGTATACTATATCTGGATCTTACAACAAGTACACCTAGCATAGCTCACCAAGCCCATCAACCTTCTAGCCATCTCTGAACCTAAAAACAACATATGAGAAATGGGTCAACACACGAGGTGTTGAGTATGGGGCCGAAAGATACACATATATATAATCTTTGCATAATTTTGAAAAGATTTCATGATTAAACAAACAAGAATAAACATGTTAATTGTTTAACAAATGCGAAACCATATTTTATGTCATTTCACTCCATTATACCAACAATATCAAACATGTTTAAGGCCTTTGACCATCTTCCCGTCGGAAGGGTCCGTAAGGGTGCTCAAGCTTAGCTAACCCTTTTATACGAGAGGGACGTCAAGGTCGTAACCGAGAGCCCTTTATCAACAATATTATAATGGAGTTCCATATATATATATATATATATATATATATATATATATATATATATATATATATATATATATATATATATATATATATATATGTTCAAGTTATAAAATAGACGAAGCAAACATCGAGTATGACATAGCAATACTACATGGCAATATTTGAGAAAATAGATAAACAAGCATATAATATATGTCTTTTCAAGCAAGAAAGCGGTAGTCATATAACTAGATCAGGCCCATACCTGATTCAGAGATTCTTAACACGTCCATTACCATCTAGATCATAAGCCAACCTCATTAACAACAAAATTACATATATGCATTAGATTCTCATCATTAACCCTAATTAGATGCATTTTAGGGTTTTGGCCAAGATGGGTTCCAAATTGCTTATTGGTTCATTATATGACATTGTGTTGATCTAGAGGTCAATCATGATGGTGTGGTTCAAGTTTCATGCCATTGTGAAGTTCCATGCTCTTTCTATAAACATAACAAGGTTTAAGGCATTTACATGCATTCTAGGGTCAAACGACTCACAATAGAGTAATCAAGGTCAAAGATCATCAATGAATAAGAGACAAGCATAAGGGATGGTTTAGGTCAGTAACATAAGGTCATAAGAAACATATTCCAAAATAGGTGTATGTCCATTAGAAGCAAGATTAGCAATCTAGGCAAAGTTCAACATTATAGTCCAAAGTAGGCACAGATGTGCAATGGAGGTCATTCATGAACAATGGGTTGATCAAGAACCTCATTAGAGCCACAAGAGAAAAAGATTTACTGATTCAATGCTTAGGAGGCTATAAGTATATCAAAGATTCAAACTTCATCATAATCATGCATTAAAGTCCATGAATAAGCTACAACATGCATTAGGGACAACCATGGATCAAAAGGGGAGCTTAGGAGCTCAACTTGGTTCAAGGTGAATAAATATTACTGATTTCATGATTAGGAGAGTGAATAGTCATTAAAGATGCAAGATTTGATCATAATAGTGAATAAATGTGTTCAAACATGACTAGTGTTATTATTTTCAAGAAATCAGAGAACAAACATTTGACTTAGGGTCTGGGACTAGGCCCAAAGTGTAGGTCTCATCGAGTTTATCGATTTGATATACTAGTTTGCATATTTTGGATAAAAGGACTAGGAGATATGTATATTTGAGTATTTGTACTAGAATCATAGGAAACCGACTTAGGGTGTTACCTGCATTATCATGTGTATTTGGGCCTCTAGCCCCTGATCCAATGGCAGAGGAGGCTTCTTCCTCACACACCTCTCCCGATTGCTGCTCCTGTTCATGCCCTTGTGGACTCCTGCCCATGGTCACCTTCCTCTCTGCCCACGGTTGCAGACCGCTTTGGGTGGCAATCCGCAAAGCCTGGTCACTCTTTACCGCGCCCGGCACTCACACCATAGCCTCCACACCCACACACCACCGCTCTCCTGCCCAGCCACGTGATCCCCTGCTCCACGCATAGAAATAGGGGTGCAACAGGGGATAACACCGCCCTTGCCCCCCCCCATCTCTCTGACGCACACCCAGGAGCTCTGAGCAATGGACCTCGTGGTGTCCCGACTATGGCCAAGGTCGCCCTCCCTTGCCATGAGGGGCGGTGATGCTGCTGGGGGTCCTCTTAGTTGTTTAGCTAGACGCTCCTGAGAGGGAAAAGTAGGGTAGGCTTCCAGGTTGAAGAAGAAGGGAGCGAGGATCAGGAAACGGAACAAGGGTCTCAAAGGAGGCTAGGGTTAGAACTCTAGGGTTTTATACTTGGCAAGTTAGGGTTTGGGGTCATGCCCCCCTTCCGTTACCCAAACTGGTGGAGGCGGAGAGCGTTTCTTCGGTCATTCATCAGTTTCCAGAAGAGGAAAAGAGAGGAGGGAACAAGAATATGGGCTACAGTGTTGTATTGGGCCTATGTGGCCGGCCCAACAGAGATAAAGGCATAGAATTGAGCTAAAATAAGGTATAAAAAGAGTAGATCTTAGGAAAATCATAATAAATCGTAGGAAGGTCCAAATGGTCTCACATTTGGACCCTAGCTTCATAATAGGGTCTGGAACAAGTGTGCAAAATATCAAATCAAAATAAGCACGTATGATGAACAATTTAATTGAAGGGTTCAAGGGTATAACAACACTAACATTTCATGCATATGTGTATCATATTGACTCAAAATGTGAAATCTTTACTTTGGTGGACATTATAGAGTTATTAATTCAAAGGTGACATAAATAGTGAAGACTTAAAGTAACAAGAGTAATTATGCACAAATAGGAGAAAATCCACTTTATCACATCCTTCCCTCCTTACAAGAAATTTCGTCCTCGAAATTCATCATAGATTATATCTAAAAGTCAAAGTCCAAGTCAAAATCTACTGAGTATAGATATCCCTTCATGGTTGTCAATGAATTATTCACATGGGATGCACACTTAGGTTACTTCCATCAAGGGTGGTACTCATATCGATGATATACACATTTACTTATTATCCCGCCATATTATGACATCATCATGGCATTAGGGTCTTCCATCGCCTAGTATCCATACATTAGGGTTTATGTTCATATCTTTATATAAGACCAAAGGGTATCATCAAAATATGTGTTATCAATTCCCAAAAGATTATGTTCATGGTCAACACTATCATCGAGTGTGTATCTCATCTTTACTCTAGATGCCATGCATGTTTTTTTCCCCACAAAGTTCTACCAACTTTACCCAATCATGTTCACTATTTCTCGTTTTTGGATCTCATATAAGAAATTTGTTCATCTTATTTATTAGAAATATCACCCTAAGAGAAACACATATCGAGTTGATTTGTTTTCATTTGGGTATGATATTAGGCATGTTAACCCTGACTATTCAAGCTAAGATCTCTAAACATCATCTTATCAATTTTATGATTTCAAAGCTACATATTTTATGTATGGTATGATTTCGTGTTAGGTCTAGACTATGTGAGTGACTCATCTAGCATATATCAATTTTTAAACATAAGTGAGGTATTTCATGTATCAAGCATCATTCGAGGAACAACATTATCATCAACATCGAGGTTTTGTAACTTTCTCACTTGTATCTAGAAAGAGATTCACAATCTCAAGCCACTCAATCTAAGACATATATGTGTCCAACAAGACATGTTAACCACAAAATTCTACTTGTAACACAAATTTCTACCCATCTTTCGAGAATCAAAGGTAACCACTAGATTCCTTTATATACAACTATAATCCGAGTATGAGGCTCATAATGGATATTAGACGTCATGTACATCATCTTAGGGTCTTGGGACATCTCCCTCACCTACATAGCAAGCATCAAAAATTCAATTGCCTCTTTCTCTAAGGTTAAATATTTTCATAGGACATCTAGGGTTCAACATTTTCAAGAGAACCACACGTTAGGTCACTCAACTCATATACTTAGTAGTATTCTAGCTAGGGACTCATCATCAAGTATTTCATCATTCCTATTTTTCAATATTTCAAATATCTTGGAGTTTAGGTACTCTAACCTTCTCCCGATACAGGTCAAATCATATCAATAGGTCACTCTATTCATATGTCCCATGCTAGATGTCCTCCTTTGTAAAGAGATTGAGGCTCGTGTTGGTCTCGAACCATATATCATATCTCCACACATACAAGACTAGGTACAAGCAAGCATGCCAACCCACTAACTATGTTTAGCACATCAACCAAGCTGTATGAATCATACAAGGTGCTAGGTTTAGCTATGGTTGCATGGTCCAACTCATTCCATATCATTTAACATATCGACCTTCCTCAAACAACTTGGGTCTTATCAACATCATCATCAATATCATAATCATCATCTTAGGTTTCTAGGTTATTCACTTGCCTAACCTATATCATGGCTCTAGACAACTCTAGAGACTATCACTATCATCTAAACTCTCTCATCTAGACTTGATGTTACATCTCTTTCTCCTAGGTTGCATGGAAACTCATTTCCTTTCTGCATGTGGTAACATTTTTCATATGTACATATAATAATATTTGAAATATGTTTTCTCCAACGTTTAAACAGGCAATGAAAACCACCATACTCCATTCGAATAAAACCAAAACCAAAACGAGTTACCACCCTCATTAGGCAGTCTTGTATCATGACACCTAGAGAACTAGCAAGAACATGGTGCACACTTGTGTAGACATCCTAAGCACATGTCGCGAATCATGTCTAGGGAGGTAACTTACAAAAGCCTACACCTAGTTCTAGAACATCTAGGTTCTAACCTAGGGGATAAGTCAACCTAATCCACATAGGACATCTTATTAAGTTTCTAGGGTTGAGATGTAGGGTGAGTTTAGTTTGTGTTTCATGTGAGCAATGTTTGGTGTAGTTATTGTTCATGCTCTGATACCATCTATCACAGAACCAGAATCCTAGTCCCAAGAACCAAACGTCTACCAAAGGCGAAATGCGGAAGTGTAAAGCTTAGCACACATGAATAGATAACAAGATAAATGCACCAACATAATCTCAACAACCAACAAGATATCTTAAGAAACATCATTATATTACATGATTTGAATTACATGTTCAAGAGTCACTTTGTACAAGTCTGCTCATGTATACTATATCTGGATCTTACAACAAGTAAACCTAGCATAGCTCACCAAGCCCATCAACCTTCTAGCCATCTCTGAACCTAAAAACAACATATGAGAAATGGGTCAACACACGAGGTGTTGAGTATGGGGCCGAAAGATACACATATATATAAGCTTTGCATAATTTTGAAAAGATTTCAAGATTAAACGAACAAGAATAAACATGTTAATTGTTTAACAAATGCGAAACCATATTTTATGTCATTTCACTCCATTATACCAACAATATCAAACATGTTTAAGGCCTTTGACCATCTTCCCGTCGGAAGGGTCTGTAAGGGTGCTCAAGCTTAGCTAACCCTTTTATACGAGAGGGACCTCAAGGTCGTAACCAAGAGCCCTTTATCAACAATATTATAATGGAGTTCCATATATATATATATATGTGTTCAAGTTATAAAATAGATGAAGCAAACATCGAGTATGACATAGCAATACTACATGGAAATATTTGAGAAAATAGACAAACAAGCATATAATATATGTCTTTTCAAGTAAAAAAGTGGTAGTCATAAAACTAGATAAGGCCCATACCTGATTCAGAGATTCTTAACATGTCCATTACCATCTAGATCATAAGACAACCTGATTAACAACAAGATTACATATATGCATTAGATTCTCATCATTAACCCCAATTAGATGCATTTTAGGGTTTTGGCCAAGATGGGTTCCAAGTTGCTTATTGGTGCATTATATGTCATTGTGCTAATCTAGAGGTCAATCATGATGGTGTGGTTCAAGTTCCATGCCATTGTGACGTTCCATGCTCTTTCTATAAACATACCAAGGTTTAAGGCATTTACATGCATTCTAGGGTCAACCGACTCACAATAGAGTAATCAAGGTCAAAGATCATCAATGAATAAGAGCCAAGCATAAGGGATGGTTTAGATCAGTAACATAAGGTCATAAGAAACATATTCCAAAATAGGTGTATGTCCATTAGAAGCAAGATTAGCAATCTAGGCAAAGTTAAACATTATAGTCCAAAGTAGGCACGGATGTGCAATGGAGGTCATTCATGAACAATGGGTTGATCAAGACCCTCATTAGAGCCACAAGAGAAAAAGATTTACTGATTCAATGCTTAGGAGGCTATAAGTATATCAAAGATTCAAACTTCATTATAATCATGCATTAAAGTCCATGAATAATCTACAACATGCATTACGGACAATCATGGATCAAAAGGGGAGCTTAGGAGCTCAACTTGGTTCAAGGTGAATAAATATTACTGATTTCATGATTAGGAGAGTGAATAGTCATCAAAGATGCAAGATTTGATCATAATAGTGAATAAATGTGTTCAAACATGACTAGTGTTATTATTTTCAAGAAATCAGAGAACAAACATTTGACTTAGGGTCTGGGACTAGGCCCAAAGTGTAGATCTCGTCGACTTGATCGATTTGATATATTGGTTTGCATATTTTGGATAAAAGGACTAGGAGATATGTATATTTGAGTATTTGCACTAGAACCATAGGAAACCGACTTAGGGTGGTACATGCATTATCATGTGTATCTGGGCCTCTAGCCCCTGATCCAAAGGCATAGGAGGCTTCTTCCTCACACGCCTCTCCCGATTGCTGCTCCTTTTCATGCCCTTGTGGACTCCTAGCCATGGTCACCTTCCTCTCTGCCCACGGTTGCAGACCGCTTTGGGTGGTAATCTGCAAAGCCTGGTCACTCTCTACCGCGCCCGACACTCACACCATAGCCTCCATGCCCGCACACCACCGCTCGCCTACCCAGCCACTCTATCCCCTACTCCATGTGTAGAAACAGGGTATAACACCGCCCTTGCCCCCCATCTCTCTGACGCACACCCAGGAGCTCTGAGCAATGGACCTTGTGGTGTCCCGACTATGGCCAAGGTCACCCTCCCTTGCCATGAGGAGCAGTGATGATGCTGGGGGTCCTCTTAGTTTTTTAGGTAGCCGCTGCCAAGAGGGAAAAGCAGGGTAGGCCGCCAGGTTGAAGAACAAGGGAGTGAGGATCAGGAAATAGAACAAGGGTCTCAAAGGAGGCTAGGGTTAGAACTCTAGGGTTTTATACTTGGCAAGTTAGGGTTTGGGGTCATGCCCCCCTTCCGTTACCCAAACTGGTGGAGGCGGAGAGCATTTCTTCGGTCATTCATCGGTTTACAGAAGTGGAAAAGCGAGGAGGGAACAAGAAGATGGGCTACAGTTTTGTATTGGGCCTATGTGGCCGGCCCAACAAAGATAAAGGCATAGAATTGAGCTAAAATAAGGTATAAAAATAGTAGATCTTAGGAAAATCATAACAAATCGTAGGAAGGTCCAAATGGTCTCAAATTTGGACCATAGCTTCATAATAGGGTCTAGAACAAGTGTACAAAATATCAAATCAAAATAAGCATGTATGATGAACAATTTAATCGAAGGGTTCAAGGGTATAACAACACTAACATTTCATGCATATGTGTATCATATTGACTCAAAATGTGAAATCTTGACTTTGGTGGACATTATAGAGTTATTAAGTCAAAGGAGACATAAATAGTGAAGACTTAAAGTAACAAGAGTAATTATGCACAAATAGGTGAAAATCCACTTTATCACACTTCTTCAACACCACGATGATTCCAAAGAACTTTCACAAGACTTATGTCTTTCTTTTTCAACTTTTTAATTCTTTTATCAAGGATTGACACTGGTCCTTCCTCATAAGATATATCATCATTCAATTCTACTTCCATAGGTTGCAGAACTGATTTTGTATCAGGATGACATTTCCTCAACATAGAAATGTGAAACACAGGGTGTAACTTTTGTAATTCTGGTGGTAACTCTAGCTTATAGGCTACTCTTCCAATTCATTCAATGATTGGGTAAGGCCCCATAAACCTAGGAGCTAACTTCCCTTTCCTTCCAAATCTTAGAAATCCTTTCCAAGGTGAGACTTTAAGGTATACTCTGTCTCCAACCTGGAACTCTAAAGGTCTACGACGCTTGTCAACATAAGATTTCTTCCTATCCTGTGCAATCTTTATCTGTTGTTGTATTACTTTAATCTTCTCCGTGGTCTGCTGCACAAGATCAGGACCTAACAACTGATATTCACCAGTTTCATACCAACATAGTGGTGATCTACAACGTCTACCATACAAAGCTTCATAAGGTGCCATGTCAATGCTATGTTGATAGCTATTATTGTAGGCAAACTCTATCAAGCTTAGGTGCAGATCCCAACTCCCTGTAAACTGAAGAACACATGCTCTAAGCAAGTCTTCTAAAGTCTATATAGTCCTTTCTGATTGTCCATTAGTCTGAGGATGAAAGGTTGTACCAAACCTTAACTGTGTGCCTAAAGCTTTATGAAGTTGCTCCCAAAAATGACTCGTAAACTGGGGACCTCTATCAGAAACAATGGTGAATGGGACTCCATGCAGTCATACTATCTCATCTATATACAACTGTGCTAGCTTTCTCAGTAGAATAGGTTGTTTTGATAGATAAGAAATGAGATGTCTTTGTCAACCTATCAACTATTACCCAAATGGAATCATGCCCTTTGCTTGTCTTGGGTAGGCCAATAACAAAGTCCATGGTTACATGATCCCACTTCCACTGTGGTATGGGCAAGGGTTGAATTATTCCTGTAGGCTTCTGGTGTTCAGCTTTAACCTGCTGACACACAGAACACCGCATAACAAACTCAGCAACGTCCTTCTTCAAACCAGGCCACCAATACATATCTTTCAAGTTTCGATACATCTTGGTGCTTCCTAGATGCATAGCATACATCGAAGAATGAGCTTCTTCTAGGACTAACTTCCTCAAGTTATCCACATCCGGCACTATCATCCTACCATGATAACAGGCTACTTGGTCATCTGAGTCATGGAAACCATCTCGTTTCTTATCACCATACTACGATCTGATCTGTTGAACTACAACATCAACTTGTTGTGCCTCCTTAATCTGCTCTCTTAAAGTAGGTTTTATATGCATCTCAGCTAACAACCCGGCTAACAATGATACTTTCAACTGTACATTGTCTTGCCTTAAGGATATAAGCATATCCCTCCTAGAGCATACCAAGGAGTTCAGTTGTGCTCTATCTAAGGCTGGTGTTACTGATTTCCTACTCAAAGCATCTGCAACCACATTGTCCTTCCCTAGATGGTAATCAAGTGTACAATCATAGTCCTTGATTAACTTCATCCAGCGACGTTGCCTCATGTTAATCTCATGTTGAGAAAAGATGTACTTAAGATTCTTATGATCAGTGAAAATCTAGAATGTCTCTCCATACAGATAATGTCTCTAGATCTTGAAGGCATGAACTACAATAGCTAGTTCTAAATCGTGTTTCGGATAATTCTCCTCATGTTTCTTAAGTTGTTGGGAAGCAAAAGAAATCACTTGTTTATCCTGCATCAACACACATCCAAGTCCATTCTTGGAGGCATCGCAGAAAACTATATATCCTTTTCCTTGCTCAGGTAACACAAGCACAGGTGCACTTGTCAGTCTCTCCTTCAGCATCTGAAAAGATTGCTGACACTTATCACTCCAAACAAAAGGAACATCCTTCCTGGTCAACTTAGTCAAGGGTAAGGCTATGGAACGGAAGTTCTTAATGAACCTCCGATAATAGCCTGCCAACCCTAAGAAACTACAGATTTCTGTCAGTGTCTTCGGCTGCTCCCATAGAAGGATAGATTCTACCTTTTTAGGGTCAACATGAATACCCGAAGCAGATATCATGTGTCCAAGGAAAGAGACTTTGGTAGCCAAAACTCACACTTGCTAAACTTAGCATATAGCTTGTGTTCTCTTAGCAAAGTTGGAGCCTGACGAAGATGTCGTTCATGCTGCTGAGCATTTCTACTATAGATCAGGATGTCATCTATAAAGACAACAACACACTGATCGAGAAATGGTCAGAAGATTCTATTCATGAGTTCCATAAATGCAGTTGGTGCATTTGTTAGTCCAAACGACATAACTGTGAACTCATAGTGACCATACCTCGTTCTAAAGGCAAACTTGGGTATGTCACTATCCTTAATACGGAGTTGATGATATCCCGATCGAAAATCTATCTTTGAGAAGACAGTTGCACCACGCAACTGGTCAAAGAGATCATCAATCCTCAGCAGAGGATACTTGTTCTTTATTGTTACTTTATTCAGTTTTCTATAATCATCGTACAACCACATTGATCCATCTTTCTTCTTAACAAAGAGGACCGGAGCACCCCAGGGTGAAGTACTCGGTCGGATGAAACCCTTCTCAAGAAACTCTTGCAGTTGTTTCTTGAGTTCTACCATCTCGGAAGGCGCCATCCTATATGGTGTTTGTGATATAGGTTGCATGTCTGGGATTAAATTGATCTCAAAATAAATTTCCCGAGGCGGTGGCACACCTGGAAGTTCTTCAGGAAATACATCTTCAAATTCTCTGACTACAGGATCTTCAACAGGGTTAGGACTATCCATGGTAGTATCCACCACATGGGCCAAGAATGCATAACATCCTTACCTCATCAACTTCTCGGCAACCATAGCTGACACAAGACAGGTGGGTAGAATCTTTCTCTCTCCTTGAAAGATCCATGTGTCACTATCATCAGCAAACACAGCTTGCTTGGATTCACAATCCAAAACAACCTTATACCTTTCTAAGGTATCCATCCCAAGGATTATATCAAATCCATGCATCTCAAGTGGTATAAGATCCACTTGAATGCGATGCTCAGAAAAGAAGAGGATATAGGAAGAACATACCTCCTGCAACACGGCATATCCCCTCAACTGAGTTTCTAGCTACAAACTATCTGTTCTATGACTTATAGTCAAGTTGCAGTCAAAAATCACTCTTCGAGTGATAAAGGAGTGCATAGCACCCGGATCAACTAAAATAGATACAACACAAGATGTAGACATATTAGAATATAACAATTCCATCTGACCTGCCACAGCCTGAGGGTTGATCACTGCATCAGGTGGATTCATCGCATAAAACCTTTTCGTTGCCTGTGGTTGATTCAGTGCTCGTTGATTAGGTGTTGATGATCCAGCTTGGGATGCTTTTCCACATCCTCTATCTCCTCCTAGAAACTATCTCCTTTGCGATCCTTGCTGACTCTGCCTCTGAGGTTGAGTTACACTCACCTCTCTGGCTCTGTAGTCTTTCATCAGATGTCCCATCTTTCCACATATATAACAACTTTTATTCAGTTGTTGTGGTCTGGGTGGTCCTGTAACTGACATAGATGTTGAACTGTGAGCTCCTTCTAGTGGTAGGCTTCGTCCTCTACCCCGATTCGACGTCCACTGCGTCTGGGTACTGGATCTAGGTGGTGGTGTAGGTGTAGAAAACCTAGGTTTCTTGAAACCTTTAGATGAAGATCCTTGGAACTAGGGATACATCCTCTTGTTCTGGGTCTGTCTCTTCTCTGCTACAGACCTCTCTATCCTTCTGACAGACTCCACAAAGGTAGAAAACCTTTCTCTGTTCTCTAGGAAAGACACGGGAGTAGTCAACTCAGCGTTTAACCCTTTCTCAAAATGCCAAATCCTTTCTTCATCTGTAGCTGCCATGTGCGGATAGAACCGCAACAGCTCCATGAACTTAGCCTCGTACTCGCTAATGTTCATTGGACCTTGCCTTAACCTCTCAAACTGAGAGATTTTCTCATCCAGAAACATCTTAGGGAAATATCTATTGATAAATTCCCGTCGGAAATCTTCCCATGCAACCTCCACACTTGGCCTCTTCTGTTCTTCCATGGTCCACCAATGACCAACACTCCCTTTGAGAAGATACACAGCATGTCTAACCTTCTCAGCATCTGGGATGTTCAAGATTCTAAAGGCCTTTTCTAGTTCAGTTAACCATAAGTCGGCATCTGCTGGGTCAGCTGTTCCAAAATACTATGTGGCTCCAACTCAGTGAAGTCGT
This sequence comes from Alisma plantago-aquatica, assembly GCA_963693085.1. NCBI lineage: Eukaryota > Viridiplantae > Streptophyta > Magnoliopsida > Alismatales > Alismataceae > Alisma > Alisma plantago-aquatica. The sequence continues at coordinate 1,153,102,090 of OY856411.1, forward strand.
TCAAACGTCTTGCCGATTCCTTGTCCTTCAGGATGGGTAGGTGCCCTAGGCATAGGTATAAGCATCCTATCAGTTATGTGTGTCATGGCAGTCATAAACTGCCCAAACATGGTCTGGACGGCTGGGTTCCCCATGTCAGTTGGATTGAACTGGGGTGGTTCAGGCACAGGTTGTTCTATCTCTGGGTTTCTTGCACCTTCTCTGGGTGTAGCAACACTACTTTCGGCAACGTGTTCCTCGTGTTCTTCATGTGGTCTGTACATCCTTAGTCTTATCTTCTTCTCCTGAGGAGCATAAGACACTATCTGATATACGGAACAGACTCAACATCCTAAGTCCTATGTCTCTGTAGACTCAGCGAACCTAGAGCTCTGATACCACTAAATTGTGACGATGCAATCGTGAAAACAAGATCAACGAATGCGGAAGCGATTAACTAGCAGCAAAATTATTAAAAATCACTAAAAATTAAAATTTTTGTAAAGATATATTTAAGAGATAAAAGTCTTTCATAAGGAAACATAATAAGTTGTTTACAACATGATTCATCATTACATCTCTGTAAAATTACATCTCGAGTGATTACCACATAAATTGCTCTGTTACCTATACAAAGCAAGATACAAAAATCTCAGATCTACTTTAAACATCTACTGACTCCTAGGACCTGAGAGTACAGAGACGACACATAGGACATTCTATCTATAAGACTTGATAGACATTGTCTCCACCTGAGAATCACTATTGTTCCCGATATTGCTGCTACTGCTGCTCACCCACTGATGGGTTCCTTCGTCCGCGGTGTCTACCTAAAAAGTCGAATCCCACGGGGGTGAGACAATTTGAATAATTGTCCCAGAGAGAGTTATAACTCTCCGCCAGAAGCTTTGTTATTGCAATAAAGGAGTAACAATAAGCAGTAAAACTATAAACATTCAATAGTAGGTTTAATTTTAAGTAAAGCAACATTCTCTTAGGAAATCATTTCAATTATAACTTAATTGAATATCAAGGCATATCTCAATAAGGAATATGAAGAACATGTATACTAGTTATTTAACTAGAATATTCTAAACAATGTATCATCAATCATTGTTTCTCGTAGTTCAACCTAAGCAGTTATGCTACACGGCTGATTACATTTTCCAAACATTATTATGCCCTGAGGAGATGAGTTACACCTCTCATACTCCAACCGAACATTATGAAATTGCAATCGGTACCATACATAGGTCATCAGAAGAGTCGGATTCCTATGACCTCATCCTCCTCAGTCAGTGTAAGGACCAACATGCAGGACATCTCGTATCTCTGCTATAATAGCTTTCTAGGGTATTCTGGAAGCTTCACTATTTAGAGTTACAGTGGCATTCTGTACTCTCGTCGCCATCGAGGGATTTCTTGTTTATCTCACACTGATGCGGCATTAACAACATCATCGGGAGATTAGTGATATATCATCCTGACATAAACATGTAATGAAGGGATGAGAGATTTAAAGTACATCTCACATCAATCCCTACATTAGGATGTAAGGATATTCGCGTCCATAACCCCAACATACTCAAAAGTATGTTCTCCAGTAGTTCCCCTAGGAAAACATGTTTCACCATCATTAAACTACTGACAATGATGGATCTATGATCAGCGCTCTACATGATATCATTATACTTGATTATTTAAGTACATTATAGCATTCTTTTAACATCAGGTATGTTTTTAAACACAAACCATTAAAACAATTGCTATAAAGAAGGAGTACTAATTATATCAAATTCATTTCACCTCAGTTACCATTGGGATATCAATCCCTAACCATCTCATCATTATGATTAAAAAATAGGGGTGTTCAAACCCTTAGATCATCATGACACTTGTTACCATGTGACATATAGTCATCAAGCCATTTAACATCATGACTTTGATTGTAACAATATAGATGGTCTACATGGCTCATACAGCCTATCCATCTCAAAAGTTACCTTTTTTAATAGGCAACATAACATATCATTGTTTTCAAAGCTTAAAGAATACTTTCAATGAATATGGCATCATAACCCTTACATGGCTATGATTATCTCTTGGTAACAACCTGCATGACTAATATAATTGAAAACATGCACATTATATCTGTATCCGCACATTACAAATTCTTTTCAAATTAATCATAGAACACCACGGCCGTGCTATCTTGCACGGTTGTGCAAGATTAAGCCACCACGGTCGTGCTTCATTACACGGTCGTGCCACAGACAGAATACCACGACCGTGTCACATCACCACAGCTGGTTTTTAGGGTTAGGTGTCCTTTTAATCTAATTAGGGTTATTCAACCCCTTTAACTTATAAGGCATAATGATTACTCACTCCATAATCTAGTATAGAGTATCATGCTTAAAAGCACAACCCAAAAATTAGGGTTTACTATTCATTTCATCACATCACCCTAGATTAGGGTTTACTATTCACATTACATGTTATTACTCTAGAATTAGGGTTTACTATTCACATTACATGATATTGAGGTCATACCATCATCATGTATGAGGAATACTTCCATAAATGCCTTCAATTAAGTTAAGATTCATTAATCACCATAATTAGGGTTTCCATGATCTCACTATGAAGGATCATACCCTAATTATGTGTATTCATACATGTTGAAAGTATATTACTTGATTTTCATACATATAGGGAGTCTTCTCTCTCCTCTAACTATTGGATGATGTTTACATCACTCTTAGTTAGGTTAAGTCAAATCAACCTTGATAACATAAGTCATGTCATCACCATTATGGTCATTAGGGTTTGCTTGATCAAGGGGGTATTAATCACACTATCCCATCAAGGGTACTTTTGTAATGTTTCCCATTGACCTTATCATGCATCAACCCACTAATTACTTGGTCCCTTAACCACTTTAGGTATCTATAAGGTTTAGGTTAAACAACTACTAAACCATCTTAACCACTAAGGCATCAAACATTCTTAACCTTTTTAAACCCCAAACGGTTTTGCACTTTTAACCCCCAAATGGTTTTGAAGCCGTTTGGTGGTGTTGACCGTTTGGTCCCTTTGACTTTTTGAAACTGCATGGCAAGGTACACCTTCAAGACCGTTTACCCTAGGTGAGATGAAGACCGTTTGGTCTTGTTGACCGTTTGGCCAACTTTGACTTTGAAACCGCATGGGAAAATTGATCTTGAAACCACATGGTCACCAAACGGTTTGGGATCATTTGGTCCCAAACGGTCTTGAGACCGTTTGGTCCAAACACCCTCAAAACCGAATGGACCAAAAAGTGTGTCAATTCTTCCAATTGAGCTAGGGTTTCCAAGGTTGAAGCCCTCAATCGCTCAAGTTAAGGTTAGACACTTATCAATTGAATCAATTAGGTCATCCCTTAACTGATTTGATCCTCAATTGACCCTCAATTGATCACCAATTAGGGTTTGGATTGATTGGACTAGGGTTTGGAATCGATCACCCTTCAACATGTATCAACATGAGTCTAATTGACCTTGAGACCATTGAACCATCATTCAATTGGGTCATGACCTGACCCCAAACCGTTTTGGGATCATTTGGACATCCTCCAAATGGTCTTGACACCGTTTTCTCAAGTCAATACCAAAATCTAAATCAACTTATTAAGGTTTGGTTCATTGATTTGATCATTAGGTCACTAATTGATTATACTTCAACTTGTTGGCTTTCAATCTTCAACCACATAACCATGGTCAACCCAAGACCTCCCAACAGTCTTGGGTGACCCCCAAACGGCCTTGAGACCTTTTGGGCCACTCAACCCAAACTTCAGCATGATTGCATCATTGATATCAGCAATAAACCCGATTAGGGTTTAGGTGACTAATGAGCCCTCAATTGGTGATTTACTTGGAATTAGATGATGATTTTTGGTGGGTGATTAGTCCATAATGTGTATAACAGATCTCCAAATGGTCAATGCCTGGTCAACCCATCCAAATGGTCTTGGACCGGTTGCTTCCCAAATGTTCTTGTGAAACCGTTTTCTCTTCAAACGGTTTTGAAACTGTTTTCTTTCAAACGGTTTGCAAATCGTTTGTGCAAGAGGTGGGAGACCGTTTGCTAAAGCAAAATTAGGATAAGCATATATATTAACGCCATCATCTTCTACCTCAAGAACAGGGGCGGTTCTTCATGGAATTGTTTGCAAGAACACTTAGAAGTGTGTAAAGAAGAAGAACAAGCAACGATTCTAGGAAAAGAAGATGCACTTAACAAAGTTAAAGGTTTAGAGTTATAAAACCCGCCTTAATATCTAATATAGAGCTCCAAGATTCGTAGCTTTAATGGTGTATGAAGCTCCAAAGGTTGCCTAAGGTTCATTCTTCAAGGTTTGGGTGGAGAAGAAGGCTAGAAAGAAGAATTGTGTAAGGAAAACTAACAAACCAACCTTGTATAAGGATTTCCACCATGAAATCGAGATGAAAGATGATCAAGACTTACCCAAACTAGCCTGGTCATTCTCCTCTGCTCCTGAGATTCTCCTTAGTCGGCCAAAGCAAGAAGATAAGGGAAGGAATGAAGGGAAACGATCCTTTGCTTGTAAAAAGGATGCACTTATATATTTTTGGGGTATTTTCAAAGCAAGGAGGATTATTTCTTTTATTTCTCAACTATATCCACTAAGCCTTTCTCCACATTCTTGGCCACGTTTCTCCCTTCTTATACCATGCCAAAATTCCTCCCTTATCCAAGGTAAAAGGGAAAGGAGCCATATGTCTTAATAAGTTGCATAAATATAAAGGGGTCATCTTGCTTAAAACTTAGTTATTTAATTAATAGAGTTATCTTTCTTACTTGATCAATCAAATGAGGCGCCCTCCTCATTCTATTTACTCTACTTGATGCCAAGAGTCATGAAAGATATTCTAGATGGTATATTTTACACGTTGCACCCTAGATTTTGGGTAAATTACACTTTACACCAAAACTAGGTTTTAAAGCATAAAGATTGCTCTACAAGCTGTCTTGGTGCCCAAGCTTGTGGAATTCATTCCACCACATCATATGCATTCTTTTGATGTCTCAACATCAGAGAAACATCTTAACATGTGCAATTTGCAAGCTAACCCCTCTAATTGGGTAATTTGCACATTAGTCCATATTTAACAAAACAATATTACAACATTGTTCAAAAAGGACAGAAATGGAAATATATGTTTCTCAGAGTTTTAATTACATATCAAAAGATAACCACAAGCATATAATCACATGTCTTAAGCAAAACACCTAGGGTTAATTCATAACCCATGTCAGGGATGTGACATTTAGGTTTCTCAACTAAGATATGTTTCTAACCCTTTAATCTATTTGACAAATATACCAACTAGAGGTTAAGGAGTCAGACCCATGATTATAATTTCAGGGTTTATTGGGAGAACTCATATGGATGAAATTGGCCTGTCAGGTGTTTCCTTAAGTTAATTACCCACATTACATGGAAAGTACTTTTTATCTCAAAGTTTAGAATATTATACTAAATAATCATCTTTTGCTTTTTTTACGTCTTATCCTAAAATCATTAAGTTCATTCCTATTTATGTAGTTGGAAATCTACAAAAACTTCAGGTCTATTAACTCACCAGTACACATACTTATATATGTATATATTTTTATACCATGATCACGGTTTGAAAACTTCTTTAGGATCATCTATCCTAACAAACAGTGGCTCCAAACAAAGGTTTTTCTGCTTTACTTGACTCATCTAAAGCTTTTCTAAAAGTTGATAGTGTGTTGTTGTGTATCAATTACATCATTCTCATTACCAAACCCTTGAATGAGGTAAGTTATTGTCATATGTACTATGGATCTATAAGTGTTGAAAGCATCCATTATTGTGGCCAATGTACAAAGGAACATATGGATGGGGAGTTGTATTCATTATATTTGACCAAATAAGGTTAGCAATATGCCATGACATGCTTGTTAGTACCCTAATGCATTGTTAATGACTAACCCCAATGTATGCGCCCTTGGTGACATTCTTGATGCTTTAATGACAGCCTATATTTATGATAAAATGAATATCCATGGTTTGGATTTCCCTAATAATTGGTCTTCATAATTAAACACCACTTGATTGTATAGTGTGACGTTGATTCTTGCTATCTCTGTATTCTTGAAAACTCTGGAACCCTTGTATGTCCTTGAGAAAGTTGTTATCATCATCCAACTAAGCATTGTACTTGTCCTTACCAAATTTGAAACAAGAGTTAGACAAGATGCTTATATAGACATGTTGGTGCTAGTAGTATTAGTACATACTAACCATCCTCCATCCATATATCTCTCGATTGCTTTGCTATTTTTCCTCTAGCATGGATGGATTCAAAATAGAAATAACACTTAATTCACATCATCAATATAGAAGAACAACTATCGTCTCACTATATGAAGGATGAAATGAAAGCTAAAGTGGAAAGTATTGTATACTATTTTCTATCTTCTAGTGAGTTTAATAGAATCTCCTCTTGTGAAACTACTTATAATATTTGAAGAGTAGGTTTGCATCCAAGAATATGGAAGAAGTTCATCAAGATAAGTTTGATTTTCATATTTGTACACACTTATTAGATATTTTAAAAGAAAGGTTGACTATGATGGTACATATTCAGGCAGATGTTGCAAGGCAAGAACATGATATACAAATCAATATATTATACTTTTTGGAACCAAAAACATATTGTTATGTGATTTGTTAAGTTAGCAATGCATAGTTATTAAGTTTATAATATGTGGACCTACATATCAGGCCATAGTTTTACATGAAATTACAAACTAAAGAAAATTAGGTTCAATCAAAGCCAGATTAGTGTCACATATCAACCAATTAATTATAAGGTTCAAACAAGTATGAGTATGAAGGAACATGTCACAGAACTGTTTATTACTCAAACCCTAACTTCAAATGACTACAAAGTCAATGGTGATAGGATCTAGGCATCCATCCCTAGCATGGCATTGTCAAAGTGTGAATGTGGAAGCTTAAATCTTAGCATACATGAATAGATAACAAGATAAAGGCACCAATCATAATCTCAACATTCAACAAGATACATTAAGAAACTATGTTTTATTACAAGATTTCAACTACATATTCGAGAGTCAAATTGTACAAGTCTACTCATGTACACTAGGGATCTTACAACAAGTACACTTGACATAGCTCTCCAAGCCCATCAACTTCTAGCAACCTCTGAACCTATAAAAATATGTGAAACAGGGTGGGTCAAGCACACGAGGTGCTGAGTACAGGGCTGAAAGATACATATACATAAGCTTTGCATAATTTGAAAAGATTTTTAGACGTAGATGAATAAGAATAAATAATTTAAGTATTTAGAAAAGCGAGAGCATATGTTTTATATCATTTTACTCCAATTATACCAACAACATCATATATCATAAGGCCTTTGACTAAGTTTCCATTGTAAGAGTATGTAAGGGTGCTCAAGATTAGCTAATCATTTTCTCAACATGGTCCGCTCTATGTTGTCAACTCAAGTAGGACACCCAGCCTCGTGCCATTACCCTGAGAATATAGGTAGGTGCACAAGATTTGTATAATAGAGTTTCTAGATTACGTTTGCAAGTTATAAAACAATGACGAGACAAACATCGAGTACAATACTAGAATACTACATGAAAATATTTAAGCAAGTAAATAAACATACATATGTATCACATTTCAAGCAAGAAATCCTTGGTCATATAATTATTAAAGCCCATACCTGATTTTAGAGATTCATAAACTATCCTGGACCATATAGATCACAAGCCAAACCAGATTAAGAACAAGATTGAATACATGTATTAGATCTTCATCATGAACCCTCACTAGTTTCATTTTAGGGTTTTGGCCAAGTTAGGTTCACAGTTACTTATTAGTGCATTTGATGATCTTTTATTGAAATAGAGGTCATCATCAAGGTGTGGTTCAAGTTTCATGTCATTCCAAAGTTACATTGATTTTATATGATCATTTCAAGGTTCATGTCACATATGCACATAGCTAGGTCATAAGGCTCATAATATGGAAACCAAGGTGAAATGTCATCAAGACATGAGATATGAGCATAAAAGATAGTTTATATTAGAAAAATATAGACAAAAGGATCATATTCAAGATTAGGTGGATGTCCCCAAGTTTGGGCATCATAGGATTCCACATTGTCAACATGCATTCCAAAAGCCAACACAAAAGCATAAGTCATAAGGTCCAAACATATGGGATATAAGGGGCATCCATTACATGGGGATCATAAAGTATAGAACATTTTTTTTATTTTGAAGAGGAAAGAGAACAAATCAAGATCCATATCACATTTGGGGTACAAGGAAGACAATCAAGCCACTTTAGGTTACATTAGATCATTATGGATGCATGTAGCATAATAAGTACCATCATTGCATAAAGGGGGGTATACCTTAGTCATTTAATTAACAAGGAATCACAAAATTACTGATTTCAACGATCCAAAATTGGGTTTTATGCATCAAATAGGTCCAAGACCCCATATGACTAGGGTGGAACATTCCTTGCCATACATAAGTCACATTCATGCATTATGTGTCATATGAAATAACCATGGCACAAGGGGATTAGGGGATTGTTATTTGGGACATGGATAGTAATATGTTTCTGATTTCCAGGATAGTTAAGTATTTGGGTGTCAATTATGAAGCAAGATTAGTCACTAATAGGACAAAATGCATAATTAAGGTCCAAACAAGTCTCAAATGTGTATTTAAGACATCAAAGTGTAAGAAGGGTGATTAGGGTTCCTATAATGCTCAAGATTCATCAAAGTTATTGTTTTGAGGTCAAGAAAGTAGACTGAGTATCAAAGAACCAATCTTTATCAGTAGCATGTATCAAATATGGTCAACATAGTCAAAGTTTTCATTTTTAGAGAATTAGAAACATATTCAAAGTCTGAAAGTGTGTTCATTGTGTAGAGATCGCCCTGGTGATCAATTTGGAATATTGGTTCATACATTTTGGCCAAAGAATATGAGATTTATGCACATTTCAAGGTATGATTTGAAACTATACATGACTTGCATTAAAAAGGGGACATTACCCTTCATTCATGTGGTGACTCTATACCTCGATGTGGTGTTCGACGGATCAGATGGCACACTCGTGATGGCTTCCAGGGCCTTGCTCCAAGCATTTATGGGGCCTACGACTGATCGCAATGACACGATCAGGTGTCACCCACTATCGCCTGGCATGCTTCTAGTGGCACGACAGAGGGCGTCTGCATCCAGACATGGCATGATCCTCACCGCCTAGGTTGCGTACCCTACCTGACATCAACAATCCATGCATGATGTCCTCTAGGCTTGACCCTATGTGCATGAGCATGGCGGATTAGCGGCCACTGCTCACCGGAGACCATCATGGGCACGACCAAAAGGCCTCGAAGCTCATCACAGAGATGTTGGATAGCTCCATCATGTCACCTTTTCACATGCCCTGAGCTGCAGAAGAGGAAGTGCAAAGCAAGGGGGTTGGAAGCCACACTTGGCAGAGACGGCCAAGGCTTCTGCCCAAGGTAGTGAGGAAGAAGTAGAGGAAAAGGGGACTTCTAATGCACGATAGGGAGAGGGAAAAGAGGGAAAATGAGAGTTGTAAGTGAAATGGGCTGATTTGAGGGATTAATTGGTGAAAAGTGACCAAGGAGGGGTATTTGCACGAATTGGTTGGGCCACAGTGCCTCCTCAGCTGGAGATTGTACCGAGGTTGAAGATAAGATCTTGGTCATTCGATGGATGGACTATGAGGTTCCAGATATATTCAACGGTGATGAGCCACTACACTCACCTACCCAAGCTGGCCACAGCTGGGTCGCAGACGAATTGGGCCCAAAAGACAAGTAAAAGCAATTAAATCAAGTGTAAAACCAAGATCAAATAGAAATATTTATATGATCATATCTTGGGCTACAATGATCTGATTTGAGTGATTTTTGGGCCATAGGAAAACTGATTGAATCCTCTATCTCATGAAATATATTATAGAGAAATATGATCATGTTAATATGGTTCAAATATTGTTGCAAAGTGTGGAATCATTAAAGAATGAAACTTAGATCAAAAGAACAAATTAAAGGCACACATTTTAAAATTGGTCATTGTTGTAATAAAATTGGGTCATCAACACACTCAAGTATTGTGATTGAAATTAAATTGACTGATATGGGTCTCTTGAGGAGAGTAAATGAACATAATAGATGAGAGAGGAAACCATGTTGTCACATCCTTCCCTCCTTAAAAGAAATTTCATCCTCAAAATTTGTCTAAGATTGTAATCAAAGGTCAAGGTCCACATTCATCATGTTTGAGCCAACCAACCTACATGTCAAGGCACTCCCCACCATGGGATACACACTTAGGTGGTCATCATCAAGGATGTACCCATCCCAAAACACACACACACACACACACACACACACACACACACACACACATATATATATATATATATACTTAGGATTCTTTCATTTTATAACATTGTCTTGACACTAGGTTTTTTGCATCCCTTAATGCGAGTACATTAGGGTTTTTATTCATGTAGTCATATGAGCTTGAGGTGTGTTATATGATAATTGAGGTGTGTTATCAATTTCTCAAAGGAACATTTTATCATCATGACTTCTAAATGAGATTATCATTGAACGTGTATATCATCGTTGTACAAGATTTTTATGCATGTTTAGTTTTCTCCAAAATTCTACTGAATCTAGTTAAAATGGTAATTTTTTGGGTCTAGAATTATCCAATTTATTCATCATGTTTATTCGAGTTATGATTCCAAGAGCATCATCATATCAACTTCGTCATTTCAAATGTATATCTTTCGTGCATAGTATGTATTCATAATAAGTATAGCTTATGAGGGTGACTTGTCATACATATATCAAGTGTTATATTAAATGAGATTCGTCCACATATGAGGCATCATTTGAGGGACAACATTATTATCAACATCGAGTTTTCATAATTATCTCACTTGTATCTAGAGAAAGCCCCACAGGCTTGATCCACTCAAGCTAAGACCTCTCTATGTCCAACATGACATGCTAATCACAACCGTCTACCCGCAACAAAATATCTACCTAACTTTCAAGAAACTAGGAAAACTACTAGATTCCTTTATATACATCTACTAACCTGAGTATGAGTCCCATCAAGGATATCACACATCATGTACATCATCTTATGGTCTCAGGACATCTCCCTCACCTATATAGAAAGCATCATATATTCAATCTCCTCTTTATCTAGGGTTATATTTTATTTTCATAGAAAATATAGGATTCAACATTTTTTATAGAACCACACACTAGGTGACTCAACTCATATACTTAGAAGTATTCTAGATAGGGACTCATCATCATGCATTTCATAATTCATATTTTTCAACATTTAAGTGTAGGAGGTTCAGTACTCTGACCTTCTCCCATGTCGAGTTGACCCATATCAAGAGTTCATCCTTTTCATATGTACCAAGATACATGTCCTTCTTTGTAAAGAGGTTGAGGCCTATGTTGGTTTTGAAGAATATCTCACCATCCACATCTTAATATATACAAGACTGGCACAAGCAAGCATGCCAACCCACTAGCTATGTTTAGCACATCTACTAAGTCACATGTATTGTACAAGGTGGTAGTTTTATCTAGGGTTACATGGTCAAAAATCATTCCATATCTTCGAGCATAATTGAATCATCTACATCAAACATAGGTCAACATGAAGCAAATCCATATCATCAACATCGACATCATTATCAACAACATCATCATCATCATTGGCATCGTCATCATCATCGTCATCGTCGTCATCATCATCGTCGTCGTCATCATCTTCATCTTCATCTTCGTCTTCGTCTTCGTCTTCATCATTGTCATCATCATCATCATCATCATCATCATAGTTTATCTAGTCTACTACTAGCCTAACCATTATCATGGCTCTAGGCAACTCTAGAGACTACATATATCAACTAAACACTCTCATTTAGACTTGATGTTACATCTCTTTCTCAAAGGTTACATGGACACTCACCGCCTTTTTGCATGTGGTAACATTTTTCATATGTACATATACTTATACTTGAGATAACTTTTATCCAACGTTGAAATGAGTGATGGAAACCACCATACTCCATTCATATAAAAACTAAAACCACAATGAGATACCACACTCATTAGCATTCTAGTACCATGACACCTAAAGAACTAGAAAGAACATGGTGCACACATGTGTACCTACCTTAAGAACATGTCGTGAACATATGTCTAGGGTTGTGATAAGATCTCCCTTTTCTCACCCTCTTGAACCTACAGCCCATACCAAAGGACAAAAGGAGGTGAAAAGAAAGGGTTCTATGGATTTACACGAGCGTACACCTAGTTCTAGAACATCTAGGTTCGAACCTAGAGGCTAAGTCAACTTAGTCCATAAAGGACAACTCATTAAGATTCTAGGGTTGAGATGTAAGGTTGTGTTCAGTTTTTGTTTCATGTGAGTCATGCTTGGTGTTGTTATTGTTCATTCTCTGATATCATCTGTCACGGAACCATTTATTACCCAAACCCTAACTCCAAATGAATATAAAGTCAATGGTGATAGGACCTAGGCATCCCCATCCCTAGCATGGTATTAACAAAGTGTGAATGTAGAAGCATAAAGCTTAGCATACATGAACAAATAATAATGACACCAATCATAATCTCAACATTCAACAAGATATATTAAGAAACATCATTTTATAACAAGATTTGATTACGTATTTGAGCATGAAACTATACAAGTATGCTCATGTATAGTAGGGATCTTACAACAAGTACACATGACATAGCTCACCAAGCTAATCAACTTTGAGCCATCTTTGAACTTATAAAAATACGTGAAATACGGTGGGTCAAGCACATGAGGTGTTGAGTACAGGGCTGAAAGATACATATACATAAGCTTTGCATAATTTGAAATGATTTATAAAAGTAGACAAACAAGAATAAACAATTTAAGTATTTAGCAAAGTGAGAGCCCGTGTTTTCTATCATTTTACTCCAATTATACCAACAACATCATATATCATAAGGCATGTGACTAATTTCCCATTGGAAGAGTCTATAAGGGTGCTCAAGATTAGCTAACACTTTTATCAACATGGTCCACCCTATCTTGACAACTCAAGTAGGACACCCATCCTCGCGTCCTTACCCTAAGAATACATGCAAGTGCACAAGGTTGGTATAATGGAGTTTCTAGGTTATGTTTGCAAGTTATAAAACAATGACGAGACACACATCGAATATAATACTAGAATACTACATGGAAATATTTAAGCAAGTAAACAAGCATACATATGTATCAAATTTCAAGCAAGAAATCCATATCATATAATTATTAAATCACGTACCTGATTTTACAGATTCATAAACTATCCTTGACAATCTAGATCACAAGCCAAACCTAATTAAGAACAAGATTGCATACATGTATTAGATTTTCACTATTAACCCTAACTAGTTTCATTTTAGGGTTTTATTGAAGTTAGGTTCATAGTTAATTATTAGTGCATTTGATGATCTTTTATTGAAAACGAGGTCATCATCAAGGTGTGGTTCAAGATTCATGTCATTATGATGTTCCATTCAATTTATATGATCATTTCAAGGTTCATGCCACATATGAACATAACTAGGTCATAAGACTCATAATATGGAAACCAAGGTGAAGTGTCATCAAGACATGAGACATGAGAATAAAAGATAGTTTAGATCAGAAAAATAGACAAAAGTATCACATTCAAGACTAGGTGAATGTAACCAAGTCTAGGCATCATAGGATTCCACATTGTAAACATGCATTCCAAAAGCCAACACATAAAATATAGGTCATAAGGTCGAAATATATGGGATATAAGGGACATCCATACCATGGGGATCATAAAGTATAGAACTTCTCTAATTTAGAAGTGGAAAGAGAAGATATCAATATCCATATCACATTTGGGGTACAGAGAAGACAATCAAGCCATTTTAGAATACATTAGATCATTGTGGATGCATGTAGCGTCAGAAGTACCATAATAGGATAAAGGGGTAGACCTTAGTCATTTAATTCACAAGGCATTAGAAAATTACTGGTTTTAGAGATCCAAATTGGGCTTTATATATGTATCAAATAGGTCCAAGACCCCATATGATAAGGGTGTAACATTTCTTGGCATACATAAGTTACATTCATGCATTATGGGTCATATGAAATAACCATGGCACAAGGGGACTAGGGGATTGTTATTTGGGACATGGATAGTAATGTGTTTCTGATTTCCATGATAGATAAGTATTTGGGTGTCAATTATGAAGCAAGATTAGTCACTAATAGGACAAGATGCATCATTAAGGTCCAAATAAGTCACAACATTTAAGGCATCAAAGTGTAAGAAGGGTGATTAGGGTTCCCATATGCTCAAGATTCATCCCAGTCACTATTTTGAGATCAAGAAAGTAGATTGAGTAGTAAAGAACCAATCTTTATCAATAACATGTATCAAATATGGTCAACATAATCAAAGTTTGTATTTTTAGAAAATCAGAAGAATTAAAAGCATATTTAAAGTCTGAGAGGATGTTCATTGTGTAGGTCTTGTCAAGCTGATTAATTTGGTATATTGATTCAGATATTCTGGCTAAAGAATATGAGAGCTATGCATATTTCAAGGTTGATTTGAAACTGTATAAGACTTGCATTAAAAAGGGGACATTACCCCCACGAAGCTCATCATGGAGATGTCAGATAGCTCCACCACGTCACCTCGGGTGCTCACGTGCCCTCAACCGAAGAAGAGGCAGCATGGAGCAGGGGGGCTAGAAGCCACACTTGGCGGTGGCGGCCAAGGCTTCCGCCCAAGGTAGGGAGGAAGAAGCAGAGGAAAAGGGGACTCCTAGGGCATGAGAGGGAGAGGAAAAAGAGGGAAAAACAAGAGTTGGAAGTGAAATGGAGCGATTCGAGTGCTAAATTGGTAAAAAGTAACCAAGAAGGAGGGGCATTGGCACAGATTGGTTGGGCAACAGTGCCTCCTCCGTCGGATTTTGTACGGAGGTTGAAGATAAGATCTTGGCCGTTGGATGGATACACTATCGTAGCCCTGCCAGATCCAAAAGTGATGAACTATTGCGCTCACCTACCCAAGTTGGCCAGCGGCTGGGACGTGGTCTAATTGGTCCCAAAGAAGAGTAACAACAATTAAACCAAGTCTAAAATCTAGATTAAATATAAATATTTATATGGTAATATCTTCGGCTACAATGATCTAATTTGAGTGATTTTTGGGCCATTGAAAAGTTGTTTGAATCCTCTATCTCATGAAATTTATTATAGAGAAATATGGTCGGATTAATCAGGTTCAATTTTTGTTGTAAAGTGGTGAATCATTAAAGAATGAAACTTAAATCAAAAGAACAAATTATAGGCACACGTTGCAAAATTGGTCATTGTTTTGATAAAATTGGGTCATCAACACATTCAAGTACTATGATTGAAATTAAATTGAGTGAGATGGGCCTCTTGAGGATAGAGAATGAACATAATAGATGAGAAAGGAAACCAGGTTGTCACATAACACTTAGGTAAAAAAAATCTAGGTCCTTCATAAGGTTTTTAGGAAGTAAATACAATATTGGGGCCCAAATGACAATTTTCTCTCTCCAACAGAGATGTTTGACGGTCAACTTGTCTCACAAATTGACTTAAAAAGATAACCCTTTGGGATGTTCCCCCTGTATATAGTAGAGTCATGGGTTTGGAAAACCCTTGGCATGTTTTAGAGTAACATTTTTCTTAAACTTTTCTCCAAACGAAAGGGGATTGAATAAAAATTCTAGATGCAATGTTAAATTAAACATAAACTAAGCCCACAAGATAATGGATTTAGATAACATTTGAGGAATTGATTTTTTTGTCATTGAAGTTAGGTTTTGGGTAATAAATAGATTCGTTACAAGTGGTACCATTGTTCAGAAAAATAACTACGCCAAAGTCAATATTGGATGTTTAGGTAATTTATATCTCAATACACTACTCTAAAACAACAAGAATAGATGATTTATTAAGAGGATGATGAATAAAAAAATTTACTCTTGGCTTTGAGCAATGTTTAACAACCTAGAGACTCTCATCTTGTCGGCGAAGCAAGTGCCAACGACTGCCCCTTTTGTTAGCTGATGGGTGCTTATTTTCTACCCGAAGATCTTTAGTAAACACAAAAAGCAATCAATAGCGGTAATAAACTCCAGAGTGATGCGATTTGGAATGGACATCTATGATCAATTTGTTTTATGATCATAAAGAAAATGAGGGAGATCAATATATCACACATCCTCTAGCAATACAACACACAAAACAAGGATTTG
Source organism: Alisma plantago-aquatica (assembly GCA_963693085.1). Classification (NCBI taxonomy): domain Eukaryota; kingdom Viridiplantae; phylum Streptophyta; class Magnoliopsida; order Alismatales; family Alismataceae; genus Alisma; species Alisma plantago-aquatica. Next base: position 1,153,118,574 of record OY856411.1, read on the forward strand.
ATGAAGAAGTATGTTGACATAGCAGAAGAATGTATCAATGTGCTCCCTACAATTGTTCCTAGAATACAATATTAATTGCATTTTACAACTCGATAACACCTTGTAAACCTTTGATAGTACCAACACTTCAACTACAAGCACTCCAGTGACCCTTAAATGAAAATTGTGGTACCAACGGACAACTTGGTAGTGCATACACCAGTCTGGGAATGGCATAGCATCAATCCAATACCACTGACCTTAGAAGTCAGTTGCATCAGCCCAGTAATATTCACACATAAAAAGGCAAAGTCAATAGCACAGAGTATGAAACATTCCAATCATTCTACCACACTAAGGTTTATGAAATTGATATTTATTTGTCATTTGTACTCAATTAATTCTTCCTCTAGGCCTTCCATAGTTAAAGAGAGCCTAACAACATCATGAAGTACTTACAATGCACGGTTCAAGTTCCTAAAAAACATACAAAGAACAACCATAAGTGCATTTATAGAACTAAAGGAGGCCCTAAAATCGTGTTTGTGAAAGTTGATCTTTCTAAAGGGTTTGATACATTGAGAGATTTTATTCTCATGATCATGAGTGAAATTGGTTTCCCTACATGCTAGATTAACTGGATTAAAGTATATTTGTGTCAGCTTAATTGGTGAATCACATGGATGAGCAATTGTATTCTTTTAGTTATTGCAAGTATTGTATATATTTCCTACTTGTACATCTAAGGGTATGGATCTGGTAGATGCATAGTATATCCTCTTGTATTATTATTCACATGTAACTGTGATTTCTTTGAAATTTATATATAGTTTGGATAACTCATCTTTGAGTGTTCATAAAAAATATTACTACAAAACTACACAAGGCTTTCATCACTTCTTAACTGGTGGAATAGTATATGTATTTCCATTGGTCTTCTACTAGTGCACAGTATTTTAGGGAAAGGTAAACAAATAGATTTAAATGCCCGCACATTTTTTATCGTAATGTTGAAATCCCTATGATCTGAAATTTATGTATATATGCGAGTATGCATATATATATATATATATATATATATATATATATATATATATATATATATATATATATATATATATATATATATATATATATATATATATATATATATATATAACCCAAGAAAATAGTTTAGGCACCCATGATTGTGAGTGAAAATTCATATGTACAAATGAATACATCCATGTTGTAAATATGGATGAAAAGGGATGAAAAATAAGGACAATGAAAATATTACAAAGAGAATCCAAAAATGGCGCAAAATCACTCTAAGAACCAAGTAAACCATTCCTGCTACACTACACACATTTGTAATGGTGAATTTAGTGGTACTACCTCTTGTGGTGGACAATCAATGTTTCTCTGAGAAGGGTGATGGATGTGAGATACATGCTTTTGAAATGAGTAAGAACCATAGTTTTCAAAGCATGTGATCACCTCATGTATAATATGATAATTTAAATTTGATTTTCCTTTTGCATGGTCATCCTTGTATGGGTTCACTTCATGACAAAAATCTCTGCATACATAGAAAGAATGAAAAGTACCAAATTGTTAGACAAATAAAAGTATGACAATAATAGATAACTTACCAACACAAAAATTAATGAAGAATTTTTAGAAACCACAGAAAAAATAATTGAAGGTCAACCATCTACATTCACAAAGAATGCTAATTTCATAAGTGGGTGGTCGGTCTTTGACCAACAAAAACCAATCACCCAAGAATCTGTGGAACTACACAAGAGACTCGTCAGTTCTTAACCAATTGAAGTGCAGGCGTATTTCCATTGATCTTTTACTAGTGCCCACTATATATGGGCAAAGTAAACAAATAGATTTGTATGAATGCAAAAAAATATAGTATTGTTTGAAACTCTATGATGTGATATATATATATATATATATATATATATATAACCCCTCCAGCTTCTCTAATCTAGTGTTGTAACAAGTCATACAATGGTCATATATTCCCTTTGTCTCAAATATCTAGATTGAATTTGAGGATAAGAAGCCTCATCCTCTTAATCTTGAACTGCTCATATGTTTGTGATTGTATGTTTCATTTTTGGATATATTATGTATATGATACATATTATAAGTATGTGGTGATTGGATATGTATATGTATATACATGGTATCAATGCTTGGAATGGAAAACATCTTCATTTTGGCCCATCTTGTCATAGTTGGCACACTTTGAACGGGGGACACATCCCTAGCCATGACCTTGGGCTACAACAATGACCATTGGTTGGGTAGGGAGAGATACATGTTATGTGAAAAATACAAGAAGATCCACAACCATGGTGAATTTGCACATAGAATCATCACATAGAACATCATGTGACTGATTGTGTAGCTAACTAATCATCTCACTACACAAGCAATTATGAAAGAATAGTAATGATACAGAGGTAAATCAGAGAAATATAGAATTTCTTATTGTAATGGTGAGACAACAATGAATCACTAATAAGTCCAAGTTTTCTAGTTTAGAAAGGAGAATGGATTTGTGCATTAACTATGAGTTGATGGAATAAGTTATAGGAACATACAAGGCTGACGTCCTCAACACCAAAAATCCTAAATATAACTATCTCATAAGAAGAATAATTATTGTAGTTGTTTGGCACTTTGAATGATGCTAATAGTTATTTTTATTTTCTATTTTTGGTGAGTAATAGTTAGAATTTTTTTTCTTGAATCTCTGATTGATGACTGAAAGGAACTTTGGGGAGAAGGTGTGATGACCTATGATCCTTGTCCTGGAGATACATTTTGTTTGCATGCTATGTTGTTTACCAGAGGGGATCTTCAAGACAACTTCTCCAGGGTTTATACATTGGTTTTCTAATGTTTAGCCTAGTTTCTCCCTCTTCGTCTCTTTGTATCATTCCTACATTCATATGGGGATAAACCCCATCACATTGATTATGGACTTGAGGAGCAAGATGTAAATAAATGATTAGGAGTCATAACAAGTGGAAGTTGGGAGAGAAATCAACTTTCCTTTTCCTAATTATCATTTTTCATGATTTTTGCATTTTTTCACGTACAAGTGTTTAAATACACATGACAACATGTGACTAGTGTAATGACTTTAGGTTTAAGGATCACTGTCACCATTGTCACTTTAATATATGATTTTGACATGTCATTATATTTGAAAGGAATAATTACATTATAGGATTTGATATATGTCTTGAACAGAAAGTTGTTTGAATGGACAAACCAAGTTATCATGGGTTTCTTTTTGCACAAGATGGAAATTAATTATAAGGAGGCAACAGTCAAACTTTTTTTAACCTCAATGTCATATTCAATGTAACACACTCGATTCTAGACACATAGGCTAATTTCCCATTCTTCTAGGCCCCTAATTGATTAGATGGATATCCAAAATCCCTTGTCCCTTTTCTTTACTTGGCTGCCTTTCGATGTCTGTATTTCATTGTAATAGCATAGACCAAACCATATTTTGATCTTCAAACCCTAGATTGACTCATTTAGGGATCTTTAGAGATGAAGTCATATGATATTGCTACCTTAGTACCTGAATTGGAAAACTTAATAACAATAAGGATAATCTAGATTACTTGACCCTAGATTTGTGAGCTATGATACTTTTGGATATCATATAGGATGAGAATCGAGTCTAGGTAAAGGTTTCACCATAATTGACTATTAGACTAAGTTCATCACATTAATAATGATTAAAGTGCACAGGTTAAATTATAGATGTAGTAACCTCAAAATACAAATCTAAGCTGATAATTGAGTTCCTCACATCTTAATTAGTTAACCCTCAAATTTTGGGGTCATTTGGACATCAAATGCACCCCCAATTGAACCCTATTAAGTTATGTGTGCTTTTAACCTTTACTTGGTTGTTTTTCCTTTTGATTTCTTTGCTTCGGTCTGGACCTTGGCCCAAGAACCGGTTCGGCTGGTGAATGGCCCAGTTCGGGTAGCGGGACTTAGTCATCCCCTACCTTTCGCTCTTCTCACAGCTTGGCACCGTACGGAGTGGCCTCTCGATGGGTTCTTCTTGCACGCGCGACGGACCGAATCAACTCGTTTTCTTCGCCAATAGTTTTCCCCCTTCCTGCTGAGTCCAACAAGCTATTAGTCGCGGTGTTTGGTAGTTCAGATAAGAAAACCCATTTCACCCTCGTGTGGCAGCATCTGCCATCTCCTCGGCTCCCCAAATCAATGCACACCTATACTTACCCTAAAACCATTGGCAACCCAGAAACCTTCACCGCACCCATCTAAACCCTTCCCCCCATCAATTTCTCTCATTGCTCATGGGAGGATACTGTCGGTATCGATCTTTGTCTCTAGTGAGGACATGGATGCAGCTGCTATTCTCTTTGTATCGGTCTAATTATCATTCATGTAATCATCTCTGACCCTCGTTCCTTATTTCCATGTACTCAACTTGCCATAATATTGTCTGGTTTGTTCAGTCGACAAAACGCCACTGTTTCCCCTGTTTTACTGCCGTGTGAGGAGACCTGGAGGTTCCTAACCTCAGGAACCCCGCCAAACCCATCGAGGGTAATTGGCAGACCAACTGACATCACAACGCACTGGTGATGTATTTTGGAGCCCCTTGTGGATTTTCATTTTGGCTCACTACACCGTCATCTCCGGGCAACGTTTCTAACCGAGCAAATCACTGACCTTCTTGCACGACCGGGCTTGCTCCTGTTTGTTTTCTTTTCCTCAACTTCTGAGTAACTCGAGAACTATGTAAGGATGCTAGAGTTCATCACAATCCCCCTGACCTATATCCCTGATATACATGGGGTTTCTACTAGTTTTCTTCTACTCCGGTTGCTCAATGAGGCAGGCGTCTTCAATGGTCTTGACCACCTCAGGACACGAGCTAGCACTCGTTGCATGCACTATGACGAGATGAAGTCAGGGAGACGGTCCCCTGCTCACAAAGAGGTCTGGTTCGAGTGCCCCTCTCAAGGTCTCGAGCTTCAACAGGAAGTCCATGGCGCTAGATACAGGGAAAGCAATTCCCTGGGGGGGAGCCCAGTCTTGCCCATGGTACCTATGACATTCATGTCTGGCCCATGAGGGAAACATAGGAATTTTGATTTGAGTTTGACTCTGTTGACTATCAAATCGAACGCTTCCAATTTCTCTAAGTTTACATGACATCACACCTTTATTAATCATGTTATCATTCAAGGGTAACACGACCTTTTCACAGCGAAGTTTCTATCTTAATTAGAAAATGATTTAAACTTATAAAAATCATAAGTAATTACTGGTTCAGTAGAAAAATACAAATAAATATGTTTTTGAGATCAAAAAAATACGCCTGATTTATTGGGACAGGTTTCACGCTCAAATTGACAACTGACGGTAGGGTCAATTTCTAAGTAAAAGGTTAAATACATTTTATATTAATCGGATGCACACATATTATGACTAGGTTGAGACAACCCTGACCCTGTGCGTAGGAGGTGTTACTGAATATCTATATTTGATCATAAGGTATGTACACTCTCTATTTTTATTTTGGGCATTAAATGACTGAAATCCATATATCTTTTAATGAGGCATCCCTTGAATTGTAAATCCCTTTTAAAATCCAAATACTTAGGACATTTATTGCTCCTGAAATGAATTCCTTTTGTTTCTGTGATATTTATATTGCTATGCTCATTTGGGTCATTGGACCCCTCCTGCCATGTTGCCTTTATTGAAAATGACTAAAATAATAAGTCTTGCCACTCTATTATAGCATGCTACTTGTATGACTAGAATATCTAGAATAGCGGTACTTATGTACAACCATATTTATTAAGGGCGTGCGTATTCCGCCCGGGGTGTGCGTTTCCACCCTTGTTTATTTTTAGGCCATGATCCTATGGTGTTATGGCCCTATTTTAGGTATATTTAGTCTACATTGTTATGCATGAAAATATTCGTGTTTTAGAAAGAATATGTGGATGAATGTTATGGCAAGACACTCTTTTATTGTCATGCTTGTAATCTGAATTTAATATGCCTCATTTCTTTTGCTTCATTTCTTTTGTTACTTTCTCTTGAACATACCTAATTGTAAATAGCCCCCTCTTTTTGTGGGAACATCTCTTTTTTCACTTTTAACCCTATATAATTCCCAGAATGTTTTATATATGTACATACTCAGCCTTTGCTGACCTCTCTATTGTTCCTATGTTCTGGGTGATGTTCCTTTACACCCAGGTTTAGGTGCATTAAAGATCAAGGTTGCTCAAAGATCATGTAACGAGAATTGTACCTAAGGATAGCTTGGAATGGGTAGGTTACTCTCTGCTACTGGGCTCATTTGTAGTTAGTTCAAGTTTTTGTAACATCACCTTTTGTTGTGATGAGAAATTATATAATGATACCCATTGTAACTTTGTAATAGTTTTGTTTCCATTGCTTATTCATTATCATGCTCTATATTATGTACCATTTGAATTATGAATGAAATTCCTCCTTTCCTTCTTACCTTTTTGGTATTTTTGGGATTGGATGGAATAATTCTTCAATTCAGTGAAGAGTGGATCCCCTATTGAATCTCACTCTTTACAAAATGGTATCAAAGCCTAAGCAGTCGGTAACTTGACTATTTCAAGTTATCCTTGACCCTTAATTAGATAGGTGACCCTTAGAGGTTATTGATAAACCTATTTCCAAGTATTCAATACCAATTAGGGTTTTCAACCCCTGGCTAATTTGGTCACTTGCACTACTCGACCCACCTATGTGAACGTGAGTTAATCGTTAGTAACCTGTAACACCCCCACCTTCTTTATGGAGGTGGGATGGAGTCACATCGAACTGACTCTTGTAAGTGTTTGGTTTACATCTCATAATTTTCTAGGATATTAGCCTAAGAGCCGTGAAGTGCATATTGACTTAAATAGTAATTGTTAGGCTTTATTCTAGTTCTCACCTTGAACCGCTTTCCCTTGCTATTTCTCTATCATGCCTCATATTTACCCACTTTGGGGTACTGAGAACACATAAATTATAGATGTAATATCTCTACGGGTATCTTAAGATTTAAGATGATTCCGTTGGTACTAAGTGATAACGTTGTTCTAGCATGCCCAACATATATTTACTTGGTTACTAGGCATGCATGAATGTATAATACAAAATCCTAAATTAAGATTAGGGTTAAGATTCCTTTGATGTTAAGTTTTGTCCTAAACTATATCAACTTTATATATAGCATGCCTTGTCGTCAATGTGAGTATATTAGGATAGCTTTGCCCTAATGCCATCTCCTCAAGGCCTAAATTCCACCCTCATTGGGATTGTTATTCTTATGTATTGGAATTGATTGATGGAGCTAAATGTTATAGTAGGCATACTTAAATTATCACCTCTCTCAGAGTACTTGGCTTACCTAGGGATTGAGATGGGTATTTGGACTATATAGGTTACCTTATCATGTAAAGGAACTATGGTGGAGAAAACCCTAAATCACTTTCTATCATGTTGGGTAATCTCATGTTTCAATTAGGACACGGGATGAGATAGTGGTGATTATGATTAAGAATGACATAGGAAATGGTGGATGTCATGCTTGGGTAGGTTTTTACCGATTGTTGGTTATGAGAAATATACTCCCTTCTCTCTCTCATTGCTTGCACATTAGAGAATTATCACATGACCCTTTTAAGTGATAGGAGGATCAGACCTCTTTGTAGAAGGAAGTGGTTATAGGATAGTAGTGTATGTGTCAGGCTGTGATAGGTGGTTGACTTGGTTCCCCGAATGATTTTGGTGCCAATTTTGGATTTTTCACCACAAGTTTTGCATCATCAAACTTATTTTCATTATCAATTTATATGTACAAAAGAAAAGTTTTCAGATTTTATCGATGGATTTTGGAACCAAGTCACCATACTAAGAAAGTTGAGAATTAGATGATCTCCTTAGTGAAGTACCCTTGATTGGTATGTTCAACCCTAATACCCTAGGCCTAAGACTGACATAGTTAGTTTCAAATATATACATCAGACCTAGTGGATCCACCCTTTTTCCCCTCTAGGCTATGCCCTAAGTTATAGTTTAAGCCTTTTAAGGGGTGGAGTTCCCGTACAATCTAGTTAATAGGCATAATAGGGGTTAATAACAACTACAATAAGTAAAACTTGGATAACTTCTAGTAATAATGTCAAATCTATGTAGAGGATACCCAACCGGGAATTCCAGACAAGCCTTGCTAATATTACCATCATAAAAATTACCTCAACAATTAAAATAGATTTTTAAAATTTTATCTTGGGTTATCCTTGATAGATGTATGTATGTCAGAAAAAAAATCATTTAAAAGCTCAAGTCAATATTATGTACACCAAACTGCTAATAATTTAATGGTAGGGATGACTATATAGTATAGGCTGGGATGAACATAATCAAGATGGTGGAATTTCTAAGCTTTTCATACGTGATCCTTTTAGACAATAAGATGTTAATGATGTTATTGTTAAGAATGATGATGATGATGATGATGATGATGATGATGATGATGATGATGATGATGATGTAGATGTAGATGATAATGAGTAGATGAGAAGGTAGTAACCACGATGATGTGGATGATGAGGATGATGGCATTGATGATGATGATGATGATGTTGATAAGGAATTTCTCCTTAGTAGTAATAATAATAGGAATCATGGTACTTGAGGATTGAAGTTTATACGCAAAAGTAGTACACCAAGTTAGCGGTCTCAATCTACATGGTTGTATTGGGAAATTTGTAAATGAAGATTGGTTATTCATGCTTAAGTGATGGAAGATGAGGATTTGTAGAACAAACTAGCACTCATGTCTAGCGGTGGATGGATTTCGGGGACGAAATCATCTTTAAGGGGTGGAGTGTTGTAACATACTTGATTCTAGACACATAGGCTAATTTCCCATTCTTCTAGGCCCCTAATTGATTAGATGAACATCCAAAATCCCTTGTCCCTTTTCTTTACTTGGCTACCTTTCAATGTCTATATTTCATTGTAATAGCATAGACCAAACCATATTTTGATCTTCAAACCCTAGATTGACTCATTTAGGGATCTTTAGAGATGAAGTCATATGATATTACTACCTTAGTACCTGAATTGGAAAACTTAATAACAATAAGGATAATCTAGATTACTTGACCCTATATTTGTGAGCTATGATACTTTTCTATATTAGAGAGGATGAGAATCGAGTCTAGGTGAAGGTTTCACCATAATTGACTATTAGACTAAGTTCATCACATTAATTGAATGATTAAAGTGCACAGGTTAAATTATAGATGTAGTAACCTCAAAATACAAATCTAAGCTCATAACTGAGTTCCTCACATCTTATTAGTTAACCCTCAAATTTTGGGGTCATTTGGACATCAAATGCACCCCCAATTGAACCCTATTAGGTTATGTGTGCTTTTAACCTTTACTTTGTTGTTTTTCCTTTTGATTTCTTTGGTTCGGTCTGAACCTTGGCCCAAGAACCGGTTTGGCTAGTGAACACCCCAGTCCGGGTAGCAGGACTTAGTCATCCCCTACCTTCCTCTCTTCTCGCGGCTTGGCGCCGTACGACATGGCCTCTCGATGGGTTCTTCTCGCATGTGCGGCTGACCGAATCAACTCGTTTTCTTTGCCAACAGTTTTCCCCCTTCCTGCTGAGTCCAACAAGCTATTAGTCAGGGTGTTTGGTAGTCCAGATAAGAAACACCCATTTCACCCTCGTGCGGCAGCATCTGCCATCTCCTCGGCTCCCCAAATCAATGCACACCTATACTTACCCTAAAACCATTGGCAACCCAGAAACCTTTGTTGCACCCATCTAAACCCTTTCCCCCCATCAATTTCTCTCATTGCTCATGGGAGGCTACTGTCGGTATCAATCTTTGTCTCTAGTGAGGACATGGATGCAGCTGCTATTCTCTTCGTATTGGTCTAATTATCATTCAGGTAATCATCTCTGACCCTCGTTCCTTCTTTCCATGTACTCAACTTGCCATAATATTGTCTGGTTTGTTCAGTCGACAAAACGCCACCATTTCCCCTATTTTACTGTCGTGTGAGGAGACCTGGAGGTTCCTAACCCCAGGAACCCCGCCAAACCCATCGTGGGTAATTGGCAGACCAAATGACATCACAACGCACTGGTGATGTATTTTGGAGCCCCTTGTGGATTTTCGTTTTGGCTCACTACACCGTCATCTCCGGGCAACGTTTCTAACCGAGAAAGTCACTGACCTTCTTGCATGATCGGGCTTGCTCCTATTTGTTTTCTGTTCCTCAACTGCTGAGTAACTCGAGAACTATGTAAGGATGCTAGAGTTCATCACAATCCCCCTAACCTATATCCCTGATATACACGGGGTTTCTACTAGTTTTCTTCTACTCCAGTTGCTCAATGAGGCAGGCGTCTTAACCGGTCTCGACCACCTCAGGACACGATCTAGCACTCGTTGCATGCAATATGACGAGACGAAGTCAGGGAGAGGGTCCCCTGCTCACTAAGAGGTCTGGTTCAAGTGCCCCTCTCAAGGTCTCGAGCTTCAACAGGAAGTCCATGGCGCCAGATACAGGGAAAGCAATTCCCTTTGGGGGGAAGCCCAGTCTTGCCCATGGTACCTATGACATTCATGTCTGGCCCATGAGGGCAACATAGGAATTTTGATTTGAGTTTGACTCTGTTGACTATAAAATCACACGCTTCTGATTTCTCTAAGTTTACATGACATCACACCTTTATTAATCATGTTATCATTCAGGGGTAACACGACCTTTTCACAGTGAATTTTCTATCTTAATTAGAAAATGATGTAAACTTATAAAAATCATAAGTAATTACTGGTTCAGTAGAAAAATACAAATAAATATGTTTTTGAGATCAAAAAAATATGCTTGATTTATTGGGACATGATTCACGCTCATATTGGCAACCGACAGTAGGGTCGATTTCTAAGTAAAAGGTTTAATACATTTTATATTAATCGGATGCACACATATTATGACTAGGTTGAGACAACCCTGACCCTGTGCGTAGGAGGTGTTACTGAATATCTAGTTTTGATCATAAGGTATGTATACTCTCTATTTTTATTTTGGGAATTAAATGACTGAAATCCATATATCTTTTAATGAGGCATCTCTTGAATTGTAAATCCCTTTTAAAATCCAAATACTTAGGACATTTATTGCTCTTGAAATGAATTCCTTTTGTTTCTATGATATTTATATCGCTATGCTCATTTGGGTCATTGGACCCCTCCTGCCATGTTGCCTTTATTGAAAATGACTAAAATAATAAGTCTTGCCACTCTATTATAGCATGCTGCTTATATGACTAGAATATCTAGAATAGCGGTACTTATGTACAACCATATTTATTTAGGGTGTGCGTATTCCGCCCGGGGTGTGCGTTTCCACCCTTGTTGTTTTTTAGGCCATGATCCTATGGTGTTATGGCCCTGTTTTAGGTATATTTAGTCTACATTGTTATGCATGCAAATATTCTTGTTTTAGAAAGAATCTGTGGATGAATGTTATGGCAAGACACTCTTTTATTATCATGCTTGTAATCTGAATTTAATATGCCTCATTTCTTTTGCTTCATTTCTTTTGCTACTTTCTCTTGAACATACCTAATTGCAAATAGACCCCTCTTTTTGTGGGAACATCTCTTTTTGCACTTTTAACCCTATATAATGCCCAGAATGTTTTATATATGTACATACTCAGCCTTTGCTGACCTCTCTATTGTTCCTATGTTCTGGGTGATGTTCCTTTCCACCCAGGTTTAGGTGCATTAAAGATCAAGGTTTCTCAAAGATCATGTAACGAGAATTGTACCTAAGGATAGCTTGGAATGGCTAGGTTACTCTCTGCTACTAGGCTCATTTGTAGTTAATTCAAGTTTTTGTAACATTGCCTTTTATGGTGATGAGCAATTGTATAATGATACCCATTGTAACTTTGTAATAGTTTTATTTCCGTTGCTTATTCATTATCATGCTCTGTATTATGTACCATTTGAATTATGAATGAGATTCCTCCTTTCCTTCTTACCTTTTTGGTATTTTTGGGATTGGATGGAATAATTCTTCAATTCAGTGAAGAGTGGATCCCCTACTGGATCTCACTCTTTACATTCATGCTTAGGGGGAGGAACGGCACCCTACTTTTTTATTTATCCCTTGCATTTTTTATCATATATCTACATGTTTTTGTTTTTAGAAAAATTAGATTTATATTTTTAGGGTCCACTTCAATTTAGTGTAATTGCGGCCAAAATTTTTTTTTTTTCAGTATTAGCCATTCTTTGATCTTTTAATAAGATTATTGAAGAAAAATAGCTTAATAAAAAAGTTTTATCCCAAATATAATGATTCGATTGAGAAGAAATCATGCAATTAAGGTTGGTGATGGTCTATGGGGCCATTCATCACTCTAAAAACTCACCAAATCCTTGGACAGTGGTATCAGGTGTTTACACTATGTCTCATTTACTCTCCCTATAGAGAATGGTAGGATTGTGTCTCTAAAATTGGTGAGTACCTTCCACAAAATGTCACACATTCTTCTCTTAGATAACCTCTAGAAATAGATCATGTAGGCTTGGATTTATCTCTAGGATGAATACTCGACTCTGGGGACCAAATATATTCATTGTGTGAACCTTTAGATGTGAAGATCATGTATGTGCAATCTCTCTATTTTAATTTAGGCATTTATACAACTTTGACAAATTTTCCCATCAAGTTGTTTGCAATGTTTCCGAGGAAATGACAAAACCAACACTACAAGTGTTTCTACTAGCCACTCTAAGACACCTTTATTTCTTTTATTTACTTTCAGTCTTTTCTTTTGAACAAGAGCATAATTGAAATTTTTTCTTTCATCAATCAACAAGGAAAGGGAGCTAAGAAAGAAATTGTGTTTCCACACTTTGAAGTTGATTTACTTCAACCATAATATATGATCCATGTTCTGTATAAGTATGTGCATGGTTCATGTGGAAATCTTCTTCCAACGGTTCCCTATTGGACTCTGTTGGAGTGGTTATATAATGATTTTTAAAGGTGGCCTTCTTGATGTTCGAGTGATCTATGATACCGACAATTGTAAATTGAAGGTCTTTAGCCTTTGTGGTTTCTTTGTCTGATATAAATTTGAATACTATAGTTACCATATTTCTTGATAGCATGATGCTAGGTGAGATATCTAAGTAGGTATTTTCAAAGGACTTAGTGCAATTTTCTTTAAGCTACCTAATGGCTAGATGGTAGGTGATGTAAGGTGTAAAAGCCTCATTTCCACCCTTTGTTAATACCATTTCCCCTAACTTCTGTAAGAGCTTCTATCATAGAAACCTATACTTGTTAGACCTTCGTTGAATTTCACCTAAAACCTAATCAAATGAGGCTCACAAAGTTGTATAGGGGGTGATAAGGAGTAGCTCCCCTATACACACTCTATTCCATCCATAGTTAATTAGTAGTTTAGGGAAATTCTCTAACATGTAACTTGTTTGTTTGGTTTGATAATCTAAATGAATGAGTAAGGTTTGCATGTTATGACCCCCAACCTAGGTGATAGTCACATTACCCCAAACGGCCCACGCCTCCATTAATTGATAAAAAAACCTAATTGATCTCTTATTTAGTTAGTTCTTGCTTAGTTAGTCTCTTAATTTGCTTAATTAGTGAATTGAATTGGTCATGGTAGTTAGGCCTTACTAGCATGTTTAATGTTCCTTTTTTATTTCTTGTGATTTCCCTAGTTAGGCATATTCTAGTCTATCCCTTATCTTTTTATTTTTACTAAATTGCTGGTGCAATGGTTTTCTTGCCTAATCTAGCTAGTTTCCCTCCCTAGTTTTTTTTAAGTAGAATTACTTATATAGTTTAGCATCTTGCTCTTGCTTGCTCTAGTGTAATTATTCTTTCCATGCTTTGTTAATTAGTCCAAACTTGTCTTGTGTTAAATTAGACTTTCCTCTTGTCTTTCTCTAATTGCTTGTTTGACCAACCTAGTGTAATCCAAAACCAAAGTTAACAATTAAACCCTAGACCCCACTTTAGGAACCTAGACAAAAAAATTAATTTGTGGTGTCCCCTCTCTCCCTTGGGTTTGACCCCTAACTTGCTGCCTTCTATGCTATTATACGAACATAATCACCTGTGGGAAGGTATTTTTTTCTATCAGATCGTGTCTTTTGGGGTTACAAAATTTGTTAGCCCGAGTGTGAGTGTGTCTAATGTGTGCATCAAGCATTCGGGAGTGGTTTCCAGGGAGAAAGGTGCTTAGTCTATCTAGTTTGTTTAGCATTGAATTTTTCAACTGCACTGGCCATTTTTATTCGCTATTATTAGTTTGCTAACTTGTGTACTTTTACTTGGTTGTGCCTTGTGCAAGTGACACTCAACCCTTAGAAGAGTAGATTATGGGCCCACATGCACATGAGAAACCTCCACCTCCTCCACTCGTGCACAAGCCACTACATCACTATTTCATGTGCGATAACTACAATTCTCCAATTACTACTTAAGTTGATCAAATATGATGAAATCAATTCTCCATTCCACCCGGTATTCTTGCCCTTCTTCTTACTTTTAATGGTCTTGAAAATGAGAACCAATACAATCATGTGGACTCTTTCCTAGAGAAGTACTCCACCTTTAGAACACCTACAACTATAAATGACTTCATCTGGCTTACCTTGTTCCCATTCTCCCTAAAAGACAAGGCCAAAGATTGGTATGATTCAAAAATGTGAATCACGAGTTGAGGAGATATGAAGAATGCCTTCTTGAAGAAATTCTATTCTATTTCAAGGTTAACAAAACTGTGGTGTGCTATAGTAAATTTCAGACAAATGGATAATGGGAGGTTCCATGAATATGTTGAGAGAGTGGCCTCATAATGAAATTTCATTGTGGTAGCTTCTTCAATCATTTTACCCTAGTCTCACTCAAATGATCAAGCTTCAGCAGATTCTTCTTGTGGAGGTGATTTCATGGTTAAACCCACCAAGGAGACATGGCTTTTATTTGAGCACTTGGATTAAAATTCAAGGCACTAAACTTATACTATTGTTAATCATTGTGACCATGCCAATGTTATGACACCTTCAACTCCTAATGATTCAAGCCCACAAATATGAAGATCCTCGTTGAAATGATGAATCTTATGAAGAATCAAGTGAGGAGTTCTCCTAGTCACTTGAATAATTATATTCGGTCCTTTGGTGAAGAGGTTAAGGCCCTTCACTCTCATAGCACTTAGGAACAACAAGTTCAAAGGTATAGTTCATGATTTGAAGATGAAGTCCTCTCTAGGTTATAAGGCTTTGATGAGGTTTAGAAGAATGTGATAAGAGTTGAGAAAAGAGTAGAGAATCTCTCCTTGATACTTCCCCTCCAAGCAGAAGGTAAACTTCCTTCCCAACCCATGGTGAACTTTAATCATGCAAGTGGACCAATGGGTATTTCTCAAAACTCCTACAGTCAATCCCCAATGCAAGTGCATCCCATACATCAAAAACTCTAATAGTCCAACCTCAATGTAGGTGCAACCCATATATAAATTTCAACACTAAGGGACGCCTCTACCTCCTCCACAACAACAACAATCTCTTAATCTTCACCATGAGAAAGTTAGTTTTGTGCCATTACTAAGGAGTCGAAGAGTTAATGAGAAGCCCATAAGTCATATGGGCATTGATCATGTAAACCAAGGACATGTTGATGAAATGAGGATGAAGAAAGTAATCAGTGATATGGTGACTGAGATAGCTGAAGATGATCATGTGACATCTCATGTTTCTTTTGTGATATTGTGTGTCCCACACATAAGTTTTGAGGTGGCCAGGTGGTCACCTGCTTTGCTTGAGTGTCTAGGTCGCCTAAATGGTGATTTTTCATATTCTAAAATTTATATGTATTTATTATGTACAAGTATATATGAAAATTATGACTGAAATTTTATGATCCAAATCCCTAAAATAAGTTGAATACATGTAACTAGATGAGAAAAATAAGTACAACATGCAAATAATAAGATGTCTAGAAATGCATTCTCAATCTCAATGATAAGTAAATACATCATATCATAAAAAGAAAATATAAATCATTCTAGATTTCCACTTCTATAGTTTTAAACCCATAAAAATCATACTTTGTAGTTGTATACCCTAATTTCCAACTATAAGAAAAAATATATATAAATTCCAAAATGGTACATTATTGTTGCATGGGTTCAAAATATATGAGGTGTGACATGGTATTTGGGCCCTTAATTGGGCTTACCCAGCAAAAATGTAGGCTCTAAGTCTAGTCAACACCCGCCCAGGAAGCCTAGGCAATTACCTAGCCACCCAGTTTCCCTGGGCGGTCACCTACTTGGATCAAGAAGTTGGGTGTCCAGCTAGGAGGCCTTCCTCCCTTGAGTGTCTGGCTGACTAGGTGGGAGCCCCAACATCTATAGTTCCACCCTATACTTTGTTTGTAGGTTCTATGATCCCTAGTGTTCCACTAGTGATCCCAAGAATTCCTCATGTCACGTATCATGATAATCATGTTGATCCAAGTAAAACAAGTTCAAGTGAACCCCGATTCCCAGATGTACACACCCAACATTAAAAAGGAGATAGAAACATGATGTAGACATCTTATAGATCCTTTGGTAAGTGAAAGTGAATATCCTTTTATTGGTTCCTATCAAGCAGATTTCAACTTATGTTAAATTCTCAAGGATAGGTGTTGTAACGACCCCGCCTCCTGGTAACCCCCAATTAAGGGAGACCCGAAGGTCGGAATCATTAATCAATTTACAGGATCAAAGGTTCACCAAATAATCAATGATAATTATGAAATTCTACTACTAGACTGAATATTGGCAGGAAAAATTAAAACTTTATTTACCTTTTTGAAACTTTGGAAAACTATCTATCCCTTACTGGAATTTCTCTATCTAATCCTCCTTGCACTCTATTTCTTACTTTCTAGATGTGTCACTTTACTGTTTGTGCTTTCAGGGTTATACCTAAAATGCCGACAAACAAAACATCGATCAGCAATTGCTGGTATGTGGAGGCAACCAAAACTTCATAATTAGATCTAACAATTTAAGTATTGCAATCAAGGTAATTAACAAGTCAATTTACATTTTCCATGTAACAATCCCCACTGCTTTTGCCTTAACCATGGATTTGACTTAAGGCCACCTTCTCAATCCCGAGCTTGGTGCACGGGAGTCACCTCTCATGGTGCTCCTTAGTTTTGCCTCATCGACCACCTTCTCATTCCCGAGCTTGGTGTCTAGGGTCACCTCTCATGGTGCCCATTGGTCTACCCTCCTGGGCCTGGCCTTTATGGCATCTTTCATCAGGGTGGCATGTAGGTGCAGAATTTACACATTTATATTAAATGGTGATAGTCATAGTCACTTTATAATTGCAATATGAACATCCAAACAGTTTAGTTGCATTCAATGTGGTTAAACATTCGGGAATCTCTCGGGAAACTAAAGCGGTTACTCATATTTAACCACATACCTGTTAATGAAGACTTGAATGCAGAAGTAACTTTAATCAATCAGGAAATCAAGCAAGTACACACACAAGCTCCTGAAAAGGTATTCAATTTCTCTATTATTAATCATGTCATCATGACTCATTAACTCTAAGGGTTTCCTAGGTTATTTGCCCTTTTTAGGTTTTTGGACTATAATTAGGGTTTTATTTCCTTTTTATTGCTTTTTACCTTTCTTTTAGCAAATATCCATCAAACCCTAATTATCTTGTCCTATTTTCCATTAAGGTCCTAAAGATCAGGTTTGGACCATATAAACCCTAATTTTCGGATTGTTATATCTTTTCTTATATGTTTCTCTAATTTAGGGTTTCTAAACATTTTAATCAACATATGAAGTTACAAACCCTAAACTTGTAATTCTACCATTAAAATAGGTTAATAACCATCTAAATCAGTAAATAAGTTAACCATACTCGAATTCACTTTATTCCAAGATTAAACATATCTTTGATCAATATTTAGGGTTCCTACTCAAAAATTAACCCTTTTTTAATTCCAAAATATACACTTTTGCAAAAATAGATAGGTTTAGATGTTCAAACTATTTTTAATATATTCCTCTTATTTTTCTTATCACTTTTCATGTATTAAGTTTTCCCATTCAAGCTTCCTAGCTCCATATATGATTTTTACATGAAAAATCCCTTTTAATCGATTTATTAGCTGATTAGGAAATCCATGGATCGTGCGATCCATGGTCTGCGGTCCACTGATGGATCCAACGGCCACAGATGTGCACGCCTACTTGCGATCAAAAGCAACCAAAAAGGCAAATATGCCCATACCCGAACACTCGAGGAGGGAGGGCAGAATGGTAACTTCTTCGGGAAGTCATCTTCCACCTTGAGACAGACCAGCAACAACTCGCGAGTCAACTCGTCTATTGACTCCACGCTCCCGACCACCTGCACACGAATTGAGGGCCCCGACATCTTCACCCACCCCATGCGAACTCAGGGGAGCCCTCAAACTCCTTCATGCATCGGTCCTTCTCCACCAAGGGCCCTTGGTCCCTCCGGCGGCAACAACAGCTCGGTGGTGAGGAAGGTCGATGGTTCTGGCCGAATTGGATGCGCCGAAGAATGTGTCTCAGAGGTCCGATCCTGCAAGAACAATTGGTGGGGAGGCTGGTATCATGGAGTTCCCTCCCCTATATATACATAGGGCCCATCCATGGCTACCTGTGATTTGGGGTTTCTCTGGTTTCTCTACGAAACCTATGGAAACCCAGGATGACCAGACTCGGAAAGACCTCCCGATCTCAATGGGATACTTTCCATCGGCGCACATCCTCTCAAACTCAACCAAAGTGGGAAATGGAATTTCCTTCCCCGGCTCCATAGCTTGTTGCGACTGGGACTTAGTCCCATCCCTCTAATTCCTGATCAACGGTCCCCAATCAATCTGAATTTCCAAAAACAATTTCATTGTGACATCAAAACCTTAGGCAATTAACAACCTAACTTTAGGTAATTTTGTAAATTGCGTAACTCGGAAACCGTGCAATATTTTCCAACCAAATTTGAAGTATTTCTCTTTCTTGCCTTTATCTACTTGCATGTCAAGTTTGAGTCCGAAATTCCAAAAGAAAAGGACTATTTCTTAAAAGGCAAGTTACCCTTTAATACAATTCATTTAATGATTATTTTTCTCTTTCCTCAAACCATTATCTTGCTGTTTGGGACTCTTTGGACCACAAGAACCTCTATTATTTTGAAACCTTCTTATTGGATACTCATTTTCCTTCTAGATGCATCTAAATGCATTATTCTTCATTATCATGTGTATTTCTTATTAAAATATTTCCTTTTTGAGGATCTCTCTTTATTTCTCTTTTATTTTCCTCATTAGTATGTCTTTTATCATTAGGAATCCTTGGAATACGAAATTCCACTAAGTATAACTCAATTATACCTCTTTTCACTTTTTTTCCACCTTTTACCATTGTTTTCAAATTCTTTCAAAGAAATACTTATTTGATCTTTGTTTTCTTATTGCCTTTTCTTCACAATCTTGGACTCCTTGGCACCCAAAGAACCTAAGAGGCACGAAATCCATCATTGGATTACATTATTTTTCCTTCTAGAGGTTTCTACCTCATCTCTCCTTTCTCAACAACTCAATTATTAATTAATTGAATTTCCTTGTTATTGGGCCCAATAGCCAATAAAGCCCACATATCAAACAACAAGGCTATTTTAAACGAAATCCATTTATTCACAACAAATTATATCACTATTTGTCCAAATATCTTTAATATGAGAAATTACATTTCTCACCAAAGGAACCCAAAATTTGGTGTTGTAACATCCTTCCCCTCTTATGAGAATTTTGCCCTCAAAATTCTATCAAGAAAACAAACAAACAGGATAAGCCTTTCATGTGTCCATCATGGCTCTTATGTGGCTTCACCCTTTCCAGGGTGCTTCCCAAGAACTTTCATCATCTCATTTTCTTCCATCTGAGTTTCTTGGTATATCGTACCCTCATAGGTGACTCAGGACATTCCAGCCTCAAAAGTTGAATAGGTTCAGGGCTCAGCACATGGCTTGGGTACCTCACATAGTGCTCTAGATCGGACTCATTTAACACATTGTTTTATCCTGAGGGGTAAGGTTAAACACAACCATCTCCACCAATCCATCTCAAATGGACCCATATATTGGGGACTTAGCTTTCTCAGCTGTAGCTTAGAGGGGTCGGATTTTCACATCACATATTCTCCCACAGTGAACTGCATATCATTCTACTTTGCATTAGCTCGTGACTCATGTCACCACTGGGCTCTCTTTCTCAACCATTGCATGATCAAAGTGACTTCATCTGCACACACTTGTGGTTCTTTTCTGACCTTCATGAGGCCTCCTTCACCAACATCATCATAATGAAGTGGTGACCGACACAACCTCCCTATAGAACTTCTTGCATCCCGATAAAGGCTATGGTGGGTAACATCACATCTTAAGAATTGTCTCTATGTATCACCCTAAATGAGAACACATGCTCTCATCAGACCCTCTAGTCCGGATCATACTTTCCATTAGTATGGGGTGATAAACTGTACAAACACTGAGCTCTTCATGTATCTACTTCCACCTCATGGAAGTGAACATTCAGGTCACCTCAAGAACTTTTGAATTCGCATCATGGTGTAGTTGAACCATCTCTTTTCATATGTAGTTCAACCAGATTTGTCCCTTGACAGAACTCTTCCTTTCTCATGACATCTAGGTAAGGCAATCTACCATAACCCATATTGTATCTTAACCTTCTTAGTCTAGGAGAAACTTACAACATCCATAAGGATGAACTCCCATTCCCTCTCGGGAACTCTTTATACTTTATATCCATGCACTGGTTTAATGGTGTTCGTCCTTCACCTCCTGGCTTGCATGGCCACATGCTATATGCAACTTTGTTTTAAGCATCCAGAATGCTACCATCACTTACTATCTTTGTAGTACCAAGGTATATCATGACCTCATGTATTGTTATGATTCCTCAAACTTGATACCTCAGAAACCCTAACCCACTCTCAAAAGGGTTTTATTACCTTCCTATCCAAAGAAGTGTATTTGAGGTTCTATCACTATCCTTTTACTATATCAAGGACTAAACTGGCTAACCAAACAATCCTTAACTTGTTATACATATCTTGTTTCATTTGGGTGTTAGGAAAAACACATCCTCTTTCCAAACATAGGGTTAGTCGAACATCCTCGACTTCTTCTAGCTTCCAACTAAACTAGGCAGCTATATCTCCACCAGAGCATTCATTACCACTTCTTATCCTTAGGTGTTAGGTAATGTCGAAGACATACACCTCCAAGCATTATACTTATCATCTCATCTCAAACTCTAAGTTTGTCTTGATCAAGAAACTCTGAGCTCATACGAATGGTGATCAAACTCAACCTTGTATCACTTGCAAAAACCACATAGCTCATGCTAAAAACATCCTTATAAGATGACTACCTTATCTCTTTTAGTGTTTGTAACCATCCATGTATTATTCCTTCCACAAAGGTATGTTATCATCTCTATCCTCATACCTTGTAGCAACGTTCCAACTTACATCATCTTTATCCTTGGTGTATGGCATGCGTGTTGTCCTATCTCTCACTCCCATAACAAGAAGAAATAAGTCTTTCGCGGCCGTCCAAATACAGAGTTCTTCCCATTCCAGGAGTAGAGATGGTACTTCCCACCTTGCCAGTACACCTTTAAAACAAAGTTGAAATGTGCAACTTATGTCTCTACTTCTCAGTCATCTTGACATCAAAGTTAGTTTCATGGAAAACTGGTCTCGAACCTACTTGGGTCACCACACAAATCCTTGGTCATCTCCTCTAGGTCTGTAGGGTGCCGACACTTTTGGGATCATCCCTCTTCCCTCATGCATCAGAGAGTGCCCTACTCATCTTCCCTTTGGGTCCCATGATCTTATGAAGGTGATCAATCTCCTAACCCATGGTCCTCAGACAATGACAGTTGTTACCTCCTGACCCTATGGTCATGTGCAATTAGGGAAGTAGGCAACTCCTTCTTCCTTCGGTCTTATCCCTACCTGACCCTAGGATAGACTTAGGATTCCATTATATTACATGTTTAACTTAGAACCTTACCCAATCCTTCATCATCTCTCTGCATCCATGACTAACTTTCATCCCTTCATAGGGGTCATGGCAAACTGCCTACCTTGGTCAGGACCCATATCGGTTACCTCCATGGTAACACATACACATGCACATAGATATGGTTATCTATGGGTCTTACAGGTTCATTCTCATACTATGTACTTTGCACTTAGCTTATCAAGGTCCTATGAAACCTCTTTAGGTTACCTCAAAACCAACAAAACTGGTATACACCCTACCAAAGGGTCCCTCTCCCAGGATGGGAGGAAACTACAACTCTTGACAACAAGGTCACAACTGTCCATAGGGTTTACATACACATCAGCATGCCTAACCCAGTAGCTACTAACGTACAAGCAGACCACCTATTAAACCATGCTAGGTCATACTTGTTTTCTTTCCTCAACATTAGATCAACTTAGTTGTGAGGGGTTCATCAAACATACCCTTAACTTAAGGGGTTTCCTTCGCCTCTACACATGAGGAGTACCATGCTCGAAACTATAGAGACTCAAATCTCATTGTGAGCATCGGATACACTGCTTCCCCTCTTAGGCCTAGGAACCCTAGGTTCACCTTCGGGTATTCAACTACATGCTCAACCTATTAACCACGAATCAAGCATGTCCAAGGTATGTCATGTACTTCCATGACCTTTCTACTTGAGCAACGCTTCAGAGTTGAATCCTCTTCCAGGACGACCAACAAGGTATAAAGCCTCACAACTGGTTACTTAAACCTCCTCAGGGTTTAAAACACTCTTTATCTCATCCAACAGGTAACCACTTATACCATGGGTACTAGAAGCATTGTCCTCTCTCCAAGGTTTGGTTCCTCTAAAGGCAACTAAGATATCATCAGTCTCCAGGGGTCACGCATAAGGCAACCACTATAATCCACGTAGGTCACATCATCCTCAACTCCCCACAGTTCCTCAAGTTTCGGGGTTTTGGGCTTCCAACCTCCTTGCTCGAGGTCTCCTCTCTCTGTAGAGCTAATCCTACAACCAACCTCTATATAAGAGGTCCTTTCTTCATGAAATATCAAGCTCATAAGCATGCCCCTACTTGAGTTAAACCTATGCTCAAACTTATGTTTACCCAAGATTATCCATAACCCCCAATGCTTATCTCAGAAGCCATCCATTATGATTCCTGTCCAGGGTTTCATCCTACTACCGTACCACTAATGTACTCTGGGGGCATGATATCCCTTACTTGCATAAGTCATAGGGTTTATAGGTCCTCCACTAACTACATCCATGAAGGAGCTACTCTTTGCTCTAACATGCACAACCCTTTCCCGGGTTACCAAAGGTGTTAGGTCATCCAACCTCATATGGAAATCCAAAGGCATATCTATCCAAACACCCAGCCTACCATGACATCTAACTCATCATGTCATCTCTCTCTAACCTTCACTTAGGGTTAGGGTTAACATCATCCTCAAATGATGTGCTAGGTATCCACCTTCAATGGAGGTCTCTTCCTCTAAGACTAACTCTCTCTACACATCCTCCTGACAAGGAGGTCTATCCTCAGGTCTCTCTTGAAGGCAATGCCAACTCGTGTCATACAACCTAAGCATGTATCTATTCCTTTACGCTTACTCTATTAAGCTTATGTCCATGACATCTTATTTACATGCTTTTTATTAATTTGGTGGATGATTCCTTAATCCTTATCAACCTTACCCATACCTCAAGAGGGTGAGGAGAAGAGAGGAAAACCCTAATCCTTAAGGTCCTTATCAGAATTTGAGTTGAGAAGGGATGAACAAGATGAGAGAGTCATAAAGGTATCTTATTTCAAGTCATATCCTAAGACATCGGCCAGGCAGTCACACAATCCGGGAGTCCTCGTATTCCGACTAGCGGTGCGGAGGAAAAATATTGCCAGCCCCCAGACGTGATCCTTTTCTAGACACCTCAGTCTTTCGGACAATCTTCTAATAACTCCCTTGGGTTCTACAGAGTTTGTAAAATTTAATAATTATTAAAGATTAATTGAGGAACCTATGCTATGATACCAATTGTAACGACCCCGCCTCCCGGTAACCCCCAATTAAGGGAGACCCGAAGGTCGGAATCATTAATCAATTTACAGGATCAAAGGTTCAGCAAATAATCAATGATAATTATGAAATTCTACTACTAGACTGAATATTGGCAGGAAAAATTAAAACTTTATTTACCTTTTTGAAACTTTGGAAAACTATCTATCCCTTACTGGAATTTCTCTATCTAATCCTCCTTGCACTTTATTTCTTACTTTCCAGATGTGTCACTTTACTGTTTGTGCTTTCAGGGTTATACCTAAAACGCCGACAAACAAAACAGCGATCAACAATTTCTCGTATGTGGAGGCAACCAAAATTTCACAATTAGATCTAACAATTTAAGTATTGCAATCAAGGTAATTAACAAGTCAATTTACATTTTCCATGTAATAATCCCCACCACTTTTGCCTTAACCCTGGATTTGACTTAAGGCCACCTTCTCAATCCCGAGCTTGGTGCATGGGAGTCACCTCTCATGGTGCTCCTTAGTCTTGCCTCATCGACCACCTTCTCATTCCTGAGCTTGGTGTCTAGGGTCACCTCTCATGGTGCCCATTGGTCTACCCTCCTGGGCCTGACCTTTATGGCATCTTTCATCAGGGTGGCATGTAGGTGCAGGATTTACACATTTATATTAAATGGTGATAGTCATAGTCACTTTATAATTGCAATATGAACATCCAAATAGTTTAGTTGCATTCAATGCGATTAAACATCCGAGAATCTCTCGGGAAACTAAAGTGGTTACTCATATTTAACCACATACCTATTAATGAAGACTTGAATGCAGAAGTAACTTTAATCAATCAGGAAATCAAGCAAGTACACACACAAGCTCCTGAAAAGGCATTCAATTTCTCTAATATTAATCATGTCATCATGACTCATTAACTCTAAGGG
This sequence comes from Alisma plantago-aquatica, assembly GCA_963693085.1. Taxonomy (NCBI): domain Eukaryota; kingdom Viridiplantae; phylum Streptophyta; class Magnoliopsida; order Alismatales; family Alismataceae; genus Alisma; species Alisma plantago-aquatica. The sequence goes on from OY856411.1 coordinate 1,153,143,803, forward strand.
TTTCCTAGGTTATTTGCCCTTTTTAGGTTTTTGGACTATAATTAGGGTTTTATTTCCTTTTTATTGCTTTTTACCTTTCTTTTAGAAAATATCCATAAAACCCTAATTATCTTGTCCTATTTTCCATTAAGTTCCTAAAGATCAGGTTTGGACCATATAAACCCTAATTTTCGGATTGCTATATCTTTTCTTATCTGTTTCTCTAATTTAGGGTTTCTAAACATTTTAATCAACATATGAAGTTACAAACCCTAAACTTGTAATTCTACCATTAAAATAGGTTAATAACCATCTAAATCAGTAAATAAGTTAACCATACTCGAATTAACTTTATTGCAAGATTAAACATATCTTTGATCAATATTTAGGGTTCCTACTCACAAATTAACCCTTTTTTATTCCAAAATATACACTTTTGAAAAATAGATAGATTTAGATGTTCAAACTATTTTTAATATATTCCTCCTATTTTTCTGATCACTTTTCATGTATTAAGTTTTCCCATCTGAGCTTCCTAGCTCCAGATATGATTTTTACATGAAAAATCCCTTTTAATCGATTTATTAGCTGATTAGGAAATCCATGGATCGTCTGATCCATGGTCCGCAGTCCACTGATGGATCCAACGGCCATAGATGTGCGTGCCTACTTGCGATCAAAAGCAACCAAAAAGGCAAATATGCCCATACCTGAACACTAGAGGAGGGAGGGCAGAATGGTAACTTCTTCGGGAAGTCATCTTCCACCTTGAGACAGACCAACAGCAACTCGCGAGTCAACTCCTCTGTTGACTCCATGCTCCCGAACACCTGCACATGAATTGAGGGGCCCGACATCTTCGCCCACCCCACGCGAACTCAGGGGAGCCCTCAAACTCCTTCCTGCATCGCTCCTTCTCCGCCAAGGGCCCTTGGTCCCTCTGCCGGCAACAGCAGCTCGACGGTGAGGAAGGTCGATGGTTCCGACCGAATTGGATGCGCCGAAGAATGTGTCTCAGAGGTCCGATCGTGCGAGAACAATTAGTGGGGAGGCTGGTATCGTGGAGTTCCCTCCCCTATATATACATAGGGCCCGTCCATGGCTACCTGTGATTTGGGGTTTCTCTAGTTTCGCTACGTAACCTATGGAAACCCAGGATGACCAGACTCGTAAAGACCTCCTGATCTCAATGGGATACTTTCCATCGGCGCACATCCTCTCAAACCCAACCAAAGTGGGAAACGGAATTTCCTTCCCTGGCTCCATAGCCTGTTGCGACTGGGACTTAGTCCCATCCCTCTAATTCCTGATCAACGGTCCCCAATCAATCCACATTTCCAAAAACAATTTCATTGTGACATCAAAACCTTAGGCAATTAACAACCTAACTTTAGGTAATTTTGTAAGTTGTGTAACTCGTAAACCGTGCAATATTTTCCAACCAAATTTTAAGGATTTCTCTTTCTTGCCTTTATCTACTTGCATGTCAAGTTTGAGTCCGAAATTCCAAAAGAAAAGGACTATTTCTTCAAAGGCAAGGTACCCTTTAATAAAATTCATTTAATGATTATTTTTCTCTTTCCTCAAACCATTATCTTGCTATTTGGGACTCTTTGGACTGCAAGAACCTCTATTATTTCGAAACCTTCTTATTGGATACTCATTTTCCTTCTAGATGCATCTAAATGCATTATTCTTCATTATCATGTGTATTTCTTATTAAAATATTTCCTTTTTGAGGATCTCTCTTTATTTCTCTTATATTTTCCTCATTAGTATGTCTTTTATCATTAGGAATCCTTGTAATACGAAATTCCACTAAGTATAACTCAATTATACCTCTTTTCACTTGTTTTCCACCTTTTACCATTGTTTTCAAATTCTTTCAAAGAAATACTTATTTGATCTTTTTTTTTTCTTATTGCCTTTTCTTCACAATCTTGGACTCCTTGGCATCCAAGGAACCTAAGAGGCACGAAATCCATCATTGGATTACATTATTTTTCCTTCTAGAGGTTTCTACCTCATCTCTCCTTTCTCAACAACTCAATTATTAATTAATTGAATTTCCTTGTTATTGGGCCCAATAGCCAATAAATCCCACATATCAAACAACAAGGCTATTTTAAACGAAATCCATTTATTCACAACAAATTATATCACTATTTGTCCAAATATCTTTAATATGAGAAATTACATTTCTCACCAAAGGAACCCAAAATTTGGGGTTGTAACAGGTGCACTTTTAATAGAAAGTCAATGGGAAGAATGCCTAACAAAATCAAATTGATAAAACAAGTGAGCTATATTCTACAACATATACTTCCTGTGAAGAGGAAAATCCCAGGAGCCCGACTCATACCTAGATATATATGGGGACATCACATAGACCAATCCCTCCTTGATTCAGGATCTAGTTTGAAATTGATGTCATATATTGTCTATGTGGAACTGGGTTAGGAAAGCTAAAATCAGCGAATCATACTCTCTAGCTGGTAGACCATTCAATCAAAGTTCCTAGAGGAAGGGTGGATGATGTCTTAGTGATGGTTAACAAAGAAAGGGTAGTGGTGTTCTTGACATATTATATTGTGCTTAACATTGAACTAGAGGACATGAAGATTCACATCATCTTGGAAAGATTATTCTTGTCTATAGTCAATGTAAAAATACATGTGTGTAGTGGAACCATGACATTCTCTTTCATGGATTGAAGACCAAAGTCAATATGTTTAAAACCCTCACCTGGCATGAACGAGGTGAGGATTTTGATGATTGTCACTTGAAAATTTTAATTGATTACTTGAAATATGGGGACATGGATGGAACATCTCCTAGTAACTTATATGATCAATGCAATAAGGAACAACTAATGAATGCAAATGAGAGATCCATCTACTTCATGAATGTACCCACATGGTTTCCTAATGGTTGATTGATTGAAGGAAATACAAAGCCCAACTGAAGGTATAAAACTTAGCATAGTGGGAGGCAACCAACCTAGGTTTGGGAAGCTTTTATGTCCAACCTTCACTTTTTGATACATTTTAGTTGTTTGATACTTTTCCAAGAAAATTAGACACACACATGTGTTTAATGCTTTTTGTTTCAGTTTTGAAGTGTGATAGGAAAATAGGTTAGAGATTCAAAAGGAAGGCTAAAATCAGTCACAAATTATAGATAATGCCTCCTTTGTGTATCAAATATTTGATCATGATATGTTTTTGGGAAGAAACAATCCAAATGAAGGAAACTAAATTGAAACTGGCCTACACAACCATGTTGCCATGCAACATTCATGTTGGTTTTGTCAAAATCATGGTAGAATATTGTAAGTTTTAGGGCCAATCACCATGGTGGTGCTGACCAAAATGGGCGTTCTTACGTTTATCTAACACGGATGTGTTAGCCAGAATAGTTGTACTGGGCCAGACCCATCACATAAGTTGTTGTTTATTTTGAGAGAACAACATGACCACCCTCATTCTAACTATGAATATAATACACATGTAGTGAGTTGGGTGACCTAGGGAGCAATCTTATCACCCCCAATCTTCTAAATCTTCCCCTCCAAGATCCATCAGAGGTTCTGTAAGCTCCTAAAAGTGTTCCTCAACCTACAACTCTCCATTCCAACTATTTCATCCTCCACTTCTCCACTCACAAAGAAATTTCTTCCAGCCCTAAATTATTACGTCATCCACTCGGCATCCACAAAAATCATTGCTCCAATGAAGGCAAGCAATAAGAGTGTGGAGAAGGGGATCCAAAATGGTGTCCAAGCCATCACCATTACTAATCATGCACAAAGAGATCCTCCAACATCATGCTCACCATCCCACACTCCACTCCATCTTCATCAAACTCCATTTTGGGAACTCTTCCATGTTTGGCATCAGTGAGAGGCTCTTGTATCCATTCATATTCAAGTCTCCACACCACTGATCCCACCTAAAGCCAACATGGAGAGGAGGAAATTTCGTCAGATCAAGATATGGATGATGTTGTTGATTATATTGATGTTGATACTCTAACTAGAGAAAGAAGAAGAAAGAAGGTTGACGCCACATTATCTTCACACCCACCTCCATTGCCTACTCTGGAAAGACATTCCAAATTTTTGGTGTGACCACATACTACACAAAAACACATATGAATGATATGGTTGATAAAAGAAGAAGATGATGATGAGCCAATTGAAATGATGTCCCTCAACTTGGAGATGAGTTCAAGCTCATATTAAAAACAAGAAGAATTAGTAGAGGGCACAAAAATCAAGGAGATGGAGGATGATCTGATAGATGTGTTGTCAATATTGGAAGCATAAAGAATGAAGGTTTTGGGAAAACAACCTGAGGATCCTCTTTTGTAGGAGTGAGGAGGAATTTTTTGTGAGACCTATCTACCTTGAGTGAACTATGAGAAGAGAGATTCCCATGAGGTATGTGTGCACCTCCACCATGCAAGTCTTGGGGATCAGTCACATATTCAACCAATACATGGACTTATGTGGGTTGTCTAAAAATCTGGCTAAGTTCTAAGAGACCTACATTGAGACAAACCATGAGTTCTTTGGGTCACTGGAGAAGGTTAGACATCAAGGCAAGAATGTTGTGTAATTTAGGCTTGAAGATTCCACACATGTTTTGAAGGACTCCCAACTCAATAAAAAATTTGCCCCAACTCTAGAAATTGATAAGAAAGTGGATGAGGGAAAATTTGATGAAGTTGGGAGATTCAATTATTCAATAATGTGGAAAGACCTCACTGGAAAAGAAACTTTTGTAGAGGAGAAATCTAAGACTAGTGGGTTGCATAACCCCATAATGAGGTACATTCAAAAGGTTTTGGCCAACTCTATCTTTGTTCGGTAGGATAATTTGGGTTGTTTCTCCCAAAAAGATCTATTTGTATATACCATGATGACTAATGAGAGATATGTCAATATAGGGGCTATGATGATTGACCATCTAAAAACCATCCCCTCCAAGAGCACAAATCCTTTCATAATGGTAGGTATAGTTACTGTTATTGTTCTAGCCCCAAGTTGCAATCTAGATGGTCTTGCAAAGGTAGAGGGGACCAAGTACATTGACTTGAAATATCTTGAACAGACATGGATGATCTCTCCATGCAATGAAAAATAACATATAGCATGAACCTTGGGTATATTGGCCTCACCATCAAGTTGTCCTACCACACCAGTCACATATTAGTGAGGTATGACTGATAGAAGACTTCAGGAAGAAAATTACTCATTGGGAGGAGGATCATCCTAGAGAGGGTTTCAGGGCACCAACTATAGATCTACATGAGGGAGAGGGAGAAAAAAATGTCCAAGAGTAGCAGCATATTCTTGAGAAACCTCACTACACCAGACACAGAGAGAATGATTTTGATGTGCACCAGGCCAAAGTGAATGCCTATGACATGTCCACCATACAGATATAGTTTGAGGGTATTCAAAGGACGTACTAGGCCATGTGGTTGGATCAGCTACAATTTGGGGGAGGATTTCTAGGGAGCCCTATCTGCTTATCATGAGAATTTCCCACTAGGTGGACAATTGAGGACATTACTACCAGTATCCTCCACCACAGGGAGGACACCAACAAAGCCACTACTGCAACAATTATAGTTTTCCCCACTTAGACTCTTGACATCATTGTTAAGGCTCAACTTTACAGACTCATAATATTTCCTTAATTCTATGTAGACCCATAATGGCCCATGGACACCCAGATCCAGATCATGGCAACCAATGCAAAGGTGGCAATATCACCATGTTTGGATTGCATGTATCAAGGATGGCATGCCACATGTCCATGTGGGTCCCTCCTACTGGAGGGGTTATGGCTCTAATAGCATTTGCATTGCTTGGGTCCGATTCCCAAGGCTCTAGTAGGATTTCAGGAATGACAACTGGCCCCAAAAACCACCATTGGACATTAACTACATGCTTTGTCCTCCCTGACACACAAGTTTGAATTAACTTTTAGAAAAGTCACCCATCCCAATACTACTTTGGGCTAAGCATTCTTAACCATAGAGTTTCTAGTGATGGGCTCCCTATAAAGGAGTTGCACCTTGGTGATATGGGTAGTCTAATCATTCCTTTTAAGTTCATTTTGTTCAAGGCCTCAAATCCTGGGACATTACAATACCCTACTAAAATTATGAAAATAAATGCATCAATTGAAACCAGAATGGTTATGTAATCGAATCCACCCAAGGTTTAGTTCCTGGATAAATGGTGGCATATATACTATAATCCATCCATGAAATAATATTATAATCCCTAACATGGTACAAGGTGGTTGTAATTTGGATATGAGCTACATTATAGATGTAATAGGAGTGTATTCACATGTATGTTTTGTTTGACTAACATACCTAATATGTTCCTAGGATGAAAACTTGAATTTGTGAACCAAGTATATCGATTGAGTTAATGTTTAGTTGCAAAGATCAGTTATGTTCAATCCCTATCTTATTTTGGGTATTTTCATGATTGTGATCTGAATTCCTATATTGAGGCATTTACTTGGTTACTTTCCCTTTTTGGAAATCCAAAGTTGAACATTCATATATTACTTATTTGAAATCTTATGGACTTTTTTTGAACATTATATTGTTATGTTAATTGGGTCCTTTGAGCCATATTTCTATCTTCTTAATACCTGATGTTAATTATGACTAGAATGCTAGTCTTGCCTCTCTATTTATGCGTGCTACATGTTAAAATACAAGATCTAGAATAGTGGTACCTATGTACAGCCATACATTTATATAGGGTGTGTGTATTTGATCCAAAGTGTTTTTTCCACCCTTACTTTTTAGACATGATCCTATGGTTTTATGGCACTATTTTAGATATATTTATTCTACATTATTTATGCATGCAAAGATGTTGTTTATTTTGAAATTTGAAGTAATTGTTTTGGCAAGATGTTTCTTTTTTTTCAATTATTTCTCTTAATAAATATTGTGAACAATCTCTTGATCTACCTCTTATTGATCTTACCTACTTTTTAATGACCCCTTTTCATGGGAACATCCTTTTATACTTGTAAGCCAATATAATGCACAAATGTTGTTGTATGCACATACTCAATTTTTACCGATGCATATCGTTTTGCTTCTTATTTTATGGGTGATGTTCCCCTTTGACCCATGTGTAGGTACATTAGAGGACAAGGACTAAAGAAGACCACTTACTAAACATGGACTTAAGGATAGCTTGGAATGACCTGGTTTCCCTCTACAGCAGACCTTACATTTTATCATATGTATACCTCTTTACTTTGATATACCATTTTTATAGTGAGGAACAATCATGTTAAGTACACTATGTAACTTTTTTATAGTTTTATTTCTACTTCTTTATTAAGACATGGCTTTTTATTGTACCATTTGAGTGGATTACCTATTTAGACCCACTCCTTACAGACCCATACTCCACTAGTTAATCAAAACCTTAGTTTCTCTCTTGTTTAGTTAGTGCTTGCTTAGTTAGTCTCTTTTCTTACTTAATTAGTAAAGTGCATTGTTCATGGTAGCTAACTCTTGCTAGAGTAGTTAGTGTTCCTTTGTGATTGCTTGAGCATGCCTTAGTTAGTCATTTTCTAGTTTATCCCTTTTCGTTATCTTTTGTCTAAATTGTTAGTGTGTTTCCTTTCTTGACTAGGTTAACTAGTTGACATCTCTAGGTTGATAGTTAGGATTGCTTTGTTAGTCTAGTGTTAGTCTTGTTTGCTTGTTCTAGTGTAATTCATTGCTTAGTCTTTCTTGATTTGTTAATTAGCCCTAACTTGTGTAGGGTTAAAGTAGGTTTTGCTCTTGTCTTTCTCTAATTTTTTTCTTGATAACTTAGGGTAACTCCCAAAACCAAAGTTAAACCCTTAAACCCTAGACTTTGCATTAAGAACCTATTTAAAATGAACTAAGCTCTAGTGTCCTCTCTCCCCCTTGGGTTCATCCCTAACTTGTTGCCTTCTGTGCTATAATAACACTTACGGGAAAGTGTTTTAGTATATTGGAGTGTTTATATTAAGGTTATTAATTTGTTAGCCCAAGTGTGTGTGTCCCACACGGGCATCAATGGCAATGATGATAATTTCCTTCTTTACCCACTCCTCTTTTTACCTTAATTGTAGAAGACCTAGTCTTCTAGCCAGCTTTAGAATGTCTCTTGGATTTTCCTTTTCCCTTAACTTTTCGTTTCCTTTGTTGACCATCAACATGGATTTAGGAATGTCTTTATTCATCTTCCCCTCAGTTTCTCTTACATTGCAAAGTAGCTCTGATAATGGTTTAACAAAAAAAGTTTCATGTTATAAATCATAACAAATGTTTATATGAATTCAGAATGGTTGTAGAATCACATCAGTGGCAAACTCTTTACCTAAAGGGAATTCTAGTCTCTCTAGGCTTTCCACATACCCAAATAATTCCTTGGAGTACATTGCATGTTCTTCCATATTGCACCTTAAATAATGGCTTGGAAACATCATACCTCTCTTTCCTTGCTTATTCTTGGTACATGTTCTTTGGATGTGTTATCATATCAAAAAATCTTATGTTTTCATCTTGTTTTTGAAGACCATTATTCATGGAGCACAACATAATACACTTGATGTCCACATCATCATCAGAATGCTTATGATATGCTTCCCTTTCATTCTAGATGCAATTACAGCTAGTTCATTTTGTACTACTGTATCTAGGACATAGAGATTACACTCATGTGTCGTAACAAGTATAAGATTTGTGAACTAGTCATGTATTATCTCCATTAAGTTTTCCCTTCTCAGAGATGGACAACAATGAAAATGGTTGTTGTTGCTAGCTATTTGATATATAAGAAATATTTGTAAGGGTTGATATCTTTATATGAAAATTATTTATCAATGTTATGTTTTGTCTTTAACTAAATATTGATCCCATTATTTTATTTCACATTCATAGCCCTCAACAATAATTCATAAGATTGCATAGAACACTCTTATAGTGATTCAACATTTATACTTGATCAGATCATGAGTCAGCTTGTGTTGATCACTCATAAGAGTATTTAGGTAGGTGATGCTCGCTAATTGAATCTAATTCAATTCTTCATATATGGATGCACAATCCTTTGTCATAACCATCTAAATGCTTCTTGGTGCATAGTCGTGTTAAGATCACCTAGATAAGTCAAACCCAAAGGCCAACACAATATAATATGCACCTATTTTTGCGGACCCACATATCTATTCTCACACTTCTCCAAGGTAGACATCGCACCACATTTTCATATTCCCATGCATAGTCAATCAAGATTTCATGTGTGTTTCATATTGGAAAGCATCTGAGATTGAATATTTTATTTGAGGGGTTTTATATATACATATACACATTCAAACAACACATACCTATAATATGTATCATATACACAATATACCAACAATCACAATCCACAGGCATAAAATATTGGTTACGTCCATAGTAATGCAATCATTTGAAGCCAAAAAGGATTACTATTCATCTAAGGTCCATTGCATCTTATGCATTAGCAACATGTGAACTCACATGTAAACATGCATTTGTTGTATACCTTGGTGAATGGATCCGTGAACTCTCCTTGATTATTCATGATTGCCTCGTCACACCAAGTCCTCTAAAGCCAATTATACTCCTATCTAATATAACATGAATCTAGAAACCTTGGCTTACATTCAAAGAGAACATAGAAGGAACAAAAACTGTTACATATGTAATAACAGAGATGAGGCTTTTCATGCAAGGAGAATGCTTTTCAACCAAATTCCAAGCACCATTCATCCATATTGTGACATACGTGGAATTAAAAACATATGCATATTAAAATTTTTATCATCCACATCACAATATCAACCTACATGGGGTGCGGGACAAACTCGGGCTGCAACGGTGGAGTAGGCTGGTGCTAGTATGGCATGGAGTAGTGGCCTTGAGAAAGGTGCCAACTATCCATGTAATGAACCATATCATTCATAGAAGAAAGTTGTTGACCCATAAGGTCCATGCGGTTGTCCATGTGGTCAAACTACTTCTGCACATAGCCATATAGATGCCTAACACCAGGCATGGCCCAGGAGTACTCTGTCTGTGTGTTGGTGGAGGGAGGTGGTGGAGTAGTAGGGGGTGCCTCATTATCATCACTAGATCTAGATGTAGCAACTTCTTCTTTAGTGTTTAGGATGACTTTCCAATTATATTTGTTCTCCAATGTGATATGCTCAGGATTTGGAATGTCAATGAATTGATTGTCATCAAAGAATTGCCAAAATTTGGTATCACTATTGGCAACCCTTGAGATCAACCCTACAGAAAGAAGGAACTGAATGTCTACCAGGTTTCTACCTGGTGCAGCCTCAAGACCTGTCAGATCAACATCTAACTTATGTGCTATCAAAGTGATCAAACCACCACACATTATGTCTCCAGCGTCCCTCTTCTTCACTTTCTTAATGTCTAGGAAATGTGTGAGGATATCATAAGCAGCATTGATCTGATAGCCATACATCATTCCCCACAAAAAGAAAAGATCCTATTTTCCAACAATCCCTTGAGTTTCTTTCTTAGCAAACACTCAGGTACTAAGAAGGCAGTGCATGTATCGAAAAATAGGGTTGTGAATAGTGGATGCTCTAGCTTGCTTAGATTCATGGCATTCCTCATCTGATACCTCAAACCAAAATTCATCACTGTGAAAAGTAGGAAGATAACTAATTGCCCCGTCGTAGTGGCAATCCAAAATCTCATAGAAATGCCTAAAGGTAAGCTTAAAACTACGACCCAAAATCAAGAAATAGATAATACCATAAGGTTCCAACTTCTTTTTTGGGTCTTTCTCTATAGTGAGAATCGTCAAAAACTCATAAACCAAGTAGGGGTAGGTGTTTTATACCGTGAAACATATGTAGATAAGCCCCAAATCTTACAGGAGCATGAAGACCTCATCCTTGAAGTTGAGGGTTGTGAGAGTCTGCTCATAAGCAAACTGTGTAGGAAGAACCCTCCTTGCAATGAGAAACTAGTGTGTCAGTTCTTCCTCAAGAGTGACCCAAAATTGATTCATAGAGATGTATGTCAGTGCGGAGAAGGAGCTGGCAGCATGCTTGCGATTGGAGGTTTGCTTAATCGGTGCCATTGCTGCTGACGGGCTAAGACACGATGTGTTCAGAGAAGGACACAGTGTGTTCGGTTGTAGAACATCTGACTACAGAGTGGTAGACACGACACTTTTTCTAAATAGGCTAAAGATGGAGACGATGACGTTTGGAGAAGATGGAAATGGAAGTTGGCAAAATGGCAGCGACATGGCTCGGTGTAGATGACAAAGATGCAGCTGCAGCTTGAAGAAGATGACTTGGTGGCTTCTTGAATGGTGGAGAACGGTGCCATGGATAGAGCATGTCGTCCTTACACTTGAGCTTGGAGAAGAACACGACGTGAGCAAGAAGGACGGTGGTGTGGCTACTGCTTGAAGAAGACACGTCCGTTGACATGATGGCGATGATGTAAGGTGTGCTAGGGCACACAGTGGCTAGGGAGTAAGGGGCAAGGCCACTAGGGCACATAGTGGTTGTGAGCGTCTCACATGGCTCGAAAGAGAGGCATGAGAAAGAGAGGCGGCTCGAGTTTAGGTTAAAAACATGTATTCTCATCAAAAGACATGGCGTGTCATTTAAAAGACACAACGTGTCATTTAAAAGACATGATGTGTTTCTTGGCAAAACTTCCTTTGTGCGTTATGAGACACGTCGTGTTCGACTAAGTACACGCCATGTCTAAATCCAAAAATTCAAATTGTACCCCTTTCACTAATAACTACGTGACGTGTTCAAATAAAGACACATTGTGTTATTTTCTAGATAACTTATGCTTCCCATTGTTGATGAAGTACATGTCATGTTGGAATGAGGACACAACGTGTTCATTTCCAGATTGAGTAATACCATGAATCTGCTAGACGGTTACACATAGTGTTCTTTTTTGACATGTCGTGTACCTGGAGATATAGCTCGGCTGTTGTGTTTCTGGGATTAGTGACACGCCGTATCAAATAAAGACATGTCATGTCTTCTGTAGTTTCTGTAGAAAACAACCTCTCGTCAACACAGTAATAGTGATAGATATTGTCTAAGTTTTTACATTCATCCATGACAAGCTTATTTACGAAACTAAAAAGGTGTTCTTAACTCAAATAATAGAAAGGAAATCTATCCTAATGTGGGTTCAACTCCTACGAGGTCCTCCATTTAGAGTCTGGAGTGAGACTCTTCATTCTTTTCATCAAGCATCTTGAAGGGAGCAGGAGGCTCCCTTGTCAACTTCATCTCTAGAAGTGTATAACTTGCAACGTTTCCCATTGACTTTGAAAGCTCCATCTTTTCCTTCTAGTTCAACAACTCCATATGGAAATATCTTCATTTCAAGAAAAGGACCCAACTAATTGGACTTCAGTTTTCCTAGGAATAGCTTGAGTCTAGAGTTAAACAACAACACTTTGTCTCCTTCCTTGAAATCTTTCCTACATATTCTCTTGTCATGCCAAGCCTTTGTTCTTTCCTTGTAAAGCTTTGCACTCTCATATGCATCTAGCCAGAGTTCTTCTAGCTCATGCAGTTGCAATAGACGTTTCTCACCAGCCTTCTTCATGTCGAAGTTTAGGAATTTAATAGCCCATAAAGCACGGTGTTCTAGCTCTAGTGGAAGATGACAAGATTTACCATATACTAGCTTGAATGGAGTTGTGCCTATGATAGTTTTGTAAGTTGTTCGATATGCCCACAATGCATCGTCTATCTTTAAAGGCCAATCATTCCTTGAGCTAGACACAATCTTTTCTAGAATGCTTTTCGGCTGTCGGTTGGAGGTTTCTACTTGCCCAGAAGTTTGAGGATGGTAGGGCGTAGAGACTTTATGGGTGACTCCATACTTGGATAGAAGATTGTTGTACTCTTTCTCAACAACATGTGTGCCTCCATCAGAAATCACAGCTCTAGGAACTCCAAACTGGGGGAAATGATTTTTTGGAATAGCTTGATTATAAATTTTTCATCCATTGCTTGTGTTGGGATGGCCTCAACCCATTTAGAAACATAATCACAAGCAACTAAGATATATTGATATCCATAAGAAGAGGGGAAAGGTCCCATGTAATCAACTCCCCACACATCAAATACCTCAATCTCTAAGATAGAGTTAATAGGCATATCATCACGCCTTGATATTCCTCCAGTCCTTTAGCATTTATCACAAGCTTAGACCAAATGGTTGACATCTTTGAACAAGGTTGGCCAATAGAAACTGGCCTAGAGAATCTTTGTTGTAGTTTTCTCTCCTCCATAGTGACATTCATAAGGAGAGGCATGACATTTAGAAATTATTGTGGCAATTTCTTCTTCAACAACACACCTCTGGATGAGTCCATGACTCCCATGTTTGAACAACAAGGGATCGTCCAGATAGTAGAACTTTACATCATGGAAAAACTTCTTGTTCTGTTGATATGTCAAGTCTGGGGGCAGTTGTCCTATAGTAAGAAAATTTGCAATGTCTGCAAACCATGGTGCTTGTGTGGACGATAAGGCATAGAGTTTATCAATCAGCAATTGGTCCTCAATAGGCAATAAATCTCCAACATCTGTAGTCAACCTAGATAGATGATCAACAACATTGTTCTCTATCCCCTTTTTATCTCGGATCTCAAGATCAAACTCTTAAAGAACCAATATCCAGCGGATGAGACGAGGTTTGACATCATTCTTGTTAAGCAAATACTTAATGGCAACATGATATGTATATACAATTACCTTGGATCCTACCAAATATTGTCTGAATTTGTCAAAGCATACACTATAGCAAGCATCTCCTTCTCGGTGGTTGTATAATTGATTTGTGCCTCATCTAAAGTCTTGCTTGCATAGTATATGGCATGAAGCTTCTTATCTTTCTACTGTCCAAGAACTGCCCCTACTTCATATTCACTCGCATCACACATCAATTAGAAAGGAGCACCCCAGTCTGGTGGTTGGATGATTGGGGCTAAACAAGAGCTTCTTTGAGCTTGTTGAAATTTGTATGGCAGTCATCACTAAATATGAATTCAACATCTTTTGCAAGCAAAGAACATAATGGTTTTGCAATCTTGGAGAAGTCTTTGATGAATCTTCTATATAACCATGCATGTCCAAGGAATCTATAGATATCATTGACTAAAGAAGGAGTAGACATCTTCTCAATAGCTTCCACCTTAGCCCTGTCAACTTCAATACCCTTATTAGATACAAGATGGTCTAGTACTACACCGGATTGTACCATGAAATGGCACTTCTCCAAGTTTAGTACGAGGTTAACCTTTTTGCAACGGGATAATACTAGTGAAAAATTTTATAAACATTAATCAAACGAATCTCCGTAAATGCTAAAATCATCCATGAATATTTCCATCGTGTTTTCAATAAAATTAGAGAAAATAGCCATCATGCAACGCTGAAATGTCGTTGGGGAATTACAAAGACTGAAAGGCATGCGATGATAAGCACATGTTCCATAGGTTCATGTAAAAGTGGTTTTATCTTGGTCGGGAGGGTAGATAGGAATCTGAAAAAAATCAAGAATATCCATCCAAGTAGCAAAAGTAATAATGTTTTGCAAGTCGTTCAAGCATCAAATCAATAAATGGTAAAGGAAAATGATCTTTGCAAGTAGCTATATTCAAGCACCAATAGTCAATACACATACGCCAACCTATGACTATGTATGTTTGTATTAACTCATCATTATCTCCCTTAATGACAGTTGTACCCCTCTTCTTAGGTACCACATGAATAGAACTAACCAAAGGGTTCTCACTTATATGATAAATGATACCAGCATCAACCAATTTAAAATTTTCTTTTTTAACCACTTCAAGCATGTTTGATTTAAACGTCTAGGTGGTTCATCAATAGGCTTAGTATCATCCTCCATGTTTATTCTATGCATGCAAATGGAAGGATGTATGCCCTTTAAATCATCAATAGAGTAACCAATGACATCTGTATACAAACGCAATTCAGCAAGCAATTTATTTTCTTGTTCATTAGTTAACTCATCATTGATTATGACAGGAGAAGTATAATCGGAGTCAAGAAATGCATACCACAGTCCTGGTGGAAGGGATTTGAGCTCTACCTTTCTCCCATATGTATTCTCTTTGGCTCTATCATCAACAAGTTAAGTATCTTCATTAATAGCATCAGATTGAGCAATAGAAAATACTCCAGAGTTTTCATATTTGTTGTTTGTAACTTCATCATCATCATAGTAATCTAGTATCAAATTAGCAACGTCATGGTTTTCCTCCAAAATAGAATCAATAGAGTCTATAAAATAGAGCTCTTCTACCCGTGAAGGTGCCTTCATGGCATCATACATAGAAAACTCCATGGCTTCTTCACCAACCCAGAGTTTAAGTTTGCCTTCTCAAACATCGACTAGGAATCCAGTAGTTCTCAAGAAGGGTCTCCCAAAGAGAATAGGATTGGAAGGAGCTTCTACCATGTCTAACACAACAAAATCACAAGGAATGTAGAATTTACCAATTTGCACTAACACAACCTCCACAATACCTTTGGGATATTTGATGGAATGATTAGCTAGTTCAATGGCCATCTTTGTAGGTTTCAAATCTCCAAGATCTATCTCCTGCCACAAGGTAGATAGAATGAGACTAATGCTAGCTCCAAGGTCTAGAAGACCTTTGTCAAACATGGTGTTGCTAATCTTGCAAGGTAGAGTGAAAGCTCCCAAGTCATATAGCTTCTCCGGAAGTCTGTTTTGAATAATTGAACTTATTCTTTCAGAAAGCATGACAGTATCAACCTGGTCCACCTTCCTCTTCTTGGTGAGTATGTCTTTCAAAAACTTGGCGTATGATGGCATCTCAGCTATAACTTTAGCCAGTGGAAGGTTGACATGCAGTTTGTTTAGGATATCCATGAATTTCCTAAACTTTGAATTCTCCTTCTTGTTTGCAAGTCTTTGTGGGAATGGTGCATTTTCTTTGTAAGAAGATGGTACCTCAGTTGTACCTTTTCCTTTGTCACCAATAGGGTGTCAAACTTATCTTTATGAGGGATCTCAACAATTTTATCCTTTGGTGGAGAAGGTCTTTGGATTTCAGCTCCACTCCTCAAGGTGATAGCATTCGCCTGCTGTCTTGGATTCACCTCCGGTTGGCTTGGAAGAGAACCAGATTGAGTGTTCTTTTGCTGCGGCAAGGCTTGCTGGGAAATTTGGTTCTCTAACATCCTTGAATGAGTGGAAATGTCATCCACTTTTGTAGAGAGTTGGGCAATTGGGTCCTTCAACAATTTGTCATTGCCCCTGAACTCTTCATTTTGTTACGCTTGAGTAGAAATAAATTTCTCCATCATAGTCTTCAAGGAAGAACTTTGAGATTTTTGTTGCTATTGGTAACCCCTGTTGTTGTTGAAACCTGGCAGATTCCCATTTGTTTGCCGATTGAAATGTTGTTCCAGTTGTGGTTGTTGTTGTCCTTGTTGAAAGTTTTAGGCATTGCTTGAGTTCTAGTAAGAGAAATTGGGATGATCTCTCCGTTTAGCTTTAGTCAAAATGAAGATGAACCCTATGTGTACAAGATGGTTAGTAGGAGCATGATTGTATGCCTCGTATTGTATGTAGATGACATACTATTGATGGGGAGTGAAATCCCTACTTTATAGATGGCATAGACCTAGCTAGGAAATACATTTTCAATGAAGGACTTGGGTGAAGCATCTTACATCTTAGGAATCAAGATCTATAAAGATAGATCTAGAAGGCTTCTTGGACTGAGTCAGATCACTTACATTGAAAAAGTGTTGAAGAGGTTCAACATGGAAGACTCAAAGAGAGGAAATCTGCCCATGTATATTGGAGTTTCCATCTCTAGAGCTCAGTGTCCCAGTTCTTGTGAAGAAAGAAAATGCATGATTAGGAGTCCATATGCATTTGAAATTGGATTCATTATGTATGCAATGTTATGTACTCATCCATAGTCTCATATGCCTCGATCATGATGAGAAAATATCAGTCATATCTATGTGATGCTCACTAGAGAGTCGTGAAAAACATCCTTAAGTACTTGAGAAGAACTAAGGATCAATTCCTGGTCTACGATGGAGAGGAAGAGTTGGTGGTAAAGGGTTACCCCTATGCAAGCTTCCAAATTGAGAAAGATGTATCGATCACAATTAGGATTTGTGTTTTGTGTCAACAATAGATCTGTGAGCTGGAAAAGTTCCAAGCAAGAGATAGTTTAAAGGAGGATGTTTGGATCAAGAAGTTCATCTCAGAACTTGGGATGGTTCCAAGCATCAACGATTTAATTGAGCTATATTGTGAAAATAATAGGGTTATTACACAAGCTAAGGAACCTAGATTGTGGATTCCAAGCATACAAAAAGGCAGTTCCATCTCATACGAGAGATAGTACAATGAGGAGATGTGAAATTTGTAGAGTACCAACTGAGAACAATGTGGTTGACCCCTTGACAAAGGCACTTTCATAGCTGAAGCATGATGGTCGTATTAGATCACTTGGGATGAGATTCATGGGTGATTGGTTGTAAGTGCAAGTGGGAGTCTATTAGTATGTATGCCAAAGAGCCAATCATATGATGATCGTAGTGGAATAACTTGTAAATTATTTGATTAATAATAAAGATAATCTTCCAATTTATTCTATTTTATTCAATTTGATATAATGATGTAACATAATAAATTTCTAAAGAATTATATTACTCAATGACATATGTCTTCAAGTGGATGACCTGAACAATGAGATCATATGGATGTCAAGAGTATATACGTTCTTTCTATGTCCCCGATCGAATATTATTGTGGAAGGTTGATAGACAACAATAACACCTAAGACTAGACTATGTGTTGGTTGATGACAAAATCTCATTAGTCATGATATCGGTATCAAACGAAACACATAGATACTTGTTAGAGATCAATGTATTAGATAGACCCACAATAAGAGTGATACATGGAAACCATAATTGGTATTTAGAATTAGCTCATGTAGTGTTGGTGATGGTTGTGTTTCTTATACCTGAAGTCACTACACTCATAACATGTCATTCAATGCACTTTGACATCATCCACCGTAACCTTGAATAAGGTTTGCCATAAAGGTGATGATCAGATGTAGTGTAAGACATGGGGATGTCTGTGAGTGATATAGATGGGATTTGTCCCTCCTATAGGAGTATGATATCCTAGATACATGATAAGAGAGATTGAGAAATGCATGGCCATGCACATGTGAGTCAATATATGATATTGAACTTAAATATATCTCAGAAAATCTTCTCTAGTTCAAGGAACAGAGTTTGAATGTTGAAGAGGATGAAAATTACATGCCTCGAGTTCAATATGGATATCCAATGACAAAGGAACTTTAAAAACACTATAAAACCAAATACAAATTGTAGGTTGAAGTTGTTCTCCAACGTCCCATTTACTTAGGTAGCAATGATGTGTTGCTAGATATCAATCGTTACTTGTGATGTCATAAAATGTTTATGGATATTAGCTGGCAATATAAACTAGAACCTATAGGGTCACACACATAGGATACACTTAGAATTGGAGTTTGTTCATGAATGATGTTCAATTTGATTAATAAAAGTGTTTAGGTATTTAATTTAAACAACAATTCACTGTTTGGACTCTAAACTGACCAGTTTAAGTATTGAACCAATCGATTTGAGTGTCAGATTGATTGGAAATGGCATTGGTTGAATTTTGTATGCACTAGGGCATGAATCGACTGGTTTACTTAGTGAAACAATTGGCTCAAGGTTTCCAGTCGATCGACTCAGGGGATGAGATGCCCGATTCATGAAGCAATTTGATTGTATTACGGATTAATGATGTTGTCATGTTTTGCATTAATTGGATTAGAATTCCCAATACAACTACAATTGGGAAACATGGTAAAATGGTTGGTTCAAGGGTTGAACCGAACAACTCACATGCCAACCGATCCGTTCACCTGAGAACTGATCATTTTGTTCTAGTAAGTTGTAAAAATTCATGAAATTCTGGTCCATTCCACTCCCACACATATGGGGAACCCTGAACCTAGCCCTCCTATAAATAGAGGGGTATTGGTGGCTTCTTAGAAACACAACTCAATTGTCTCTGGCAATTGTTGTCTTCTCTGGTTGTGGTGATTGTGAGAACCCGATGAAGTGCTACCTGATAAAGGGAGGATTATCAAAGGAGAACAATTGTGGGAGAGTAGGTTGGTGCTAGTACACCAACGTGGAGGGACAACTCCTTCATATTCGTTCTTCTACAAAGATATGAGTTCTGGGTGGTCCATGTGGCTTCTCTAGAGGTGTGGATATTTTCACACTAGGAGGACAACGTCAGGCTACAACCCATGATGATTAACCAAGAGCTTCCACAAATGTTGTTCGAGTGCAATTTGAAGAAAGACGTGCAATATGACAAGGAGATTGTCACTGGACTTGCTCCAGGACTAGGTACATCCTCGAACACCATCCTTTCTATTATATAGTTGTTGACGCGATCTACTATTATAAAGGGAACATGGTGGTTAAATTTTTGTTTTTGTTGCCTATTTTGTAGCCATATTTTCCTTCAGATGGATATTAACACAATCAAATAGGAGCCTACATGAAGGTAGGATTAACTTATATGCTTATATTTGTGTATGTTACACTTCTTCCTTAAGAATGAGAAAAGCCCATCTTTAGTACAATATCACTGAACTTATCAAACCAAGCTCTAGGAGATTGTTTCAACCCATAGATGGCTTTCTTCAATCTACACACCTTCTGGCACTCCCCCTGAGCTACAAAACTATGAGGTTTCTCCATGTACACCTCTTCATGTAGATCACCATGAAGAAAGACATTCTTGACATCAAGCTAAAATAGAGGCCAGTTAAAAGTAGTAGTCAGACAAATAAGAATTTGCACTGAATTCAGACAAGACACATGTGAAAAGGTCTCAAAGAAATCAACTCCATATTTCTAAGAGTAACATTTTGCCACTAGTCTAGCCTTCAACATCTCAAATGAACCATCTGGATTATGTTTCACTGTGAATACCCATCTGTGGCCCACAACATTTTTATCTAGAGGTAAGTCAATAAGTTCCCAAGTGTTGTTTTGTATAAGAGTAGACATTTCCATATGTATTTCCTATTTCCACCAATATCCTTCATAGCATCAAGATGATTTCTTGGAATGACCACAAAATCCATCCCAAGAATGAATGAACGGTCCTTCTTAGATAATTTTGACAAACAACACACACTTGCAATAGGATGTCAAACAATAGAGGAACGAGTACCTTTACGGATGTCAATGGGAACATCAAGGTCAAATGATTCTTCAAGAGTCTCTTGAGTAGAGGGATATGGGGAAGGATCAGAGACTGGAGTCTCTACCTCCTCTGGATTCTTTTTGCCTCATCTATTATAAACATGTGAATATTTTTGAATTAAGGTACCATCTGATGGTTGCTCGTCCTAAACTATAGTATAGTCAGGAATGATAAGTGGAACTCTCTCACTCTGATGTGGTGGTGGCACTCTCTCACTGATGTTTGATGGTGGCACTCTCTCACTCCCACACAATTGCACCCCCTTACTGGGAACACTACAAAAACATGGAGTAGATTTATGAAAAGTTACACCCCTAGACACAAACTACGACAGAGACTGGGATAATAACACTTGTACCCTTTGGTAGTATTGGAGTACCCAATCAAAAGAATCCTAATCGACCTAGGAGATAATTTATCAACCTTAGGATCAAAATTATGGATCAAGGAAGTACAACCGAACACTCTATGGAGAACAAGAAAGGGTTGATCCTTGGGACGTAAGATAGAGAATAGAATACGTCCTTGAAGCATAGAAGAGGATTTCTTATTAATAAGGAAATAGGAAGTAAGTAAAGTATCAGACCAGAATCTCTTAGGAACTTTGGATTGAAACATAATTGTCCTGGCAATATCAAGAAGGTGACATTTTTTCCTATAAGCTACCCCATTTTGTTGAGGGGTGTGAGGATAGGATGTACAATGTATCATCCCAACAGAGCTACAAAAATCAGCTATAGCACTTTGAACATATTCCAAGGCATTATCAGATTGAAGAATTTTAATATTGCAATCAAATTGGACTTTTATTTCTTGGTGAAAATGCTTGACAATGGATAACACAAACTCTCAACTCTTCAACATATAAATCCATGTCATGCGAGAAAAATCATCCACAAAGGAAATAAAATACTAAAAACTATTACAGTTGTTGTCTTTTACAGGACCCCAAACATCATTGTGGACTAACTCAAAGGGACAAGAAGCCCATTTATTGACATGATTGGGATAAGACATTCTATGATGTTTCCCCAATTGATAAGACTAACACTCTATTGAAGACACTTGGGGTAACTCAGGTTCTAACTTTCTCAAGCTCTCCAACAAAGGATGTCTGTATCTGTAGTGCCACAGTAAGGGAGAACTGCTTAAAAGGATAGCTGGAGTAAGAGCAGATACTTGGCGAGGTAGAATTTCACCATGGAAGAGGTAGAGATCCCCTTTCCTAGGCCCCCCACCAATCATCATCATACTCTTGAGATCCTACATACAAAACAAGAAGGTCTAAATGTCATCGTGCATTTCAGAGTATCAATCAATTTTGCAACAGAAAGAAGATTAAATGGAAATGCAGGCACATAACGTTCAGATTTAAGATCAATTCTAGGAGTTAGAGAAACAAATCCACTACATACACTCCCCAAACTGAACCATCTTCTATTGTCATAGATTTGTGAGGAATATGTGAGTCAATGGAATGAAGCAGTCTTCTCATACCAGTCATATGTTGTGACGCTCCAGAGTTAACCAACCATGAAGAAGTTGAACCAAAAGCCAGTAAAGAGGTAGCCTAATTATCGTTAGCAGATGCCAAGTTTGCTGAAGAAGAAGATGATCCCAAACTCAAATGTTGGTTAGCCATAATAAATCTATTATATTCCTCATTGGTGAGTGTGATGCCAGAAGATCCAGAACTCAAAGTTGGAGGCTCAGAAGACTCAGTAGTGCCAACATTGTTTGATGCCCCCATAGGTTGTGCAATACGTCATCCATGCTTCTTCTAATATTTCTCAATTGTGTGTCTAGGGTTGTCACAAAAGTGCACCTGAGGATGTGTGTCACGTCCTCGGTCCGTACCTATATGGCCTCCTCTAACTGCATCAGTTATAGATGCTTGAGAATCTGCATGAGACAGGACAACTCTAGGATCAACCTATTCAAAATTTGACTGTAAATCCTTGAGTAAGATTCTTCCAAGCTGGAATGTTTGTTAGAAGCTTGGATAACACTACAGGATGAACTGCATGAGGAACTTAGGCCGGAAAAGACTTTTGTTGTAATCAAGTCATCTCTGTCTTTGACTTGTTCCGTGATATTCATTGGATGATAGAAGCTTAGTTCTTGAACAATAGCTTGGATCACTCTAAAATATTCTTTTAAAGGACTGTCTCCCTTTCGTTCTGCAAATAGAGGTCATATATCATAAACTAACAAAGAGCATTCTTTTCTTGTGAGTAATGTTTCTTTACTGCATCCCATATCATAGTAGTGTAGAACATGAACCTAGCAACAATTTTAGGTTCCATTCTCCCCCACAACCATGTCTTCACCAGACTATTATGACGCTTCCATTCCACATAGTCTTTCTCATTAGAAGTAGGAGGATCCGAATCAACATGGTTTGCCTTGTCTCAGGATTCCAACACTATATGGACAACATTCATCCATAAGAGATAATTCTTCCCGTTAAACTTGATGGAGGGGATAGGTGACATCTCATTATAGATGGTAGATAACTTGGTGTCCTCCATGATCTATATGGAAAATATAATGATGGGATGATACACATCAAGAGGCAAACGGAGTGAAGAAAAGATACACATCATGTTGTGAAAGGGAGTGATGGAGAGATACGCATCATCAAAATATAGATGAGATGATACGTTTCTGACACATCCAAGTGAGTATTTTTTAATCACACATGGAGGAGATGTGATTAGGAATTCTCTAAATAGACGCGGGTTGCTTGATTTGTACTTTTAGAAGGCCGTTGGAGATAAGGTGTTGTAATGTGGCATGTAGAGAGGAGCAATGTGCCCTCTCTCTTTTATTAATAAGAGAACTTGGAGAAATTCAATAGAGGTCCAGTAGTATATAGAAATTATGAAATATAATAAAGTTGAATATAAATAAGATATTTTAATAGACATGACATTTGTGCCTAATAGCCTAGCGATGGAATAATTATATTAATAAAACAAATAAACATAAATTCTGCAAAACAAATAAATACATTGTATTTGAGAAAATGACGGAAGAAATCCTTGATTTGTCTTTCGCAGTCGGAGTGCATGTAAATTTATATGCAAGAGTTGTTACATACTTTATATATAGGTTCCTAACCTTGTCTCACACCTACAAGTAGGTCTCTACACATATATATATTAACGCTCCCCTCAAGCTGGGGCATATATATCAATGTGCCTGCACATCGTAGGGTTTGTGTGGTTAATGGGTAGCAAGGAGTTACCTCATATTGTTGTTCCACCATATATCATATGTGCCCAACTTATTAGATGAGTATTGAACCCAACAACCATTTGGGAATTTTGTTAATAAATCAGCCAACTAATCTTTTGATTGACCGAGACTAAATCAACTTCTCTGACATCTTTTCTCACAAAAAATGACAATTGACTTCAATATGTTAGGTTCTCTCATGAAGGATAGGATTTTTGGTAATGTGGATATCCTCCTAGTTGTCACAATTCAAGTACATGGGATCTTTCTACATAAAGCCAAGCCCCTCTAACAATTGGTGAATCCATAGTAACTCATATATTGCTAGGGACATAGCTCTATACTCT
The DNA here is from genome assembly GCA_963693085.1 of Alisma plantago-aquatica. Taxonomy (NCBI): domain Eukaryota; kingdom Viridiplantae; phylum Streptophyta; class Magnoliopsida; order Alismatales; family Alismataceae; genus Alisma; species Alisma plantago-aquatica. Next base: position 1,153,167,811 of record OY856411.1, read on the forward strand.
AATTTTTCACTAAATCTTACTACTAGTCAGCTATTTGCTTTTCAAAGATATCAATTTTCCTCACACTTACGCAGTAATCAGAAATAAACCTTCTGTCAATATTGGATCCAGCCCAATCAGCATCAGAGAAACCTTGCACCTGTAGATGGCTATAATTCTGATATAGAATCCCCTTTCCATGAGACTACTTGAGATACCTCATAATGCGCATCACAACCTTTCTATGACCTATGCATGTATTATCCATGAACTAATTAACAACACTAGTAGAGAAGGCAATATCAGGTCAAGTGATATACACAACCCAACTTCCCAACAAGTCATCTATATCTCTAGGGATCACCAAGTACTCCCCTGCCACATGGAAAATTTGACTTTAGAATTTAATGGAGTATCAATAGGTATGGTCACAAGCATCCATGTCTCAGTGAGAAGATCCCATACTTGGACTTTGCAACTTCAATCTGCAAAAAAATTTAAGATTGTCCAAGTCCTTTGTCTAAAATAGACACTACATCAAGGTATTTAACTATGTAATGACATGCTCGTCATAACTAGTAATCACAATATCATCTGAATATACCACTAGGATAATGCTCCGAGTACTATGTTGTTTATAAAACTTGAATGATCTATATGATAAATATCTAGAGTCTGAACTCAAAAAGAATAATGCTAAATCAACCTAACCAAGCACGAGGCGACTGTTTCAATCCATAAAGACTTGTAAGTCAGCATTCTAGATGTAACTCCCTTTGAGCAACAAACTCAAAGGTTGCTCCATGATCCATATCATCGGGATCGCCATGCATGAATGCATTGCTAATATCAAGTTGGTGTAGTGGCCAAGAGTGACTAGCAGTTACAGACAATGTGGATGAATGCCATTTTTGCCACAAGAGATAAATGTCTTTGAATAATCCTCACCATAAACCTAAGTGTAAACCTTGGCTCCCAAATGCTCCTTGAAACCAATCAACATATTCATCTAAACCCACTTTGATAGTGTATAATGACATCCAACTATAGATGTGTCCTGTGGACATGAAACAAGGGACCATCCCTTGTTCTGGTTGAGAGCTGCCATCTCCTCTTCCGTAGCATGGAATGAAGAGATTTATCATGAATCAAGTTCTTTGTCTAAAACTGACCTTGTTGAAAGATATTTAACTATATAGCGACATGCATTTCATCACTAGTAATCACAATATAATCAATATATACCACTAGGATAATGCTCCCAAAACTTTGTCATTTGTCAAAAATGAAATGATTTGTGATAAATATTTAGAGTCTAAACTCAAAAAGAGCAATGCTAAATCAACCTAACCAAGAATGAGGTGGTTTCTTCAGTTCATAGAGAGACTTGTAAGATGGCATACTAGATCTGACTCCCCTTGAGCAACAAACTCAGGTGGTTGCTCCGTTATCTATATCATTTTGATCGACATGCATGAATGAATTTTTAATATCAAATTAGTTTCATGGTAAAGAGTGAGTAGCAGTTAGAGAAAATGCGAACAAATGGCATCTTTGCCACAAGAGAGTAATGTCTCTAAATAGTCCTAACCATAATCCTAAGTGTAGACCTTGGCTACCAAACGTTCCTTAAAACCAAGCAACACATTGTTCTACACCCACTTTGATAATCTAAACCCAACAACATCCAACTACAAACATGTCATGTGGACATGAAACAAGGGACCATGTCTTGTTCGGGTTAAGAGTTGACATCTCCTCTTCCATAGCATGGCGCCAATCTGAGTGATCAAGTGCAACTAAAATGGATGGAGGTATAGAGATGAAGGATATAGAAGAAATAAATACACAATATGAAGGTGAGAGGTATCTTTATGAAATAAAGTTAGAAAATGGTTTGTATGCAGGATCTAACACATTTACTTAAACCGGTAAGAAGATAATGTTTGAAAGGTGGAGAATATATTTCTCTATTGAAATTCTGACTAGGAAGCGTCTGGAGAAGGAGTTGAACCAATAGGAACTGATATACCACCTGCATTGGTGCCAAAACAACGTTGTTTACATGAACACATATGATGAATGTAGACCTAAGTGGTTGGTGGTCTAGTAGAGTTGGGTGGATTTACATCATGAGGATCATCATTGCCAGCAGATTCGAAAACAATACGAAGCGGCAACAACTCCTTAATAACTATGGGTGTCATCGAAGAGCTATCACTAATGTAGGATGTGTCTTTAAAGAATGTGAGTGACATCTATAGTTACATAGAAGTGATGTTAGGTAAGGGTTGTAGCACTTGCACCCTCTGACCTAAGAAAACACATTTAACAAACTTTGGAATTGACTTATCCATATTTAGACCAAGAAAACAAGCACATCCAAAAAGGATATATAGGATGAAGGATTTGAACATGTATGTGCACCTAGAGAACATATGACAATATATAGTTTATGAGGTAGGTGGCAGTGAGAACTGCATCCTCCCAAAATTCTTTAGGAACATGCATATGAAGGAGAAGAGTGTGAGTGGTCTCAAGAATATGATGAATTTTTCTCTTGGCCACTATGTTATACTATGGAGTATGTGGGCAAGATGATTAATGAATGATGCCATGTGTAGAGGTGAAAGGGATGAACTCATGGCTGAAATACTCTCTAGCATCGTTAGATCGAAGAGTGCAACTTTCTTTTTTAATTGGCTTTCCAATTCTATGCAAAAGGATTTAATGGAAAAAAGTTCAAACCACTCTTTCATCAGATAAAGCCATGTAGCAGAAGAATTACCGCCAACAAAAATAACAAAATATCTAAAGCCAAGTTTAAATGTAGAATGAGTCAGACCCCTTATACAATATTCTCATATGGCCTGCATGAGGCAGCATATGCATTTTGGCCACCTCTCTGAACTACATAAGTCTATGCAAACCATTACGCGGTCCTAGCCACATATGCGGCACTTATATAGTCGTATCTTATCACTTACCATATGGAGACTATATGTGTACTCTTTTATCAATTATGTGGTTTAATTTTTCATTGAAATACTAATACATAAAAACATACACCCACATATTCATATATGTATACATATATATACATATATATATATCATACAATTCAAGTTTATATGTTAAATTTATTATATAGAGAGGTGAAATATTTACAATTTAAATTTATAATATTATGGTCATATAACTAATTTATTAAAAAAATTACATATGACTGACAAATGCAACCATATTTTTCATATACTCGATGTAACATTGTAATCGAACACATTTTGTGTATTACTTTTCAGAGCATTGTCCATATATGGTAATGAATTACCTCAAAAATGGAATTTTATTCTTTGACCTTTTGACCTAAAGGTGGATCTCATATGTTTACCTAAGTGATACAATTCATGTTGTACATTGTCCATATTGGACAATCTTGGAATCAAGACCTCAGCTTCTCTAGACGCATGAGCAAGACGACTATGCACCATCAAAGGAGATGTAGGGACACATGTTGTGGAAAGTTGTGCAAGTAGTAGAGTCCAGCCAAATCACATCCTTCACCAATTGTCTTCCTTGTCTTCAAGCCATGTGAAACACAAGTATCTGGTGAGAAAGTAATAGAGATGTGAGGAGAATGAGTTAATTTTCTAATTGATAACAAATTACAAGGAAACTAGGAGATGAATAAGGTAGATAGAAGGGATATACATGGATTCACTGACGCCATCCCAATTCTCTTAATAGAGGCGACAAAATCATCTACAATGGTGACAGTGTGACACTGGTTTAGAGCATGTAAAAAGTATGTTGAGGCATCAGACCTTGTATAATGACAACTAAATACGTGACCTGCATTAAAGCTCTAAGATACATCAACTGAGCATATTCTTCTTTGGACAATGATACCCAATATGTTACCTCCTTTTGAGCATCATCAATGGTTGCCATATTTAACTTCACAGGGAATCCATATAACTCATCTTGGCCCATCACATTGGAGTGGTGACTCACAGACTCATTATCAACGATGTTCACCACAAATGCACATTACCGAGGAAGATATTAAAAAAATCGTCAAAAAAGTAGATCAAGGGACAACAACTCAGACTTTATAACAAAGATTACTTTTTTACCTCCTCCTAAGAAACATCAATGGTTGTCATATTTAACTTCGTAGGGAATCCATATAACTCATGTTGGCCCATTACATTGGAGTGGTGACTCACAAACTCATTATCGACAATGTTCACCACAAATGAACCCAACCATAGGAAGATATTAAACAAACTATCAAGAAGTAGATCAAGGGACAACAACTCAGACTTTATAGCAAAGATTACTTTTTATTCACTAAAGAAGACTTTTTCTTTAAGAAATCAGACCAAGGGACCTAGGTTTCGTAAAGCGCAAAGTGTGAAGTGAGATGCCAACCTTTCCTAAGTGCTTAAGCGTGAAGCAGCTAAATAAGTGTAAATGTTTACATTTCAATGCTACAATAGTACTTAATTGTTGAAAAACCGTACCACAACCGAGTTATATGATATGTATTCATTCAAATAGGGTAGGTAATTATAATTATGTACATATTCATATTTGTTATAGTTTTGTGGACATTTAATTTTAAAGCATGTTATGTTATTGGCTTACTTTAACTATTGCACCACATTAGTTATTGAATATTGAACTCAACATGGATTACATTAGGATGTCTATAGAACATTGTAGCATCAACCGATAATATTAAGACACTTATATACAATATTTCACATTATATTATTATACAAATGGAATATAATAGCACACAAATATTCTAGTTTGTATAATGTACATGGTACTTTTATATATTTATAGTACTCATAGTACTCATGTGATACCTTTAAATGATATTGCCACAACACTAACATAAACTTCTTATACGGTAGAATCACTATAGGCCCTATAGGAAATTATCATTCAACTATAAAGTACTACATCTATAGCACGTGGTGAGTGGTAGAAACGCATACAACACCGGTACACAAGTTTAGTATGGGTAGGAGAAGAACATGACACTATGGTGTGCTCTCTTCTTTTACCTTTGTAGTATGTGCTACACAGTAGCCATTGAGCAATCTATATTTCTTTTTTAAATAATTGGTGATGGGTCGTGTTGGACCTTGTTTTGATTAAGCGGTCTTAAGCGGGTGATTAAGAAACCCACACACAGTAGGAGCGGGTTGAAGCGGGAAAAAGCAGTCACTGCTGCAAGACACTTTACTAGTCGCTTTATCTAAGATTCCTCGGGAAGATGGGTTGCCACTTCTGAACGGACACTTAAGCGGCTATTTTTTATATCGATGCAAGGGACGATAGAAAACCTTGAAATGTAATTCTTTGCACACTTTGTAGAAGTTGTGAACCTTGAAATCATACTTTTTGAGCTTGGAAATAAACTTTCACAGCCTCGATAACATCCTTGCTACTGTGCATCGCGACTGTAATAGCTAGGGAGAATAATCAATGCTCCCTCCTCGAAGTACCTATGTCCATGACTATCTAGGCCCTAGGGAAAGGTAGCAGGGTCAAGGGTGCCCCCTATGAACCAGGTTTGTGGGAGGAAAACAACTCTAAACCCTACTGTTAAAGCCAAACTTCTTGCTGAAATAAAGGTTGTTGACAACAGCCAAATAGAGAATTGAGACACCACAAGCGATGTAGCGGCTGCTCACCACCACCATGGGACTGCTAGGACCAAGGGAAAATAACACCTAGAAGGGCTGATCCCAAAACCAGCCAGAGGAGCAATAGACACTATAATGGTCATTGTGCTATAGTGCGATATTGTAATGACGTATGGAAAAACTTGAGTTGTTCCTAATGGTTGTAAACCTCAAGATCGATATACGACTGCCTAACGCTTGAGTAGAGAGATTGACGACTCTCCTAGGGTATTTTATGTTGCTCTGATAACATGAAATGAGAAAATGACAGAAGAAACACTTGTATTACACAGTCGATTGTATATTTATTTACAAGAGCCTATATAGACTTTGTATATGGGTCATTGACCTTTTTTCACACTTATAAGTAGGTCCCCATACATATATATCAACAAATGCACTACATGGTGATGAGCATGACAAGGAAGTAGCCCAGCTCTTATTGTTGGTAATATAGAAGGGTTTCTTGAATTAACCACACTCCTGAAGGATCGGCGACACCCCAACCCTACTTGGTTGTTATGATATGAATGAAGGATGAGGGTGCGGTGCGGTGGATGCCACTCATTTGGCGTGTAGAGGAGGGCAACCTCCTTTTTGTTTCTCGTGCTACAAGTACAACCCCAAATGATAGCACCCCATGGGAGTAAGAGAGAGCAAAAAGGAGAAGGAAGAGGGAGAGGAAGGAAGGAGAGAGGCATGAGAGTCTCACATAGTGACAGTTAAAAGGAGAAAGATTAGAGGTAGAGGATGGTGAAAATAATATTTATATTACACTTTCATTTTAAAGAAATGGATTTTAATTGATGGGATTAATCCTAGACCTAGGGTTTAGGAAGAATCAATGATGGATGAAGGATAGTCCTTGACCCATAGAAAAAAATAACTAACTTTGACGCCATTCCAACAGGCGCACAACATAAAATTATAGAAAATCCAAAAAAAATTTTGGTAAATATTTTCCTAGCGTTTTGAGGACAAAATGAGTGAATTAACTTGAAAAATATTACCAAGACGGTCTACATGTGTAAATGTACTTATTTGTAAAATAATATCTCATATTGGGTTTGGAGGGAGTGGGTCTTAGGTCTCTAAATGTGTGAGCATAGGAAACTGGCTTATTTCGATGGGGATTTGGATGCATATTTTGGAGATGAAAGGAAAGGATTAAGTTATTAAATTCTGCAAGAGATACATCTAGTCTTAGAATATATATTCAAATTATATTCCAAGTTGGACAAATGTCAGGTGCTCGTTCAGTGGATATGCATAAATTGAAATCTTACCTATCTAAATGCTCATTCACATGCCTAATATCTAAAATTGAACTTCTCATTGTAGCAGAGTGAATTGATAAGGGAGCTCGTGAATTGATATTAGGTGATATAAAAGGCATGTATAGAAAGTTGGAGCTCGTGAATTGATATTAGGTGATATAAAAGGCATGTATAGAAAGTTAGTTGTACTGTGTTTGTGCACAACACAGTAAACTCTCAACACATTTTCCGCTTTGGGCGAAAAAATAATTTGAGGCAAGACATGCACACTATTTGGAGTATAGACAAATGCTAGAGGGAGTTCATTTAAGGATTCGAAAGAAAATGAATTGGCTAGGACTCAAACCCTATGAAAGCAAGTACAAGTCATATCATTGATTGTCAACATGTATTGTTCAAATTTTGATTGTGGGTATGAAACAGGCTAAGGATGAAATTTGACATGAAAAAGATCACAAAGCCACCCACAATGGAGGTTGATGAGGTAAGGAAACGACAAAAGGGAGAGTATGATAAAGATGTAGAGATGAAAAGGTCGATAATATTCATAAATTGAGATCATGGCAAAAGTTTGTCTCAATATGCATTAGCATACAAGGTTTTCATTGGCCCTACGTGTAAGGACCCCTACGGCTTGGGATAATAGTGTTTTAATCCGTCACGTGAATCACATAATCACTATCGGTGAGAGATAGAAAATTTTTAATACAAACTTGCAAAGAATACAAAGGGTATGTTCAAGAATACCCATAACGGAAGGGGTTGCGTTGTGGATAGTGACTCCTAGAAAAGAAAATGGAAACATAAAAGAGTGAACTACCTGTTGAGCGATATCCAGGTCTCTTGCAACTAAAAACACATGAGATATTGTATGTCGGATCCTACCTTCCTACCCATAGCAATAACTATTACCAATGTATCCATTTCGATCTGGATCAATGTCATTAAACTTGTGATATATTTTGCATATATCAGGAACACACACCATGTCATTAAAGTGTGTCATCCGCATTAGCTCTACACGCACATAGCAATGACTATCATCAATGTATTCATTTGGATCTCTAGATCGATGTCATGAAATTTGTTTCGTTTGTGATGCATATTTTGCATATATCGGGAGCGTGCATCCAGTGGCGGAACCAGAAAATTACATTAAGGGAGGCTGAAATTATATATGTGTGCATTTTAACACAAAGGGGGGGCTGAGTCGAAAAAATACAAACATTGAGAGTGGAACCCGAGTTTCTTGGTTTCAGGAACCAACTTTTTACCACTCCAACTAGCTCATTTTTTTGTTAAGTATTACGCAGTTAATGTATTTATTTACACGAGATCTATATTTAATACTACAAGAACCACTACTTTTATTTATTTTTTGGGGGGAGGGGGGACTAAAGCCCCGGAAGCCTCCCCCCTAGTTCCGCCCTTGCGTGCATCATATTGTTGAAGTGTGGCATCGAATGAGCTCTACGCCCACACGTGTCATCACTCACCATATTGTTGTTTCCAAATAATTTCAAGGCGATGAGTGTATTCTGCAAATGTAGTATCATGATCTTTTTAGTGCCCTTAAAAGGAGAGAAGGAGTTCAAAATAGGAAATAACCACCATAATCTAAGCTGTCACATTCAACACAAAACTCATCTAGTGGGTTTGCAAGTACAAGCTTCCTATTATGTGTTGTCAAATCTGAAGATTTAAACTCGGGGGGGGGGGGGGGGGGGGGGACTAGTTACTGTATTACGAGTTATGCATCTAAGTTTATCACTAGATCATACTCTCATTAGTCAAAGGAAAAGAAATAACTATCGCGCTAAGTTCCACGATTTCGCAGTGAGCAGAATGTGAATAGCAGTTCGGACATTCTGCCTAATTTGAGAAACATCACTGACAAAAGGACAGTTCCTGGCCTTTTCCCTGTACATTAGGTTCCAAATGCATTTTACCTGATAGCAAGATCCACCTGTCGCTGACCCCTTTCCCTGTGAAGGAAAATGGAGGAATAACGGGTGAGAGGATGCAAACACTGTTCCGGTTAGTCTGCGCCGGCGTCTTCGTAATAGGGGAGGGAGACCAGAGGGGTTTACGTCGCAAGATTGGCTTTTATGAGTTTAAGTGCGAGGGTTTGCCAAGCAACAGGCAGCGACCTCTGATATGCGTGGGGCTATTGGTCACGAGTACGACGAGGGCGCCATCGAAGTCGAAGGTGGGAAAGGAGGGAGAAAGGCATTTAAGCTGCTACGTTTCGGTTGTGGCATCGGTTAACCGTGAATGCAGCGTCAGTTACAAGGCAGGGTCCGTATACGCATGGTGAATCGTAACAGGGTATTGTCGTTTGGGTTCCTAGCGGCATCACGGATTAACGGATCATTAATTAAGAACGATACTACGATGTGTTGCTGAACAAGGTAAGTAATAATTCTCTCTCACCCTAGCGCCGCTAGGGTTTTTTCTTCCATCGGCGGCTGGCTGGGGGGAGGGGGTTTAGCCGCCGCAAAGCGGTGCCCCGCTCTCCCTCGGCCTCTTCTCGTCCGTCATCAGCCGTCATCAGCAGGGTCTCTTTTTCGGGAGGTGTGTGGGCGTGGTGTCCTTGGAGGCAGCGGTTATCTTCCTCCCTGTCGTTGAGCCCGGCTGCGACGAATTTCCTATCCCCTTTCTCTTTTACTGGCTTTCTGTTTAGATTGTTCTCTTGTTTTGTCTATCTCGCTGTTAATCAGCGCTACTTTCTCTTCTCGTGGTAGATTTTTCTTTCTCGGTCATTTTGTTGTGGAGTTTGTATGGAAGCAAGTGCGGAGAAAATATCCTTTTGGAACACCGATTTGGTGCAGGTACTCTATCATATATACATACTCAGGTTGAAGGTATTCCTCATAGAAAGTTGTCTTAGCCAGCGAAGGAGAAGAGAGATCTATACATCATTGTTCTTATCAGATTCCGATATGAGTTTTTGTGGTTGTTTGTATCTGTTCTTGATCCTTGTGTGGTCTTTTAGTTTGTTTTTCTCCTCATGTGGATGTCGTATGGCTCCTCCATAATGAAATTTGTCTGTTTAACTTAAAAAAAATTAATGAGTGATCGCAAGGGTAAACAACCATCAGGTAAAATAACAAGGCATATGTCCGTTGAGGGCTTTCTATATAATTTTCACTTCTGTTTTTCTGAATTATAAAATAATTTTTGTATTACAATTTATAGATCCATGTCACATTATAAGTAGACCGTAGACCGTCTTCTACATAAATATATTTGCAGGCACAAACTATAAATTGGGTTGTCAATCTTTTTTTATGACAAACCACATATCTGAAGATAAAATCTGAGGAAGTTGATGATGATATCATCACATTCTTGTTGCTGACATTATGAATTCCTAGTAATAGAGAAATTGGATCATCAACTAGAAATCCAAAATGGTGATTGTTTGCCTCACATGTTGCACCATGCTTACGAATGCTTTGACTGGCTTTGTCAAATGCAAACTAACACGCCATAGAGTTATCAGAAAGTTTTACATTCAAAGAAGAGATCCTAGTAAGGTCTACACAAGTATGTATCCAATCAAATAAGAAGATACCTATAGGTCGTTGACAATGAACATTGTCATGTCGAGTGCCGAGAAAGCCAAGTGGAGTTTCTTTAATTGCTTTTAACCCAACATTAGAAATAATGTCAATAAGAACATCTCAAACAATGTCATCATGGAACTTGAAACTGGGGTGAATGCAACAATGCACGAGATGGTCACCTAAAGCATCAAGCTCGTCACAATGACAAAGGGACAACAATTGTTACCATGATATAGGGGGGTCATGAGTCGGTAACGTAGAATAACTCTCTATTCAACAGGTGACATGGATAACCCAAGCCCGTCAATGGAAACAATAAGAAAAAATATTGTATGTGGTCAGTCTGTAGGGAAGTATGAATAGATGTTTTTGTTGGGACCATAGTTGTCAAAGCAGATAGTCGGTCACCTTCCCTGGTTGTGCGACCATCCGACTAGTCATCGACCAGTCAACTAGTTGGTTGCTCGGTCATAGGATCACTTTAGTATGTATAGTTATATACAATACATTAAATATATCCACTAATGTAAGCATATATCCAAGTATATAATAATCCAAATTTGGTAAATAATGTCATAAAACACCACAAATTATTTTCAATGAAGATTGTTTGAATATATTCAAATTCAACAAGTATAATTAGAAAGAAAAGAGTGGCATACCATTGTAAAGTTCATGCTCTTACTACTTGTTAAATTGTTGCAACTAAAAATAAAGTTATATGATAAACTAGTGTAGTGTGAATGAAACTGATATTCAAATCAAATGATGGTAAAAGACAAACACAATTAGTGAAAAAATGAAGAAAAAAAACTAAAAGCCTGAGTAAGCAACAGCCCAATCAGGAATTGGGTTAACCAATTGGCCTAGTCGGCCTAGGTGCGCAACAAACCAAAGCCCGATTTGAGTGGATGGCTAGTCAGTACCCCACCCAGCGACCAGGTGACTAGTCAACCGCCTCAACAAGTATGGTTGGGAAAACTCTGAAGTCTTGAAGTATTGGAATACAATGTTGTAATAGGCGTATGCTAAGGGAGATTGTGTCTTTGGGGTGGCAGGAGAAGTGCATAACAACTTGGACCAACAAAATGATGGGAGTAGATCACATAAAAGAAAAGTTTGTATACAATCTTTCTTGTTCTAATTTGGTAGCTATGATATAAAATGATTTGGGTGTATTCTTTTTCCCTTGTAATATGACAAATTGGTGTTTATGTATTTACTAAGAGATATATGAAAGCTCAGCCATTTACAAACCGTATGCTTTGGCCATTAAGCAACTTTTTGGGACGAGAGGTCATACGGAGGTGAAGTTCAGTAGGAGAGTACTTGATAATGCTCTCGTCGATAAGCTTGTCAAGTGGGGTGGGAAATAGTTCAAAGTAGACGAGGACTGGCTAAAGTGTCTTGAGAATAGCTTCAGCACACACGTGAATGAGCTCGAAGAAGATCTTAGAGCTAATAAATTTCTTTGTCGTCCGCAACAGGAGAATTGAATGAATAAAATCGTCTCTTGGGTTCCCTAAAAGGAAAATAAGACTACATAAAAGGCCATTGGAGCGTTTGAAAGAAAATTTTATCTTTACTTTTTTGAATTACAAGTTGCCCATTGCCTCATTATATATAGTAAATCTTGGAAAGGATTGTATGTACTTTGTATCTTTAATATTTTGACATGATTGGATCTTTTTTTAGGGACACCAAGGGTTGTATTATTCATCCTGCCCCTTGGTCGCGGGCACAACTACGCTAGGATCAAAGTTGCCTAGGGTTGTCCGATCCCATCCTTATAGATAGCGGATATATGATCAGGACATTGACTTCAAACCTTCACACTTTCAACCTGATTAGATAACCATTTTGCTAAAACGTAGGCACACTTATTGGCTTCTCTTCTTATAAATTCACTATAAAGTTGGGTTTAAGTTCTCTGAAGTGCTTGATCTTCATGCAAATAGGTCGATACTTTATAAGGATGCAGCCTTCTTCATCAATCAGGGACCAAGCTCCTTTGATATATGTTTCGATCACAACCCTTTCCTCCCACGTCAAGGCTGTATTTATACCTCTTAGGACGGCAATCAATTCAATCTCCAGGATTTCTTCGCTAGCGCATATTTTGGCTCCTTCTTCCATCCACTGCGCCATATGATTTCTGATCAGCCTTCTTTTTTTCTTAATGAACGACCCATTTACATTGATTTTTATGACCCCTGCCAGATGCGGAGCCCAATGTTGTTGCAGACGGCTAGGTTTGGTGATAGGATTTCTAGCAACTGCGTGTGAGGTGAGTAGGACATTACTCGCAATCAGCCAAACAATGTTGTCCATTGTTAGTCTCCCGTTCTTAAATACAACGTCGTTCCTTGCTTTCCAGATTTGGTCCACAGCAACAGTGAACCACGTTTGGTGGTTATGGAAACCTTTTTTCCATTTTAGATTTCTTGTGATCCATTCCCCAAGAGTGCCACCTTCCATTCTGTCAACATTGTAATGACCTTTGAGAATATTCCAAATCTTACTGCGAAGCTTGCAATCTCTCAGCAAATGAAGGGTTGATTCACATCCCTCTTGACATACTGGGCAAAGGCCCTCGTCAGATAGCCCCCTTCTTTTCCTATTTTTATTTGTCATCAAATCTTCATGATAAGCTCGCCAAAGGGTACATTTAAGTCTTTGTGCAACTGGGATCCTTCACAGTCATTCCCAAAATCCCGGATTTCTGATCTTGTATTCTTTTATCAGCTCTTATAGATGAACGGCGTGCTAAAGCAGCCCCGCTTACCCCTGATTAACTGACATGATTGGATCTTATGTATTCTAATAAGGTTGTAAGTACCATCACATTGGGTGCCATCTTTCTGTAGTTGCTAGGACTAGAGGTGTGACACAAATAAGATTGAAGCAGGTGGAGGACGTAATTTTTCCGATGTAATATCAGGAAAGATCCAAGCATTGATGTTCTCGATGACCATTTTGAAAGAAAAATTTGTCTTTAATTTTTCAAATTATAGTTGACCCATGCCTTACTGTATATGTTAGATCATGGGAAGGATTGCATTTACTATGAACGTTTAATGATTATACATGATTGAATCATATATTTTCTAATAAGATTGTACGTACCGTCATAGTAGGAGTTTACTCCCACCGGGCTTCGCACAAATGACGGCTTTTATAGTTGTTAAAAGTTGGGTGATGCACAAGATGTCATTGTCATTTTGTGGTCTTAGTTTAGACATATTTTTGTTAGAAATCTTTAATATCTACATTATTATGCATATTTTCCTCAAATAGCCTACAACATCTCTTGTCCATCTATTTTATTTGAGTCTAATGTATATGGTTTGAGTTATGTATTTATTATAGCTAGATGCAATGGTTGTTTCATTATAGACAAAACAAGTATAAATTGAAGAAAGTCAGTACCACCAATATGAAGAAAATAAGGCTTGCCATAGAGTCTTTTCGGTAGTACCAGGATGAGACTCAATACCACCAAGACGTTTATTCACTGCCATCGACGGTTAGCTCGGTGGCTCTGACAAGAAGCACCAAAAAGCATCAGTATACACTAACAATCAAGTCGGTGGCGCCGAGATAGCTCTTCCCAGGTCAAGCAAATAGACAAATCGATGACATCAACTTCCAAGTCGGTGATACAGAGCTTCTTACGAACAATTGTGATCCACAAAGACATCATCCAATGGATTGTTAGATAAGTTGTGTTTTAGCCTCTTTGGTCAAAACCTAAGAGGATGGGTAGAAAAGGGGTAACAACTATTTAACGAGAGACCAGAGACATAGGAGATGGAGACATAGAGCAAGGCTCACCCTGACACCTTCAAAGAGCGTTTCAGTGCTTGAATAATATCACATTGGGAGTTGACTCCTACTAGTCTTTGTACTATATGTAGTTGATAGCATTATAGGTATGGCACAACCAAGGTTGAATAAGACAGAGGATGTAGTTAGACGGGCCTGATATCAGGAGGGTTTTGAGCAGTGATGTCTCCTTTAAACGTGGGTTTTAGTATTTTGTTACTTTTTGATGATTTTTATAGAATTATATGATTCTATCTCATGGAAAATCATTTTGATATTTTCTCTATTGTGCAAAATTGTTGCCTTAAAATGTAAACACAATTTTCTTGAAGTATTCACATTTTTCAATCTGACAATGTAAAAGAGCACTTCAGACGTACACTCACCTTGTTTGTTTCCAATAAAGGCATTATTAATCAATATTCTTGTCCTCATTCTCTTCAACAAAATAGGCACATTATCAAAATTGTGAGAACTCTTCTCCACTATGTGGACATTGCCTACAATTTTTGTGGAGACATTTTTCTTACTGCTAGGTCTCTAATTAATTGCATGCCTTCATTATTTTTGAACAATAAAATCCCATTTTAGATTTTATATCCTAATCGTCTGCTATTTAGGTGTGTTAGTTTTGTTCATTAATTAAGTAATGGTCATGATAGGCTCATCCCTTTATCAACAAATTGTGTCTTTCTCATATATTCAAAAACTTCAAAGGGGTATTGTTGGTATAGTCTCACTAGACATTGTTGTCTACTGAAGTCATGTTTTCAAAGACACCATTTACTTATAAAAAATCATAGAAACCTCTCAGACCTCTAAACAAACTAATGTTTCCCATCTTTACCAGTTGTCCTTGATCCTACACTAAGTCCATCATCCAATGCTAGTAACCCATCCATAAGTAAAGAAAAAAATCATGCAAGTTTTATGGATAACTAGGAATTTGTACAAGATGATGGGGCATCTCTATATCTTTCTCACATTATTTCCTCTTGGGTTTCTACAAGTAAACAGATCTCAATGATCTACCTATTTCCCTGAGAAAGCAGAACTATTCACACTACCCATCCTATATCTAATTTTGTATCTTATAATTGCTTATCCCCTTCATATGTTGGCTTTACCCCCAATCTATCTATTCTCCTATTACCTCATAGTATCTTTGTTGCACTGAATCACATAGATTGGAAACAGGAAATTAAGGATGTGATGGATACTTTGTAACGCCCCTCCAAGTGGATACATGACAGCGGAAGCAAACCCGATGTTTTCCATAACATGGGTAGCTCAGCTCAGAGAGACGTCACAAAACATGATAATCATTACAACAAGATAAATGAAACACTTTGCATTAACACAAAAATAGATTCATGCATTGTTCATAAAAAGGGAAAGACATAAACTATCTCATCTTATTTCAAAACTTAATACATGTAGGCTAAGCAAATCTAAAGCATGAACTGAAACTAAACTAGATAATCTATAGACTGGTAGATGGCACCCCACCAAGATAAAGTCTCCTTGATCATCTACACTTGAAGGCTCACTTCAGTTCCCTCTTGCTCCTTGATCTAGGGGCATCTCATCCCACAACCATGCGAAACAAAGCAACAACATTAGTAAGCGGCACCATACATTTTATAAGAACAAAAATAAGCGTATACTTGACTTGAAAGAAAACCTTGACATGCATTTAACTTAAGCATTTGAAATTAATTACTTGACATAATTAAGAATTGAATAAGTAAAATATGCACTCTCTATGATTTTCCCACTTAAGAGCCCATAATTGGCACAAATGCCCATGATTAGGTTAAAAAGTTCATAACAACCATAAAGGTCCATGACTGGCTATGAAAGCCCATAATTGGCATGAATGCCCATAACGACCCCTTGAGGTCCATGATGGTGAGAGCATATAAAACTTAATCAATTTCTTATAACATGGTTCTTAAAGTGAACATTACCATAATCTTGAACATTAAATCTTTGACATAATGGGATTTCTCCCTCATTACGTGATTTACATGGTTCTTTCTTAAATGTCTTAATCATTACATGGTCATAATCAATAAACTAATTATCATCATTGTAAACATAAGACTTTATGAATATAACAAACAACATGCAATGATATAATATGAGACATGATCATAATCTTAATTTCATTCATTAACTTGGAATTTAATGCATAATCATAAAGCATACATAACATGTAGTTCAACCAAGGTACATATGTATGATGGCATGACCCGGTTACCTGGAGCAAGGTAGATCCTAACTTAGTATCCCTCATCTCGAGTCAAGTCCTAGGTTTCCTGAAATTACATGATTTATGTTCATTATCATCATTAATACATCATAAACCCTAATTTGGGTCTTCTAGGAAAACATGGTCAGGAACTCTCGATTTAGGGTTTCAAAACCTAAAAATCAGCTTCCTCTTTAAAAAAGCTTTCCAACGAATATTTTTGCATAATTTACTGACCAATGGTTGATTTACTGTGAATTTCTAAAAATCTGGACCAATTAGAAATTAAGGAAAAGCGACGTTACCTCATTATCCAAAAAATTTGGGAGCAAAGCCCAATTGGACCAATAGCTCACGACCATGCTGGCCAGAGACCACACTCTGGGCCAAGCACACTGGTCAAAGAAAAAAGAACCCTAAATACCTAATTTGCCCATAGGGCACGTGACACAGACAAGGGGTGAACAGTAAACTCGGTGTCTGGGGTCTTCTTCCCCAATCCAAACCACGCAAAGAACGCAAGCGCAGAATGTAGGTGAGAAGCATCATGATTTTGGAAAGAAAAACAGAGATCTTGATTGTTTTGTTGAAAACTGAAGCACTAAGCATCTTTATCTGGCCTGGACGGTCCTGCCGAGCTCACTCTGTGGTTGCCTTGTGGCCAGGAAGACAACATTGCTTCCCCTCCGCCATAGAAGGAGGTGCCACCGAGAAGGGGTTACAACAACGAGTGGATTGAAATAAAAACTAGAAACCTGGGCGGCTTTAGAACATCATGGTGAATCTAAAAGCGATAAATTCAGAGATGAAAGTCACATATTGCTCACATTTTGAGGAAACGATCCATAACAGGAAAAAGAGGCATAACCTAGGTACTTGGAATCTTGGTGAAATGAGGGTGGAAGAATCTTCCTAGAGGCCTAGATGACTCCTCCACACTTCTACAGACGTTGATGAGGATCAGAGTAATTGGCTGCAGCCAACCATGAGAAGGAGTCAGCGGAAGAATAGGGGAAGCGGGTTCGAGGGTGCTAGGGCCTGAGGCGACGATGGTTTTGGCTTTTTCCATCATCCCCGATTGATTTCTACAGGTTCCTTATATACTTGACGATACGTGCAAACCTAGAGTTCTAATTGTAGTTAAAACATAGGAGGGACTATATGGCTGTAGCGGTCTGGGTGATTTAGGGCACGAAGCCCCATTGTGTTAGGGGTCAAAGTGATCAGGGGGTTGTTAGCATTATCATCCCATGATCGGTTCCCTGTGAGGAGCAGTGAAGTGAGAGACCAGTTAAGGGAAAGGAAGTCACCATTGTAGAGTCCTAACAGACTAGGACTCGGGTAGGGGAGACGCTTGAGAGGCGTCGGATTAGTCTGCGTGAGGCTGGACTCAACAGATGCCATTCGATCCAGTCCAGGATAACAAAACGTGATAAAACATTGATAAAAATTGAAAACCTAAGTCAGTAAATGAAAAACCATAGTTTCCAATGAAAAACTTTATAAATTCTTATCTACGTAAGTTAGGGGTTAAACAAAGTCAAAATGACCTCAAAATTGAACCACAAGCTAATTAGGATGTCAAGAATCTCCCTATCCAATTAGATTTAGGTTTCTATAATCTTTTATCCATCAAACTTATATATGTGACTATTGTAATAAAATGAATTATCATTTGTGTTCATTTGATTGTAAAGAAAGGAAAATAATGGAATATTTCGTTTTCTCTCTCTTTACTCATAATTCAACTAATGCATTAAAAATTTGGGTAACTTTCATCATTGTTTAGGATCCTGAAATTAAAATTGGAAATTTGCACTAAAGACACTGAACTTGCTTTATTTACAAATTTGGGATGTTACATACTTTGTCCAAAGATAGCACATGGTGCCTAGTAACTGCTCCCCTAGATAAAGTAGTAGTTGGTTGCATATTGGTTTTATCAGTTAAAGTTGGTCTAGATGAGACTTTTGATCGGAAAAAAGCATGACTTGCTGCAAAAGGCTACATTAGATTACCTATAAATTTTTTCCTACATGGCTAAATTTGCATGTGTTTGTCTTTTAATCTTGTGAGGTGCTCATTTCTCCTAGTCATTGCATTAGTTAGATATCATGAACACCTTCCTTCATGGTAACATTTCTAAAGAGATATATAAGTAGCAACCACATAGTTTCGTTGCTTGGGGGAATATCATCTTGCATGTGTAACATCCCAATTTTGGATTTAAATAAATTTTCGAGTTTTCATAAAATTTCTCACTAGTTGAAATCAAATTTGAGCCTCAATGGAAATAACCCAAGTAAATAGAATATCTTTTCTCTTTAATGATATAAAGATGAGTGGCATAGTTTCATTCTTCATGATGATAGTTAGTTCAATGGTAATTATATATAATGAACTTTCTCTCTCCTTAATACATTAGATCACCAAAAAGTATATGAACCGTAATTTGGGATAATTTCATCCAATAGACTCAAATGAATTAAGATAAACACTAATTGACCCTTAAAGGGGAAAGTCATTTTAGTTGGGAGAAACCATAATGCATCGAATTTACATAAGTGATGTAAATTACATTATGATAATAATTTATGTGTTAGTCATCAAAACTAGAAAGTACCTGCTTAGGGATATTCTAGATCCTACGATGTTCCTATTGTTGAAATTTGAGGCTAAAATGATCTCATATGCCCTCTCAAAACATTTTGGAAAGAGTCATCAGTAATTATTAATAAAAATTTATCAAGTTATTAACAAACCTATAGTTTAGAGGTATTTAGTGTGTCACACGAACTTTGGTCTAAACCAAAGTTAGATTTCAAGTATTTGTGGGACTCCTCCGAGCCCAACAAAACCATACTACTCTAGACTCTAGCACGTCCCTGGATCCCTACCTATATATATGAACTCCCTCACCCATGACTGGGGATCATCCATAATCTGGGAAAACCCTTGTCATCTTTCCATGTGCGGACTCTCCTCGCCACAGTCGTATTCAACAGTTTTGCTACTCATCCTATTCATCGGCATTGATACGAGAAGAGACTATGATTCTAGGTTTTGTGACCCTAGACCCTTGATGAATGAAGATGGGCCACCCTTTCCATGGAGACCAGTCCTCCGTGATTGGAGGTCTCAAAGCATAGTTGGCTTGATCGTTAGTCTAGCTATGTTGGAGAAGGTTCAGGGTGGCTGTGCCCTATTTCTGGCGTGAAAAGGAGAGCTGAGTTTGGCTTCCGCATGCGAGTACAGGGCTAGGCACGATGACAGAGCCGGGCAGGCTGGGTTGGATGGAAGGTCAGGCATCACAATGGCTTGATGATAGAGTAAGATCTAGAGGAGGCTCTTCCTGGAGCGACGCTGAGAACCCTCGGCTCGGTACTCTATTTAACAGAGGAAACAAAGGGGGCAGGCTCTCTTCATGACCTGGGGACGAAGGGAGACCAAATCATGGATCCCACCCCTATGGCATACAACTCTCAAAAATATAATTAACTAATGCGGAAGCGTTCACTAAGAAGCGGATTACCAAAAATCACTAAAAATTAAAACCTTTTTTATCAAAAGATCCATCAAAGGAAAACTTTCTCACATAGAACCAATGTAACATAATTACATTCTTGTTCACAGGTACATATTCTGTATCATCTCATTTTGAGAATTACAAGCATTAACTATCCTGTCAAGCTAAATACAGGAAGTATGAAATCTCAAGGCACTGAGCCAAAATCTCGAAAGCACTAACTCTTACTCCGAGGACCTGAGAGTACAGAGATGACACATAGGACTCTATCTATATCTATACAAGGCATAACAGCCAGTGTCTCCACCTGAGACTTCACTACTGTCCCTGCTGCTATTGTTGCTGCCCTTCACCTACTGAAGAATTCCTACCTCCTCGTCCGTGTCCACCTAAAAATTGTGATTCGCACAGGGGTGAGACAATTGTAAATTGCCCCGGCGAGAGATATAACTCTCCGCTAGAAACATTTTTATTGCAGCTTAAGAAGATAGATATGAATAGAGGAGTCATATTTATTTGATAGTAGATATTTTAATGTCTAACAAATTAGAACATTATTCTTATCAGAAGCATTGCAGCTATAACTTGATAGAATCAACATGCCACTTATCCTTTAAGGAATATAAAGAACATGTATAATATTTATTCACTATAGAATCATTACCACAATATTAACTCTCTTCAGGCTTAGATCATATATCTAATGCCTGACATTGTCCTTGGGGAGTCATGTCTTGTAGCCATACAAAACAAGGGTTATCTTATTACATTCATAACTCATCAATCTATATTATAGTTTCACATAGGATTACTCTGTGTTAGGACTTCACATAGCATCATCTTGTACTAGGGTTTCACATAGCATTACCCTGTATTAGGGTTCACATAGCATTAACTTATGTTAGGGTTTCACATAGCATTACCCTGTATTAAGGATTCACATAGCAAGGAATTAATATGAATAACATAAGTATTTAATCATACTTATTTATTCTCATCATTCATCATTGAATGTATTATCAACACAAAGTATGAGTTTCTCTCTCATCTTTATCAGAATATGATTGTATCATAGTCTATTGATTTGGATTAACCTTGTCATAAGGCATGTTAGCCTACATTCAACAGGGTGCATTACATCTCAATGTAACCATTGGCATGACACATCTCATGTGTCATTCATCCAATTGCATTTGGACTTATAACACATCAAGGTATAGCAGTATTGGAGAGTTGGATGTGATATCTATCATATCTTGATGTATCATTTCTCTCAACACCTTTATCTTACTTGAGTTTATACACTTAGCTTGTATTAGGGTATTCCCCATCCTAATACTTTATGCACTAGTTCATCACATTTATTATGTAAGGTATTGGTCATTAGTCACTCACTTAGATTATACAATCGTTGCCAATACTATGGACTCTTCCTTGAGTTAGGAACTATTAATATAAGGATATCCATCATCAACCTCTCTAGGGGTTACATTTGTCATAACATTAATCACTATTCCATTATTAGGAATAGTATTCTCCATATTTATAATTTGAGGATTCACATAGCATATTCCATACATTTATGGATCTCACATAGTATTACTCTTCAATAGTTTTACATAATCATCCTTCTTTATCAAGGATTCACCTAGTATTATGTGAAATTAGGAATTTCACAACACATCACCCAGTGATAGGTCTTCACATAGGATTAGTGGCACTACCCTATATTAGGGTTTCATGCACCTTACCCCATTTTAGGGATTAAGGTTTTCTATTCACATCCAAGTAAGGTTTCTCTTACCTCATACCCAAATTAGGGTTAGGATATACAATTCCCATTAAATTAGGGTTTCCTTCATTGTTACATTAAGTTAGGATTACATCATCACCCTGGATTTATGATAACACTCAGCTTTGCCCTATATTAGGGTTTCACACATAGCTTTGTTCTAATTAGAGTTTCACACATAGCATTGCTCTAATTAGGGTTAAGGCTCATTGATTAGGGTTTCATGATCTCATTATTATGGATCAACCCTTATCACATAGTTTACTCATAACAAGAGAATTATTTCTTAATTATATAAGCATTCATCTCTCTCATTCTCTCTCTCATCCTTTTTAGGATGTTAACTACTACAAGATTAATCTAGGTCAACTCTTCACTTTAGTACACATAGCTAGGGTTAACCTTCACAATCATCATGGGTCTACATCTTTAATAAGCACATAGCTGATTGACCTTTTATCATATTAGATGTCCAAATGGTCTAATCAATTAAACCATCAATTATATAAGGAATTCAAAAGAATTGACCAATTAAACTTTCAATCCCACAAAGTGATCAATTGGGTTAACCATTGAAATCTCCAAATGCATTAAGTATCTAAATAGGTTCACCATATTGGACCTTCAATTACATGAGATATTCAAATGGATTAACCATGTTTATCTTCACAAAGTTAATTACTTAGACCCTCAATGATCTTGATTCTCATACATCAATTGGTTGAAAACCAATTGATCAAGTTATACTTGAAACCAATTGGACAAAGTAGGTATTGAAACTGTTTGTACTTTGGGTCTCCAAACGGTTTGAGATCATTTGGTCCCAAATGGTCTTGAGACCGTTTGGTACCAAATGGTCTTGATACCATTTGGTGCAAACCTTCTCAAAACCGCATGGACCAAAAAGGCACTTCAACACTCAATCGACTCAATGTTTCAATCCATGAACCAATTACAAATTGAACCACTAAATTATACATCAATTGGACCACTGAATCACCATTCAATTAGACCTTCAATTTAGGATTTTGAACCGAATTTAACTAGGTTTGATAATCAAGAAACCATCACTTAGGGTTTGAAATTGAGGATCCATCAATGGTTGACATTGTGGAATCAAATCAATTGAAATCAATGAACTATCATCATCACATGATATGACCTGACCTCAAAGGGTCTTGGATGACCACCAAACTATCTTGAGACTGTTTGGTTGATCTCCAAACAGTCTTGAGACCGTTTTCCCCTTCCATCATCAAAACCATGACATCCAATTAGGGTTTTGGACCATTGGATTGATTACCAAATCATCACTTAGTTGAAATTCAATTTGGTACCTTTGGACCTTCAAACACTTAGCATACTTAACCCTAGACCTCCAAACGGTCTTGGGTGACCCCCAAATGGTCTTGAGACCGTTTGTGTGATCCCCAAATGGTTTTGAAACCATTTGGGTCAATCAACCCAAAACACCATCTCAATCAATTGGAAATTCAGCACTTAGTCGATTAGGGTTTGCAATTAAGGAATCATTCTCAATTGAAACCTTCAAGATCAAACCAATTGAAACCATTGCATCAAAATCCAAGCACCACAGCATATATCTTCAAACAGTCAACCATCTCAAACGGTCAACCATTCCAAACGGTTTGGAACCCAAACCACCAAACAGTTTGCAAATCATTTGGTCACCAAACGGTTTGGTGAAACTGTTTGGACTCAACATTGAAACCGTTTGCCCTAAATATTTGGGGAGGTGTGTGCTTATGATGACGTCATCATCATCAAGATCCAAACTCACGAAATCTTCTGTGATTTCCATGGAGATTGCATCAATCAACCAAACTTAATTTCAGAAATGTAGAAATGATCACCAATTGATAAGGAATTGATTGCAATAATAAAATTAAGGGTTCAAGTTATAAAACCCACCTCCAATTGAGCTCCAAAGATCCAAGCTCACGGAAACAATGGTGGATGCAACTCCTTTCACTATTCCAAGGGTCGTCCTCAAGCTTTGAGTGAAAAGAATTGGTTAGAATTGAAGAGGGGGTCGAGATATGAAGAATTCATGCATTGATTTTTGATGTTTACCATGGATTGAAGGTGAAAGGAGGTAAAGAACCTTACCAACAGGTTGGGGGTCGTCCTCCTGATCCTCCACAGCTCCTTGGTCGTTTTACAATCAAGGGGAAAGAAAAGAATCCGAAAAAGCCTTTTTTTGGCTTGGAAAGGGTACTTTTATAAGAAAATTGATGAGAGAGAAAATACTTTATAAAAGTCTTTTAATTCCAAAATTGTTGCCACCACTTCCCCCTTGGTTTCTTTCATGCAAGGTCATATATATACCCACCGAAATCCCTTCCATTATCTATGAATTAAGGGAAAAGAAATTAAGCACCTTAACCCTTATAATAAGAATATCCATATTTGAGTGGAAATTCTTTTTCTTATAATAATGGTGAGTGGAATTTCACCTCCTTAGGATATGCTCGTGCCTTTGAAAGGCTTTAAGCTCATCCACACACATCTGAATTCACCCATTTTAATTTTTGTTGAAGGATCTTTAATTAATACTTTCATTTTTCCCTAAATTGAATTAGGGTTTCACTTAGGATTAAATCTTGATTATTTTACTATCATGATTCTCTCTCCTCCAACTTAATTCAAATGAGGCTCCCCTCTCATTTTATTTGCTCTAAATGATGAAAAGAAACCTTAGGCACCTCATTGAAGTGGTAATTTTCATATTGAACCCTATGTTTTGGGTAAATTGCACATTACACCAAAACTAGGTTCTAATGCACAAGGATTGCTTTACAAGCTTAATCTTGGTGCCCAAGCTTGTGAAAACCATACCACTACATCATATTCATTATTATGATGTCTAAACATTAGAGGAATATATTATCATGCAACATTTGCAATTTAACCCCTCAACTTGGGTAATTTGCACTTTAGTCCAAAACAAGCAAACATTGCTTCAACATTGTTCAAACATGACCAAAATTGAAACATAAGTTTCTCATGAGCCCTAATTACTTTTCCCAAGATTATATTAAGTATCTAATCAACCTTATTAGGCAAAAAATATAGGGTTAACACATAACCCAGGTCAGGGATGTTACAAATTATAAACCCCTAACAAGGATTTCGTCCCCAAAATCCCAGGAAAAGGAGGGACAAATTATTCATTAATCATGCCCTCAAGTCTCCACATAATATCTTAATATCATGGAGATATCATAGATTCTATAATCCACACAAAGTTCCTTTCATTAATTCAACTTTATCAATGTTTATGTTTATGCAAAGCATAAACCCCTAACATATGATGTCCATATTATTGAAAGGAAGAAGCATTAAAGAGCATACTTCTGTCATTACCCAAGAATATTTATCAAAAGGAAAAACATATATATCTAACAGAGATAATTCACTCAGCAATCCTTTATTCATAAAGTTCACTTAGCATGCTCTATGTAATTGGGAATGTTCACTTAGCTTTTCCTTTTTGTTGGGAATTTTCACATAGCTTTTCCTTTTTGTTGGGAATGTTCACATAACTTTTCCTTTTAGTTGGGAATGTTCACATAGCTTTTCCTTTTAGTTGGGAATGTTCACATAGCTCTTCCTTTTAGTTGGGAATGTTCACATAGCTCTTCCTTTTTAGTTGGGAATGTTCACATAGCTTTTCCTTTTAGTTGGGAATGTTCACATAGCTCTTCCTTTTAGTTGGGAATGTTCACATAGATCTTCCTTTTAGTTGAGAATGTTCACATAGCTCTTCCTTTTAGTTGGGAATGTTCAAATAGCTTTTCCTTTTAGTTGGGAATGTTCACATAGCTCTTCCTTTTAGTTGGGAATGTTCACATAGCTTTTCCTTTTAGTTGGGAATGTTCACATAGCTCTTCCTTTTAGTTGGGAATGTTCACATAGCTTTTCCTTTTAGTTGGGAATGTTCACATAGCTCTTTCTTTTAGTTGGGAATGTTCACATAGCTCTTCCTTTTAGTTTCATTATATTCTCTAGATTGTTTCAGAATGACTACTTGATCGGAGTAATAAAAAAGATAACAATCTAAGAGTCTCATACTTGCCTTATCTTCAATAATCATATACCTGGCTAGGGTATATAAGTATTGAGATTAGGTAGTATGCACTTTATTTGCTATCATATTCCTCACTTTTCATATCATTATACACACATGATTTTCCATTTCCTCGATTTTCTCCAAGCATCACTTCTATATATCATCTTGTATCACAAGGATAAGAGAGATTATAAAGCATTTTAAGAAATATTGAATAAGATGTAGATTCTCATCTTCCTTGTGTCCTTATAGGACTAGTCAAAGGAAGTTCAAAAATAAATACTTTTATATCTTTAACACATAGAATTAGGAAATGCAATATCAGAATGAATTTATTTCATCTGACCTGTCTGGGATGTCTGTACACGTCCTCTATTATTACTAGAAAATTGCCTCCTTTGTGATCCTTGCTGACTCTACCCTTGAGGTTGAGTCATCATTGGATTCCCACCTGGAAAATCCTTTACTAGATGTCTCGGTTGTCTACATTGATAACAGATCCTAGGAGCAAAATAGGGTCTGTGAGGTCCAGTTACTGATGTTGATGCTATGTTGACGGCTCTATTTGGAACATTACTACGATCCCTATCCCTACTTGACATCCATTGTGTCAGGGTATGGAATCTTGATGGTGATGCCAATGCAGAAAATCTCGGCTTCTTAAAACTTTCGAACCTTTGTTTTTGAGTCTGAGTGTACACCTTCTTGCTACTAGTCTGTCGTTTCTCAATTTCATACCTCTCTATCCTCCTTATTGATTCCACAAAGGTGGCAAACCTCTCCCTATTCTCTAAAGCAGACACAAGAGTGGTCAGTTCAGCGTTCAACCCCTTCTCAAAATGTCGAATTCTTTCCTCATCATTAACTGCCATTTGCGGACAAAACCACAATAGCTCCATGAACTTAGTTTCATACTGACTAACGTTCATCTTTCCTTGTTTGATCCTCTCAAATTGAGATATCTTCTCATCTAGATACGTCTTAGGGAAGTATCTACTGACGAATTCTCGTCAGAAAATCTCCCATCCAATTTCTTCACCTGGTCTCTTATGTTCTTCTATCATCCACCAATGACCAGCACTCCCTTTTAGGAGGTACACATCATGTCTTACCTTTTCAGCTTTAGGGATATCAAGGATCCTGAAAGCCATTTCTAGCTCTATCAGCCACAAATCAACATCTGTTGGATCAGATGTACCAGCATAATCTATGGCTCCAACCGAGTGAAGTCTCTCAAAAGTCTTTCTGGCTCCATAACCCTCATAATGGGCTGGTGCCCTAGGTGCAGGTATTGACATCCTATCTATCATGTGAGTCATGGCAGCTATAAACTTCCCAAACATGGCTTGGAAGGCTGGGTTCCCCATGTCAGCTTGATAGAACTGGGGCTGTTCATGTACGTGCTCCTTCCTATCATGATCTCCTACACCTCCTCCTGGTGCAGCAGTACTGCTCTTAGCAGCATGTTCTTCATGTGGTCCAAACATCTTCAAGTTCTTCTCCTCCTATGTGAGAAGAAGATACTATCAGACAAACTAGAAGACATTTAGAATAGACTCTACAACCTTAGTCCTATGTCTCTGTAGACTCAGTGAACCTAGAGCTCTGATACCACTTAATTGTGGCATACAACTCTCAAAAACATAATTAACTAATGCAGAAGCATTCACTAAGTAGTGGATTACCAAAAATCACTAAAAATTAAAACCTTTTTATCAAAAGATCCATCAAAGGAAAACTTTCTTACATAGAACCAATGTAACATAATTACATTCTTGTTCACAGGTACATATTCTGTATCATCTCCTTTTGAGAATTACAAGCATTAACTGTCCTGTCAAGCTAAACACAGGCAGTATAAAATCTCGAGGCACTGAGACAAAATCTCAAAAACACTAACTATTACTCTGAGGACATGAGAGTACATAGACGACACATAGGACTCTATCTATATCTATACAAGGCATAACAACCAGTGTCTCCACCTAAGACTTCACTGCTGTCCCTGCTGCTATTATTGATGCCCTTCACCTACTGAAGGATTCCTGCCTCCTCGTCTACGTCCACCCAAAAAATGTGATTCCCACAGGGGTGAGACAATTGTAAATTGCCCCAGCGAGAGATATAACTCTCCGCCAGAAACATTATTATTGCAGCTTAAGAAGATATATATGAAGAGAGGAGTCATATTTATTTGACAACAAATATTTTAATGTCTAACAAATTAGAACATTATTCTTATGAGAAGCATTGTAGCTATAACTTTATAGAATCAACATGTCACTTATCCTTTAAAGAATATGAAGAACATGTATAATATTTATTCACTATAGAATCATTACCAAAACATTAACTCTCTTCATGATTAGATCATATATCTAATGGCTGGCATTGTCCTTGGGGAGTCATGGCTTGTAGCCATACAAAACAAGGGTTATCTTATTACATTCATAACTCATGAATCTGTATTAGAGTTTCACATAGGATTACTCTGTGTTAAGACTTCACATAGCATCATCTTGTACTAGGGTTTCACATAGCATTACTCTGTATTAGGGTTCACATAGCATTAACTTATGTTACGGTTTCACATAGCATTACCCTATATTAGGGATTCACATAGCAAGGAATCAATATGAATAACATAAGTATTTAATCATACTTATTTATTCTCATAATTCATCATTGAATGTATTATCAACAAAAAGTATGAGTTTCTCTCTCATCTTTATCAAAATATGATTGTATCATAGTCTATTGATTTGGATTAACCTTTTCATAAGGTATGTTAGCCTACATTCAACAGGGTGCATTACATCTCAATGTAACCATTGGCATGACACATCTCATGTGTCATTCATCCAATTTCATTTGGACTTATAACACATCAAGGTATAGCAGTATTGGAGAGTTGGATGTGATATCTATCATATCTTGATGTATCACTTCTCTCAACACCTTTATCTTACTTGAGTTTATACACTTAGCTTGTATTAGGGTATTCCCCATCCTAATACTTTATGCACTAGTTCATCACATTTATTATGTAAGGTATTGGTCATTAGTCACTCATTTAGATTATACAATCGTTGCCAATACTATGGACTCTTCCTTGAGTTAGGAACTATTAATATAAGGATATCCATCATCAACCTCTTTAGGGGTTACATTTGTCATAACATTAATCACTATTCCATTATTAGGAATAGTATTCTCCATATTTATAATTTGAGGATTCACATAGCATATTCCATACATTTATGGATCTCACATAGTATTACTCTTGAATAGAGTTTTACATAATCATCCTTCTTTATCAAGGATTCACCTAGTATTATTTGAAATTAGGAATTTCACAACACATCACCCATTGATAGATCTTCACATAGGATTAGTGGCACTACCCTATATTAGGGTTTCATGCACCTTACCCCATTTTAGGGATTAAGGTTTTCTATTCACATCCAAGTAAGGTTTCTCTTACCTCATACCCGAATTAGGGTTAGGATATAAAATTCCCATTAAATTAGGGTTTCCTTCATTGTTACACTAAGTTAGGATTACATCATCGCCCTGGATTTATGATAACACTCATCTTTGCCCTAGATTAGGGTTTCACACATAGCTTTGTTCTAATTAGAGTTTCACACATAACATTGCTCTAATTACGGTTAAGGCTCATTGATTAGGGTTTCATGATCTCATTATTATGGATCAACCCTTATCACATAGTTTACTCATAATGAGAGAATTAGGGCTTAATTATATAATCATTCATCTCTCTCATTCTCTCTCTCATCCTTTTTAGGATGTTAACTACTCCAAGATTAATCTAGGTCAACTCTTCACTTGAGTACACATAGCTAGGGTTAACCTTCACAATCATCATGGGTCTACAGATTTAATAATCACATAGCTGATTGACATTTGATCATATTAGATGTCCAAATGGTCTAATCAATTAAACCATCAATTATATAAGGAATTCAAAAGAATTGACCCATTAAACTTTCAATCCCACAAAGTGATCAATTGGGTTAACCATTGAAATCTTCAAATGCATTAAGTATCTAAATAGGTTCACCATATTGGACCTTCAATTACATGAGATATTCAAATGGATGAACCATGTTGATCTTCAAAAAGTTAATTACTTAGACCCTCAATGGTCTTGATTCTCATACATCAATTGGTTGAAAACCAATTGAACAAGTTATACATGAAACCAATTGGACAAAGTAGGTATTGAAACCGTTTGCACTTTGGGTCTCCAAACGGTTTGAGATCGTTTGGTCCCAAACGGTCAGACCGTTTGGTCCCAAAAGGTCTTGAGAACATTTGGTCCAAACTTCTCAAAACCGCATGGACCAAAAAGGCACTTCAACACTCAATCGACTCAATGTTTCAATCCATGGACCCATTATAAATTGAACCACTAAAGTATTCATCAATTGGACCACTGAATCACCATTTAATTAGACCTTCAATTTAGGGTTTTCAAACCAATTTAACTAGGTTTGATAATCAATAAACCATCACTTAGGATTTGAAATCGAGGATCCATCAATGGTTGACATTGTGGAATCAAATCAATTGAAATCAATGAACTATCATCATCACATGATATGACCTGACCTCAAACGGTCTTGGATGACCACCAAACGGTCTTGAGACCATTTGGTGTATATCCAAACAGTCTTGAGACTGTTTACCCCTTCCATCATCAAAACCATGACATCCAATTAGGGTTTTGGACCATTGGATTGATTATCAAATCAACACTTAGTTGCAATTCAATTTGGTACCTTTGGACCTTCAAACACTTAGCCATACTTAAACCTAGACCTCCAAACGGTCTTGGGTGACCCCCAAACGGTCTTGAGACCATTTGGGTGATCCCCAAGCGGTTTTGAAACCGTTTGGGTCAATCAACCCAAAACACCATCTCAATCAATTGGAAATTCAACACTTAGTCGATTAGGATTTGCAATTAAGGAATCATTCACAATTGAAACCTTCAAGATCAAACCAATTGAAAACATTGGATCCAAATCCAAGCACCACAGAATATATCTTCAAATGGTCAACTATCTCAAATGATCAACCATTCCAAACGGTTTGGAACCCAAACCACCAAACGGTTTGCAAACCGTTTGGTCACCAAACAGTTTGGTGAAACCTTTTGGACTCAACATTGAAACCTTTTGCCCTAGATATTAGGAGATGTGTGTGCTTATGATGACTTCATCATCATAAAGCTCCAAAATCACGAAATCTTCTGTGATTTCCATGGAGATTGCATCAATCAACCAAACTTAATTTCTGAAATGTAGAAATGATCACCAATTGATAAGGAATTGATTGCAATAATAAAATTAAGGGTTCAAGTTATAAAACCCACCTACAATTGAGCTCCAAAGATCCAAGATCACGGAAACAATGGTGGATGCAACTCCTTTCACTATTCCAAGGGTCTTCCTCAAGCTTTGAGTGAAAAGAATTGGTTAGAATTGAAGAAGGGATCGAGATATGAAGAATTCATGCATTGATTTTCGATTTTTATCATGGATTCAAGGTGAAAGGAGGTAAAGAACCTTACCAACAGGTTGGGGGTCTTCATACTAATCGTCCACAACTCCTTGGTCATTTTCCAAGAAAGGGGAAAGAAAAGAATCTGAAAAAGCCTTTGTTTTGGCTTGGAAAGGGTACTTTTATAAGAAAATTGATGAGAGAGAAAATACTTTATAAAAGTCTTTTAATTCCAAAATTGTTGTCACCACTTCCCCCTTGGTTTCTTTCATGCAAGGGAATCTCTATCCCCACCGAACTCCCTTCCATTATCCATGAATTAAGGGAAATGAAATGAAGCACCTTAACCCTTATAATAAGAATATCCATATTTGAGTGGAAATTCTTTTTCTTATAATAATGGTGAGTGGAATTTCACCTCCTTAGGATATTCTCGTGCCTTTGCAAGGCTTTAAGCTCATCCAAACACATATGAATTCAACCATTTTAATTTTGGTTGAAGGCCCTTTAATTAATACATTCATTTTTGCCCTAAATTGAATTAGGGGTTCACTTAGGATTAAATCTTGATTATTTTAATATCAAGATTCTCTCTCCTCCAACTTAATTCAAATGAGGCGCCCCTCTCATTTTATTTTCTCTACATGATGAAAATAAACCTTAGGGACCTCATTGAAGTGGTAATTTGCATATTGAACCCTAGGTTTTGGGTAAATTGCACATTACACCAAAACTAGGTTCTAATGCACAAGGATTGCTTTACAAGCTTAATCTTGGTGCCCAAGCTTGTGAAAACCATACCACTACATCATATTCATTCTTATGATGTCTCAAAATTATAGGAACATCTTATCATGAAACATTTGCAATTTAACCCCTCAACTTGGGTAATTTGCACTTTAGTCCAAAATAAGCAAACATTGCTTCAACATTGTTCAAACATGACCAAAATTGAAACAAAAGTTTCTCATGAGCCCTAATTACTTTTCCCAAGATTAGATTAAGTATCTACTCAACCTTATTAGGCAAAACATATAGGGTTAACACATAACCCAGTTCAGGGATGTTACAACCCCACCCCATTTGATGCCCCTCAACGTGGGACTCCTCCGATCCCAACAAAACCCTATTGATCTAGACTCTAGCTCATCTTTGGATCCCTACGTATATATATGAACTCCCTCACCCATGACCAGGGATCATCCATAATTTGGGAAAACCCTCGTCGTCTTTCCCTGAGCGGACTCTCCTCACCACAGTCATGTTCAATAGTTTTGCTACTCATCCTATTCATCGGCAGTGATACAGGAAGAGACTATGAC
This sequence comes from Alisma plantago-aquatica, assembly GCA_963693085.1. Classification (NCBI taxonomy): domain Eukaryota; kingdom Viridiplantae; phylum Streptophyta; class Magnoliopsida; order Alismatales; family Alismataceae; genus Alisma; species Alisma plantago-aquatica. Next base: position 1,153,200,679 of record OY856411.1, read on the forward strand.
TCTAGGTTTTGCAACCCTAGACCATTTATGAATGAAGATGGGCCACCCTTTCCATGGAGACTAATCTGTTGTGATTGGAGGTCTCAAAGCGTAGTTGGCCTAATCGTCAGTCTAGCAACGTCAGAGAAGGTTTAGGGTGGTGACTCCCTATTTTCGGTGAGAAAAGGAGAGACGAGTTTGGCTTTCGCATGCGGGTACAGGGCTAGGTATGATGACAAAGCTGGGCCGGCTGTGTTGGCTATAAGGTCAGGCATCGTGATGGCTCAATCACAGAGTAAGAGACAGAGGAGGCTCTTCCTGGAGTGCCAATGAGAACCCTTGGCCTAGTTCTCTATTTTACAGAGGAAGCATAGGGGGTGGGCTCTCTTCACGACCTGTGGACAAAGGCAGACTAGGGCATGGGTTAAGCCGATCCTGGATCCCTCCGCGCCCCATTTGATGCCTCTCAAGGTAACACATGCTTCAATTCAATTAAATAATGTTCCAAACTTGTATAAATCCTAGAAGTTAGTCTATGTATCAGAAAAATGCAAACCATATATGTATTTCAATCAATTTTTCAAGACCTAGCCAATGATCAAGGACCTAGGGCCTATTTGTATTTGTTTCTCACGAATATCCATACCTATGGTAATTAGGGTTTGGAGATCCTAATCTAGGGTTTGAGCTTTGTAATACATGTAAATATAAAATGGGGAGATGAAGGAGATCTTAGGGGCTTGTTCCTACTGACCTAGGTAAGTGGTTCATGCCCATGAGTATTTACATTTATCAAACCAAGTAAACTTACATGCTTCTTAGATAAGACCTTCATATCCTACATCTAAGTTAAATATGTAAGAAAGATTTTATGTGCTTATGATTGTAGAATTTCATATGCTCAATACCTTAAGTAGTGGTGTGTCATGGAATGATTCTAGATCATGATTTAAGTTCATAAGGAGGATGAGAAAATATATTTCTATCATATCCCTTAAAGATATTCCATATGGATACTCAAGACTACAAGATATGAAACAAAAATAAGACTGCCATCCTTCCATGGTCATGTGATCTTTCTCTCTCTTTAATACATTAGATCACCAAAAAGTATATGAACCGTGATTTGGGATAATTTCATCCAATAGACTCAAATGAACTAAGATAACACTAATAGACCATTAAAGGGGAAAGTCATTTTGGTTGGGAGTAACCATAATGCATCGAATTTACATAAGTGATGCAAATTACATTATGATATTAGTTTAAGTTTTAGCCATCAAAACTAGAAAGTACATGCTTAGGGATATTCTAGATCCTATGATGTTCCTATTGTTGAAATTTGAGGCTAAAATGATCTCATATGCCCTCTCAAAACATTTTGGAAAGTTTCATTAGTAATCATTAATAAAAATTTATCAAGTTATTAACAAACCGATAGTTTAGAGGTATTTAATGTGTCACACAAACTTAGGTCTAAACCAAAGTTAGATTCCCAATATTCGTGGGACTCCTCTGATCCCGAAAAAACCCTATTGCTCTAGACTCTATCTCATCCCTAGATCCCTACCTATATATATGAACTCCCTCACCCATGACTGGGGATCATCCATAATCTGGGAAAACCCTCGTCATCTTTCCCTGAGCGGACTCTCCTCACCACAGTCGTGTTCAACTATTTTTCTACTCATCCTGTTCATCGGCAGTGATACAGGAAGAGACTATTACTCTAGGTTTTGTAGCCCTAGACCCTTGATGAATGAAGATGGACCACCCTTTCCATGGAGACCAGTCTGCCGTGATTGGAGGTCTCAAAGCGTAGTTGGCCTAATCATCAGTCTAGCTATGTCAGAGAAGGTTTAGGGTGGTGGTGCCCTATTTCTGGTGTGAAAAGGAGAATCGAGTTTGGTTTCCGCATGCGGGTATAGGGCTAGGCGCTATGACGAAGTTGGGCCGGCTGGGTTGGCTATAAGGTCAGGCATCATGACGGCTCGATCACAGAGTAAGAGCTAGAGGAGGCTCTTCCTGGAGCACCGCTGAGAACCATTGGCCCAATACTCTATTTTACAGAGGAAGCATAGGGGGTGGGCTCTCTTCATGACCTGGGGACAAAGGCGGACCATAACATGGGTTAAGTGGATCCTAGATCCCTCCGCACCCCATTTGATGCCTCTCAAGGTAACACATGCTTCAATTCAATTAAATAATGTTCTGAACTTGTATAAATCCTAGAAGTTCATCTATGTATAAAAAAATGCAAACCATATATGTATTTCGATTAGTTTTTCAAGACCTAGCCAATGGTCAAGGCCCTTACGGCCTATTTTGATTTAGTTCTCATGAATATCCATACCTATGGTAATTAGGGTTTGGAGATCCTAATCTAGGGTTCAGGCTTTGTAATACAGGTAAATTGAAGATGGGAAGATGAAGGAGATCTTAGGGTCTTGTTCCTACTGACCTAGGTAAGTGGTTCGTACCCATGAGTATTTACATTTATCAAACCAAGTAAATTTACATGCTTCTTAGATAAGACCTTCATATCCTACATCTAAGTTAAATATGTAAGAAAGATTTTATGTGCTTATGATTGTATAATTTCATATGCTCAATACCTTAAGTAGTGATGTGTCATGGAATGATTCTAGATCATGATTTAAGTTCATAAGGAGGATGAGAAAATATATTTCTATCATATCCCTTAAAGATATTCCATATGGATACTCAGGACTACAAGATATGAAACAAAAATAAGACTTCCATCCTTCTGTGGTCATGTGATATAAGCATGTATTAGGATTTTAAGTACAAATATGCCATTAGGGTCCCTTATATATATGTAATCATGTATTGAGATTTCAAGTAGAACATGTTGTTAAGATTCCCCTCATTTATAGATATAATTGTGTGCTAAGAATTCAAGTTGGGACATGTCATCAAGGTTTCTTATATATGTAGTGATCTAAGAATTAAGAAGTGAAATAGATTCCTTTATAAGGTTCGTGTTAAAATTAAAGTATTATGTGAGAACATGGGTGTTGCACATGGTAGACCATGGCCCAATTTCCAATATAAATGTACTATTGGGATTAGAATATATTGTAATATGAGTTTATGATGATAATACCAAATTATGAGACATCAAATCATGATTAAGTTGCACTTTGAGACTATATGATTTCTACTCTAAGATTTAAGATTTGAGTTCATATGAATGTATTGAGATCGTACTTATTGAAATTTTATAGAAATTGAGTTACCTTGTCAGAAATCACATTAGTTTAGATATTTGATACTTGGGAACTCTCATATACTTGCTATTTCCATTTTTAGTTCAGATCCTTTTTCCTAAGCCTCTAGACTCATTTTTCATATAATTATTATCTATGAGGTCATTCTAATAAATTAGAGTTTCAAATAAGATGTATCTAGATAACAAGGACATTAGATTGACGTGGGCATTTTATCGCACTAACAAACTCACTCGAGGTTGAAATCCCCGAGATTTTACCAAAACCAAAGTGCAATAAAACCACCCACAAGCGGACGAGTCTTATCACAGTACAGTTAAGGATCGAACCCAAAGGATAATGTTTTTAAGAATCCTTGTCAGTCAAATCTAGCTCAAGTAAAACTAATATTTAGAACGATTGGTTGATTTGTGGTTAATTAAGCTAATTGCAAGAAAGTAAAAGCTGAATTAAGGTTGGATTTAGATCAATGATATGGAATCGCTGGGATGGTATCAGGTTTCACCACCACTACACACGCAAACACATTCAATCGCAAACAATCCAGGAAAGATATATCAATCCAAATAGAGTTGTTGCAGAATCCCTCGTATGGGCGTTAGATATATCAATCCAACAAGATATTTCAGATGTCTTGTCACCAACCAGATCACTTACTTACGGCTCCAAAGATACAAAAATCCAATGAAGGTTGTGAGCCCCCTATACAGGCGTTAGGCACACAGAAGCGTCACCGAAGGCTAGATGGCTCATCCCCTCACGATCATACACTTACGACCTCGAAGAAATCCCATTCTATTTCTAGATTGGGAGTCAACTGCATTAATCAATAAGCAAGAAGGTGATAGATCTACAAACTAACATCGACGATAAACAAGACGATACAAAATCCAACTAAGGTTGTGGTCCTCCCTGAGGGATGTTTAGATGACATAAGCGTCACCGTAGGCTAGATGTCTTGTCCCCTCACAGATCATACACTTACGTCCTCAAGGAATCCTATCAGAAGTTCTCATCAAGGAGTCTAACTTGTAAACTGCCATTCCATCCCACATATAGAAGAGGTCGCAGTATAGGGAAGAACAAGATGAAAGCTAGGAGATAATCAACTACGAGCAAACCAACTAACAACGAAATGGAAAGTTATATACATTGCCATGGAGAGTTTAACAAAAGAACATAAATTGTATGGGAAGCGGGGCTAGTCCCCGCACCCCAGTGAAAAGGGTACTACTCGCTCATGATGCGAGAAACAAGAAGAATAAGAAAGAGAGAGAAATCCACCATGAACTCAGTGCAGAAGGTAGTCGCAGCTCGGTGAAAAAGATACGACCTTCTACGTCATGTTAGAGAAGATCTGGACACGAACGGGAGATGCCAAGACAGATCACACAGTCTCCCTCTCTCCGTCTTCCTTCTCTCCTCAGCCTCCTTGGTTGCAACACGGGCAGTAGGTGGAATGAAACTGGTGTGGATGGCACTGGATTCAGATCAGACCTATGTACAGGCAGCCTGTCGGCGTCCCGTAACCGATGCCCCAAAAGGAGACCCTACTGGTCCTATTTATAGGCACGTGGCTTCTCTTCACGTTTTTGGTGTGTGTCCAGTCCAAACGGTTTAGCAGATATTTTTTTCTCAAACGGTCTTGCACAACTTGGGAAAACAGTCTTGCACAACTTGGGAAAACAGTCTGTAAACCGTTAGAAACCAAATGGTTTTGGCTCCTTTAGGTTTGGAAACTGAATGAGACCAAACAGTCTCACAGACCGTTTGCCTATCAAACGACATGTGCAAAAATGGGAAAACGGTCTTCGATTCGGTCAATGCCTCAGCCAAACGGTCTTGCAGCTTTCTCCAAATGGTCTGTAAACCGTTAATAGTCAAATGGTTTTGGCTCTTTTGGTTTGGAAATAGAATGAGACCAAACGGTCTCATAGACCATTTGCCTATCAACGGTCTTTTCTTGTCAAACGGTCTACTCCATTCATTCTTGAGTTGGGCGGCAGCAAATGGTTTGCTGGGTCAAACGGTCTTGAGTTGCAGAAGCTTTCCGATCTATTTGTGAATTCGAAACGGTCTTTGTCCTTCATTTGGTCTTCACCTGTAGGTGCAACGGCCTCGTGGCAACTTCATTTAGCATGCAATCTGCCTCCATTCGGTCATGTAGTGGGGGCTAGAGTGAGTGCTGGTCGGAGGTAGAAGATGACACACCACGGCCGTGGTGACGCACCACAGTCGTGGTAATGCTGCTGTCACACGGCCATGCCACCTTGTATGGGCATGGTGGGTGAGTGATTGGGCTCTGATGGCGTTGTGCCACGACCGTGGCATGACACCATGGTTGTGGTGAGGCTACTGCCCCACGGCCTTGCTGCCTCGCACGGGCATGGAGGGTGAGAGAGGATCGATGCTGGTGGGGTGGCATGGCTGTGGCTCAGCGATCACGGTTGTGGCGAGTGAGAACTCAAGCGTTGGGGATGATCTACCACGACCGTGGCCTCACCACACAGTCGTGGTGATGACAGTAGATCACGGCCATTTTGAGCCACCATGGCCGTGGTCAAGAATCAGCTTCGAGATCTTGAATTCATGTAATGCTCGATCCCTTGTGGCTGGGTTATGCCTCCAATTGGTATATGCTGGTCAAACGGTCTTGAGACCGAATGGGCTCAAACGGTCTTCAGACCGAATGGGCTCAGATGGTCTTGAGACCGAATGGGCTCAGACGGTCTTGAGACCGAATGGGCTCAAATGGTCTTGAGATCGAGTGGATGGAATTGCTTGGTTATATTTCTTGATCAGAGCCAAAGGTGAGTAAAGGTGGACCCCAACTACTTGTTCAGCTTTATCAAAACCTACATTAAATCAACAATATTTAGTTAAAACCTTGATAATCGAATCAATTAAGTAGTTTTGCACATTATAATTCATATTGATATTTAATGAGTGAAATAGTATATATAGAGTTTAATTTGTCCCAAAGTGATAATTGAATTCCATGATTAATATGCATTCATCAAAATACCCCGAACTTAAACGTTGCTCATCCCCAAGTAACAAAAAATATGAAACGGTCGCCAAATGAATGCTTTCAATTCGTGTGATTGCTTCATCCTCAAATCACGAATGTTTCCTTTCTTCTCAATATGAATCAGTATCTCAACCTCCTGAGACCACTAAACACATCTTACCATATCTTCGTTCCTGAGTTCACTTTCCAATATCACTTCCTCCTCACTTTTTTTTTCTAACAACAAGCATGTTAAAGAGTTTTGTAAGAGTCCAGAGACACCCATAGAACGACAAGTGTACATTTGATATGACACTTGTGTTTTTAAGGATAGGGTGGGCATTCATTGTGCCATTAGGTAGAAAATGGAGTGAATGGCGGTATGGAAGGAAGAGGTAAATATCTCCTCTATTCGACTCGAGATTTTCTTTTTATTTGCTTTGCCATTTCATTTATTGCATTTTTTGGTGCAAATCTCTCCTCTATTCGAATCGATATTGCATTTCTTTTTGTGTGTGCCTTGGCATCTTTTTGTTTGCAAATCTCTCCTCTATTCGACTCGAGATTGCATTATTGGTGGTACACCCCTGTTTATCTGTTAGGGGTATGGAAGAAGCGGATATAGAGGGAAGTGGTGTGCCACCCCGCACTTAGGGTTTGGCACAAATTTGGCTATTTTCATTTCTTTTTTATGAATGGAGGGATAAAAAGATGATAGAATACGTGTAGAAGAGAGTTCAGATCAGAATGCAACTTGATTTATGATTCAGTGCACTGGGTTGGACTATTTATCGTACTCTGCTCAAATAATGACTTGATGAGGATCCATTGGATATTCCATGTTATTGTTCCACTAGTCAGTTAGAAAGCACGACATGTTTGATCCCTATCAGTTTGACAGATACTTATCATTTTTGCATAAGTATCATGATGTTAGGAATCATAAGCTTTACAAGATGATTTCAATCAAAAGGCTTTGTTTCCAAAATGTGGTCCTTTTGAGGATTTACTTTGAATAAGGGGGATATAATGATTTAAAATGCATAGAATGTTAGAGAGTGACTTTTAATGAAATAGGAAGTGTCAAAAATTCATCCAGTATCTGTTCAATTTCTTTGAAAAACGTTAAAGAATTTTGAAAATTTTGATTTTTTTTATCAAGAATGTGACAGTGAAAACTTAAGTATGAAAAGGATGGGTGTAGGTGGAAAGTGGGGTATGTACCACCCACCCTCCACCCCAAACATAGAGATTTTCTCATCCCGAGCAAACCCTAAATCCAAGATGGAAGGGAAAATTCATGCCAGAATGACCACCAGATGTGGTTGTGTTCCAATCAACGCACATCTTCTTATCTGAAAATCTCGAAGGTAAAGAGCAATTAGATCTTAAAATAGCAGCTTGCGATGCGAATGAAAAATTAACTAGAAGGTAAAAAAAATTGAAGAAACATTCTAATTTGAAAAGGAAAGTAAGACAAATTTATTGATCGGGTTGCCCCTCGACAAGCACCTTTGTTTTATGTCGATGACTCGACTGAATCCTTCAGCTTCAGATCCTTTGGATTGGTGAGTTCCAGCGTTGCTTTAGTGCCTATGTCAGTTGAGGTAAAATATATCTTTAAGTGGTGACCATTTGTTACAAATTCACCTGACTTTTCACTCCATAATGAGAAGGCACCATGTGGGGAGATGCTCTTGACGATGTATGGTCCAGACCAGCATGAGTGGAGTTTTCCAGGGAATAACTTCATCCTTGAGTTGAATAGTAGAACTTGGTCTCCCACTTGTATGTCTTTTCTTTTTAGATGTCCATCGTGCCAAAGTTTTGTACGTTCTTTGTAGATTCGTGCATTCTCATAAGCTGTCATCCTGAGTTCATCCAGCTCTTGGAGTTGCAAACTTCTGGCTTGGCCTGCTTCTTTCATATCATAGTTCAGTTGTTTAATTGCCCACCATGCCTTGTGTTCTAGTTCGACTAGCAGGTGGCAAGCCTTTCCATATACTAATTGAAAAGGTGTAGTCCCGAGGGGAGTTTTATAAGCACTTCGATAGGCCCATAATGTGTCATTGATTTTCACCGACCAATCATTCTGATTGCGGCCTACTGTCTTTTCTAAGATACTCTTGAGTTGACGATTAGAAACCTCCACCTATCCACTTATCTATGTATGGTAAGATGAGGCTACCTTGTGAGTAACACCATACTTTCTTAGCAATACTTCAAATCTTCTTTCGAGAAAATAAAATAGGAACCTCCGTCAGATATCACTGTGCGAGGGACACCAAAATGGGGAAAAATAATATCATTGAATAATTTGATGACTGGTTTGGAATCATTAGTGACGGTTGGTATGACTTCAACCCATTTTGAGACATAGTCCACCGCCACTAGGATGTATGAAAATCCATGAGAAGATGGGAATGGACCCATGTAGTCCACCCCCCAAACATTGAATATCTCTACTTCGTGCCATAGATTCAGCGACATCTCATCTCTCTTTGTTATATTGCCTGATCTTTGACATTTGTCACATGATAGGAAAAAGTCATAGGAATCTTTGGATATGGTTGGCCAAAAGAATCCACATTGCAAAACCTTCAAGGCAGTCTTTTTAGAGCTCATATGTCCTCCCACTGGTCCTGAGTGACATTGTTCTAAAATAAGTTGAGCTTCTTCTTCAGCAATACATTGTCTATACAGACCATCAACATATAGTTTGAAGAGGTAGGGCTCATCCCAGTGATATTGCTTCACATCATGCATGAACTTCTTCAGTGCATTCCCAGTGCATTGAGGATGGATAACCCCAACAGTAAGGTAGTTCACGAAATCTGAGTACCATGGTATAGCTTCTGAGACCTTCATTAGTTGATCATCCGACAGGGAATCATTGATCAGAATCTTCTCAATATCCAGAGTGTGGATGTGATTGAGGTGGTATGCTACAACATTCTTTGTACCTTTTTTATCTCTTATCTCTAAATCAAATTCTTATAATAGGAGGATCCATATAATCAACCTGGGTTTTACATCTTTCTTTGCCATAAGGTAACAAATGGCAGCGTGGTCTCTGTAGACAATGACCTTCGAACTGATTAGATAGGATCTGAACTTGTCAAAGGCATACACGACTGCTAGAAGTTATTACTCGGTAGTAGCATAATTCCTCTGGGCTTAATCGAGAGTTTTCGATGCATAATAGATCACATAATGTTTCTTCTCTATATATTTCCCTAAAATAGCACCCACAACATAGTCACTAGCATCACACATAATTTCAAAAGGGTGGTCCCAGTCAGGATCTCTAATGATGTGTGTTGTTGTGAGAGCCTGCTTTAGTGTGTTGAAGCTTTTGACACATTCTTCATCAAAATTGAATTCAACATCCTTTAGTAACAAATTTGTCATTGGCTTGGTTATCTTTGAGAAGTCCTTTATGAATCTTTTGTAAAATCCTACATGACCTAGGAAAGCACGGACTTCTTTTACATTCGTTGGAATAGTCAGTTTAGAAATCACTTTGATCTTAGCTTTATTTACTTCCATTCCTCTATTGCTGACCCTATGGCCGAGGACAATGCCTTCCTTTACCATAAAATGGCACTTTTCCCAATTAAGCACAAGATGTGCTTCTTCACAACATTTGAGGACCAGGGATAGGTGCTTTAGACATGAATCAAATGAATCTCCGTATACAGAAAAATCATCCATGAAAACCTCCATAATTGTTTTAGTAAGACCAACGAATATGGCAGCCATGCAACGTTGGAAATTTGCGGGTGCATTACAGAGACCAAACGACATTCTTTTAAATGTGTATGTTCTGAATGGGAAGGTAAAAGTTGTTTTCTCTTGGTCATCTAGATGTATGGGTATTTGATAGAATCCAGAGTAACCGTCAAGATAACAAAAATATTCTTGGTGAGCCAACCTTTGTAGGACTTGACCAAGGAAAGGCATTGGAAAATGATCTTTTCGAGTTGCCTTGTTTAATTTTCTATAATCAATGCACATCCTCCACCCTGTGACTGTTCGAGTGGGGATGAGTTCATTGTTCTCATTCCGTATAACAGTTGTTCCACCTTTCTTTGGGACTACATGCACTGGGCTCACCCATGGCGAATCTGATATCAAATAGATTATTCCAGCTGTGAGTAGTTTAATGACCTCGCGACGGACCACTTCCTTCATATTTGGATTCAACTTCTGTTGATGCTCAATAGTATGCTTGTGATCTTCCATCATAGGGATCTTGTGCATACACAGTGCTTGACTGACCCCAGTGAGGTCACTCATTTTATAACCGATGGTTTTGTTTCTTTCCCTTAATTCCTTCAGGAGTTTATCTTCTTGTTCAGCTGTTAGATCGGAATTTATAATAACTGGGCAAACTTTGAGATCGTCTAAAAATATGTACTTCTGTCCTTCGGGCAGGGGCTTCATTTCGGGAGCCTCTGGTTTTTTGCATTTTTCTTATGTAGTTTCCATAGCCTTGAGTTCTTCACTAGTGGATTCATCATCTTCTTTAGCGGAGTCGAGGGATGCGATGCAATCCTTTACTTGTTCGTCAATTGGTTCATCAACTGATGGGTTCGTTAGAGAAACTTCTAAAGGATCGTCTGATTCATGATGCTCTTGAGTCAGAAGTGACATTTTCTCAATGCAGTCAATCAGATAGACTTCTTCTTGCATACTTGGTCTTCTCATACTTTCAAAACTTTAAATTCGAGAGTTCCTTTGCCTAATCTAAGCAGTAAGGTACCAACTTCAACATCAATTAGGGCTCTTGTAGTGGTGAGGAACGGACGACCAAAGATGAGAGGATATTTGGCAACTTATTTTATGTCCATAATGACAAAGTCACATGGAACATATGTGTCCTTGCCTACCTTGACTGGGACATCTTCGAGGATTCCTAACAGACATTTTATTGAATTGTCTGCAAGCTGTATAGTCATGCCAGTAGGAAGCAATTATGCAAACCCTAGTATTTTGCACAGGATAAGTGGCATAATAGAGATGCTTGCACCAAGATCTGTCAATCCTTTCTTACATGATGAGTCACCAATGTGACATGAAATTCCAAAGGATCCCGGGTCTTTTTGTTTCTTGGGCATCTTGCTCAATATGATATCAGATGTAGTTGTCTCTAGTTTTACTGTCTCATACTCTTCTGTTATATACTTCCTGGTGAGGAGTGACTTTAAGTACTTTGTCCATGCTGGTATCTCGGCCAAAGAATCTAAAAAGGGTATATCAACATGAAGTTTCTTCATAGCTTCTTTAAACTTATTGAATTTGGTATCAAGCTTTGTTTGCCTTAGATGAGCTGGAAAAGGTATACGAGGTTTGTACACAGGGGTATCAGGTTCTGGAGTTTCAGTTTATTCGTCTTCTTGAGAAGGCTTTTCAAAATTTCCTTTTTCTGACATCATCTTTTGAGTGATTTTCTTATGTTGTTGAGTCTTAGACGATCACAGGTTCATCCTCGTCTGTAATAACAATAGGTGTCTTTTCAGGGGGATCCGAATAGTCTTTCCCTGACCTAATGGTGACTGCCTTCAATTGTTCAGGATGCTTAGGATTGTTCCCGAGTTGGCCAGCAAAGACTCCAGCAGGTGGCTTTATGCTAGCTGTGAGTTGAGTTAATTGAGATTCAATAGCCTTATGCTGAGCTTGCTGGTTCGCTACCATAGTTTGCTGAGTTTACAACATTTTTTCAATGGTTGTTAACTTGTCCTCAGAAGAGACAAGTCCTGCTTGCTGTCCTTGCTATTGATTAAGATTCTGGTATTGAGAGTTATTTTGATAATTATTGTAGTTTCTATTCTGAAAGTTCCCCTTGAAATTTCCTTGATTCCCAAAAGTTTGTTGTTGATTATACTAGAATCCTGGTGGGCCTCGTGGCTGGTTGTTCAAACCAAATTGATGTGAGTTTACTGCTCCAGAGGGGTTTCCATATTGAAATCTTGGATGATTCCTATTTTGATTCAGATTGTAGTAACTTTGACCAGGGATGGTATTAACAGTGTTAAGATTTTCCATTTGACCATTGTCTCCTTGACCACATACATTGCTCATAACAACATCGTAAAGAACATTGCATGATAAAGTGGAATGATCGATGCTCTTACATGCTTCACAGAATAGGGAAGCAGACTTGACCTGTTCTAGTTGTCGAGTGGGTAAACGTCCTCTTCCAATAGCAGCAAGAGATGATTTAATATGGTCTTTCTTGGAAACTAAGAGTTTCAAGGTTTCAGTGATGGATTTGTACTCGGGAGTATCTTCAGCCATAGCTACTTTCAAAACTCCTTTACCTAAAGATCTAACCCAATTTTCTTGATTTTTTTCTCCCAGGGTGACGACTCTCCATGCGCTGTCATAACTTTGACGCATGAAGTTTCCTCCAGACGAGGAATCTCTTAATACCATCATCCACACCCCTATAGAAAATCTTGATGAGTTGATTCTTGGGAATTCCGTGGTGTGGACACTTGCGTAGAAGCTCTTTGTATCTATCTTAAGCTTCAACAAGGGTTTCTCCAGGAACTTGAGTGAAATTTGTTATTTGCCCTCTGATTTCATATGTGAGGGATGGGGGATAATTTTTTTCTAGAAACACATTTTGTAGTAGGTCCCAGGTGGTGATGGGTATTTCACTTTGCAATGAATTGTACCAACTTATAGCTCTATCAACAAGGGAATACTTGAAGAGACAGAGTCTAATGGCATCATCTATGACTCCATTTTGTTTTTTCATGGCACATAGATCAATAAATCTCAGAAGATGTTCTTGGTTATCTTCTCCTTGCTTGCCATTGAAAGGGTTATTCTGAAGCAGGGTGATCCAATGCGCTCTTATCTCAAAATTAGGAGCATTGATAGGAGGAGGTTGTACTGGATGATGAACATTCGCAGCTTTCAGGATTGATAACTCTCTAAGATCTTTTTGTAGTTCGGCTGCTTGCGCTGTTGCTTGCGCTACTAGGATTTCCTGTTGAATCGCAGCCCTGGCTTCTTTCATAAGCCTCTCTCTCTCTGTGCATTGATGGCTTGAGCCACCCTTCGGGCTACCTCTTCTTATTGAGCCATCCTTGTTTTATTTTCTCTGATCTGATGATGAAAGGTTCTATCTATCTCAGGATCAAATCTTGCTGCTAGTCCGGGGTTGTCCGAATGGTGAATGAACTACACCTTGGATTGTGCCTGAGATAGAAAGATTTCGAAATTGAGAACCATAGAGTAGAGTCAAATTTCAAGTAGATGATCGATTGTGTCAAAAGAAAAAGCAAAATCCTAAATTAGTCTTAAAAGAACTAGATTTGACTAACTGATTCCGTTGTCCCCGGCAACGGCGCCAAAATTTGACGTGGGAATTTTATCGCACTAACAAACTGACTCGGGGTTGAAATCCCTGAGCTTTTACCAAAACCAAAGTGCAATAATATCAACCGCAAGCGGACGAGTCTTATCACAGTATAGTTAAGGATCGAACCCAAAGGACAACGTTTTTAAGAATCCTTGTCAGTCGAATCTAGCTCAAGTAAAACTATTATTTAGAACAATTGGTTGATTTGAGGTTAATTAAGCTAATTGCAAGAAAGTAAAAGTTGAATTAAGGTTGGATTTAGATCAATGATATGGAATCCCTGGGATGGTATCGGGTTTCACCACCGCTACACATGCAAACACATTCAATCTCAAATAATCCAGGAAAGATATATTAATCCAAATAGAGCTGCTGCAGAACCCCCCGTACGGGCGTTAGGTTTGCGTAAGCATCACCTTAGGCATCAGATGTCTCGTCACCAACCAGATCACTTACTTATAGCTCCGAAGATACCTAAATCCAACGAAGGTTGTGAACCCCCTATATATTCGTTAGGCACACAGAAGCATCACCGAAGGCTAGATGGCTTGTCCCCTCACGGATCTTACACTTATGACCTTGAAGAAATCCCATTCTATTTCTAGATTGGGAGTCAACCACATTAATCGATAAGCAAGCAGGTGATAGATCCACAAACTAACATTGATGATAAACAAGACGATACAAAATCCAACTAAGGTTGTGGTCCTCCCTCAGGGATGTTTAGACCATAGAAGCGTCACCGTAGGCTAGATGTCTCGTCCCCTCACAGATCATACACTTACGTTCTCAAGGAATACTATCAGAAGTTCTCATCAAGGAGTCGAACTTGTAAACAGCCATTCCATCCCACATATAGAAGAGGTCACAGTATAGGAAAGAACAAGATGAAAGCTAGGAGATAATGAACTACGAACAAACCAACAAACAACGAAATTGAAAGTTATATACATTTCCATAGAGAGTTTAACAAAAGAACATGATTTGCATGGGAAGCGGGGCTAGTCCCCGCACCCCAGCGGAAAGGATACTACTCACTCATGATGCAATAAATAAGAAGAATAAGAAAGAGAGAGAAATCTACCATGAACTCGGTGCAGAAGGTAGTTGCACCTCGGTGAAGAAGATGCGGTCTTCTACGTCATGTCGGAGCAGATCTAGACGCGGATGGGAGATGCCAAGACAGACTGTACAGTCTCCTTCGCTCTGTCTTCCTTCTCTCCTCATCCTCCTTGGTTGCAATAGGGGTAGTAGGTGGAATGAAATTGTCATGGACGACACTGGATTCGGATCGGACCTGTGTACAGGAAGCCTGTCGGCATCCCGGAACCGATGCCCCAAAAGGGGACCCTACTGGTCCTATTTATAGGCATGGGGCTGGTCTTCACATTTTTGGTATGTTTCCAGTCCAAACAGTTTAGCAGATATTTTTGCTCAAATAGTCTTGCACAACTTGGGCAAACGGTCTATAAACCGTTAGAAACTAAACGGTTTTGGCTCCTTTCCGTTTGGAAACCGAATGAGACCAAACAGTATCACAGACCATTTTCCTATCAAACGGTCTTGTGCAAAAATGGGCAAATGCTCTTCGATTTGGTCAATGCCTCAGCCAAACGGTCTTACAGCTTCCTCCAACCGGTTTGTAAACTGTTAATAGCCAAACGGTTTTGGCTCCTTTTAGTTTGGAAATCAAATGAGACGAAACAGTCTCATAGACCATTTGCCTATCAACGGTCTTTGTTTGTCAAATGGTCTACTCCATTCGTTCTTGAGTTGGGCGGCAACAAATGGTCTGGTGGGTCAAACGGTCTTGAGTTGCAGAAGCTCTCTGATCTGTTTGTAAAATCAAATTGGTCTTTGTCCTTCATTCGGTCATTACCTGCAGGTGCAACGGCCTCGGGGCGACTTCATTTGGCATGCAATCTGCCTCCATTCGGCCTTGCGGTGGGGGATGCAGTGAGTGTTGGTCGGAGGTAGAAGACGAAGCGCCACGACAGTGGTAAGGCACCACAGTCATGGTAATGCTACTGTCCCATGGCCGCGCCACCTTGCACGGGCGTGGTGGGTGAGTGATTGGGCTCTGATGGCATTGTGCCATGGCCGTGGTGAGGCTACTACCCCATGGTTGTGTTGCCTCGCACGGGCGTGGAGGGTGAAAGAGGGTCGATGTTGGTGGGGTTCCATGGTCATGGCTAGACGATCACGGTCGTGGAGAGTGAGAACTCAGGCGTTGGGGATGATCTACCACAGACGTGGCCTCACCACATGGTCGTGGTGATGATAGTAGATCGCGGTCATTTTGAGCCACCATGGCTGTGGTCAAGACTCGACTTCGAGGTCTTGAATTCATGTAATGCTCGATCCCTTGTGGATGAGTTATGCCTCCAATCGGTATCTGCTGGTCAAACGGTCTTGAGACCGAATGAGATCAAACATTCTTGAGACTGAATGGGCTCAAACGGTCTTGAGACCGAATGGGCTCAAATGGTCTTGAGATCGAATGGGATCAAACGGTCTTGAGATCAAGTGGATGGAATTTCTTGGTTAGATTTCTTGATCAGAGCCAAAGGTGAGTGAAGGTGGACCCCAACTACTTGTTCAACTTTATCTAAACCTCCATTAAATCAACAATATTTAGTTAAAACCTTGATAATCGAATCAATTAAGTAGTTTTGCACATTATGATTCATATTGATATTTAATGAGTGAAATAGTATATATAGAGTTGAATTTGTCCCAAAGTGATAATTGAATTCCATGATGAATATGCATTCATCATAGATTTAGATTCAAACTTAGACTACTCATTGTGTGAGTAACCAGATACTAAATAAAGATACATGATAAGGGTTTTAGACCCAATTTCAATTATGAAGTAATTGAGATCCATATTCACATTCAGTAAAAGATTTAGTCCATAATTTAAGAATAAAAGATTCAGATTCATATTCAGATTCAAAATTTAGTACATGTTCAGTACTCAGTTTTAGATAAGTTCAGATTCAGAGTTTAGTAAGACTAAACTTATGACAATTAATTCAAAATATTCACATAATACATTATATAATAAGTCCTCACTAGAGAGTCATGGGACAATTCAGAGGGCACACTACGCCAGACACTACGGGTGTCACCAAGGGCATTTATGCCAACAGAGGGTGTGTT
Organism: Alisma plantago-aquatica; assembly: GCA_963693085.1. Lineage (NCBI taxonomy): Eukaryota > Viridiplantae > Streptophyta > Magnoliopsida > Alismatales > Alismataceae > Alisma > Alisma plantago-aquatica. Next base: position 1,153,217,459 of record OY856411.1, read on the forward strand.
GCACCATAGAGGACACTTTGGTGTTAACAAAGGGCACATTGTGCCAATAGAGGGTGTGTTGCACCATAGAGCACACTTTCTTGTCAATAGAGGGTACGATGTGCCAACAGAGGGTGTGTTGCATCATAGAGGACACTTTGGTGTCAACCGAGGAGGACTTATTGTATAGTAATGTCCACAGTCAGATAAAAGTCATAAATAAAAGATGTCTTAGTTAAGATAATGTACATAATCTCATCTATAGTTTTGTAAAAGAGATTAAGATAAGAGAAACATGACTCATGCCCTTTGTGCAAGTCATGTGGCCCAGACACCAGAGTGTGGGCCAATTCAGAGACATAACCCAGGCCCAGAGTGCAGATTATGTGACCCACGCACCTTAGTGCAGGTCATGAGACCCAGGTACCAGAGTACAGGTCTCCAAAGAAAGATAATATAAAGTAAAAAGATAAGAGATAAGATAAAGAAAGAAGATAGATTTATGTTTCAGATCTTATAGAAAGTTTAGTGTTAGATTCATTATTATAATGTTCAAAGATATTTTGTAGCATTTTATCCCTTCGGTAATATTTATATTAGAATACGCATGCCACTTACTCTAACAACCATTTTTCCAATGCATAATGGGGATGAGATGTTCGTAGGTGAGAGCAGGAGCAGAGTCGATCTCAGAGATTTAGAGAACAAGGACAGAGAAGGATAAGAGCTAGTGGGGTGCCAACTATAAGATGATCCTCAGGTTTATAGATTCAACAATATGTTTTAATGTTTAGAAATTTAGAGTAAAGGTTATGTCTCGAGATGTTGTGTTAGTTTTCCATGTGATATCCATTATGTTCCTTTTGTAAGAACGATTATGAGAATGTTTCATATTTTCACTTTGTGTGATTGATTATATTGTTGTTATGAATGTCAATTTTATGTAATGCCCCCTTGAGTGCATGAGTTATGGATAACTCAGTGTTGCTTCCTCTATGTGCATGTGTGTGCTTATGGAGGGTGTTACAACATGTTAGCTTCTTAAATCCATGTACAATCTAAAGAAGTCACCTCAAACATGGTCCAGGATGTTTTGCCAATCTATTGAAGTCTTTAGCCTACAACGATCTCATTCATATTACTCTGTCTTTTATCAGCATGGATCCTCTGGTTATATTCATCTATGTTGAAAACATCATATTACATGTGATGATCACCAAGAAATTACATTTTTCAAAAAAGTTTCTTCAAGACAAATTTTAGACCAAGGATCTTAGCCATCTCAAATACTTCCCTGATATTGAGGTGGCAAGGTCAAATATGGAATGATCATCTCTCACTACAAGTATAGATCTCCTTGAAGAAACTAGCATGTTGGGAACAAATCATGAATATTCACCTATGAATCCTAAAGTTACACTATATAAAGATCAGTGGGAGTATTTTGTAGATCTTGGGCAATATCAACAACTGGTTGGTAAAGTGAATCATCTCACAATTACTTGACTAGACATCTCTTTTTCTACAAGTATGGTTAGTCAATTCATGGACAAACCACAAACTCATCAACATGACGTTGTTATATGCATTCTCTGTTATTTCAGAAGAACTCTCGGGAAAGGTCTCCTCTACACTAGTCATATGCACCTAAAGGTGCATGTTTTTTTTTATGAGGACTAGAATGGACCTATCATTTAGTGACAATTTGTGACGGGATAATGTGTCTTCATAGGGAGAAAATTGGTCTCCTAGAAGAGAAAGAATAAGTCTTTCATCTCTCACTCAAGTGTCGAGTCTGAGTATCAAACTATGGCTCACACACTAGGGAACTTCTATGGGTTAGGAACTTCATGGAAGAATTGGACTTTCTGCAATCAGAAACCATAGAATTGCAATGCAGAGTCAATTTATGGTTCACATATCTCTTGACCTCATCTTTCATTATCGAACAAAAAAAAATCAAAGTTGACTATTACTTCATCAGAGAGAAGGTTCAAGATGAGTTGATCAGAGTCACACCAGTGCGGTCAGAAGATCAACTTGCACATCTATTTACTAAATCCTTAAATAGATTTTGAGTTAAAAACTTATGTAGCAGACTAGGTTCCTACAAATATATGCAGCAGTTTGAGGGGGGGTTACTCGTATAAATTTGTCTATATTGTAGTATATTGGTACTGTCCCACATTGTGTAAAATCGGTATTGTCGGCCACTCATAGGCCTACATGAAGGCTAACCCTCCTATTTATAATACTAACAAGACACCCTCCTCCTTCTATTTGGTAACAATTTCTTCATGCTTGTATTAGTTCTAGGAAGGTGGGAAACACACTATAAAAATGGTCTTTAACTACAAAAAAAATGTTAGCAAAACCCCAAATTTTGTAGCCAAAAGCTTTAGCAACATTTATCCTTACATACAAATTTTGAAGCTAATATGTTTTTAGCTAATTCATTTTTCTACACTTTTCACATATGTATTTATATAATTATCTATCTACAATTCCATATGTAACCCTAAATGTAGCTAAAAATGTCTTTACACATATAAACATAGTAGTAAATATAGATAAATATACGACTACAGTTGTATATGTCGCTATGATATTTTACTACAGTTGTATATGTTGCTTGTGTGTAGCAAAATATGGCACTTTCTACAATTGTAAAATCCAATCAATGTGTAGTGAAAGAAATCATGTATGACACACATGTGTAGTTATATTATGTATCCAGACAATAATTTGCGTATACAAAATTATCTTTTAGAAACAAGAAAAATTCAATATCAGTACATATCAAGTTTTGTAGTGAAAGACATCATGTAGAGAAAGACATCATGTACGAAACTTAGAGATGTGGTCAGATTATGTATCCAAACAATAACTTGCCTATACAAAAGTATTTTTCAGAAAGAAGAAAAAATGAATATTGATACAGATCAAGTTGTGCTTGTGGTGTCAATATCATACTTTTATTTGTGCTAAAATGATGAGTACACATGGGGAGGATATTAAACTTGCCCATATTTTAGAATATGTATGGGAAAAGGATACATATTTCTATTGAAAAAAATGTCCATTCTATTCATCATGTGGTTGGGAGTCAAACTTGAGACCTCTTGATATAATACTAAGTGTCTAACCAATTGGGCATCATAATGACCACCCATGAGAAAATAATTTTATATCATTCTCAAAGTTTCACCCCACATCATGCTCTAGCTCTTACTACTAGCTTTACATCAAAATCATCAGTAGCAAACAATTGTCTTGTTGACGGTGGTACATGTCATGGTACAATAGAACTGAATGTTGGAGAGTGACGTTGAACTAATCCAATAGAGATGTTGTCCAAGCCTATTCCCTCCTCACCAAAGAGAACTTGTCAATACTAGAAAATGGGTTGAAGACAAGTCTCACATATAAATAATCCCCAACTGCATTACTTGAACATTATTGGATTAGATCCTGATGCGGAAACAAATGATGTAGCATCTACATTAACAACAACCTCTTCCTGAAGAAAAAAAGTGTTGGGAATTTTAATTAATAAGAATAGATGGTAGCATTAAGAGTCAAGTAGTGCTATATTCTTAACAGAAATTTAGCAGCGAGCTATTGCATGTATGAAATTGCACATGGACATTATTTTAACTTGAACCATTTTAGTTAAGGTTTTTGTTTTCTACGAATTGGTAAGAAGCATTTCATAATAAATGGTGTTGTATCTTTCATGATGTTCATCAAGGAAGGGAGAAAACATGAATTCCATTACTAGTTTCTTATGAATAATCATACTATGAAACACACGCCTTATGGTGTTAGATAAACTAAAGGAGTTACTCTTTTAAAAATGTAACCACCAATTTCATGGTCATCGTCCATAGCCTATAAGTGACATTAACAATAATTCATAGGAGAGAACAATTGATACATCAAAGTTTCACTTCAAACAAACAAGATCCAAATGTGGACTATCGAAAAAGAAGTTCCTACTTGTGTTTGTCACCCAATACAGTGATGGACGAAACATTCAACTTCAAATGATGCATGAAAAGCAAAACACAAAGAAAATGAAAAAAGTAACCAAGAGTCTCATTTCCAACAGGTGGCTACCCGCCATCTTTAGATTAGACATGATTTTCTTTCGAATAGGTGTCAATCTTGCTAACATCTTGGATATAAGGCTAAGGACAAAAATTAGTTCCTTGAACTACTCTTACAATAACAACTAAATCTGAAGGTGATGGTGTGCAGTCAAGGGGGGGACCAAATCACATGAGAAATTTGTCTAAATAACCCAAGATTCAGAAAAGGTTGAGATAAAGATATGCATGCCAACTTTTAAATGAGATTCTGATCAAATACAACTTATCAAAAAAATCTTATGAAACAAATGTCTATAGAACATGACATATGGAAAGACAACATAGATGACACTTACAAATCAAATTTTGAGATTATTTTTTTAACATAAACTTGACAAGGAACTGGTCCCCAAGATCCAAAACAAGATAAGACAAAGATATTCATTTCAACTTCTAAGTGACATTTTAGTGTAATGGAACTCATCAAAAAATTCATATGAAATGGGTAAACAGATGGTTGCAGAACCCAAATTCTCAAAAGCCAACATAGAAGATAGTTCTAAGTGAGTTTTCAAATTAATTTTTTACATATACTTGACATGGAAATGGTCCATGATTTAGTGGTTAATACATTGGACTCTATATCTAGTAACCTGGGTAAAAATCTCAGTGGGACCTTCTCTTTTTTTGACCTTTAACCAGACTTACGCGAATGTTTACAAGAATTTGATGGGCGTCAGTAGCCTCAACTAGCATTCCAAAAATCCTTTACTGAAGACAATCCAAAAATCCTACAATGGGCTTGGATATGATGTGCATAACATACAAATAAAAATTTATTTTAGTTTTGCTTATAAAACACTGAAGAATAAATAGGAATACACAAATCACAATCTACTTGAACACAATATGAAAAATGTACAACTTTTAGGACATATAAATTATGCATATCATCAATGTGTGAGGCATGAGACTACTGTAAGAACAAGCTTATTGAAAATTAAACTATAGCAAATAGTTCTCCTTAATGTAAGAACTATATCAATAGTAAAAACCAATGACCATATTCATATCAGTAAGTGTGTCCCAAAAACACTTGATCAGAGCCTTTGTAGCTACAACTATTGCGACCAGTAAGCTTACCACTCCTGAACTTGAAAGTATCTTCTCAACATATTAAGACATTCATTTAGAGCATGAAGATAGCAGCACAAGAGAGTTCAAACTGTGGATAAAATATTTAGCACTGTCAGTTTCATCAAATGATACATGTTAGTAACCAAGATAATAGGCTACGTAATCCTCAGTGTTTGAAGGATCAACATGTCAGTTTTAATGAGGTCCATAAGCTAAGAAATCATTGAAATTTGAGATTAAGAAGCAACAAGAACAACTTCACATATCTCAAAAGAATCATATATTTAGAAATGAGGATATCCAGAAAACATGTTCAAAGTATATTCTTTCCTTGAACCTTGCTCATCCAAACAGTGTCTATGAGCTATAAGTTAGGAGTAGAATGGCTAAAGGGAATTCATGTAAACTTAAAAATTTATTGCATCAGACATGAACTACGCTACCTACAATTCAGGTACTGAGGACAAAGTCTAACTGACCAAACTACAATTTGTGGAGGTTTAATCAAATTATGGTATTAAATGAGTAGTTCAATCACAGTGGTAGAGTCCCCATCAACAAGTATTAAGATCTTGACATAACTAAATGGAGACATGAAAGGGTCTAGTAGTCAACATTGGATTTCTAACTATTAATGTGTTGCAACTAGACAAGCCTTATCACTACTTATCCATTTGGGAAGAAAATGACAATAAATATCCAATGGCAGCCAACTATTCTAGATCCTAAAGTGAGAGGAATAAACTCATGTTCCATGGGAATCAAAGGTGTACATCTTTTGACCATATCTCATTTTTGCCTTGGGTGAGATAGAATTTTGTACCAATTTTTTAGTAGATATAGAAGAAACCAATACAAAACTTAACTTATTTGCCCCAAATGTGACTTAAAACCAATAAAAGATATTTTCTAATTAGATGAAGTATGGAACTATTTCATTAGGGAAATAGAATGACATAAAACAAATGGAGGTGCTGGCACAAAAAAGGAGCAGTAGAAAGGTAGTAGCATGATCTACAGGATAACATATAATCTCAACAAGAGATAATTCAAGTGTAGATCTATGCTTCATGTAATCATTAAACCTAATAACTAGAGGTGTTACAACCAGAGGAGAAATGATTGTTTATGTGTAATGAACCAAAAAAATATTGCTTAACTTACCTTCATCCATGACCATGGAATGAAATGCCTAGTATGACCACTTTTTGTTCAACATATGATGTTGAAAAGCAAGACATGAGAGAAATTGAAGGTTGTGGTACACAATGGAGGTTCTCACTCATCAATGACATGTTCCATGTTGTGTTCTTCAATTAAGTCATCCATTATTTGTGCTTTTGTAAGATCATGTATATAAGTGAAATAGACGTTGAGATGTGTGTTTCCTAATAAAAAACAACATACAAAAATATATTGAATGGAAACATAAATCATTAATACAATCACGAAAGTGTACAGTTATAGTTACTTCTACATAAAAAATAGTAGATCTAGAAGATATTAATGTTCAATAGAGTTTATAAGAATTTAAAAATGCCTTTGTTATTGTTGAGAGTAGGACATGCTAGTCCTAGAAATCCTCATATTGCAAGTCATCAACAAGATAACATCAAATTCCTATTTAGTGTAAAACAAATGAAGTCAACAAGGTAAAACTATAAAAGGATACTTGATGAATGCATATTCATCCCAGTTGTAGTTGCATTTTTAGTTTAGTTTAGCATTCATATAGCTTAGTTTTCATTAAGAATAGCTTTGTTTTAATCTACTTAGGGATTTATGATGATTTGTAGAAATTTGATACTTTTTTTACTCCCTTTGTAGGTTTTATGTGATGCCCCATCGCACCATAAAGTGAGATTACTCAAAACCAAATGTGGAAATAACACAAAGCAAGCAGATTACCAGAAAATGTAGGTAATTTAAAACTGATTATATTAAAACACCATCAACCAGAAAATTAATATATATGAGTCAACAAAGCCTGCTACATGCAACACATAACATGTTATGAGGTGCTTACATCACTACAGATCAACATTCCTACTATCAACCTATTACACAAGATACTAGTTCCACATGTATATACAAGTATATCTATCATAACTATATACAACCATGGCACACAAGCCAAAACCTCATATCGATCACATAACCACAAAGCATCTTAAAATAAAAACACCCCAAGGACCAAAGTGTATAGGGACAACTCAAGGACTCTAACAGCAAAAGACTATGCACATCCAACCTTATCAGCTACTGATCTTGTTGCTACTCTTCCTTAGCTATACGCCCTCTACCTCTTCATGCACAATCACCTAAAATATGTGGAAACCCATGGAGTGAGACCAAATGTCTGAGCGAGAGATATAACTCTCTGCCAATGCTATTAAAACACAGATAAGCTAAATAGGTAAAACTAAGCAGATAACTAACATGAGCTAGAAAGTTGAGAAGATTCAATTAAATGACATGTTTTCAATAGATAAGGTAGATTAGACAAGACTAGGCAGAAACTACTGAATAGTAGATCAAGTTATATCCTAAAAAGTAATATCAAGAACATGTATAATAGTTAATTCCTCTTACTACATTATAATTCAAAAAAATCGGTAAAATGATAAGGAAAAGTCTCAACCAATGTGAGATGTATGTCACCCTAAGCACATATATTGCATGGTTGTATTACATCTTTTATTATTCCCCAAGGATTTGAGTCATACCACTCAAATCCAACCACCCCTTGTGAAGGAAAACTAACTATGCCATACAAGGTCCATGGAAGAGACGGAATCCATGACTGGTCCAACACCTCTTGGTCAGCACAAGAGAACACCGCAAAGACATACCACTCAACTGTAAGAGAGTGACATATAGCCACAAAAGGATTCACTCATGCATGGTCATCCATATAAAACACCTAGCCCACCTTGATACATGTAATGATGCTAGAAGAATACACTCATGCATGGTCATTGTTAAAAGAAGAAGTGGCTCACTCATGGCCATCCATATCACAAGGATATCGGCTCATGCATGGCTATATCACACAACCTATAATTTTCGATGCAAGGAGATACTCAACTTGAACCCCTACATATTTAAAAATATGTGATCTGAGTTAAACTCATTTCACCAATCCAACACATAAATTTGACACTGGAAGTGGATCTATGGCACAAGGAAAACTACATGATTAGGTTTCACTTGATTAGTTAGCCAATTGGGTCACTTTTAGCATCAATCAAGTTACAATGTATAAAGCTAAAATAAACTCTACAAGAATAAGTGTGTGTTCCAACTTTAGAATATATAAACATGCAAGGTATGAACTTGTCACACAATCACCACATGATACTCATTGCTCTTCCATTCACAAGCCGATCATCAAAGTCACATATCACCATGGTATATGAATCCCTTAATCACATCACTTTCAAGATACACCTCTCAATATGCATTAAGCTATCACTAGGTCATAAGACCTATCACATTAAGCCATGCATATTATGCATAATCGATGTGCATAAGAACCACCCTATATCACATAATCATCACCATAGCATACACAAGACATGGCATCCATATCACCTATAAGGTTATGGCTTATAAACAAGAGAAAGAAAGCATTCTACATGATGAACATCTCATGAGAGATAAAGCAAACACATAATTCAACATTAGGGTTAGGGCTCCAATATTTGGCCGATTAGGGTTTTGTAGGTACATACAAATACTAAACCCTAGATATAGCATCTCCCACATAGTTAGAATATTTAGGGTTAAGAAGCATGATTAAGGTTAAGCAAGCAGCTATCCACATAACACTACATGTGTCTCAAACATTATTTATACCAGTGCATGGATTAAGGGTTCAAACATGTGACTCAACTAACCATCAACCACGTGTCATGACCACTACCTTGCATGGGTCGCGGCCACCACCATGCACATGTCCTGACCACCATCACCCATGGTGTTATGACCGAGCCAACCTATTCCATGTCACGATCATGACACACCAATGGTGTACCATGTCTTGACCCACAAGCAACCAAGTCACGTCTAGCTAGAGCTAGGGTTTCACCCACCGGAGGAAGCATGTTGTGAACCAAAAACATGGATCATCTTGACCCGTGACAAAGGCATAACTCAAGACCAAGCCATGTCATGAACAAACAAGGGAAAAGGGAAACATCTCAACCAAACCAAGGTGTGTTTTGACCCTCAAGGAAGTAGGTGTCGTAACCATCAAGGAGAAGGATGTCACAACCTCCACAAGGTCATTCGTCACGACCCAAAACCTCAAGCCAAAGAGATGTTGCGACCCAAGACAAAACAAGGTATGGTGACCCCCAATGGTCAAGCCACCACCAAGACCAAGAAACAAGGTCAAAACAATGTCAAAATAGAGATAAGCCATTGACAAAATAGGTGGCACAACAAGGGAAACCCATTGTCACCATAGAGGAAACGTCATGCAAAACGGTCATCAAACCCTAAAACAAGGTTCATGAAACTACCATAAAAAGGAACCTCAACAAGGGAGAGAAATCAAGATCATCACCTCAAAACCAACCCAAAACTACATAGAACACTAAAATACTCGATCATCCTGCATGCAACTCAACCAAGGTCAAGAAAGGAAGGACAACCGCCATGTACAACAAAGACCACAAATCGGGTACAAAAGAAATTAGGGTTTCAAATTTCATCCAAGCAAAGCACGATATCAACATCAAACAAACTCTAAGGTCTATCACCATCTACTAGTATGTTATGGAAACATTGAGAGAGAGGAAACAATAACATGAAAGCATAAAGAGTGCAATAATAGAGGAGGTTAAGAGTTATATAACCCTCCTTAAAGAAGATCAACTCCAAGGAAGGCAAGCTCCAAGCACACGATCACCAAGGAAGATCAAGCTCCATAAAAAGCTCCACTTTTGGCCACAAGATCACCTCAAGAAAGAGAAAACACCAAGGTCAAAGGATGGCTCAAGAAATAGGGCAAGAAGTTCAAGGTTGAACCAAAAGAAAGAAGGGGAAAAAAGGAGAGAAGAAACTCCCTCTCACTTGGGTGTCACCTTGTCAAAACATGGCCTATTACCCTAGTGATGAGGAGCTTAATCTCAAGAATGACCACCATGTCAGATAAGAAAAAGGAAGAAGATGTAGAAGATCCAAAGAAAACATTAACAAGCAAGATAAAACTCACCAAGGTTGAAGATGACCAAGGATCACCCCAAACACCACATGCAAGGGTTGAACCACCTCCAAAGCACCAAGAACAGATCCTTCTTGCTCCACCAAGCTCCAAGATCATCCAAGCAAGGAAGGAGAAAGAGGATGGCCAAAAAAGATCACTTGCATGGAGAGAAGAGAGTTTATATAGCAAAGGAGGAGAGAGGTAGGGTAAGAGATGAGGTGTCAACAAGATAGGGCTCCAAAGGGACACTTGTCCACTCAAGAAACTGGCATGCAACCACATAAAGCCCACATGCAAGAGATGGTGATACACTCTAGGTTGGTTCTTGACCACCTAGGTCACCCAACCCTCATGTCGCGATCACAACACACCAAGGGAACCACCCATGGTCGTGACACACCACCAAGGACCACTAGGTCGTGACACAAGGTCACCACAAACCCTAGGTCGAGACACTCTACACAAGAGCACCCATCTCAACCCAAGATACACAAGACCATCTTGGTTATGACAACCATACCTAGAGGAGGTGTCTCAACTGCGACACCCTTTAACCAGGCCCTAGGTCAAAACAAACCAACAAGGGTCACATGGTCAAGGCACACCAAACCCTAGAAAACTCTAACCAACACTAAGGGTGATACCACTCAACTAAGGGTCCACCAAGGCACCCCAAAGGACCACAACCTCCCTCATGAAAACAAGAGAGAGAAGGAACATTCTAGAGGTGGCAAATTACAAGAATATCCCTCCCAATTGGTAATTTTCCATTTGCACAAGAGCTAGCACAGAAAGTACAAACAACATCTTAACAAGCTCAAATTGGAGGCTTAAGATATCCACATGCTCTAAGATCATCTCAAAGGATTAGAGAAAGGTTCTAATAACAACATCAAGACAAAATAAATAGGGTTAACCAAAAACACAGGTCAGGGGTCTTACAAGCCATAAACCCCTAACAAGGATTTTTCCCCTAAAATCCTAAGCGAAAAGAGACTGGTACTTCTTTTGTATCTCTTCCTCAAGCTCCCACGTGGCTTCCTCAATGCCACGGTGATGCCATAGAACCTTCACAAGAACCATGTCCTTCTTCTTCAACGTATTCACTCTACTATCTAGGATCAACACACGCCCTTCAACATTGGACATGTACTCATCAAGATCAACCTCCACTGGCTGCAAAACCAACTCGTTATCAAGGTGGCACTTCCTCAACATAGACACATGGAACACTAGATGCAACCTGTACAACTCAGGCGACAACTCCAACCTATAGGAAACCTTCCCAACATGTGCCACCATAGGGTAAGGTTCCATATACCAGGGAGCCAGCTTACCCTTCTTCCCAAACCTTAAAACACCCTTCCAAGGAGATACTTTGAGATACAACTTGTCTCCCACTTGGAATTCCAAGGGTCTCCTATGGTTATCAGCATACAAATTTTGTCTGTCCTGTGTTGCCTTCAACTGTTGTTGAATCAGTTTGATATTCTTTTTTGTCTACTGCACCAGCTTAGGACCAAGAAGTTGATATTCACCTATCTCATACCAACACAATGGAGACCTATGGTGTATCCAATACAATGCCTCATATGGTGCCGTGGTGATGCTCCTCTAATAACTGTTATTATAGGAAAACTCTATCAGACTAAGATGGATGTCCCAACTCCACAAAACCTACAAGACATAAGCCCTCAATAGGTCCTCCAAGGTCTGTATGGTCCTCTCAAACTGAACATATGTTTGTGGGTGGAAAGTGGTGCTAAATATTAACTACATTCCCAAGGCTGTGTGCAAGAACTCCCAAAAGTAACTTGTGAATTGAGGACCTCTATCTGACATGATGGTAGCTGGGACACTATGCTAATGCACTATCCACGTAAATCAGGGTGAGATTCTCTGTTGAAAATGTCGTCTTCACATGCATGACGTGTGCTGACTTTGTCAATTGATCAACTATCACCCAAATGGAATCATGTCCTTTGGTTGTCCTAGGAATACCAACCACAAAGTCCATTCTGACATGATCCCACTTCCATTGTGATATGGGTAATGGCTGCAACGTCCCTACAAGCTTTTGATGCTCTACCTTGACTTACTGACACATCACACACTTGGCCATGAACTTAGCCACATATCGATTCAAGTCAGGGCACCAACACAGATCTTTAAGACTATGATACATCTTGGTGCTACCTGGGTGCACAACATACATCAAAGAGTGAGACTCTTCTAGAACCATATTTCTCAAACTGTCAAAATAAGGAACCACAAATCTGACATGGAAACAAACTATCATGTCATCTGCCTTGTGGAAGCCATCACACTTCTCGATGTTGAACTCTGATCTTATCTGATGTATTACAATTCAACCTGTTGCACCTCATTGATCTATTGTCTCAATGTGAGCTTCACCAACAACTGTGCCAACAACCTTGCTAGCATGGACACCTCTAGCTTCATGTTCATCTGATGCAATGAGACCAACATGTCTCTGTTATGACACACCAAGGAGTTCAATTGTGCAATACCCCACTGATGATGTTGAAGAAGATGTTCTGCTCAGTGCATCTGCCATAACATTCACCTTGCTTGGATGGTAATCAACTGTGCATTCATAGTCCTCAATTAATACCATCCAACACCTCTACAACACGTTCAACTCCTGTTGTGAAAAGATATACTTAGTGTTCTTGTGATATGTGAAGATCTAACACTTCTCACCATACATGTAGTATCTCCAGATCTTCAAAGTATGAACCACTTCAGCCAACTCCAGATCATGGGTAAGATACATTTCCTTGTGCTTTTTCAATTGTTGCGACACAAAAGATATCACATTCTTGTCCTGTGTCAACACATACCCCAAACCATTCCATGATGCATCACAAATAACTATGTAACATTTCCCCTACTTAGGAAGCACTACCACCGGTGCACTCATCAACTTCTCCTTCAATAATTGAAAGTCACATGGACATCTATCATCCCAGGCAAAAGGTTCATCCTTCCTCGTCATCCTAGTTAGGGGCAATGCAACATAGCTGAAGTTCTTAATGAACCTTCAGTAGTAGCCAACCAAACCCAGAAAGTTGGTCACTTCCATTGGCATCCTTGTTTGTTCCCATTTTATCACAGATTCAACCTTCTTAGGATCCACACAAACAGCCTCAATAGAGATAACGTGCCCCAAAAAGCTACCCCCTTCAGAAAAAACTCGCACTTGTTGAACTTAGTGTATAGCAGATGTTGCCTCGACACTTTCAACGCCTGACAGAGGTGATGTGCATGTTGCTTTCTATCATGACTGTTAATGGGGGTGTCATCTATGAAGACCACCACAAACTGATCAAGAAATAGACCAAGCACTCTATTTATCAAGTCCATGGATGTTGTCGGTACATTGGTTAGCCCAAACAACATAACCACAAACTTGTTATGACCATAACTAGTCCTAAAATTTGACTTAGGTATGTCATCCTCCTTGAACCACAAATGGCGATACCCCAACCTCATGTCTATCTTGGAGAAGATTGCAGCTCCTCATAACTGATAAAATAAGTCATCTATCTGTGGCAAGGGATATTTGTTCTTTATTGTCACCTTTTTCAACTGTCTGTAGTATATACACATCCTCATAGATTTGTCATTCTTCTTCATGAACAATAAGGGATCACCCCACAGTGATATACTCAGTCTGATGAAACCCTTCTCAAGTAGATGACATCATCCCATACGGTGTTTATGCTATTGGTTGCATGCTCGGGACTAGATTGATCTCAAAATTAATCTCTCTGATAGGGGGAACACTTGGGAACTTATCTGGGAACACATGTTCAAACTCTCTAACAACTGGCACCTCCTGGATACCCAGACTCCTCGCTTTGGTATCCACCACATGTGCTAAGAATGCATCACAACCCTATCTCATCAACTTCTCAGCCACCATCACTGGAACCAAACAGGTAGGGAGAATCTTCCTATCAACTTGGAAGATCCATGACACACCACCATCTACAAATTTTGCCACCTTGGAATTACAATCTAAGACCATCTGATACTTCTCCAAAGCATCCATTCCAAGGATCACATCGGATCCATGCATGTCAAATGATAAGAGATCCACTTCAATGCTATGTCCTAAGAAAGAAAGGACACAGGAAGGAGACACCTCCCACAACTCTGCAGAACCAACTAATAGGGTTTCTAAATGAAGATTATCCCAACTATGGCTAACAGGAAAAGAACAAGCATCAATCACTTCTTGAGTGAAAAAAGAGTGTGTCACATCCAGGTCAACCAAAATATATATAAAGTAGGAAGAATACAAATTAGAATGAAATAACTCCATATGACCTATCACTACTCATAGGTTGACCACTCCTTTAGGCTGACTCATAGTATAGAATCTAGCTATCACTTGTAGTCTCCTTCTTCCTCTACTGGCCTATCCTGAAGAACTAGTTAGAGATGCTTGTCCACGTCCCCTTCCAATACCTCTGTACTACTATCTCAATGAGCCCTACTGGCTCTGCTTCAGTTGCTGGGGGACTTCTTCATCCTTCATAGGGCAGAATAGCTTCGTATTCCCAACCTATCCACACTTATAGCACATCCTGCTCTGATACCATGGCCTAGACGGCCCTATCACCGATGCTTATTCTACACTCTGAGATCCTACTGGCAGAATACTACATCCTCTACCCTTATTAGGTGACCAATACGTCTGTGCAATGGACCTCTGCTGTGTTGGTGGTACGGAAAACCTATGCTTCTTAAAGCCTCCCGACGACTGCCCTCAAAATTACATCAACCTCTTCTTTACAATCCTCTCCTACTTCTCGACCATAGATCATTCTGATAGACTCCACATGCATTGCAAACTTCTCACGATTCTCAAGCGATGTCACTACTGTCGTCAGATCACCATTCGAACCCTTCTCGAAACGTTTGATCCTTTCCTCATATGTCCACACCATGTGAGGGAAGAACCTAAACAACTCCATAAACCTTGTTTCGTACTCATTGATTGACATTGATCCCTGTTAGATCCTCTCAAACTGAATGATCTTCTCATCCAGATAGGTTTATGAGAAGTACCTACTGACAAACTCTCACCTGACTCCCCCCCCAATTGATGTCGACACCTGGCCATTTCTCCTCTTTAGTGGCCCACCAATGGCCAGAACCCCCCTTCAGGAGATATACTACATGTTTCACCTTATCGGCCTCGAGGATATTAAGGATCTTGAAAACCTTTTCCAACTCTATCAGACAAAGATCAACATTTTCTAGATCAGCCATACCGACACATTCCACATCACCAACACATCTCAGCCTCTCAAAGTTCTTCCCCATTCCTAGAGATTTGGCATTGGGGATAGCTTCCCTAGACTAAGGGGAAGGCATCCTATCTGCCATGTGTGTCATCTTTGCCATAAACTTCCCAAATAGAGACTAGAAGGCAGGGTTCTCTATAACAGTTGGGTTAAACTAGGGCTCATCAGGCACCCGATCTTCTCTTTCTTGAGCCCTCACACCACCACTGGGTGTAGCAACACTGCTCTCTACAATGTGTTCTTTACGTTCTCTAGCCATATTTCAACTCTTCTTCTTCTACATAAGTAGAAGTCACTATAAGATAGACTATAGGACACTAGAATAGACACAAACCTAGTCCTAGGTCCCTATAGACTCGATGAACCTAAAGCTATGATACCAACCTTGACTGTGATACCTTGTCACGCCACAAAGCGAGATCACTCAAAACCAAACATGGAAATAATACTAAGCAAGAAGATTACTAGAAAACATAGGTAATTTAAGAAATGATTATATTCATACACCATCCACTAGAAAATTATTACACAGGAGTCCACAAAGTCTGCCACATGCAACACATAACATGTTATGTGGTGCTTACATCACTACAGATCAACATTCCTACAATTAATTAGCCTGTTACACAAGATACTAGTTCCACATGTATATACAAGTACAACTATCATAGCTATACAACCATGACACATAGGCCAAAACCTTGCATCGATCACATAACCACAAAACATCTCAAAAGAAAAACATCTCAAGGATATGAGTGTACATGGATGACTCTAGGAATCTAACACCAAAAGACTAGCAACACATCCAACCTTATCAGTTACTGCTCTTTTACTGCTCTTCCTCAGCTGCACGACCTCTACCTCTTTGTACACGGTCACCTAAAATATGTGTGGGGTGATACCAAACGTTCCAACGAGAGATATAAGTCTCCACCAATGCTAGTAAAGAACAAATAAGCTAAACATGTAAAACTAAGCAGATAACTAACATGTTCTAGCATGTTGAGGAGATTCAGCTAAATGATATGTATTCAATAGATAAGGTAGACTAGACACGACTAGGTAGCTATTACTAAATAGTAGATCAAGTTATATTCTAAAAAGGAATATGAAGAACATATGTAATAGTTGATTTCTCTAACCACATTATAATTCAAGAAATTAGTAAAAAGATAAGGCAAAGGCTCAAGCAATGTGAGACGTATGTCACCCTAAGAACATATACTACATGACTATATTATGTCTTTTATTATGCCCTAAGGATTTGAGTCGTACCACCCAAATCCAACCGCCCCTTACTAAGGGCACCGATTGTTCCATATAAAGACCATGGAAGAGCCAAAATCCATGACCTCTCCAACACCTCTTGGTCAGCACAAGAGAACATCGCAGAGACATACTAGTCAATTGTAAGAGAGTGACATATAGAAACTAAAGGATCAGATCATGCATGGTCGTCCATATAAAACACCTAGCCCACCTTGGTACATGTAACAGTGCTAGAAGAATAGGCTCACACATGGCCATTCTTAAAATGAGTGGCTCACTCATGGCCATCCATATCACAAGGAGATCGACTCACACATGGTCGTCTCACACAACCTATAATTGTAGACACAAGGAAATACTCGACTTGCACCCCTTCTTATTAAAAAATATGTGCTCCGAGTTAAACTATTTCACCAATCCAACAAATAAAGTTGGCACTGGAATCTATGGCATAGGGCAAACTACATGATTAGGTTTCACTTGATTAGTTCGACAATTGGGTGACTTTTAGCATTAATCAAGTTACAACGTATAAACCTAAAACAAACTCTACAAGAATAAGGGTGTGTTGCAACTTCTAAAGATATAAAATGTACAAGGTATGAACTTGTTACACAATCACCACATGATACTTATTGCTCTACCATTCACAAGTTGATCACCAAAGTCACATATCACCATGGGATATCAGTCCCTTAATCACATCACTTTTGAGGATGTCACCTCTCAATAGGCATTAAGCCATCACCAGGTCATAGGACCTATCACGTTAAGCCCCACATATTATGCCGCATCGATGTGCATAAGCACCATCCTATATCACATAATCACCACCATAGCATACACAAGCCATGGCATACATATAACCTACAAGGTTAGGCCTTATAATCAAGATAGAGAAAACATTCTACATGATGAAAATCTCAAGAGAGAGAAAGTAAATACATTATTCAACATTAGGGTTAGTGTTCCAAGTTTTAGCCGATTAGAGTCTGTTGACTCTAGGTCAAAGTTGACTCAAGGTCTAAATTAACTAAATCCTTGTTTTGATGATGACTAAACCATTCCACTTATTTGTGTCTAATGTCTCTTCTTGAGTGATTTCAGATTAGGTATAAACACACTCCAAATTCCCTAACATGCGCATCTCAACTTGAAGAATAGATGAGTCAAAGTCAATACAAGTGCACATTTTTGGAATATGATGTAAATCCATTAGAATCATGTTGTAAATCATTTGTAATGATTGTATGACTTGTAATCAAGCTTAAAAAAATTAGGAGCATTTAAATTGAATATTTAAGCACTTTAATGACATTTTCTGAAATTCATTATAGGCACTTTATTGGTCGAGTTACAATCTCGATCGATCCTTGATGGATTTTGAGAATGTCATGATTCGGTTGAGTTCCCTATACTTAGAACTCGACCGACCACTTCACTGGAACAAAATAGATTAATCTATTGGTCGAGTTCCTACCAGGACAAACTTGACTGATTGGTCAAATTAGCTTTGTCACATAATATATTCGGTCCAGTTACCTTTATAAAAACTCGACCGATAGAATTGTACGAAAAAGTGCAAAAAAGTGTTTCTAGATATTGTGGAGTTGCAACAATCAAAAATATATCTGTTGCAAGCCACAAAACGGCTGGGTTTTCATTTTTAAGTGTTCCCAAAGGCTAAGAGGCATCCCCAACTATAAATAGGACCCCTTGGGTTTCATTCCAAGGTTGAGCATTCAATTTAAAACTCTATATGAGGTTCCTAGTCTATAGTTGAGTGAATCCTATAGCCTCCTATCTCTCTCTCTCTAAGCTTAATCACTTGCTACATCCATTAGAGTGAGTAGGAGATTTGTAAGAGAGATAGTCCTACATGTATATCTTGTGCGGCAATCACTTCCACCACCTCCCAATCTCTCATTTCAACCATGAAGATGAAGGTTCTATCTCTTGGCTAAGAGATCTGAAGAATAATAAGGGAAGGAGTCCCTTGGTGAAGAACAAGGTTGAAGACTTGGACCAAGAGTGGGTAAGCCCTTGGTGAAGGCAGAAGATTCCTTGCTCAAGTGGGTAAGTCCTTGGTGAAAGCTTCTCTGATTGAAAGTGAAGTCATAGGCGGATGATCCAAGAAGAGTGGGTAATCCCTAAAATGCCAAAGACTTGATGCAAGTGTGTGTAAGACCTTGTTGAAGGCTGAAGATATCTTGATCAAATGGGTAAGTCCTTGGGTAGGTTGAAGACTCTTTGTATTGGATAGGTAAGTCATTTGGTGGGTCATGTATTGTAACTCTTATGAGTGAATATATAGAGGAATACACACTTATAAATCCTATAGGTTGACCTCTGTAGGTAGTGGACTGACATACTCCTAGTTTGGAGTATGGAACCACTCTACATAGCTTGTCACTTGGTGCTTGTTCAATCTCTCTCTCCATTGCTATCTATGTTTTAGTTGCTCTCAAATTTCCTATTTAGCAACCTTATCTTGTGATTTATCTTGAAGGTCTAATGAATTTTATTTAAGTGCATTCAGATCTATTCACCCCCCTCTAGAGCACACAATCACCCTTCTAGAATCTAACAATGTCTAGCCAGAGCTAGGGTTTCATCCAACTGAGGAAGCATGTTGCGACCCAAGAACATGGATCAACTCAACCTGTGATAAAGGCATAACTCAAGACCAAGCCATGTCACAACCAACCAAGGGAAAAGGGAAACATCTCGACCAAACCAAGGTATGCTTTGACCCTCAAGGAAATAAGTGGCATGACCATAAAGGAGAAGGATGTCACGACCTCCACAAGGTCAGTCGTCGCGACCCAAAACGTCAATCCAAAGACATGTCGCAATCCAAGACAAAATATGGAATGGTGATCACTAAGGGTCAAGCCTCCACCAAGACTAAGAACCAAGATTAAACCAAGTTCAAAATAGAGATAACACATGGCTAAAATAGAAGAAACCAAAAGGGAAACCCATCATCACCATAGAGGAAACCTCATGCAAAATGGTCATCAAACCCTAAAACAAGCTTCATGAAACCACCATAAAAAGGGATCTCAAAAAGGGAGAGAACCAAGATCATTACCATTAAAACCAACCAAAAACTACATAGAACAGTAAAACATTCGATCATCATGCATGAAACTAAGACAAGGTCAAGAAAAGAAGGACGACACCATGCACCACAAACACCACAAATCAGGTACAAAGGAATTAGAGTTTCAAATTTCATATAAGAAAAGCATGATCTCAACATCATCAAAGCTCTAAGGACTATCACCATCTACTAGCATGTTAAGAAAACATTTAGAGATAGAAAACAATAAAATGAAAGCATAAATAGTGTAATAATAGAGGAGGTTAAGAGTTATATAACTCGCCTTTAAGAAGATCAACTCCAAGAAGGCAAGCTCCAAGAACACAATCACCAACGAAGATCAAGATCCACTAAAAGCTCCACTTTAGGCCACAAGATCACCTTAATAAAAAGGAAACACCAAGGGAAGAGGATAACTCAAGAAAGAGGGCAAGAAGTTCAAGGTTGAACCAAAAGAAATAAGGGGGGAAAAGAGAGAAAAAACTCCCTCTCACTTGGGTGTCACCTTGTCAAAACATGGCATGTTACCCTTCTGATGAGGAGCTTACTCCCAAGAACGACCATCATGTTAAAATATGGTCTAGGATCAAGAAAAAGGAATAAGATGGGGTAGAAGATCCAAAGAAAACATTAACAAGGAAGATAAACACTCACCAATGTTGAAGATGACCAAGGATCACCACAAACACCACATGCAAGGGTTTAACCATTTCCAGAGCACCAAGAACGGATCCTTCTTGCTCCACCAAGCTCCAAGATCGTCCAAGCAAGGAAGGAGAAAGAGGATGGACAAAAAAGATCACTTTCATGAAGAGAAGAGGGTTTATATAGAAAAAGAGGAGAGAGGTAGGGTAAGAGATAAGGTGTCGACAAGATAATGATCCAAAGGGACACTTGTCCACTCAAGAAACTAACATGCAACAACATAAATCCCACATTCAAGAGATGGTGGTACACTCTAGGTTGGATATTGACTAACTAGGCCACCCAACCCTCATGTCGCGACCACAACACACCAAGGGAACCACCCATGGTCACGACTACTAGGTCGTGACACAAGGTCACCACAAACCCTAGGTCAAGACACTATACACAAGAGCACCCATATTGACCCAAGACACCAAAGACCATAGTGGTCATGACCACCATACCTAGGGGAGGTGTCTAAACCATGAAACCCTCCAACTAGGCCCTGGGTCATGACCTAGGTCGAAAAAAACCAACAAGGGTCACATGGCTAAGGCACACCAAACCCTAGAAAACCCTAATCACCACTAAGGGTGTACCACTCAACTAAGGGTCCACTAAGGCACACCAAAGCACCACTACCTCCCTCATGAAGACAAGAGAGACAAGGAAAACTCTAGAGGTGGAAAACTATAAGAATATCCCTCCCAATGGGTAATTTGCACCAAAGCTAGCACAGAAAGCACAAGAAACATCCAAAAAAGATCAAACTAGAGGCTTAATCTCTTCACATGCTATTAGATCATCTAAAAGGATTAGATCAAGGTTCTAAGAACAACATAAATCCAAAACAAATAGGATTAACCCAAAACATAGGTCAGTGTTCGGAATTTTATCACTTGTTGCAAGTTTGCCTAGGGAGGCAACTTATTGATCAACATGACAATTGGCATAAAAATCATAGAGCAATCAAGAAATCGAGGAGTTTGAAATCCATGTTAACCTTCTAGAATGATGACCTATCGACATCCAGGAGCCTAACACTCAGACTCATCGATGATCAAGGTCAATGAGCCTATCTATATCGCTCTCCCTCGATAACATCATCGAATTCTAGACGACATGAAATTAGGCCATCGATCTACTACTTTCAACACTCTTGTCGATGACCACAATTGCTCAACAACCCCATCGACCCTCAAGATCGATAACTTATCAACATCTAAGACCAAAGACCAGAAGCCAGATAGACCCATCGATCGACTAAATGTGATCGACACTAATGAAAAGTGGTTGACAACCACAACCCTATAAATAGGTCCCCAACCCAGTAGTTCATACCATCTCACATATTTTGGAGATAGAAATGCTGAAATTCTATCACCAAGATCAGAGAAAAGTATAGGTCCATTGAACTAATGAGTTGTATCGACCTCTCAACCTCCACAACTCTAAAGACATCAACCTCGTTCTCTAAGGCAATCGATCTCTTCCGGAGCCGCCGTACATCCCCCTACTTCAACTACAAGCTAGGGTTAGTACTTGGAAGAGAGAGAAGGAAGGAATTCTATCATCGCACACCTTGTCGAGCTACTTCTACAACCCTCATGATTGTGATAGTGTCCTCTTCCTCTTCTAGTGATATTAATTTAACCATGTTGAGGGAGTAGTCCTTTCACTAGGGTGTGGGGAATAGCCCCACTTCCCGTTTCTCACAATTTTATTCATGTTCCAACTTTTGTATGAACTCATTTAATTCATAGCTAATCATTTATCACATGTATTGTGGATTGATCGTCCACTTTACATGGTTTATTTTAATCTTTTATCGTAAGAACTTTAACGTTTAAGATTTGAATATTGATTAGCTTTGGTTGATGTCCTAATAAGGACTTTTGATGGGAAGTCTCCAGAGTAGTGGATATAGGATCTGTAAGTAATAAGACATTGAGCTTACAAGGATGTCTACTCGTACAAGTTTCTGATGCCAAAAGGGGAAACTTGCATAACTCCAATTTTATCTTCATACAAGTTCAGATTTGAATGATTGTGCAAATTCGAGTAGTGTCAATGAAACCTAGTTCCACCCTAGTGTTTCCATCCATTAATAACTAGAACCTCAATCTAGCTATTTTTATTCTTGCAATATTAGTTAACCAAACTATTCTCAATTTTTATGATAAATACTAGTTCTTGCTAAGTTACTTCAATTAGATAATTCTTGAACAAGTTGTCCCTTGGGATTCAATCCTCAATTGTACTGCGATAAGACTCGTCTACTTGTAGGTGACATTATTGCATGTTAGTTTTAGTAAACTCTAGTAATTACATTCCTAGTGATTTTGTAGTGTGATAATATCCATGTCAATACTCTTTCACTCATATAATGTTCCTCCTGCTTGTAGAAATAGGAAAAGAATTGTTGGAGAAGCATACCATAATTACACTTGGAATTACTCTTGACAATATTTCTATTGTGTGATTCCTACCACTATTGGGGAATCATGTTGGGAAATCAAGGCAACAAATAAGGTAGCGGAAACAAAATATTTAATGTTTGATTCCCTAATCAGCAAGACCTCATCAAGAATGATGTATCTAGGAAGGAAGGTAATACGATTTATACATGGTCTTGGATAAAGTCCAGTGATAACTCTTGTTGTGGTAGTGTGCTTCTTGTCCAAGCAGCTCTCGATCAGTCGTCAGCAACAACCTCCTAGTCTAGCACCACAAATGGCGGTTTCCAACGTCCTCCTAGAGATAGGAAAAATCCTCCTTACCTCTAGAGTAGCCCACATAGACCACCAGGAACTTCATGTTGTCCTACTCAATGGGAAGGAGTTGTCCCTTCGAACGTCAGTCTACTAGCACTGATTCGCTATCCCACAATTGTCCCTCCCTTACTATCCCTCACCTTTATGGGTAGGACTTGCTCAGGCTCTCTATTAGTTACCACAACCAGAGAGGATCAGATCTTATTGTTGTTTCTGGGAATCTTATTGTTGTGTCTGGGAAGTCCCCAATACCCTCTATTTATAGGAGGGTCAAGGTTAGGGTTTCCAGTCTATCTAGGAGTCGAAGAGATGACTTCTCATGAATTTTTTAGAACTTGCAAATAGTGAACTGCTTGGTTCACTGTCCAACTGGGTCAGTTCAAAATGTTTCCTATTTGTAAACATTGAAAAACACTAGAGGGGGGGGGGGTGAATAGAGTTTTTAAATTAATTTTAACAATTTATTGAACTCAAACAATCAACCACAAAATATTGGACAAGGGGACAAGGATTTAGAGTGGTTCCAACTTTAGCAAATACTAAAGTTGTCAGTCCACTACCCGGTTGCTTACCCAACCGGGATTTGGAAAGAATTTAATTTTATTACCTCGCAAGGACTTTACATAAAATTACAATTATCTCCCTAAACCCTTCAAGCAGCCTTCACCTAGAAGTAATCGCACCAACCTTGAAGCATCCTTCACCTAGAAGTAATTGCACCAACCTTGAAGCAGCCTTCCTCCTGAAGTAGCTTCCCGTTGCAATAGCCTTCTTGAAGTAGCTTCCCGTTGTGATAGCCTTCTTGAAGTAGCTTTAAGTCCACCTTCTCCTCTGAGAAGAACCTTCTCCAATCCGCAGCCTCCAACCCTAGGAGTAGCAAG
Organism: Alisma plantago-aquatica; assembly: GCA_963693085.1. Classification (NCBI taxonomy): domain Eukaryota; kingdom Viridiplantae; phylum Streptophyta; class Magnoliopsida; order Alismatales; family Alismataceae; genus Alisma; species Alisma plantago-aquatica. Next base: position 1,153,241,937 of record OY856411.1, read on the forward strand.
GAGAATACAAAGAATAAAAGGAACAAGAAGGAAAACAGAAATTACAACTTATCCTTTTAAGCACAAGGCTTGATTTGCCTATATCAAGTGTATTGATCTCCTAACCAATGAGTGTAGAAGTGTAAGTGCTGTGGAAAGGAGATGCTAGCCTATAGGACACGAAAATGGAGCAATGGGAATGAATAGCCAATGTTGGAATTGCTATATTGCTCAAAACAGATTGCCAATGAGTATTCAAGCTCAAGTATAGCACAAGTGTAGCTTAGGTGAGTTTAGGTGTCCTAAGGCATGTCCTATTTATATAAATGACCTACAAGTGCTTAAGGACATTCTAGACACTTTCTAGGGGGTTCTTAGTGATTAACTAGCCGTTATGTGTCCACTAATTGCATTTGCAACGGCTAGTTAATTGACCCTGAAAAGTGCAGACATGACTTTTCTCGGTCGAAGATTTGTCGACCGAGAGTCCTTCTCAGTCGAACATTTGTCGACCGAGGGACCTCCTGGAGCAAGTGTTTACAACGTTCATTTCCAACTCCCAACCACTTTGTCTGCTGGGTCTAACGGCTAGTAGGGTCTATTCTCGATCGAAGATTTTGTCGACCGAGAGTTTCTCGGTCGAAGTTTTTGTCGACCGAGAATATTACTGACTCAATGTATTCATTTACTAAGTGTGTGTATCAATGTGCAATTGTGATACTATATTGGGGAATGGCCTATCTAAGTGTTGTGAGTGGATAGGGAAGATCTAAACGCTTGATTTACATGATATCTAATTACTTGTACATTATATACTTGTACAAGCATTTACATTTGATTACAATCATGAAAATAAAGCGATTTTATCAAATTGTTCTTCCAAGTCTTTGTTATCCACCACCTTATATGTTTGTTCCTGAAATACTCAAATAGCACGTTAATACCACAAGAATGAAATGTTTGTCATTATCAAAACAAAAGGGATTAACATAATGTCCAATTTAGCCAACAATCTCCCCCTTTTTGAAGATGACAAACATTTCCTAAATATAAAATAAGGAAATATAAATCATATGAGTTTCATACCTGAAGTTTACCTTTTGTAGCCATTCTTGTGTTTTGCAAGTGGGTGCTGGCTGAGATATTATGAAACTCATTTTATTTTATGTTTTTATATTATTTCTCCCCCTTTGTCATTTCAAAAAGATATCCAAGTTTACATTGTATTTCTCCCCCTTAATTTTTTGCTATGCTCCCCCTTAAAGAGATATTCAATTTAAAGTCAAGGGATTAATATAAATGTAAGCCATTTATTGTCGAATTTAGCCATAATGTATCTCTAACCAAATACACGGGATGTTAAACCCAAATTTGTTTAGAGAATTCCATGAAGAACAAGATATATGTCATATTCATGAATTTTGTAGATTTCTTTGTTTTCATAACAAAAATTACTTTCAAGAATACTAAGGTCATAACAAGCTTCAAAGTTTTGTAAACTTCTTAATCTCATAATCAAATTTGTTTTTGTGAGCTCCCCCTTAATCTTATAATTAAGACAATTTAAGGATTCTAAGGTCACAAATGATTTTTAAGATTTGATTTTGACCTTTTATTAAAGCTCCATGTTTTCAATATGATAAACTCATTTTAAGTCAAGATACTAAGATTAAATGCATTAAAATGATGTACAAATAAGCATTTTGTCAAGCTTATTTTAGGTCGACCTTGACTTCGACCATAGCGCCGCTTGGCTAAATTTTATTTCAACCAAGAGGAAAAATCTGCAGATAACTTAAAGAGATATCAATTAAATTACTTTGAATAAAACATATTATGAATGATGTCCTTTTTACTATGAGTGCATAAATCAAGTCCTATTTCTGTTCATATTAATCATGTGATTCTTTAAGAAAAGACATATATCCTTGAAGGCATGAATGATATCTCAATTTCTTATAGATACCAATTGAGAAATTCTTTATTTTATGTTTTGCAAACCTTAAAGTTCTTTCTCTAAGCAACAAATCACCAATGAATCATTTTTCTTCCCTATGTATCATCAAGGATCCACGCATACAATAATCATTATCTATTTGTTCTATGTAACATAGCATCATCTTTATGAGCTGAATGATAAAATTGTGAAAGCATATCCATGATGTAATGATAGAACAATAAAATGATAATTCCATGAAATACAGTGATTGTGATCATTTAAACTAAATGTCATAACACATGATTTCTATATAGATAGACCAGGAGATGCTTTAAAAATCATGTAAAACATTATAAAATAGTGATTTCTAAACATGATTTTCAGTTTTTTTTATTTAGAGGATCAATCGAAATGATATCATTTATATTAAAAAAAATTATCTTCAACTTGTTTTGCATGTAAAACAGTCATTAACAGCAAATAGATAGCCACTTGATCAATCAAATTATTCAGCAATTTTACTGCAGACTGAAATCAGTGACTTGTTCGGTCGAAGATTTCTCGACCGACTGACTGCTCGGTCGAAGATTTCTCGACCGACAAGGTTTCTGTATTATCCTCAGAACTATTTATTGATTCCAAGTAAAATATAGACTATATTTAATTCAATTATGCAATTTAAAAATCAGTTTTAGTTGAGATAAAACATATGAATATCAAAGTAACATTTAGATCAAATCTCAACTAATCATATTCAAATCTTTAAGTTTTGAGGACCTTAATTGAGATAAATTTTCAAGTTAGAAATTTTAGTTACTTGAATCATTTTGTATCTCTTTATGTTAAGTTGAGATAGACATAAAGATATGCAATTTAAAGTCTTCGGTCATATCTCAACTTAGTCTAATCAATTCAATTTGGAGGTTTTGGAACCCATACCAACTCAACATCCTTTTTCTTGTATGGGCATGAAAAAGAGTAGTGTCCAAGACGTAAGCAATAATGGCAACATATAGAATCAACCTCAAGTCTTTTTCTATGGTTTTGTTCTAGGTTGTTCTTTGGTACAAATGTATTTCTTCCTTTAGGTACATATATAGATTGATGTGTTCTTGTCTTTCTCCAACTAGGTTGTTGATAAGATTTCCCCTTAGGCTTGTAACCTAGTCCTCTTCTCCCAATTTGATGATAGGGATTATCTAAGATTTGATCAAGAATGCCATTATTATTTAAACTACTAACTTTTTGTTGTAACTTGGCAATCTCATCCATTCTCTTCTTGATATCTAGTTTTGCTTGATCTAGGTTAGATGACAACGAATTTCTTTCTTTGAAAATAGAATCATAATCTAGATGGGTGCATAAGATGGGTTCTTTTTGAAGATCATTCACTTGAGTTTGCAAATTAATCTTTTCTAAAGAAAGTAGATTGCAATTTGCCTCTATAGATTTTATCTTAATATCATGATCTTCAATGATCTTTTTTAGATCTTCATTTTCAGATGTAATAGCAAGAAGCTTAGCATGTAATTCATCATTTGCTTTATTAGATTTCTTTAGTTTCTTCTTGCACTCAACATATTTATTATGTGTCTCTTCAAGACTAGCAACTAGTTCTTCTTTAGATAAATCAAAAAGACTTACCTCTTCTTCTTCTTCACTAGTTGTAGCAATAAGACAATCCTTGTGTTCATCTTTCTTCTTTGATCTCCATGGGCAGCTAGTTGTTGTGTGACTTGTTCCTAAGCACCAATTGCAACATGTTGTAGATTTGTCCAAGCTGCACCTTTTGTTGCGATTGTAATCACCATTACCCTCCATTCTTCAAGACTTGGTTAGGGTTCCTTGAAGCCTGCTCTGATACCAATTGAAAAACACTAGAGGGGGGGTGAATAGAGTTTTTAAATTAATTTTAACAATTTATTGAACTCAAACAATCAACCACAAAATATTGGACAAGGGGACAAGGATTTAGAGTGGTTCCAACTTTAGCAAATACTAAAGTTGTCAGTCCACTACCCGGTTACTTACCCAACCGGGATTTGGAAAGAATTTAATTTTATTACCTCGCAAGGACTTTACATAAAATTACAATTCTCTCCCTAAACCCTTCAAGCAGCCTTCACCTAGAAGTAATCGCACCAACCTTGAAGCAGCCTTCACCTAGAAGTAATTGCACCAACCTTGAAGCAGCCTTCCTCCTGAAGTAGCTTCCCGTTGCAATAGCCTTCTTGAAGTAGCTTCCCGTTGCGATAGCCTTCTTGAAGTAGCTTGAAGTCCACCTTCTCCTCCGAGAAGAACCTTCTCCAATCCGCAGCCTCCAACCCTAGGAGTAGCAAGGAGAATACAAAGAATAAAAGGAACAAGAAGGAAAACAGAAATTACAACTTATCCTTTTAAGCACAAGGCTTGATTTGCCTATATCAAGCGTATTGATCTCCTAACCAATGAGTGTAGAAGTGTAAGTGTTGTGGAAAGGAGATGCTAGCCTATAGGACACGAAAATGGAGCAATGGGAATGAATAGCCAATGTTGGAATTGCTCTATTGCTCAAAACAGATTGCCAATGAGTATTCAAGCTCAAGTATAGCACAAGTGTAGCTTAGGTGCGTTTAGGTGTCCTAAGGCATGTCCTATTTATATAAATGACCTACAAGTGCTTAAGGACGTTCTAGACACTTTCTAGGGGGTTCTTAGTGCTTAACTAGCCGTTATGTGTCCACTAATTGCATTTGCAACGACTAGTTAATTGACCCTGAAAAGTGCAGACAGGACTTTTCTCGGTCGAAGATTTGTCGACCGAGAGTCCTTCTCGGTCGAAGATCTGTCGACCGAGGGACCTCCTGGAGAAAGTGTTTACAACGTTCATTTCCAACTCCCAACCACTTTGTCTGCTGGGTCTAACGGCTAGTAGGGTCTATTCTCGATCGAAGATTTTGTCGACCGAGAGTTTCTCGGTCGAAGTTTTTGTCGACCGATATTTTCTCGATCGACGATTTGTCGACCGAGAATATTACTGACTCAATGTATTCATTTACTAAGTGTGTGTATCAATGTGCAATTGTGATACTATATTGGGGAATGGCCTATCTAAGTGTTGTGAGTGGATAGGGAAGATCTAAACGCTTGATTTACATGATATCTAATTACTTGTACATTATATACTTGTACAAGCATTTACATTTGATTACAATCATTAAAATAAAGCGATTTTATCAAATTGTTCTTCCAAGTCTTTGTTATCCACCACCTTATATGTTTGTTCCTGAAATACTCAAATAGCACATTAATACCACAAGAATGAAATGTTTGTCATTATCAAAACAAAAGGGATTAACATAATGTCCAATTTAGCCAACAGACATATTGACTTTTAATATTTGATTAATGCACAATCATGACATCAACATCAATCCTTTATCCAATCAAATTGATCATTGAACTAGATGATCCATATGACAAACCAACCATTTCACTTCATGAAATGGATGTTTCATATCATGAAATGGTCGTTTCACTTTTGAAATGGTCATTTCATACATGAAATGGTTGTTTCACTTATGAAATGGTCATTTCATATCATCCGACTCAGGTAATAATTAGCCAATGTTGTTTCCAATTGACCTAACACTCCAACCAATCGTTTCAACACTTGAACTAGCAATTTCAAAGTCCAGTCAGTCAATTCTAAACCATTATTGTTTAAATTAAATACCTAAACACTTTGATAATCAAATTATTCATCATTAATGAATAAAACCTATTCCAAGTACATCCTATGTGTGTGACCCTATAGGTTCCAAAGTACGTAGCAACAATATGTCCATAACCAATTTATGACATCACAAGCAATGAGCGTTATCTAGCAATGCATCATTTCTACCCAAGTAATTCAGAAAGTTGGAGAACAACTTCAATTCATGATTAATGTTACCATGATCGTATAGTTCCATTGTCTTTGATATTAAGATTGAACTCGAGGTATGGAATCATAATCCTCTCAATGTTCCATCCTTATTCCTTGAACTAGAGAAGACAGTCTAAGATGCATGTGAGTTCACATATCATATATTGAGTCAAATGAGTATGGACATACATTTATCAGTCTCGCTTATCATGTGGCATGGATATCAAACTCCTAAAGGAGGGATAAATCCCATCTACATCACCCACACTCAATCCCCATGTCACAGAGTACTCGAGCATCACCTTTATAGTAACCCTTATTCAAAGTCATGTTAGATGACATAAAAGTACAATGAACAACATGTGATGAGTGTAGTGACTTCATGTCTATGAACCACAATCACCACTATCACTATGAGAGTTGATTATGACTACCATTCCATAGTCGCCATGTATCACTCTCAAGGAGGGTGCATCTGATACACTTTCTCTAACATGTACATGTGCACTTGACTTGATATCACTTATAATTAATATTGAGACTTTGTCATCAGTCAACACACACTCTATCCTTATGTATTACTTTCATCTATTTTTCTTCCATAGTATATCTGACTAGGGACATAACAAGAATGTATGTACTCTTATCATACATATGATATCATTCTTCAAGTTTTGAACCTGAAGACATATGTCATTGAGTAACATCATTCTCTAGACATATACTATGTATGTGTCATCATCTCATGATTGAGAAAGACATAATAGATTATATTACCTTTATCATTATCAAATCAGGTATCTAATGCCTCATTGCAATCATTGTATGATTGTCTCTTTGGGCATACATACCAACATACTCCCACTTGCTTAGATCCAATTACCCATGAGTCTTTTCCAAGTGATCTTCAACATGTCCATCATGTTTCTGCTGCACTAGTGCCTTTATAGTGGGTTAGCAATGTTTCCTTCTAGTCGGTATTTTGCAAGTTTCACATCTCCTCACTATACAATTTTTCGCATGAGATGGAAGTGTCATAGTATGTTGTCTGAAATTCCTTTTCCTAACTAGTAGTTCCATTGTTGTCACAATATTTCTACTGTGCCATCAATGGTTGGAACCTCCCACAAGTTCATCTATATGAACTTCTTGATCCATACAATATCCTTTTCTATGCTCATAACACCTAAGATACTCGACTTCTATTGTAGAATTAGCAACTTTCTCTTACTCTAAACTTTTTTGGGTTATAATTCTATTTTAAGGTCAATCAGGAATTTAGATTGTGGTCATTAATTTTATTTGACATTTTGGAAGCTTGCACTGGTGTAACCCTTTACACCCAACTCTTCCTTATTAGGATAACCAAACAACTGAACCTTTTAGTGATTCTCAAGTACTTAAGAATATTCTTTATGGCAGTCTAGTGACTTTCACTAGGATCTGATAGATATCCACTCATCATGTCTAATACATACGAAACAATTGGATGAGTACATATCCTCTCATCATGAATGCAATGGGATGAATACATAACATTGCATTCATTATAGATCCAATTGTGAATGCACATGACATGTATCCATGTGTTCTTATTCTTCACAAGGATCGGGACACTAGGCTCCTGAGAGAATAACTCTATGGAACATGGAAATTTTTTCTCTCATGGAGTCTTGCATGTTGAACCCCTTCGGCATCTTGTCAATGTATGTTCTCTTTCATAGGTCAAGAAACTTTCCAGATCTATCTCTATAGATCTCAATTCCTATCACATAGAAAGCTTCACCTAAACCCTTCATAGAGAAGGTACTTGCCATTTTTTAGTATTCATAGTATATGGATATTATTATCCATCATTATGTGGAATATAAATATGATCCCATAAAATCTTTCATAATCACATATTTCACATTTATTTTGACTAAATTTAAACTCTTTGATTTTCTTGTCAAATAGAAGATTCCAATTCTGAGATGCTTGATTCAATCCATATATTGACCTTTGTAGTTTAAAAACTTTATTTACATTATTGGATTTGTAAAACCTTTAGGTTGTGTCACCCACACATCCTCATGAATATTCCCATTAAGGAATGTGGTTTTAACATCCATATTCCAAATCTCATAGTCATATTAACCCACAATAGCAAGCATGATCCTGATGGATTTAACCATGGCAACTGGCGAAAGAATTTCATCATGTTCAACAATTTAAACTTGTTTGAAATCTATGCAACTAATTTTCTCTTATAGGTTTGTACACTACCATGTCAGACTTTTCTCAAAGACCCTAAATTCATCCTATGGATTTTACCCCTTCAGGTGGATCCATTAATGTCATACCTTGTAAGTGTACATGGAGTCCATCTTTGATCCCATGGCCTCAAGCTATTTCTTAGACTCTGGTCCCTCAATAGCTTATAAAAGACATATCAGGACACCTCACATGCCATATCTCATATGATGTCTTTAGAAACCAATTTAGATGGTACATTGTTTAGTGTAAAGCATGTGCCAAAAAGGAAATTGGAGGATCAACTAGATTTATTGGTAATCACACAATGACTTAACAGGGTGTGATTCCTTCTTTTTGATACATCATAATGTTTCTAGTGGAGTTCATCATGTTACACTATCATGATTTCTTAAAAGGTCCTCAAACTCTTGGTTCAAAGTATTTCCAAATCAATCATATCGAAGTTTTAATACAAGTGGGTTGTGTACTTCATTCTTAATCTTCTTGAACACTTTAACATATTTAGACTTGTATTTCATTAAATACAATCTACCATATCTACTAAGATCATTAGTAAATATAATGAGGTAACCACCTCTAGCATTTATGGTAAAATGTCTATATACATCAATATGTATGAGCCCTAATAGGATAGTTTCTCTCCCACTACATATAGTGAAGATGCTTTTACCTTATTGCCCTATAAGTAATACACATGTCTCTATTGGTTTCGTAACCACAAGAGTCTAGATAACCATCATTACGGATTCTAGAAATGTATTTCTTATTTATGTTCTCTAGATGACAATGTTATATGTATTCATTGTTTGAGTCATCGAGTCATTCGGTATATATAATTGTCTCTAGAACTATCAAATAGAATTAGGGCCACTACCATAAAAGATATTATCTTTGAAAACAAAACATCGAAAAAAATTCATAATATTCTTGTCCATACAAGATACATTATGTTTTCCATTAATGTTGGGTACATAATATCAATTCACTAAGTCTATTACATGCCCATTACATGAATGATAGATTCCAACTATAGTGGCAGCAACACTTGCTACGTAGAATTTTAGTGTAACGACCCCACTTCCCGGCAACCCCCAATTAAGGAAGACTAAGAAGTCAGAGCCATTATCCCAAAATAGGATCAATGGTCTTGCAAATAATAAAAAATAATTAATAAATTCTACCGAGGACTAAGCTAAAAGTAGGATATTTTTTTTACTTTTCACATACCTTTCAAAAATAGGAATCTGGAACTTCTACCCACTATAGAGTTATATCTAACAAAATCATCCTTTAATATATTATCTTTATCTTCACAAATGTCACTTTACTGTTTGTCACTTTCAGATATTCCTAAAACATCGAAAAACAAAATGTTGGTCAGTATAAATGAATATATTGGTATGTGGGGGAACCAAAATCTTGCATCTATTTGTAACAACATAATGCAACCAATTTATTTTAGTAGATCAAACTTTACATTTTAAACATAACTACTCAATCCCTACATATCTTTGCCTCTGTGTTGTCAATTTAGTGGACATGGATACTACCTCTCTCATATGGTAGATCTCAAATAGCCCCTATGATCCTACTTTATAGGTAGACCACGACCTAGGGTTGTATAGTCGTATGGTCCTACCCAAGGGTAAACCAACACATCGACTCATGATAACCTGATGATCCAACCCCAAAGGTAGACCATGTACTAGGTCATCCATCTCATCATAATCAAAGCTACAGAGGAGGATTAGGATCTAAGCTATCCATGCACATATAATTATGGTGATAATCATAGTCACTTTACGGTTGCATGAAATAAAAATCAACCAAGAAGTTATTTCTAAGAAACTGATAAAACCTCAGAAATTGTCGTGAAACTAGAGTAATTAGTCATAAGAGTAACCATGTACCTATTTTGCATATCTCAAAGAGGCAATATATCCAAAACCAACTAGATGTCCAATCAAGAAAGCCAATCAATCAAACAAACATTGATCCTAAAAACATGTATAATGTCTAATTGTCAAAAACATATCTCAAACAACTCCTTATTGACTTGGGACACCTTTCTAAGGTTTCTAAGTCTCATTATGATTCATTAAGGCTTCTTAGATCAATTTCGCAAACTTTATCCTTTTTAGGTCAACAAACCCTAACATAGCTTTTCTACTCATAAAAACCCTAATTACTCAAATTATCCACATTAAGGACCTTTAATACTCAATTTGGCTTTGTAACAACATATCTCTATCTTATTCATGGATTTGCACAATTAAACCATTAAAAGTGATAATTATTAAAATTAGGGTTTCTAGGCCCATTAATGCATATTCATGTACATGGAACCCTAAATTAAGCCAATTATGCATAAAGATCATCTTTTTAGATCAAAATCTTCCTTTTATTGATAATAGGTTAATCTCAGCTTAGATTATCTAAAGAATATCAATAGATCTAACTATCATCAAATCTTAGGGTTTTTTCATTAATTAAACAATTAAAGATGATAACTTTATATACTTTTAGAATTTCAAGAAAAATTAGGGATCAATTATATTTTTAACAGATTCCTTGAATTTTTCTAATCAACTTTCACATATAGCATTGCTTCATCAAAGCTACCAAATAATTTCTAGAATTATTTCAAGATTAATATAATAGTAGAACCAATCGGGTCTTGACACATCATCTACGATTACTTTCTTATTTTCTAGTCTGGCTCAGGTGGAAAGACGCATGCACCCTTGCACCTTAGTCACACTATCTCGGGCAATATGGCCATTTGCCTCTTTCCTCCGTTCTCCTTGCACTAGGGCGACCCCCTGCCCGACACAGGGGCTCCAGCGCACATCCGAACAGCCCTCGACGACCCTTCTGTCTGCAACCACGTGGTGTCACCACCCAAGCACAGAGGTCGGCTACCTCCCTAGCCTCCAAGGAGTGCCATCTAGAGGGATATGTTCTCCCTTGTGTACTAGGGTGTGCTACAAACATCCTGGTGATGGTTTGGCAGACTGTGGCTACATCTCGGGGTTCTGTAGGAGAGGGAGATGATGGTGCAGGGTTCTTTGATGTTGGATGACCACCACAATGGTGGCTTGGACCATGAAATAGCATATGTGCATATGCCCTCCCATTGCAGATGGAAGAAGGAAGAGAAAAGATGGTTTCCAAGAGATCACCACCCAGGTTTGTTGTCCTCTTCACGGTTTTGATCCCATGCACATCCCATGGTCAATGGATCTAACCCGATGATATGCTACTACTTCACATAGAGCTACCCTCAATCCCCTCTAAGTTAGGTTATCATTATAGGCATCATCGATCAATCCATAATGTCGAAGTGGGAGAGGGATAACTGGAGAGGGTTGGACATTGAGGAGTCTGAAGGGAAGAGTAAGGGGAGAGAGCAGAGAGTTTCTGAATCACGCACTATGCAAACCAATATATACATGCTCGATCTCATCTTTCCTTTCCCATCTATAAAACTCTTAGTGTTTATCTCATAATCTGTAAGCCATGATAGGAAACCTCCCTTTTTCATATCAAGACTTGGATTTGGTAGCCTTAACATGTAAGGAAAGAAACAACCAAAACCCTTCCCATCTTATTTTATAAATATGGATTTGGTTGAGATAATCATATACACAATACTTGCCCCCCAAGCAATTAAATAGTCACCATTATCATTTGGGAAGTTCTTTTGATGTAAAAGGTGTTTCCAAAACACCAACAAAACATATCCATTAAAAGACATTTCTTTTTATTCCAAGTTTACCAAAAATCAAAAATATTATCATGATGCCTTAAACATTGTGTTGCCTCTCTTGGCAAGATAATAATTCCTTTAATTATCTTAAAACACAATGTATTTTCTTTTCTTTTGGAACCTTGACAATTATTCTATTTATCTTAACAAAATTCATGATTATTTATTAATGTATGAAATCCTTTTACCATTACAAACCTTGTAGATTCGAAATCTCATCCATGATGATCAATCATACATCTATCCATATATTTCTCATATTTTCATTATTATCTCAATTCTTTTTTCTCGTTTATGCATTATTTGATTTTCTTTGATTTTCTTTCTCTTTTTATCATTTGGACTCACTAACTTAATACGGTCCACAAAATCATATATTTGAAGGAAATATTAACAAAGAAATCCACTAATTACACATAAATCATTTGATTTCTGAATCATACATGTCATGGGAGAAATTGCATCTCAAACCATATGAACCCAAAAATTGCGGTTGTAACATCCTTCCCCTCGTATAGGAATTTTGCCCTCAAAATTCCACCAAACATACAAACAATTCAGGATAAGATTTTTCCATGTCCATCATTGGCTCCCATGTGGCTTCATCCTCTCGATGGTGCTTCCAAAGAACCTTTATCATCTTGTATTCTTACATTTGAGTTCTCTCTCACCTTGGTATCTCGTACCCTCATAGGTGACTCAGGATATGTCAGCTTCCCTTGAAGCTTAATAGGTATGATGCTCAACACATGGCTCGGGTACATCACATAGTGCTCTAGATCAGACACATGGCACACATCATACATCATATTATCCTGAGGGGCAAGGCTAAACATAAGAAATTCCACCAATCCATCTCAAATGGACCCATGTATCGGGGACTTATCTTTCTTAAATGTAGCTCAAAGGGGTCGAATTTTTCATAACACATGTTCACCCACAGTGTACTGCATGTCAGTCTATTTCATGTCAGCTCATGACCCCTGTTGATCTTGGGCTTTCTCAACCATTGCTTGATCAAAGTTACTTCAACTGCAAACGTTATGGTCTCTCTGACCTTCACAAGGTCTTTTCACCGACATCAGCCTAATGAAGCGGTGGCTTTTGTGGCCACCCTTACATAGCTTTTTGCATCCCAATACTAGCCATGGTGGCTATCATAACTAGCAAACTCTGTTAGCAGTAGGAACTGCTCCCACAGATCACCCTGAATGAGCACACATGCTCTCTGATGTCTAGATCATACTCTCTTGACTTCCCATCAGTCATGGGGGTGATATGTTGTACTAAACTTTAATCTAGCATTAAGTTCATCTCATACCTTCTTACATGGAAGTGAACTTGAGGTCATGCTCAAGATATTGAACTCGGATCATTGTGTAGTTGAACTATCTCTCTCTCATATATATATGGTTCAACCATATCTGTCACACTAGAATGTGTCGACTTGGTAAGGCGATCTACCATAACCCATATTACAATGTACAAGGAGATATGCTCCCATTCCCTCTCGGGGACTTCTCATTATCTATAGCAATCCACTGAGTTATTGGTGTTCGTCCTTCACCCTCTAGCATGTATGGCAAATGGCCACATGCAACTCTATATCCTTCTTCATCCTAGGCCTTCAAGGTATCACTGCATACCTCAACAATCTTGGTAATACCAGGGTGTATGTTGTACATAAAATCATGGGCTTCTTGCATGACATAATTCCTCAAGGGTGACTCCTCAAAAACTCTAAAACACTCTGGTAGTGGGCTCAACTGCCTTGTTTTCCTGAGAGATGCATCTGAGGTTAACATAACAATCCTTTTATCTCATCAAGCTTAGGGTTGGCTAACTGGACAACCACTAACTCGACCAACATATTTGATTATATCTGGATGTTAGCCATATAGGTCGCATCCTCTAACAATTGTAGGGTTCACCTAGCAACCTCTTCCAATCTCTCTACTGGCTAAACAAGATAGTTGTGTACCTGAGCTGTGTCTTGTCTAAGAGTATCTGTTACCACATTAATTTCCTTATGTGCTAGGTGATGGTGAAAACATAAACCTTCATATACTCCACTCATCATCCTTGTTTCGAGTTTACATTTATCTACGTCAAGTGAACTTTGAATTGTTAATCCCATCATCTTGGTTATCAAACCCAAACTAGTAACTCATAGATTTCAAACTACTCTGGATATGTATGTTCTCATATTACCCTTCTTCTTCTTATGTTCTCAAATCACCTATCTAATATATTCTCCAAAGGGTGTGGTACTTCCTTCAATCCTCAAACATCATAGAATGGTTTCAACTCATATCACCTCTATCTTTAGTATATGGCATGTGTTTTTTCCTATCTCCCACACCTATAACAAGATGAAATAAGTATTTTTCTACAGTCCAAATACAGAGTTCATTCTAAGAGTAGAGATGGTGCATCACACATCGCCATCACTCTTTCCAATCTAAGTTGAAACATAATTCACATGACTCCTCACCATGAACATCTCCATTATGGGTCTACACCCATGGGAAGACTTTTCCCATCACCTGTAGATCTTAACATCTCTCTTATGTACAATCCTTAGTTGTTACCTCAAAGTTTCTAGGGTTTTGGTACTTTTGGGGTGATATAACCCTAATACATCTAGGGAGTGCCTCTCACATTTACCCCTTAGGCCCCATGAACTCATGAAGGTGGCCAACCTCCTAACATATTCCTCGAGCAAAGGTAGTTGTTACCTCTGACCCTATGGTCTTGTACATTCAGGGAACAGACAACTCCTACTCCCATCAGTCTTATCCCTACCTAACCCTAGTATTGACTTAGGATTCTATCATGGTACATCTCAAGCTTGAATCCATACCCGATCTCCATCATCTCTCTGGGCACTCATGGTCAAACTTACATCCCTTCATGGGAATCATGGTGACCTACCTATCTCGGTCTGGCCCCATATAAGTTACCTCCATGGCAACATATATGCATGCCCCTTAGAGATGGTCACACATGGGTCTATAGATTCATGTTCATACTATGTACTCTCCATTTAGCTCATCAATCTCTTATAGGTGACCTCGTAGGTTTACCTTAAACCTAAATAATAGTTTGTGCTCACTCCAACATGAAAGGTTCCTTCCCAGGACAAGAGAAATCAAAGGTCGCAAAATGTCCCTACACCCAAGGTTTATATCATCATGTATATGCTTAGCCCTATCATGCTACTTATGCTCATGTCTAGCAAGAAGACACCCTATTATGTATCCCAACTTCTCATGATTCCTCATGTCTCGGAGTCAAGGTCTCCAACCTCCTTCATCGGGTCTCGCTTTCTTTCTAGAGCAAACCCTATAACTGGTCCTACTATTGGAGGTTCTCTCCCAAAAGATGGGTCTAGCTCTTAAGGATACAAGTCTACACCTACCTGGGTGAAATGTATACACCAAAACCTATGTCCGACCAAGATTATCCAAAGCTCTACATGCTCATCTCATAAACACCAGTCATAACCCTTCTAGCCTAGGTCTAAAACCTACTGTTAGTCTTGCTGCCATACTCTTCTATGTGGGTACATACCTTTCTTTTTTTCATGTATGCCCGTTAGGGTTCCTATACAGTCATCACAAACCTTCTCAGTGAGGGAGCTATTCCCTCACCCCTAATAGGCACGACCCACCTAAGGTCGGGTCACCCAAAAAGGTATTAGGGTCAAACAACCACACATAGTTCATGTTTCTCAGGGGTACTCAAAACCTTTATGTTAAGAATGTAAGTCTAACCCACTTACTTGAAGGTATAGAAGACTAAGGTATCCAACTCATCTTGTAATTTCTTTCCCTAACTACCACTTAGGGTTTTGGTTAGCATCATCCTCATAGGATGTGTCAGGCCTCTTCCTCTTCCTGGAGGCTTCTTCCTCCAAGGCTATCACTCTCTGTCTCATCCTACAAGATGGTTTAACCATAGAGTTCTCCTAAGAGGTAACCAAGGGAACATAAACACAGGCCATGCAACCTAATCATGTAACTAAACTCAGTCTGAGTTTCTAATTATCAAAACTTATGTCCATGACATCTTTCTTACATGTTTTTTATTATTTGGTGGAGGATTCCTTAATCCTTATTATACTTACCCAGAAATTAGGAGGGTGGTGGAGAGAGAGAAACCCTAATATCTTAAAGGTATTCAATGAACGTGGTAGAGAAGAGACGAAGACAGATGAGAGAAGACCTAGAGGTATCTTATTCTGAGCCAAATCCTCTGATTTTAGCCAGATAGTCACACGGAATCTGGTAGTCCTCGTAGATTGACTAGCGGGGTGTAGGAAATTCTTGTCAACCCCTATATTGTAATCCTTTTCTAGACACCTCCATCATTGTAAAATCCTCTAATAACTCCCTTAGGTTCAAAAGAGTTTGTAAAATTTAATAATTATTAGAGATTAAATGGAAAACCATGCTTTGATTGTAACATCCTAGGATTTGAGGCCTTGGATAAAATGATCTTATAAGGAATGATTGGACTACCCATAATACTAAGGTGCACCTCCTTTTCTGGGAGCCCATAACTAAAGAACTCCATAGTTAAGTGTGCTCAGCTTGGAGTAGTACTAGGATGGATGACCAGTCGGGAAGTTGATCCCGACTTGCGCGTGAGTGAGGAAAAAGCACATATTTAAGGCTAGTAGTGGTCTGTGGGGCCAGTTGTCATTCCTGAAACTCTGCTAGAGCCTTGGGCAGTGGTCCCAGGTGTTACAAATGGTATCAGAGCCATAACCCCTCTAGTAGGTGGGGCCCACATGGGCATGTGAAATGCCAATCTTGAGTCGTACAATTTAGGCATGTTGGAAAGGGTTGTCCATGGTGCCGTAGCCACCATTGCACTGGTATTCTGTGATCGGGAGTTGGGTGTCCATGGATTATTCTAGGTTTGCACTGGTATTCTGTGATCGGGAGTTGGGTGTCCATGGATTATTCTAGGTTTGCACTGAATGGGGAAATATTATGAGGCCATATAGTTGAGCCTTGACGAGGACGTTAAGAGTCTAAGTGGGGGAGATTGTAACATCCCGGGATTTGAGGCCTTGGATAAAATGATCTTTTAAGGAATGATTGGACTACCCATATCACCAAGGTGAACCTCCTATTCTGGGAGCCCATCACTAAAGAACTCCATAGTTAAGCGTGCTCAGCTTGGAGTAGTACTAGGATGGGTGACCAGTCAGGAAGTTGACCCCGACTTGTACGTGAGTGCGGACAAAGAGCACAGTTAAGGCTAGTGGTGGTCTGTGGGGCTAGTCGTCATTCCTGAAACTCTGCTAGAGCCTTGGGCAGTGGACCCATGTGTTACATTTAGCTTACTTCTTCTCAGTTCCTAAAGTGGAGATATCTATCTCCTTCTTCTTCCTAAGATCCTCTATATAAAGAGGAAAGTTCCTTTTTTAATGTCCAAGATGGTGAAAATGGTGACACTTTCCTTCCTTATTCACTCCTCCCTTAACTTTCAGTGCTGAAGACTTTGGCTTCTGGCTAGATTTAGAACTCTTCTTATATTTTCCTTTTCCCTTAGATTTTCCTTTGTTTATCATCATCATAGATTTGGGTTCATCCTTCTTCAAATGCACTTCAGGTGTCCTCAACGTGCCAAGTAATTCTGATAATGTCTTATCAAAATCATTCATGCCAAGTAGTTCATGAGAAATTAGATGTATGATTCCATTAATGACTGTAGAATCACATTTATGACCAACTCTTGGCCCAAGGGAAATCCCAGTCTAGCAAGGTTCTCCACATACCTAATAAACTTGAGTAAATGAGGACCTACTAGATCTCCTTCTACCATTCTACACTTGAACAACACCTTAGAGACATCATATATCTCTTGTCTTGCTTGATCTTGGTACATGTTCTTAAGATGTGTAACCATGTCAATAACATCCATGTCCTCATTTGTCTCTGCAACTCATAGTTAATTGAGAAAGACATTAGGCACTTCTTATCCACAATGTCTTCAGAGTGCTTCTTGTAAGCATTTCTATCAACCTTAGGCACAGTGGGAGGAGGCTCATCTGGCCCTAGTATCTCCAGGGTGTAGATCTTGTGCTCCTAAGTGAGAATGACTCTCAACATCCAGAACTAGTCATGGAAGTTGTTCCCATTCAACTTGTCCTTTTCAAAGACCGATCGTAAAGAAAACATGTTTGTGTTTGCCATTAGATTATACAAAAGAAAGTTTGTAACTTTCGTCAAACCACTTTTGATTAATTTGATTTGATAAGATTGACGATATTAATTAGGCTTTTAATTAATTATCATTCCCACTATTTTGTTCAAATTGATAGCCCTCACAATCAATTATTAAGATTGCATCGTATAACCTTCTAGTGAGCCAAGATCCATATTTCATCAAACATGAGTCAGCTTTAGTTGATCTTCCACACCTTGACTATTTCGGTAGACAACATTTGTCAATTGCATCTCATGCAACTCTTGGATAGATGGTGTGCACAACTCCTTGTCACAATCCATCTCCATTCTTCTAGGTACTTAATCTCATTATGATCACCTAGTTAATCCTGACCCAAATGCCAACACGGTAGAGTATGTACCCTACTTTGGCAGATCTACATACCAAAAATCATACTTCCACGTGATAGACGGTGCACCGTGCTTTGGCGTAACCTACAATTGGTTGATCAAGATTTTCATGTGTGTCACTTATGGAAAGCATCTTAGACTTAATATATGTTGAGGGATTTTATATATAATTGTTGGGATATACGGGCACAGAGTATAGCTGTTATAACCTCAATTTTTAGGTTCAATTGGTGAGAAATGCAATTTCTCATATTAAGGATAATTGAACAAATAATGATGTGATTTGTTTTGAATAAATGAATTCTTTGCACAATAGCCTTGATTGGTTGCTTTGTGGGCTTTATTGGCTATTGGGCCCAATAACATGGCAATAATAAAGAAAATTCAATTAGTGAATGAATAATTGAATAATGGATAAAAGAAATATGTAGAAACCTCTAGAAGGCAAATCCAAAGAGGATTTCGTGCCTCTTGGATTCCTTGGGTTCCAAGGAGTCTAAAGTTGCAAAGAAAAGAAATAAGAAAAATAAAAGATTAATTAAATATTTCTTTATGAAGAAAGAAATTGAAAACATTAAGTGGAAAGATGGATAATTGAGTTACCCTTTATGGAATTTCGTATCCCAAAGATTTCTTATGATAAAAGGGATGCCCAAGAGGAAAATAAAAGAGAAATAAAGGGAAATCCTCAAAAAGGATATATTTTGATAAGAAATAAATATAATATGAGAAATTGACTTTTAAAGGAAGATAAAGGCAAACGAATGTTCCCCAATGTGGGAATCCGTGCCTTGAGTGTTTCTTGAGGTCCAAGGGACCTAAAATACCGAGATAATTGCAAAGTGGAAAGAGAAAATAGCAAATTTGCAAAATAAAAAGATAAATAGATACATTATTAGTGAATTTGTGATATTGTTAAAAAGGAAGTAATTACTATTAGGAGAGAATAGGAATTCGTGGCCAATGAATAAAAAGGGCAAGCACAAAGAGATAAAAGAGAGAATTTCGAATTCCTTAATGACCAAGGATCATGGTTAAGAAAGGAGTTGTTAAGAAGGGAGAGAGACTACTTTTTAAGGAAATAATTCCTTTCCTAATCGGAATAGCCTTGTTTCTTTTAGGGCAAGTATAACGGGGCATGGAAAACTCTCCCCTATATAAGGGAGGAGCCCAGGGTCGAGCCCAGAGGATATCCCATCCACTCCTCTCTTCCTCCTTCTTGTTTCATACATGCAAAACCCTAACTAACCTAAAGATGGGTGTTTCCGCGGCCACGAGGCTACATGTTTGGGTCTCGAGGGAGCCTTGTTGCTTCAATGACGGGCCGAAGAGGTTGGAGGGTATCCCTTCATCCCTGCTGGCCGTGGCAGCAGCAGCACGGCTGCTTTGGGCGGCCGTGTTGCAGGTCTGCCCAGGCCGTGTTCCACCGCCGTGGACACATATTAGGGCATCTGTAGGTGCGGCGGAGGGAGAGAAAGAGGAAGGAACCGATTTTGGACGTCGTCGGGGTCCGGGGGAGGAGGAGGATCGTGCCCAAACGGACCTAGGGCGGCCGCGTCACGCTGTCCAGAGGTGGAAGACGATCAAAGGCGCGTTGGACAGAATTGCCCTCCGCGGGCCAGAAGAGATGGACCTTAAGTCGAGGGTAAAGTGGTAATTTGGTTATAAACTCAAACCAGCCAACGTTGCATGCAAGGGCCTACGTGGCAACCTCCTATTGGCCAGGGTAAGTAAATTTTGTTTAATTCATAATAATTAATTGGTAGGTCGGATGAGGACATGTTATACATGAAAGTTGATCCTCAGAACGAGAGGAATCCAAATAAATTATGAGTGAAGCCTGATTCCTTATGCAATTCGAAAAATAATGGAAGATATCAACTTTAATGTGTTAATTGTTTAAAGAACCCTATGTTGGTATATTTAAAGTGTTTAGTAAGGGTTTAATAGAGGATTAAAGTTGATATTAGCCTGTTAATGATAAAAATGGATATTTGGAAGAAAAAGGATGGACTTGGCATATCATTAGTTAATTAAGAGATTATATGCCTACATATGCTTGCAATATGAAAAGTGCATAAAAGCTATCATTTTAATGATTTAATTAATGAAAAACTCTTAGATTTGATGATAGATGGCTTTAATGATGATTAATGGATAATTTAAGCTTATTGTTCATAAAAGTGAAAATAAGATCTAAAAAGATAATCTTTTTATATAATTGGCTTAATTTAGGGTTTCGTGCATGAATATGCATTAATGAGTTTGAAAACCCTAATTTAGGTGAATATGACTTTTAAATGTTTTAATTGTTCAAATCCATAAGTAAATAGGGATATGATGATCGTAAGTCAATCTGGGTATAAAAGACTATTAAATGAATAGTTTGAGCAATTAAGGTTTATATAAATGGAAAAGAGTGCTATTAGGGTTTGTTAACCTAAAAGAGGTAAAGTTCGAGAAATTGATCTAAGAAACTCTAATGAGTATTAATGAATACTTAATGCTGATTAGAAACCCTAGAAAGTGAATCCAAGTCACTAAAGTAGATTCTTGATAAAGTGTGTAATAAATAGAGTACATATTTATTTCAGGAACTGTGTGATGATTGAATTACTTGCTTGGATCTGTTGATTAACTTGATTGTATACACATGATCTGCATGACTCGCCAAGTCAGGTATGTGGTTACGCTTATGACTACCCGAGTTAGTTTTCCGATGGATTCCCGAATGTTTAATCGCATTGAATGCAACTAAACTATTGGATGTTTATTTATTTCATGCAACTATAAAGTGACTATGATTATCACTATAAATGAGTAGATATATAACTGGCTAGATCCGGGTCCACCTCTGTTACTTTGAAAGGGCTAAAAAGGGGTAATCCTAGAGTAAGGTCTAGGTTATCGAGAGTTAGAAATTGGGCTACCTACGTGTAGTGCCATGCGACTCATTAGCCTGCCATGAGTTAAGGAGTGGGCTACTTACGGGTAGTGCCATGTGACTCAACCCTAGAAACTGGTTCACCTATGGGTGGGACCATGAGGGGTTTAATGGGGATCTACCATAAGGAAGGTAGGATCCAAGTCCACTGTAGGGATAGTACAGAGGATAGGGTACTCGTGGATCGCGGATGTTATATGTAAAATGTAATCTTGACTGATTAATGATTAATTGAATGATTACATGGTTATCATAGTTGCAAGATTATTGTTTCCCCCACATACCAGCTATGGCTGACCGACGTTTTGTTTGTCGGCGTTTTAGGTACAATGAAATGAACAAACAGTAAAGTGGCACATGTGATACTAAAAGAGAATTAAAGTACAAAGGAGGATTAGATAGATTAGTATCGACATGGATAGAAGTTTAGAGATCCAAAAATTTCAAAAGGTATGCAAAGTTTATTTTCTTACAATTTTTCAGTATAGACTGTTAGAATTTAATAATTGTTATGGTTATATGTCGAACCTTTGATCCGGGATTAATGGGTGCGGCTTCAACCTCTCGGTCTCCCTTAATTGGGGGTTATCGGGAGGTGGGGTTGTAACATTTGGTATCAGAGCGTAGGTTCCTCATTTAACCATTAATAATTATTAAATTTTACAAACTCCATAGAACCCAAGGGAGTTATTAGAGGAGTATCCGAAAGACGGAGGTGTCTAGAAAGGGATCACGACCGGGGGCTGGCAAGATTTTCCTCCGCACCGCTAGTCGGAATACGAGGACTCCCGGACCCGTGTGACCGCCTAGCCAAAGTCTTAGGGTATGAATCGAAATAAGATACCTCTAGGACTTCTCATCTTATTCATCTCTTCTCATCATAAAATTTCTGATAAGGACCTAAAGGATTAGGGCTTCCTTTCTTCTCCTCACCTTCTCGAGGTATGGGTAAGATTAATAAGGTTTAAGGAATCCTCCATCAAATTAATGAAAAGCATGTAAATAAGATGTCATGGACATAAGCTTAATAGATTAAGCGCAAAATAAATAATAGATACATGCTTAGGTCGTATGACATGAGATGTCATGACCTCAGAAGAGACCTGAGGCTAGACCTTCTTGTCAGGAGGATAAGTCCGTTTTGGAGATAGAGTTCTCCATTGCAAGTAGAGACCTGGCTCATCCTCTGTGTATGATGCTAACCCTAACCCTAAGTGATGGTTAGAGAGAGATGAGTTAGACCAGGTGTTTGAAAGGACATGCCTTTGGGATGCCATAAGATCCATGGGTGACCTAGCACCTTTGGCAACCCAACCCTGGGAAGGGTCGTGCATGTTAGGGTACATGATAGCTCCATAGATGATGATGTTAGTGAAGGACCATAGAAACCCCATGGGCTTGTACCAGTAGGGCATAGCTGGAACCTAGGGCACATCATAGTGATGATGGTAGGATGAAACCCTGGATAAGGAATTATGATGGAGTATAAAGGGTTATGGATGATCTTGAGCAACCATAAGTTCGAACCTAGGATTCACCCATGTAGAGAATGCCTCTGAGGATGAACCTTCATGTAAGTAAGGATCTCTAATGGTGAGGTTGGATGTAGGGTTAGCTCTAGAGAGAGCAGGAAACCCCGCAAAAAGGATTGGAAGCCTAAAACCCTAAACAATGGATAATGTGGGTTGCCTCATGATCGATCCCTAAAAGTTGATGATATCTTGGTTGCCTTTAGAAGGACCAAGCCCTAGAGATAAAAGATGAAGTATCTGGTGCCTATGTGGTTACAATAGGAAGAAGAGTTCCTTAGATCTAGAAAAGTGTGGTAGCAGGCTATGAGGCCTTGTACCTTGTTAGTTGTTCTTAAGGAGGACCCAACCCTAAGTGTTGATCGAGAAGAAGGATGGTAGGAAGTGCACGAGATGCCTTTTGCCAGTTGATTCATGGTTCAGAAATAGAGCGTGCCGTTGGACACCTAAAAGTGAACCTAGGGTTCCTAGGCCTGAGAGGGGACGTGGTATACCTAATGCTCATGATGAGAATTAAGTTGTTATAGTTTCGAGCTTGGTACACCTCATAGAGAAGCCTCTAAAGTTTAAGGTATGAGTAATGAACCCCTCATAGATAGGTTGATGATAAAGGAAGGTATGACCTTGATCCAACATTGAGGAAAGAGGACAAGTATGACCTAGCATGGTACATAAGCGATCTGCTCGTGCCTTAATGGCTTGCTAGGGTTAAGTAGGCTCGGGTAGATGTAAACCCTGGACCTAAGAGCTTTTATGACCTTAGAGATAGTTTTCCTCCCATCCGGGGAGAGGGACCCCTTTGGAAGGGTGCATATCAGTTTTGTTGGTTTAAAGTAACCCAAAGAGGTCTCATAGGATCTTGAGAAGCTAAGTGAAAGGTACATAGTATGAGATTGAATCTACAGACCCATGGATATCCATCTCTATTGCATGTGAAAGCGTTACCATGGAGGTAACCAGTATGGGGCTTGACCAAGGTAGGCAGGTTGCCTTAATGCTTATGAGCGGATGAGAGTCGTCCCATGAATAAAGAAAGAGAGATGATGAAGACTTGGGTAAGATTCTAAGTGAGCATGTACTATAATGTAAAATCCTAAGTCTATCCTAGGGTCAGGTAGGGATAAGACCGATGAAAGTAGGAGTTGCCTAATTCCCAAGTTGCGCATGACTATAGGGTCAGGAGGTAACAGCTATCATTGTCTGAGGGCCATGGGTTAGGAGATTGATCACCTTCATGAACTCATGGGACCCAAAGGGCAGATGAGTAGGGCACTCTCTTGATGCATGAGGGAAGAGGGATGACTCCAAAAGAGTCGGTACCCTATGAACCTAGAGGAGTTGACTAAGGATATAAACCTCAGTAGGTTCAAGACTAGTTTGATATCATGATGTTTGTGATAAAGAGACATATGTGGAACGTTGCAACTTAGATTTAAAGGTGTACTGACAAGGTGGGATGTACCATCTCTACTCTTGGAACAGGAAGAACTCTGTATTTGGACTGCAGCCAAATGCTTATTTCCTCTTGTTATGGGAGTGAGAGATAGGACATTATGCATGTCATACACCAAAGGTAAGAGATGATGTAGGTTGGAGCATTGCCACGGGGAATGGGATAGAGAAGATATCTACCCTGGTAAAGTGAATGATACATGGATGGTTTGTAAACCCTAAGAGGAATGAGGTAGTCACCATATGAGGATGTTTCTAGAATAAGCTAAGTGGAGCTTACAAGTTATACCAGGTTGAGTTTGGTCACCATGATGATGAAATCAGAGAGTGTTCTTATGAAGATAAAAATATAGTTTGCGGTGACATGATAAGTGAAATACATGGAAGTGTAATGTTACCTAATACCTAAGGATGTGAAGTGGTAATGGATGCTCTGGTTGAGATACATCTGACTTGTTTAACCAGAAGCTAGAAGAGGTTGTTTGGCTAACCCTAAGTTTGAAAAGGAGAGGTGATTGGATAACACACGTATGTAACAAGATACGTTGGAAGGTTAAGGGTTGTTTGGTTAGCCAGTCTAATCCTTGATATGATGGAAGGATGATGGTAGAACCTCAAGTGCACTTCTTTGGAAGAGAAGGTGATGAAACCCCGACTAGAGTGGTTTAGGGTTTCGAGGAGTTGATCTTGAAAGAATCATGACATACATGGAGTCATGGTTGGAGATCATCATACACCGTGGAAAATAACAGTAGAACTTTGGATGCTTAAGATGAAGTTGCATGTGGTGTATGGACATGCAAGCCAAGAGGTAAAGGACGAACCCCAGTAACCCAGTGTATCGATATAGAGGATAAAAGAATCCTTGAGAGGGAATGAGAGATCAACACTATGGATGTTGTGATAGGTCTTCCCTGGATCGAGGAAGGTCGAGATACAATGTGGGTTATGGTAGGTCGCCTTACCTAGATAAGGAAGAGTTCTGTTAAGGGACAAATGCAGTTGAACTACCCATGTGAGAGGGACGGTTCAACTACACCATGAAGTGAGTTTAAAGGTTCTTGAGTTTGACCTAAAGGTTCGCTTCCATAAAATGGAAGTAGGTGCATGGAAAACTCAATGATAGTATAGTTTATCACCCCTAACAATGGTTAGTATGATCCAGACTAAAGGGTCTGATGAGGGCATGTGTGCTTGTTCAGGGTGATATCTAGAGACATTTCTTGTCCTATGAAAGATGTGACAATGACCACCATAGCTAGTATCGGGTTTTATATGAAGCTCTATAAGGGAGGTTGTGTCGGTCACCACTTCAGTAAGGTGATGTTGGTGAAAGGACCACATGATGGTTAGAAAAGGACCACATGATGGTTAGGAAAAGGGACCCCAGTGCGTGTAGATTAAGTCACTTTGATTGCGCAAGGGCTTAAAGGAGCCTAGAAGTGATAAGAGTCGTGATCAGATGCAAAGTAGACTGACATTCAATACACTGTGGGAGAAAATGTGACATGAAAATCCGACCCCTCTAAGTTATAACTAAGAGAGCTGAGTACCCGATACATGTGTCCATTAGAGATGGATGGGTGGAGAAGGTTAGATTTGACTCTACCCCTCAGGATAGAGTAATGGGAGATGTTTTCCATATGTCCAATTTAGAGCACTATGTGAGGTACCCCTACCATGTGCTGAGCAATGAACCTAGTGAGCCCCAAGGGAGGCTGAAATGGCCTGAGTCACCTGTGTAGTTTATAGACGCCAGGATGAAAGAACTCAGAGAAAAGAATATGTGATGATAAAGGTTCTTTGAAAATGCCATGGGTACGACAAAGCCATATAGGGGCCAATGATGGACATGGAAAAGTCTTATCCTGAATTGTTTGTTTGCTTGTTTGAATTTTGAGGACAAAATTCCTATAAGAGGGGAAGGATGTTATAACCTCAATTTTTAGGTTCAATTGGTGAGAAATGCAATTTCTCATATTAAGGATAATTGAACAAATAATGATGTGATTTGTTTTGAATAAATGAATTCTTTGCACAATAGCCTTGATTGGTTGCTTTGTGGGCTTTATTGGCTATTGGGCCCAATAACATGGCAATAATAAAGAAAATTCAATTAGTGAATGAATAATTGAATAATGGATAAAAGAAATATGTAGAAACCTCTAGAAGGCAAATCCAAAGAGGATTTCGTGCCTCTTGGATTCCTTGGGTTCCAAGGAGTCTAAAGTTGCAAAGAAAAGAAATAAGAAAAATAAAAGATTAATTAAATATTTCTTTATGAAGAAAGAAATTGAAAACATTAAGTGGAAAGATGGATAATTGAGTTACCCTTTATGGAATTTCGTATCCCAAAGATTTCTTATGATAAAAGGGATGCCCAAGAGGAAAATAAAAGAGAAATAAAGGGAAATCCTCAAAAAGGATATATTTTGATAAGAAATAAATATAATATGAGAAATTGACTTTTAAAGGAAGATAAAGGCAAACGAATGTTCCCCAATGTGGGAATCCGTGCCTTGAGTGTTTCTTGAGGTCCAAGGGACCTAAAATACCGAGATAATTGCAAAGTGGAAAGAGAAAATAGCAAATTTGCAAAATAAAAAGATAAATAGATACATTATTAGTGAATTTGTGATATTGTTAAAAAGGAAGTAATTACTATTAGGAGAGAATAGGAATTCGTGGCCAATGAATAAAAAGGGCAAGCACAAAGAGATAAAAGAGAGAATTTCGAATTCCTTAATGACCAAGGATCATGGTTAAGAAAGGAGTTGTTAAGAAGGGAGAGAGACTACTTTTTAAGGAAATAATTCCTTTCCTAATCGGAATAGCCTTGTTTCTTTTAGGGCAAGTATAACGGGGCATGGAAAACTCTCCCCTATATAAGGGAGGAGCCCAGGGTCGAGCCCAGAGGATATCCCATCCACTCCTCTCTTCCTCCTCCTTGTTTCATACATGCAAAACCCTAACTAACCTAAAGATGGGTGTTTCCGCGGCCACGAGGCTACATGTTTGGGTCTCGAGGGAGCCTTGTTGCTTCAATGACGGGCCGAAGAGGTTGGAGGGTATCCCTTCATCCCTGCTGGCCGTGGCAGCAGCAGCACGGCTGCTTTGGGCGGCCGTGTTGCAGGTCTGCCCAGGCCGTGTTCCACCGCCGTGGACACATATTAGGGCATCTGTAGGTGCGGCGGAGGGAGAGAAAGAGGAAGGAACCGATTTTGGACGTCGTCGGGGTCCGGGGGAGGAGGAGGATCGTGCCCAAACGGACCTAGGGCGGCCGCGTCACGCTGTCCAGAGGTGGAAGACGATCAAAGGCGCGTTGGACAGAATTGCCCTCCGCGGGCCAGAAGAGATGGACCTTAAGTCGAGGGTAAAGTGGTAATTTGGTTATAAACTCAAACCAGCCAACGTTGCATGCAAGGGCCTACGTGGCAACCTCCTATTGGCCAGGGTAAGTAAATTTTGTTTAATTCATAATAATTAATTGGTAGGTCGGATGAGGACATGTTATACATGAAAGTTGATCCTCAGAACGAGAGGAATCCAAATAAATTATGAGTGAAGCCTGATTCCTTATGCAATTCGAAAAATAATGGAAGATATCAACTTTAATGTGTTAATTGTTTAAAGAACCCTATGTTGGTATATTTAAAGTGTTTAGTAAGGGTTTAATAGAGGATTAAAGTTGATATTAGCCTGTTAATGATAAAAATGGATATTTGGAAGAAAAAGGATGGACTTGGCATATCATTAGTTAATTAAGAGATTATATGCCTACATATGCTTGCAATATGAAAAGTGCATAAAAGCTATCATTTTAATGATTTAATTAATGAAAAACTCTTAGATTTGATGATAGATGGCTTTAATGATGATTAATGGATAATTTAAGCTTATTGTTCATAAAAGTGAAAATAAGATCTAAAAAGATAATCTTTTTATATAATTGGCTTAATTTAGGGTTTCGTGCATGAATATGCATTAATGAGTTTGAAAACCCTAATTTAGGTGAATATGACTTTTAAATGTTTTAATTGTTCAAATCCATAAGTAAATAGGGATATGATGATCGTAAGTCAATCTGGGTATAAAAGACTATTAAATGAATAGTTTGAGCAATTAAGGTTTATATAAATGGAAAAGAGTGCTATTAGGGTTTGTTAACCTAAAAGAGGTAAAGTTCGAGAAATTGATCTAAGAAACTCTAATGAGTATTAATGAATACTTAATGCTGATTAGAAACCCTAGAAAGTGAATCCAAGTCACTAAAGTAGATTCTTGATAAAGTGTGTAATAAATAGAGTACATATTTATTTCAGGAACTGTGTGATGATTGAATTACTTGCTTGGATCTGTTGATTAACTTGATTGTATACACATGATCTGCATGACTCGCCAAGTCAGGTATGTGGTTACGCTTATGACTACCCGAGTTAGTTTTCCGATGGATTCCCGAATGTTTAATCGCATTGAATGCAACTAAACTATTGGATGTTTATTTATTTCATGCAACTATAAAGTGACTATGATTATCACTATAAATGAGTAGATATATAACTGGCTAGATCCGGGTCCACCTCTGTTACTTTGAAAGGGCTAAAAAGGGGTAATCCTAGAGTAAGGTCTAGGTTATCGAGAGTTAGAAATTGGGCTACCTACGTGTAGTGCCATGCGACTCATTAGCCTGCCATGAGTTAAGGAGTGGGCTACTTACGGGTAGTGCCATGTGACTCAACCCTAGAAACTGGTTCACCTATGGGTGGGACCATGAGGGGTTTAATGGGGATCTACCATAAGGAAGGTAGGATCCAAGTCCACTGTAGGGATAGTACAGAGGATAGGGTACTCGTGGATCGCGGATGTTATATGTAAAATGTAATCTTGACTGATTAATGATTAATTGAATGATTACATGGTTATCATAGTTGCAAGATTATTGTTTCCCCCACATACCAGCTATGGCTGACCGACGTTTTGTTTGTCGGCGTTTTAGGTACAATGAAATGAACAAACAGTAAAGTGGCACATGTGATACTAAAAGAGAATTAAAGTACAAAGGAGGATTAGATAGATTAGTATCGACATGGATAGAAGTTTAGAGATCCAAAAATTTCAAAAGGTATGCAAAGTTTATTTTCTTACAATTTTTCAGTATAGACTGTTAGAATTTAATAATTGTTATGGTTATATGTCGAACCTTTGATCCGGGATTAATGGGTGCGGCTTCAACCTCTCGGTCTCCCTTAATTGGGGGTTATCGGGAGGTGGGGTTGTAACAATAGCAGTGAAAACAAAAAAAATCTATCTATATATATTCCCCAATACAACAAGATCGTGTCAACTACTATGAAATAGGGAGGATGGTTTTAGCAAGTTATACCTGGTCCTGGAGAAAATCCAACAACAAAACTCACTTCTTTGCAACTGCTGACAAGTTGCTCTTGGATGGTGGTTGTGCAGCTCCTGGTCTTCATCATTAACAACATCTATGCAACCACTGTTGTGACTCTAATGGTCTTGCCATATATTGTAGGTTGACTTTGCTCTCCGAGAAGCAGCCAAAGGACTTCTACCTCTAGAGTAGTCCACATGGGCCAACTAGAACTCCTGTCATTCATCAAGAATAGACAGGAAGGAGTTGTCCTCCCTATTGGTGTACTAGTCACCAACATGCTCCCTCACAATGACAACTTCTCAGTTGTTCTCTCCAGTTGGTTATCCCTCCTTTTCAGGTAGGACTTTCCCGAGCTCTCTTTGTTACCACAACCAGAGAGGACAACAGTTGTCAGAGGAACTAATATTTAGTTGTCTGTGTTGTGTTGTACTCTGGGAAGCCCCTAGTACCCCTCTATATATAGAAGACGCCAGGGTCAAGGTTCCCAGTTGCTATCCAATATGGGATAAAGGTGCAGGAGTGGAAAGAACTAGAAGATCTTGAATTTCAACAACCTGTAACAGCCAAAACGGCCATTTTGCACACATAGATGGTTGTATGGTGCACAAGATGATCATCTCGTACTGCCAAATGGTTGTTTAGCAGTTCCCAATCTGAAATGAATTTAGTTATTTCTAATCCAATTAATATCTCATATTAATTTCCTTATTCCTAAAGTAAAGAACAATCCAAACTATTCGGGAGACATCGTGAACCTTCATTTGACCCAACCAGTCCGTCTCACCCAAGCGAGACACTTGTTTCACTCACCCAGATGACATCTGGAGGGTTGAGTTGAGTCGGTCGATTCAATCATATTGAACTGATCTGTTCATGGTCGTAACTAAGCCAAATCAATCTCTGACCAGCCTAACCCCCAAGCGGCCGTCTCAACTACTTCAGATGCCCATATGGCTACCCAAAGGGCCATCTCACTCAGTGAGATGGTCATTTGGAAAACTTGGTCAGCCAATCAAGAAAGTGAATTGAATACCTAAATACTTTAGTAATCAATCAAATCATCATTCAAGATCAAATTCCTCTTCTGGATGAGTTCCTATGAGTGTGACCCTATAGGTCCCATGTCACATTGGCAGTGAATGTCCATAACTAGCTTATGCCATCACAAGCAAAGAGTGGTGCCTTGTCACACATCAGTGCTACCCAAGTGAAATGGAAAGTTGTAGAACAACTTCAACCTACAATCTATGTAAGGTGTTGTAGTGATTGTATAATTCCTTTGTCACTGATATCCAAGATGAACTCGAGGTATGATTGGTCATCCTCTCAACATTCAATCCATGTTTCTTGAACTAGGAGCATACTGTCTGAGATAATGTGACATCAATATCATATATTCATTCACATGTGCATGCACATGCATTTCTCAGTCTCGCTAATCAAGTGGCCAGGATATCATACTCCAGTAGGAGGGATAAATACCATATCTATGACTCACAATCTATCTCCATGTTTCAAAGTCACCTAATCATCACTGTTATAACAACCCATGTTTTAGGTCTACATTTGATGATGTCAAAGCGTACCCAATGACATGTGACGAGTGCAGTGATTTTAGCTTTAAGAGTCACAATCACCACCTTTACTATGAGAGATGATTGTGAGCACAAAACCATGTTTCACTCTCAAGATAGGTTTGTTTGATACACTATTCTCTAACATGTATATGTGTACTTGGTTTGATATTGCCATGTCATGACTAATGAGATTTAGTCATCAACCGACTCACACTCTGATCTTATGTGTTATTGTTATCTATCAACCTTCCACAATAACAACCGATCATGGACATAATGAGAATATGTATATGTACTTTTAACATCCATATGATCTCATCATAAGGGTAGGAACTTGACAACATATGTCATTGAGTAATATAATTCTCTAGACATTCACTTTGTATCCTAATTATCTCATAACAAAGTGAAACATATGAATTGGATGTTTTCCTTCGTATATGTTATTATTAATAAAATCCTTTTAGTAATTATGCCATGTGAATCATCATATGATTGGCCTATGGGCATACCTTACCAATAATAAGTACATATACATATCCAATCACTACATACTTATAGTATGTATCATATACATGATGTAACCACAACAAAAATATGCAATCAAAAATATACGAGTGATGGTTATGGCCATACTATTGTAATTCCTTAGAGCCAGAAGGAATTACTACCACCTAAGGTTTACATCACATGTAGCAACATGTTATTGATGAAGACTTATGCTTAAACCAATCTGGGTTGATCGGTTCAACACTTGAACTGAACTGATCGGATCACCTCCTGGTAGGTTGGTTGGTCTCTTGAAATGATCATCTGGTTATCCAGTTCAAGTGATGTCTGGACTCTTCCAGCAGATTGGTTGGACCACCAGTCAATCGGGTCACCTCCTCCTATCGCATGGCCTCCTTTGTTGTCCAATCGATCATTCTGTCTCATGAGTCGGTTGATTCTTTAGGTGTGGAACATCTCCTCATGATGAAACATAAATTAAAACTATCATATTTTATATTACATTGTAAGAGGGAAAACCTCGAGTTATATTCAAGGGAATATATGAATAAGAGCATTATTTTACATTTTGAAAGGAGAGGAGGCGATCGATATGCAAACTGTGTAGCAATAGGAAATAAACCAAACAACCAAGCACACAATCCATAGGGTTTTGTCCATAACCATTCTCACATCCGCCATCAAAACACTTCTATGATGATGCATATTAATTGCATATATATATATATATATATATATATATATATATATATCTGTGTGTGTGTGTGTGTGTGTGTGTGTGTGTGTGTGTGTAATTGTATGGGGTATTACTCAGATATGCACATTCAATAGTTTAATACTCACGTCGTATGTAACAAAAATAAATCTGCTCACATTGATTTAAATCCCTGATGCACTATAGATTGACGTGGCTCTGATACCACTGTTGGGAAATCGGGACAACAGATAAGGCAGAGGAAACAAAAAAATTAATGCATGATTCCCTAATCAACAAGATCTTGTCAACAACGATGCATATAGGAAAGAAGGTAGTAAGAGTTATACCTGGTCCTGGAGCAAGTCCAGTGAAAACTCTTGTTGTAGAAGTGTTCTTCTTCTTTAAGAAACACTCGATCATTCATCATCAACAACCTCATGGTCTGGCAGCACGAATGATCATTGACAGTATCCTCCTAATGGCCAAAAAAAGCATCCTCACCTCTAGAGTAGTCCATGCGGACCACTGAGAACTCCACGTTGCATTACTAGAGCCAATACAAAGGATTTGTCCCTTTAGGCATTAGTGTATTAGCATTGATGCACTCTCCCACAACTGTCTCTCCCTTGTTTTCCCTCCTTATATGGGTAGGACTTGCTAGGGTTCTCTATTCGTTACACAATCAGAGAGGACGATAGTTGTCATAGCTTATTGTTGTGTATGGGAAGCCCCCAATACCCCTATATTTATAGGAGGTCTGGCTTTAGGGTTTCTAGTCCATCTAGGAGTTGAAGAGAAGAGTTTTCATGAATTTTATGGAACCTATGAATGGTGAACCAGTTGGCTCACTATCCAACCGGTCAGTTCACTACCCAAACGGTCTGTTCATGGGTGAAACCGTCGATTCAATCCTTGAACCAGTTGGTTCAACATGTCTCCTATTTGCAAATATAATGGCTTTTAATATTAGATTAATGCACAACCATGACATCAACATAAATCCTTGATCCAATCAAATTGATCATTGAACTAGATATTCCATATGACGAACTAGACGTTTCACTTCATGAAATGGTCGTTTCATATCATGAAACGTTCATTTCACTTTTGAAACGGTCGTTTCATACATGAAATGGTTGTTTCACTTTTGAAACAATCATTTCACACATGAAATGGTCATTTCATATCATCCATCTCAGGTAATATTCAACCAATGTTGTTTCCAATTGACTTGACACTCCAACCGATCATTTCAACACTTGAACCGGTCAGTTTAGACCTAGTCAGTCAAATTTGAACCAGATTTGTTTAAATTGAATACCTGAACATTTTAGTAATCAAATTAAACATCATTCATGAACAAACTCCTATTTCAAGTGCATATTATGTGTGTGACCCTATAGGTCCGAAATTACGTTGACACTAAATGTCCATAACCAGTTTATGACACCACAAGCAATGTGCGGTATCTAGCAACACATCATTTCTACCCAAGTAATTTGAGAAGTTGGAGAACAACTTCAACCTTCAATTTGTGGTTAGTGTTACCATGATGGTATAGTTCATTTGTCTCTAATATCTGGATTGAACTCTATGCATGGAGTTGTCATCTTATCAACATCAATCCATGTTCCTTGAACTAAAGCAAACTGTCTGAGATGCATGTGAGTTCACATATCAAATATTGAATCACATGAGTATGGCCATACATTTCTCAGTCTCGCTTATCAAGTGGCTTGGATGTCAAACTCTTGTAGGGGGGGAAAATCCATCTATGTCACTCACACTCAATCCCCATGTGTCACAGAGTAATTGAGCATCACCTTTACATCAACCCTTATTCAAGGTCACATTGGATGACGTCAAAGTTCAACAAACAACATGTGATGAGTGCAGTGACTTCAGGTCTAAGAACTGCAATCACCACTATCACTATGAGAGCTAATTCTAACTATTGTTCCATGGTCTCCATGTATCACTCTCAAGGTGGGTCTTCCTAATACATTGTTCTCTAACATGTACACATGTGCTTGACTTGATATCACATATCATGACTAATGAGACTCTATCATCAGTCAACACACACTCTAGCCTTATGTATTGTCATGTATTTTACTTCCACAACAATATATGACTAGGTACATAACAAGAATGTATTTACTCTTATCATACATATGATCTCATTGTTCATGTCCTGAACCTGAAGACATATGTCATTCAGTAACATCATTCTCTAGACATCTACTATGTCTGTGTCATCATCTCATGATTGAGACAGACATAATAGACAAAATTATCTTTATCATTATCAAATCAGGTATCTAATGCCTCATTGCAATCATCATATAATTGGCTCTCTGGGCATACATACCGACAAATCTAACACACCAAGAGATAGAACACATAGCATGATCAAGAGGCTTCAAAACAAGGTATTACTTAGAAAAGAAAACAGAACAATTTTGAAATAGATATCTCATTCAGATAATATAAAGATACAATTACAAATATATATTGAATAAAGAACACAACACACATCAAAATGAAACCCCTAAATAATATTGTTCAAGAATATTGTTCCTCCAATACAAGCCATTATAGTACCTTCATGAGAAAGGAATCAGGTTATTCATCTATGATTAGTCAAATAACCCAGGCTAGAATTTTCTTCCTTTTCCAATCTTACCATCATTGAGCATGTCAATGATTAGAACCACAAATTACGAGAACTTAGATTTCCATATACATGCAATAAGCATGAAACCAAGTTGATAAAAGAAGAAATAGAAAAATGAAATATCAAAATGACCACCCTACACAAAAATAAAGTTGTATTGAAGTATCAACTAACAATCAAGAAATTATACACCTAATATAAGAAGGATTGTGATTGACACCCAATGGGTTTCTCAATAAATTTATTAGCAATAAGACAACCAAGGGAGGCATCCTTGTCTTGGGCAAGCAAGGTAGAAGAAGTGTACATATTTGTAGCCATACCAAGCCTATGTCTAGTTTTTTTGGAAATAGAAAATTTATCACCTATGTAAGAGAATAATATTTGTTAAGAATTTTTATCAATATAAATATGTGTAGTGACATGCATGATTTATATAGTCTTTTTCCTACTCTTGCATGTATTTTTAATCCATTTTCCACCTCAACTCGCCTCTAAACATGCTAGATTTTCTACCTTATTGTTATCTTTACTTGCTCCATGGTTTTGATTGCGTCTAAAACAATTTGACTCAAAAATAGGGATGATTCGATCACAATTCAATAGATTCCCCAAGGGATTCCCTAGTTTTGAAGCAAATCTTGAAGAATCTGATAGAAACACAATGTGTGGTTCAACCAACATGGCATGTAAATAATAAGAAAATGCACATCTATAGGAAACCAAATCATACAAAGTGTTAAAAAAAAAAAAAAAAAATCATACAAAGTGTTAGCCAACCAACATGGCATGTCATCTCAGATACATGGAACTGATAAGTTAGTAGATTCTGGAAACATGATGTGTTGGCTGACTGACATGGCGTGTACTCCCACTTTAGTTTTTTTAGTTCTCCCGAACATGTAGAAAGATGACATGTTGGCCATCGAACACGATGTGTCTCCTTGATCTAGAAGAAGTTAGAGCTTATTGAAATGAAACAAAACAATGTGTTAGTATCTCAACACGACATGTTCTTTCACTCCAAAATTGTCTAGGTTTTCCCAACTTGCAGCAACACGATGTGTCATCTTTGATCAAGTCAGTCTAACTTTGCTTATCACAAGTAATATGTCGTGTTGGCCAACTAACACCTCGTATTACCTCCAATTTTAGTTTAAAACTTAAAGAAAATTGTGACATGCCTTTTAGAAGAAAGCAAGTCACTTAGGACTATTATCATGCATCATTTAGAGTAAAAGACATCTAGAGTAGAGACAAGAGGAGGAGAAAGGGTAATTTCTTGAGAGAGAATCTCCTTCTACCACAATTCATCTTCAACACATGCAACAGAAGTTTCCATTCTCTGTTCTAACCATTCTGGAGAAAAGGTTGCTAGAGAAAGAGTATTGTGAAGGATGAAATCATCACTCTTCTCTGGATTTCCACTTGGTTCTACTTTTACCTTGGAGATGTTTGTCTTTTACCTTGGAGATGTTTGTCGTTTCCCTCTTCTCTGGATTTCTTTGATCATGTGTGAGTAGAGCCCTTGTTATTGCACATGGGATAGTAACTCCCATGTCATAACTTGTATAAACATGAATTTGATGCTTAATTATAGTTATTTTCATTGTCCTAAGGTTAATCGGTGTAGCTTTCTTCTTACATGTTGGACTATCCACTTAGTATGTTTGACATATGCTCTTTGTATGATTTGAAAAGATATGCACATGAGTAAAGGAGGTGTGCCTTAACAACATTACCTTGACCATGAGAGTGGATGGGATGTGTTGAGGAGCAAGGTTTGCATCCTAAAATTTGTTATCAGCATGGGAGTGCTATATGAAATCTGGACTATCCTACAAAACTAAGAGGTGTGTGTAAGGCGCAAACCTCCTTTGTGTTGTTTCTAGCATAGATGATTTTCACAGTTCATAATGTTGTGATATGGTTTTGAAATCCTATTACTAAGACCTTTGATCAATTGAAATCTTGAAACTCAATGACTGTTGTTTTTAAGTTTTCTCTCATTTTTGTAGTTTACTAGTGTTCAACCAAATCATCCTTTAGAAACCAATCTAGATTGTCAAAAAATTTATACTCTTTCATTTAACTAAACCTACCTCCTTGGATAACCTCGACTATACTACACACACCCGTATACTTGTAGGTTTGTGTTCAACTTATAATTTAAGACTTGTGCATAGTGCCAACATGTAGATTAGTCACGATGACATAATAATGATTTTTTACCAGTAACTGTCTTGACATTACATCGAGATTTAGTGCATGTGGATAGTTTTTTCATTTTCATGGCTTGTCACTATCATGTCTAGGAGGATCAAAGATAGGTTCTAAGTTAATTAAAGATAAGGCAAGGCCAACATACTTCGAAGACATGCCAATGCTTTCCTTGTACTTCTAGGAACCTTGGTCTCTGGTGTAAGATTAGCCATGGGAATAGTAGAAACATTCTTGGTATTTTTTTATTTAATGGAATTGATATTGGATTTTATTTCCAAGAAGAGAATGGTACTAAAAAACTCTTACCTATTGGAGGAATGCCATCTCCCTTGGCCAAGGAAACTGCCATGATAGCAGCCATTTCCCATGGATATCAAGTTCTTCCAAGAGAATTTCCTTTTGTCTTTTCATTTTTGCCAACCTAGTTAGCTAATCATACAACAAAACATAAATCATTTCTTATGGTATCATCTTAATGTTGTATTATGAACAAGAAGCATTCAAAACTGACAAGAACCAACCAAAAACTTTTGAGGAGAAATTTTGTGAAAAATGACTTGATTATTCACCATGTGTGAGAGTTGAATCACCATGACTTGATTCAGCTTGTTCCATATCATGTTTGACAGGTTTTCTTTTTGGAAAATTCACAATCTTTACTTATTCATCTTACGTACTATTACAATCTAGGTTGATTTCATTACAATCAATGTACATGAGCAAATCTCCTGCTTCGTTAGAATTGCTTCCGCTCGTACCTTCCACGACGTAAGTCCTCCTGATACAGCTTGGAGGGTAGGCATATGTCCCATGTTTGACAGTTGAGTAATGAAGTTTTATGATTATTCAAAATCCATTTTTGCTTTATCATGTTTGATAATCGAGAAATGAAGTTTTATAATTATAAAAAATTGAATCTTGGTTTATGGAGTGAGTCTTTCTTCTGATGCTCGTATCATTTTGTTGTTATAAATTGATGACTTGTGGGGTATCTTTTGGTCATGGATGCACATCCTTCGGCCTTGGTTCTTGATCTGGTATTTTGACGAAGTAGAAACATTCTTCATGTATGATTCTTTGGTAGTTAGGTCAGATTCACCCCAAAAAAAGAGATCCAAAAATGGATTTTACCTGAAGTTTCTGATTGAATCCCTACCTTTTTGGGCCCTCCATCTCTCGAGCCCCTAGGAATCCCCCCAACCCCCCTAGACTTTGATCCCTGGTATTTTGACTCATTACATGTGGGCACCTGATATCTATGATGTTTCACCCAACCTGGTTACAACATTCCTTTCTATTGTGCCTAAAATCTCTATTTTTGCAAATATGTCACATCTTACTATTGTAGATTCCCCTTTCAGTAAATTGCTACAAATCCACTTTCTCTACAGTCATATTTTTCCCCTGCTTTGACAATCACCCTAAAAAAGTTCATACCTTTATAGAACCAAACAAAATATAATAAAAAATATAGAAATCCAAAAACAAAGTAAGGAGTTAAAAATACTAAAATTGCAAAAATAAACTAAAAAATTACAAGATAACTAAAACTTAAAAAAATTAAACAAACTTATCTCAATTGACTAAAAATCCTGAAAGTCTCATTTTCCGCAAAATCGGTGTCAAAATCTGACGCAGTAGATAATAGCACAAGAAATTCATGTAGAAAAAATTCGCTAGATTTTTACCTAAACTATGTACAACAATCATCACCCACAAGCAACATGTAATAGTATGTTAAGTATCAAACCTAAAGGATATATTTTTAATAGTAAATTGGATATTTATAATATTTAAGAAAAGTACTTAACAATGATAGTTGATTGGTTGAGTAACAAAATATCAAACAATAAAACAAACATGTTTTAACACTATGTCAAAATTACCAAGATGAAGGGGTTCACCGCCTCTACCTAGGTAAATGTTCTAAACAGTGATCATCCATTCCTATAGATATTGGGTTGAGGCTAACAGATTTTTTTTTTTTTTAGAATATGAAATCTACATGGACTTGTCTCACTGTAGTCTTGAGGTCTCGTTACATACAAATCCTTAATGTGTCACCCCAGAATGTCCTTTTGTGGTCTCATATGGAGTTCAAAAATATTGTTTGTTGTTCTAATCCTATAATTCAATGTCTCTTCATCAAGGATTTTAATAATCATGCAAGATAATGATCAACTTATAAATCTAAAAAGTAAATAATTGATTATCAAGCATGGGTATCATGCTTTTAGAAGGAAAAAAACTACACACACACATACACACACATGCATAGACATAGACAAATACACACATATGCACACACACACACACACCCCGACAAGGAGTGGCTCAAGTGGTCAAAAATAGTGTCTCCTAACAAAGAGACATGGGTTCGAATCCCAATTTCTGCCTTGATTTACCACCCTCTCAGGCGTTCTGCCTCTTCTACGGGTGTGGGAGAGGGGGAGAGAATGCCTTTCTTAATACCCCCCCACACAAATATATATATATATATATATATATATATATATATATATATATATATATATATATATATATAAGAGAGAGAGAGAGTCAGGCTAGTGTACACTCGAGTGTATCGGAGGCACTGTACACCTCAGTCATTTTTAAATATGCAATACCTTTTTGAAAAATATAAACCATTGATGTTCTTAAATATCTTAATAAAATACTATATAATAAATTTTAGCTCATTTGGACACTTATAGGTCATGCATCTAAAGGATGCAAAAATCAGGCATTTCAAATTAGTTTTGTGCGTCGATTTTGTTTCCCTTGGATGAGTGACTTACACTCATCCAAATGAGCTCAAAATTTGTATGTGGCCTATTAGTATTGTAACCATTAAGATCAATGTATTATATTTTAGAAAAACATGGTCTATATAGGCAAACACCATTGGGGTGTACAATGTAATGTGTACACTCGAGTGTATTCTAGCCTGACTCTCTCTCTCTCTCTCTCTCTCTCTATATATATATATATATATATATATATATATATATATATATGGACCTTTTCACTGATAAATATTGTCCATCTTTTTATATATTGTCTAGTTTGTTATACGCTCATATAGCATAGCACCTAATAACCCAAAAAGGGGCACTAGAGGTGCACTTGTAAACCTTAGAACCACTAAACCTACTAGTCTCCCTCGCCAACAATATAATATAAGAGCATATATATGGATGGAGTGCTTCTAGGCTACATCACAAAGTATGCAATGGACAGTATCTGACCACAAAAACTTTAGATGTTACAAGTCTTGTAGTAGGAAATTTTGATGAAAGAATGTGGATCCTAACATAGAATCATAAAAATTCAAATGATTAACCATGCTTCAAATGAATTACACCATGTTATTACATTTGAAGTTATCAAAGAACAAGCACACAATTTCACTATTTATATCTCTAGGTGATCTTCTTCTTTATTGTTATGGATTAACTTCATAGGATCTATATAATGTTCTATTTGGCTTTTTTCTGCTCATGTTAATGGTGGAAAAAATGTTGTACATAAATAGATAATCTATCTCAAGTAAGTATCAGGACATGAATCTCCAATTTTGAGATGTATTGTAGCAATGGTATAAATCTTGTTCATTTATATAGTACTCAAAATGGTGGTATATACATATTCCCATCAATATTATTACTAAATGGGTGCTACAATCATGAAGTTTATGGATGGGACTTGTGATGGATTCACCTTCTTATCAGGGACCTTGTGTAGTCTCACTCTTTTCAGTGCAGAGTGTGGTACCATATATTTAGACATGTATCTTCAAAAAAACTCATGCCATGATTATCATAGAGATATCAGAACTAGATCTTTTCTGGTTGTTATGGAATAATCATGTTAACTGGCTACTTAGTTGGAGATTTAACAACTTCAATTTTTTTCTTTGACATTCTTTGAAGGAACTACTCATCCAATTGTTTGTATTCTATAAAATCATTTATAAAACTATATGTTGCATATGAAATCAATGACTAGATAGACACTTTCTTTCTTTGAAGGCCCATCTTGATAGTAGTAGTGATTACATGGAAAATGGATAGGAAAAAATGGACATGTGTAGTTCATGAATCCAAGCTAATGAAATGGTAGAAGCTTCCCCTATTGATAGACAACAGTGATATTTTCAATAAACACCACTTTTGGAGGTCAAATGTGTCTCTATAACTAATATATAAGTTATATATATATATATATATCAATTGTGGATAGATAAAAAAAATATACAAAAAAATTGCATATGAAAAACCTAAATTATATCATATATATATATATATATATATATATATATATATATATATATATATGTTGTTGATAGTTAAAAAATATACAACAAAAATGCATATACAAAAACTAAATTATATCTCACTACTTATTTTTGTATACCTATGTGAATTTCATCATAACTAAATCTTGGAAGCCTATTAGAAAATGAATGTAAGGTGTAATAATAATGCCAGATCTGGCCCACATGAAAACATAGTATTTAAACAATCCATGTAGACTAATTGTGAAGTCATGGGGCCTAAATTGCATGTCCACATGTTAATTACAAAGACAAACTAATGTATGTTTTTGATGATCTCAAATGGATGATGTTGTAAATACATAAGTATAAGTAGACAAAGTTATACACTCTTCATGATATTAGGAATCTAGTTTTTGAATAAATTAAGCAAATCAAGCACACTATTAGTATATGACTTGGAACCCATTTACTTGGGTTAGTAACAAAAATAAGGCATATTTTATGTTGTTAAATTATGATAGCCTAGAAAGCATCATGCATACTTAATTGACACATGTGAGCAGTATGTGCAAGAAAGAAATTGCAATATTCATGGTGTATTAGATATTGAATGCCACATTTGTGAATGGTCCTAGAAATTGAGGAAAGAAGAATGCATACTAAAACTAACAACTAACAAAAAGATACAAAAATAAATAAACTCAAGCACATGACTCCATTAGAATAGCATACATGACCAAAAAATCAACAATGATGATATGATTCTTGTAACT
The DNA here is from genome assembly GCA_963693085.1 of Alisma plantago-aquatica. NCBI lineage: Eukaryota > Viridiplantae > Streptophyta > Magnoliopsida > Alismatales > Alismataceae > Alisma > Alisma plantago-aquatica. The sequence continues at coordinate 1,153,284,439 of OY856411.1, forward strand.
AAAGAACCTGTAAAAACATATTATATTGCTTGTGTTATCAATTCGTGCACTATTTTTTTCTGAACGGATCACGAACATTAAAAAATAAAAATGGGTAATTAACTAAAGAACATTAAAATGTTGGAAAATAAAAAATGTAAATGTGTGAAATCTATACTAGTGCAACATATGCTCATTTTTTATCACCAACCAGCTAATTTTGGTCACCTTAACCTGACGACTCACAAATGAGGTAGGACATTTATTGTAGACGAATAGGATAACAAAGGCAAGAACAAGATGAACATAGTTTATAAAAAAGTATGTACAATGTTACAAAATGCAAATGGGTACTTGTGGTTGACTTGATACCTTCCAGTTCATGTATAAGTATATTCATTTCTTGACTAATCAAAAGTCAGTATTTATAGAACTTCTTATAACTACACACAAAAACCAAACCCATAACTCATTAGCCACACAATATCTCAGATGGAACTATTTGGTTCTCCCATCCATGGTCAAAATATTTCTCACGTGGGTTTGGAAGGTCAGTGGGAATGACGTGTAATGATATGCAATGTGCTAGTATCTTATCCCTTTGAGTTTTACAATCAACAACTAGATGAACATGTTCATTTCAACATAATATTGTTGAGAATGGATTCATGTGGGGTACATGCTATATCAAACACCTTTTAACTTCATCAGATTAGCATCCAATGCTACATGAAGTTGTGTCAATTTAATATGTTAGAAAAATCCTTATTTATATATTTATGAGAAAAAAATATGCATGTTTCTCACCTAGCTCCATCATATACTTTTTGTATATATGCAAGGCCAAGACCACGTTGTGTTTTCTTTTCACCTACTCTTACTCAACTTGTTCAATCACCAGATCCCAAGGGGCAATAGCTTAATGAATATCAAGTCTGAAAACCCAACAATTTGGAAAAATGCAAAATTCCAAGATCTTCCTCACCACCAAAGGTGTCATTCTTATTGGTCACATTTAGATCAACCCTAAAATTATCATTGCATCAATAAATGTATCAAGTTCCCTCCAAAAATGATAAGAAATGGAAATACTTATGAAGTTTTAATGCATTCAAAATGCATAGAAAGACCCGGCCAGTGTGGCTCAGGTGGTTCGGTCCGGGTTATCCTCCATGGGGGACCCGGGTTCGAATCCCCCTGAGCGCACTGTAATTACCAACTCCTTGGGTCATCCGGGCTCTGGCACCTATTTGAGGAGAAGGGGGAGTGGGGTCTCCCTAAGACTTAAAAAAAATGCATAGAAAGAAATGTGTGAATCTAATTTTATATAATAAATGCACTAGTAATAAGAAATATTGTCCACCAACACCTAAAAATTGCATAGAATTCCTATGTATATGGCCAGAGAACAAACTCTAACTCCTGATTAGATTGTGGCAGTTATGAGGTCATATGTAATAGAGCAGGGAAAGTATTATGTTTATTTTATTTTGCTTTGATAGAGCCCTAGGAATGATAACTATTTCTTCACACCTAGCCACATTATGACACCACTGCTAGAATAGACGTTCAAAGATGAATTGCATGATATTCAAATTGCATCGAAAATATTTAGATAGCGTGAAATGGAAGGAAAAGTAGTATAATATTTCACTATTTGTTATCTAGATATAGATGTAGCAAACACTTTCTTATGAATAGAGTAGAAAACTTCAGTGTAGGGAGGGAGGATGATAAATGTGTATTTATCCTTTTTATTTACATCTTTTAGATATCTTTTTAGGATTTTTTTTGTTTATTTTCTTAGTTTTGTAATTAATTGTATTCATTTAAAAAAATTGTTTAGAATTTTAATTATATTTGGTTTTTTTTGTAGGACAATGGCCTAATCACTCGAATAATTAATTTCTCTGGGAAGATGTTTTGTACAATTTGTGTAGTGACTGGAATTATTGTATACCTGACACTAAAGTGTCATAGCTTCTGTGTACGAACTCCAAATTGAGTATACAAGTATTCTTTAGAAAGGAAATTTAATTTTCTAAAAGCAAATCTTATTATTTGGACCACTTTTGATGAGAGTGAAACCCACTCAAAATTGTTGTTGGGGGAATGTGCAACAAAAGAAAGTAAACGGTCAACATAAATTAAGGGCAATCAACCATTTTCTCTATTGACTATATCTACAAAGTTTTCAGCTGCCGACCAGGAGTCTTCTAAAGAGTCTTGTACCTAGGGTTTCAACCCCTCCTTCTCCTATAAAAGGAGAGGGGACCCCACAAGAAAAAGCATCAAGTCTTAGTTGTAAATCAAGTCTTAGTTTGTAAATCTAGTTTTAGTTTGTAGTTCACATCTTATATTATTACATATCTCACTTTAGTTTGCATTTCTTCTTGTTTCATCATGTTCTAGTAAATTCTTCTGTGGCACGGGCAATAGACCTTAGCCCAGTTCTATTCAATATGTTTGATTTTTTTCTCCATTAAAAGAATCTTTTCTCTCTATTTATACTTGGTTATTATGACGATCTTATATATTCTTATAGAGTGATATGATCTTGGATCTCCTTAGTTATAAAATAATAGTCTTTTAATTATGATTATCATCTTTTTTCCTTTTAATCTTATTTCTATTATAACCCTTGGTGACAGGGCCAGCTGAGCCTTGGGTTTGAACACCAATTTGAATTCACATGTTTCTTGATATGACCGTGGATAATAGCATGTTAGATGATTGGGCAATGATCTATATACGCTGGAACCAATAGGTATACGAAAAGTTTGAACCTTGTGAGTTTTTTCATAAGGACATGCAACCACAAAGTTTTGATTTGATCTTCGGAACTTAGTGGTTGATTAGTTGAATAGAGACATGGTTTTGGTGGTGATCCTTTAGACCCCCAGATCTTTATTTCTTGATTAGATAATATTTATTTTAGAACTTTACTTTTGCTCTTAGTCCTTAATCGACTCTCTCAAATCAATTTTTTTTCTCATTTAGCATTCAGATTTAGATTTCAACCTTTTCTTTTTGTTGTCCCTTGGATTGATACCTATCTATACTTAGTTGATTTGTTATTCATGGTAGGTTGACAACCTAGTTAGAAGGTTAAATTCTAGGACTTGTCCTAGTGCTTGTTGCTTGTACAACAACGCACATCAATTTCACATCGTTGCCAGAAACGACACACATTGTTTTTCAAACCCAATTACTTGTGTATATTTAGGATTTCTTCTTTTCAGAATTTATAGTTTAGTTTTATAATTTTTAGCTTATTTCATAATTTTAATCTTGTTTTACAATCTTTGGACTTGTTCCATAATTTCTTTTGTCCTTAATTTTAGACTTATTCTGTAATTTCTTTGCTTCTTTCTAGTTTATCTTGTAATTTTAGTTCTTTTAAATTTTTAGTTTTGTAATTTGTTAGTCTTATTCAATAATTTCTATCTTGTTTCATAATTTACTTGTGTAGATTTTCATAATTTTTTTGCCTTCCGAGCACCATTCTGGAAGTGTAAATCCTCTTTCTGTCGAGATTCCAATCGAGCAGTACTGCTTTCCTAGCTTATTTTTTGTAATTTTTTTCTCTTTTTTTTGAAAATCATTGACTTGTCTTTCATGAATCATATCAGATGGAATGGATGACACATTATGATTCACAATACCAATCAAACAGGCTCTACAACCATGCATCATCACATTGGCCTAATTTGTCTCCGCAATATGGAAGCACCTTTTATGATCCCAAGCCTTCCTATCATGGTGGGTATGATGTTAACTCTAACCCAAAAATTCTCAAAGGCCATCATTAGGAACCATGCTACCTTTATCCACATTCTAATGGGGGGTATGACCAACAAAATTTTTGGATATATGAACCTTTGTGAATCCCAATAAAATCATCAACAAAAAGAGAGACATAGGGCCTTAGAGAGGATGGCATCCAAAGGACGCACAAAAATAGAAACCAGCCAAGACTTGGTACTTGCTTTGCTAGAAGCCCAACCAAAGAATCTAGATTGTCAAAATGTGTCCCTTCATGCTATGATGACACCTTGTAATGTTGATTCTTCCCACCAAGGTGGATGTAATGGAAATTTTAGTTCACCATCTCTTGAAGACTATTACAAGGAGCAATGCCACAATCAACATGAGGGGTATCATGACAAAGATCCTTATGGGGGTGTGTTGAGGGTAACCAATCAATATTTGGAGGTTATGAACCTTATTGTGAAAATCAATATACATCTCAACATGAGTGGATCATTGTCCTAGAGAGACAAGCAACAAAACTACAAGAGACTTTAGAAGAGTGTCAGAAATGTTTAGAAAAGTCAGTAGGAGAGTCATTCTGAAGATCCAACAACTATTCTTATCATTGACATAAATCTAGACATTATCATTGACCAATCTCATGTGGTTGAATCTATTATATATAATGAGCACCCAACCCCCAATGATGGAACAAATCCTCACATTTTTTTCAGTCAATTCCCATTCCACACATGGCTGATCTAGAAGGGGAAACACCACCCTTGGAAGAAGTCCATACACCCCCTTTCTTTGTTTGCAAGGAAGATGTCCCCATTTTTATCCCTCTTGAACCATTAGGGACCCCCTGCATAGAAGAACTCGAGTTACATGTTATATCAACAATGAAACCTACTAATCCCAATGATGATCGCATGATGTTCGAGGAGAATGAAAATATTTGTGATGTTGATTTTTATCCTTTTATTCCTTTAATATCAACATCAATTAACCCATATGTAGATCAATATGATGGAGGGAAAGAAGAACCAGATCCTCTGTCTGATCTTCCACATCTTACACTCTATGTGTTACATGTCGGGCACCCACCAATCTCCCCCAAAACACATCCATCTCCTACACTTCCTTCACCGTTAAAGGAAGATATGTGGATCCTATTGGACGTCTAGGTGAAAAGAAATATGAATGCCTCATTGAGATTCCACAATGGCTCAATCATTGGGTTCATTATGAAGCTCCAAAAATCAAGGTCAATCCTCATATATATTCCATTCAGCTGGACATCGACAAGGCTTAAACATGGGTCCAAAAATGGAGACATGTCTAGGTCATCAGACTTTTAGATATTTACAGTACCCGAATGTTTAAGACTCCTGCAACTAGCACAGGGATGAAGTAGTTCAGGGTTGAACACAGGGATTGGAAGAATAGCACTTCAGAACTCAAGTTTTACTTGTCCAAGCACGTTAGAAAGTCAAAGGATAAGGTTTTGATGCAACAAGAAAGAATCATAAAGAATCAAACCAAAAACCTATCTCCAAGGGGAGTTACCAGAAGGATTAAGATTTTGGGGTTTAGCAATTTTTATGGAAGTTTTTAAAATAAGGAAAGATGAGGAGATAAAATTGTTCTCAGCGTACAACACGAAGGAAGAAAACTTAATCATAACAAGCGGCAGCGACATACATCCTGCACCCTCTATTCTCAAAGAAGATGCCACTAGCCATGCACTAAATTCCCTCTCTCAAGGGTACCAGGCATAGACTGGAGCGGAAAGATAGGCCAGTGCAGCCCCTGTTCTGGGTACTCTCGTACACCTAAATCAGACCAAGCTCTAGAGTTTACGATATCCCTCTCTCAAAGGAGTCAAAATGAGAAACATGATTCAATAGCTAGTTAAAACCATGATCCAGACAGAAGAGACTAGAGCTCAGATGCTAAAAAGAAATCATCCAACAAAAAGGAGCCATACACAAAACAACATGAGATAAACTCCAAAGATTCCAATAATCATAAAGAGATAAAAGGGTTTAGTTACAATGCAGTAGTCAAATGAAAGTAAAGTATTGTAAAACGGATGATAGGTATCAGTCTCTTTGATTTAGCAGATCAATATACATAGCCGCAGACACCTAAGATAACGTTAACCCATTATCGAGTAGGAGCCCTATCGGGATACAACCATGCCAGATTCTTAACTGTGTCGGGTCATGAACCGTGACGGGTAAGGGGTGTATCAGGAAAGGACTCCCTACCTGATATGGTCGTGTCAGGTTGCCGGCCCTGTTGGGCTGCAACCGTGACAGGTATAGACTATATCGGGTTGGGTATCGTGTCGGGTTAAGACACATATCGGGTTAGCATTATCTTAGGGTTCTCAGGTTCCTCGTGTCAGGTATAGATGAGTGAGTCATCTCGGGTTGAAGCCTAGGTAGGGACCCCACATGTTGAAGTAGCCTTTAGGGTCATGTCGCACTACTTGCTACTACCGGGTTAGGTTCTAAGTAAACTCATCCCATCCCTCTCAGGTTAGGGGTGCACTCACCTAGCATCGCCTGATAGACTCTAGAACTCAACGCACTAGCTCTTGTGCTCTAAGTGTTAGCTCTCGTAGGGTTCGGCCCATCCCATCGTAGGCATGTAGCTGTTATTTATAGGCAGCGGGCTGGTGGGAGTTGCGAAACTTGTTGGGCCATGTGTCCTTTATCTGGCACAGTTCACGTGGCTTCGAGAGGGGAGATACGTATGTCACCCGGCACGTACGTCGGTCCATCAGTCATGGTAGGGTAGGGATCTTGGCGGGCTGCTGCACCGAGGGGTATTCATCTCGTGTGACCATCGTCGGTTGGGCGAACTGTGACGAGCAAGGCACCCTGTCGGGTAAAGAGCTGCAGCGGTCAAGGCTCCCGCGTGGCACACCCTCGTCGGGTTGTTGTCTTATTGGGTAGAAACCATGATGGGTAAAGGGGTGTGTCACCTCATGTGCTATCGTGTCGGGATGGGTGCTTCATTTTTTATGGGGTTGAAGGGCCCATTAACACTCTTTTCGTGGAAAAATTAGAGAAACCCTGCAAAAGATAGGAAATGTTATCAGGGGCATAGTAGGAATTATTTCTTTTCAACAAAATAAGATAAAACAGAGAGGAAGTTAGGTTTGGAGGCTATTTTGATAGTAAAATATAAGCTCTAGTAGCCATAAAATGGATTTTATCAACTCCCCCAAACTTATCATTTTGATTGTCCTCAATCAATATGTACTTATTTTAAAACTTTGTTTGCAATACCTTTCAAAACTAGGCATAGTCTTCGGATAAAGGGTTTAAGAGGATTTTTGGGATGTCTTGAGGAAAATTACATCTGACCATGAAAAATGGGCTTTATTTTATTCCCTTATTTAAACAAAAATTTTCTCCCCATCTTTTGTGAGACTTTGGTGCATGATTTTGAAGTTATCTTTCACACCAAATTGCTTAAGTCTTAGAAGTGGAAGGTGGGGCTTTTGGGAAGGTTTAAGGCTTTTTGGGTTTTTCTTGCTTCCCATTGGTCCATCTAGGTATGGGTCCGTTAACGGGCAAGTGGTCCCTATAGTCCAAACTAGTTGTCTTTAGAGGAGTGATTTCACATCCTACGTACCACTACCCCAGATCTACCCTACCTAAAGATGGGTACCTATGGAAAGACAAGTGTGTTTTTTTTGCACAACTCTCATGAACTTATTCTCTCTCATAAGGCTTTACTCTCTTTTTGGGATTTTGATGGGTAGGGGAAAGGGAGTTTGTTATTTGGGCAGCTTTTTCCTTCACATGCACGTCTCTTAGCTAAAATGAGATTATTTTTCAAAGTTGGCGAAGAAAAGTTATAGCCTTTGTCGTTTAAGCCTATGTTTTCAAGAGAGCATAGAAGAAATGTCCACCGCCATAGGTACGGAGAGAACAAGCTAGAATAAGTTGTACCAAATATTTATGATAAAGTAATTTTTATAGTTTTGAGCAATAGGGTTTTGAGCAACAAGCAGTTGTGTATATTTTGTGTATGTATTGCTTTCTATAAAACATTTATATACATGTATACATAGAGTATGGTGGGGAGAGGAAAGGGAAAGATAAAGAGGGTGAAAATTTTAAAGTACCTCCCTCACTGATGCTATGGAGCACCCCCCCCCCCCCCAAACTTACCCCACACTTTGTCCCAGAGTAGTGAGATATAGGAAATGGTAGGCATAGATCAGTGAGGGTTCAGTGGGTGCATGCACTATCAGTAGATAAGAGCTCCATCACATATTCTCCTCGTTGGTTGTGGTAGTCGAGGTTATGGAGCTTCTGTGGTGCTTTCTTCAGGGTTGCTACATTGTATATCCAGTGAAGCACGTAAACTCCACAGTCATTTGATAGGGGGCATGTTGTGGACTGCGATGGCAAAATTGGAGATCGTGCCAGGTTGTTTTTGGATCTTCGAGATAAGGTTGTATCAAGGATGCCACCTCAGTATAGTATTTTCTTGCGAGTCATTCGAGAGATGTTTCTGGAATAGATGTACACTCTGTCGGCCAATCGTTGTTGGTGTCTGAACTGTTGTAGAAGAAACCAGTCCGGGCATGGGTGTATATCATGAGGAGTGTCCAATGATTGTCATACAGAATAGGAAAAAATATAATGTGTGGCATACACTTCTTTAGTTCAAGTTGGAATAGTTGGCACACTCCTGTTTCATCATCCAGGCATAAGTCATTGAACAACATCAGATGGGTGATGTAGGGTTGTCCAATCTTCTTCTATAAGATTGGGATGTAAGCTAATGCCACCGTCATTGCTAAACACCCTCTAGCCTTGACTAGGTCTCGTAGGTTGTTGAGGGGGATAACTGCATTATATTTCTCATAGATGACGTCTGTAGTGTTAGAATCAGCTAGTTGTAGTAGTATTTGGTTGACCTATTTTGCGATAGAGAACTGCATGTAGAACGGTCAAAATTTTTGATGGTGGAGTCGGGGATGATAGGCAAAGAAAGAGCACCTTCAGCTGTGAGTACGGATCATAAATGATCTATCTGCTTGTCTATCGTAAAGATGTCAGAGGAGCCCTCGACTTCATTTATTTGAGGACTATGTTGGTATGTATGCCTTGAGAGCCAATCTTGGGATGATTGGTGGGATACATTAAGATTGATTTGATAAACATCAAACGCAAGCTTCCAATTCTTTTTGGTTCAGTCATATGAGATAATGATAGAACCGATTGAATGTCTACAGAATGACAGTACTCAATGATGTATGCTTTCAGGTTAAGGACCTGAATGGTGAGATCATATGGATGCTAAGAGTTTGTGCATTCTTATTATGTCCCTAGTCAGATGTCATTATGGAAGGTAGATACACAGCAATGACACACAAGACTAGATTGTGGTGTTGGTTGATGACATAATCTCATTAGTCATGATATGGAGATATCAAACCAAACACATAGGTACTTGTTAGAGAACAAGTGTACTGGACAGAACCACCATGAGAGTGACACATGGAACCATGATTTTGTAGTCACATTCAGATCTCACAGTGATGGTTGTGAATGTGATTCTTCAACCTAAAATCACTACACTCAACACATGTTGTTGGGTAAACTTTGACATCATCAAACACAGTCCTAAAACATGGGTTGTTATAAAGGTGATGATTGGGTGACTTTGACACATGGGGCTTTTGAGGGGTGAGTGATAGATATGGGATTTGCCCCTCCTAAGGGAGTTTGATGTCCATGGCCACTTGATGAGTAGGATTGAGAAAGGCGTGTACATGCATGTGTGAATCAATATGTGATATTAATGTCACACACATCTCACCCAGTCTACTCTAAGATCAAGGAAATGGATGAACGTTGAAAGGATGATTGTACCAAGCCTTGAGTTCATTCAGAACATTAGTGACAAAGGAATTATACATTCACTGTAACACCATTCACGGATTGTAGGATTGAAAGTTGTTCTCCAACTTTCTATTTCACTTGGGTAGCATTGATGTGCGACTAGGCACCGCTCTTTGCTTGTGAAGTCATAAGTGTTATGGACTTTCACTGCCAACCTAAAATGGACTTGCAAGGTTACACACATAGGATTTAACCTGGAAAAGGAGTTTATCCACAAATGATGTTTAAATTGATTACTAAAGGAGTTTAGTAGTTCAATTAAACACTCAATTGATTGATAGCTCAAAATCATAGTGTTCAAGGTGTTGGACTAATTGATTAGAGTATCAGATTGATTGAAATGGCAATTGACTGATTTTGCACAGTCTGCACTTCCAACCGATTGGCTCATGTGATGAACCGATCGACTCAGGTTGGTGAACTGATTGGATCAAGTGGTGAGTCGATCGACTCATATGTCAATGAAATGATCGACTCAATTGTTGAACCGGTCGATTCATATGACCAACCGAGATCGTTTGGAAAGTCAGAAGACTATTTTGCAAAAACAATTTGTTTCGATTGTACAAATTTGATTTGGACAAGGATTAATATTTGATTAATCGGAAACAAACATGAAAGTCAATTCAAGTTGGACCAAGACCATGAACCGATTGGCTCATGCTTGAACCGATTGGCTTAGGTATCCCGATCGATCGGTTCAGGTGTGAACCGATCGGCTTAGGTCCCCAACCGATCGGTTCATGTTTGAAACGACTGGTTCAACTGACACAGTTGGTTGTTTTGTGGAAACACTCGAACCCTTCTACTCTTATTTAATCCCACATTTCCCAGGGTAGAGAACCCTATCCCATGACACTCCTATTTATAAGGGTATTGGGGGCTTCTCAAAGTACAACTCAAAACACCAGTTGCTCTGCAAATTTGTCGTTCTCTCGGGTTGTGGTAACCGAGAGAGCCCGAGCAAGTGCTACCCGATAAGGGAGGCACATCGAGGGAAAGACAACTACAGAAAGGCAACTAGTTGCAGGAGAGTGTGTCAGTGACTAGTACGCTGACAGGAGGGTGTGAATCCTTCTGATTCCTTGTGGGACAAGGAGATCGGAGTTCCAGGAGGTCTGTGTGGACTACTGTAGAGGCGGGAGACTTCTGCCGCTCGAAGGAAAGTTGTCAATCCTGACAGTCCCGGTGAGACAGGTGCTGCACAGACACCGTCCATGACCAGAGGTGAAGACCGTGTGAGCCACGAGGTAACGTCGCCGAGCAAGCCTCGGGACAAGGTATGCCTCTACAAACCATCCTTCCTATTGTATAGACGTTGACGCGATTCCATTATTCTGGGTTTGGGAGAAGAAATTTTTTGTTTTTGCTTCCTTCTCTGTCTCCCCTAAAACCCAACAGTGGTATCAGAGCCACGTCAACTGCTCTATACTTTAGGATTATCGATGTGATCGATTTTGATTTGTCACCTTTATTTATTGCATACCATGCGAATAAAATTAGCTTTATGCATGTCCAATCCTAAATCCACAAATCCCAATTTACATATATGATATGTAATATGAATGCATTCGATATGTGTCACCCTTAAACGAGTTTTGTGGTGGATGTATAGCATGGTTATGCCCAATAAACCCTATGTATGTGTGCTTGGTTGAATGTGGTTGCTTGCATCTCGGTCTGCACACCAATTCCCTATCTCCTATTCCTGATGTAACTCGAGATAACTCGAGATTTCTTTCCTACCTTTGCTCCCCCCGAATGTAACTCGGGGTTTCCTTCTTCAAATGTAAAATAGGATAGATCTTTTATTTCCTATTATTTTAAAGAACGGAGGAAAATCTGAAGATGACTGAGACGATCGGTTCAAGGCGTGAACTGATTGGTTGGCAATCCAAACAACTAGTTCGAGGAGCGAGATGATCAGGTGGCGGCCATGAGGAGATGCACGATGACCAGGCAAACCGATCAGTTGTAGGAGCCAACCGATCGGCTGGTGGCACTCAACTGACCGACCTGATGGCGAGCCGATCAATCATGGAGATGAGTTGATCAAACCCAATAAAGGCAAACCACATAGTTCATCTTATACAGGTTGCATGTAATGTAGACCTAGATGACTGTGAATTCTCTTGGCTTGAGGAATCACATTAGGATGGCCATAATCATTGCTTTTATCGTTTTGCATGTTTTTGGTGGGATATCGCATGGATATGATATGTACTATGTATTGTGGTGATTGGATATGTATGTGTACATATTAAACCAAATCCCTCATTAAATATTAAAGTTTTTGATGCCTTTCAAATGTGACACACGTGAAAAGCTTGATCGGCCAAGTGTGGGCATGGCCTAGCGTGGTGCACCGTCTATCTCGTGGAAGTGTGAAGGATGGATATGTGGGTCTTCCCTAGCAGGGTGCATATTCATTATGTTGCCTTTGGGTCGGACTTAACAAGGTGACCTAGATAGGATCTAACACCTTGAGGCATGGAGGTGATCATGGCAAGGAGTTGCATATGACATCTTTCAAGAGTTGCATATGATGCAATTGGAAAAAGTTGCCTACCTGGAAGATCTAAGTTGTGGGTGACATCCCTAGCTGGTCCATGACTCAGAGGATTTCAGGATCTTGACCCACTAGAAGATTGTACGCTGCAATCTTCCGAATTTATGGTGAGGGCTATCAATTTGAATAAAAATAGTGGGAGTGATAATCAATTAAAGTCCTAATTATATCCTCAACCTTTCAAATCAATCAAATAAGTCAAAATTGTGTTTTGGACTAAATTGCATATATTTCCTTTTGTAGTACAAATGACAACAAATAACAATCACTTTTCGTTGTGATCGGTCCTTGAAAAGGACAAGCTAAATGTGACTAACTTCCACGACTGGTTTAGGACATTGAGAATTGTTCTCACTCAAGATCAAAAGCTCTATGTCCTGGATAGTCCAATTCCAAAGGAACCTGCTCCTACCACACCAAAGGCAGAAAGGGATGCTTATAAGAAGCATTCTGATGATGCCATTGATGCAAAGTGCTTGATGTTGTGCTCCATGAACCACGAGTTGCAGAGACAACATGAGAACATGGGTGTCATTGAGATGATTCAGCATCTCAAGAACATGTATGAAGATCAAGCACGACAAGAGAGATATGATGTCTCCAGGGCATTGTTCAAGTGTGTCATGACAGAAGGAGATCCAGTTGGTCCTCACACGCTCAAGATGATTGGGTATGTGGAGAACCCGATGAGACTGGGATTTCCCCTGAGCCAAGAGTTGGCTACTGACGTGATACTGCAATCCTTGCCAGAATCCTACAGTCAGTTTGTGATGAACTACAACATGAAAAACTTTGACAAGCCGTTAACAGAGTTGTTGGGCATGTTGAGGATAGCCAAGGCACATATGAACAAGGACAAGCCTAAGTCTGTGATGATGATCAACAGTAAGAAAGGCAAGTCCAAGCACAAGGGCAAAGGCATGGCTAAGAAAGGTTCTGATGCTAGCCAGTAGCCCAAGTCATCTTCAGCTCTCAAGGCCAAGGGATGCGTGACCAAGAGAGGCAATTGCCACCATTGTCAAAAGCTAGGACATTGGAAAAGGAATTGTCCACTCTATCTGGAAGAACTAAAGAAGGAGTGGACATACGTCTCCACCTGAAGATGTCATGAAATAAACTTGTAACATTTTTGAGGTATATGATACTAAGATATAAAATGTAAAGCACTCAATAAATGGGGAAAATGTTGCCGCCATATATAGGAGTACTTTAGTTTATTTTTAGCCTTAAAGGCATGTAATAGAGTTATGAACTGCTATTTCATATTTGTCAATGGATAGAAACACATTATTTTTGCATATTGTATGACAATGATTGCAATTAATAAATTTGATGTTTCAATTTCAAAGATATGATCTTTATGGCAATGCCTTATTTATCTTGTGGTACTTGTTATGCATAAGATAAAATGATACCTGAAATTTATTGATAACTCAAACAATCAAATTAGCATAAATCATGAGAAATTCATTTCTAGATTCCATATGATGGATAAATCTAGACTCTTTTTGGTTAGAGAACCAGTAAGAGACATGAATCTCTTAGGACATGATTAATCAATCTTCACTAGTGGTAGTGCGATAATGATTATCCTATTAGGTATAATACATGTGATGTTTACATACCTATTAGAGTTAATGCTAATACTTCAAACGGTGTTTATAGAAATACCAATATGAATATCTTAAAGTGTTCAAGAATATCATAAATGAAGTACAAATTTGGTAAAGTGTTACTTCTTGATAAGATCAATGAATGAAATACTTGAACCAAATGTTTGAGACCTTATGGGTGATTATGATAGTGTATCATAGTAAGCTCCTGATTAAGGCATGGTGATGTCTAAATCAAAAAGGAGTCATATTCTAAGGAGTTAGAGGATGATTATCAAATAACTAATTTCTTCTTAAATAAAGAATACCCCACACTAATAAAGGACATTAAGAATCATAAGGAGTTGTGAGTTTTTATATCCTTGATAGATACACCTCGATTATCTATGTGATGAGTTGGTCATGTGATGAGTCAACTATCTAGATGATTATGAGGAACCAGATTTTGAGTTATGGTTTGTGACCATTACATCCTAAATGACTTCCATGTGAACCATAAGGTATGACCTTGATGGTAGCACCCATTGGATGAAATCCATAAGTGTGAATGAGTCTTAAGCATTAAGACACATGGATAACATTTGAGAAGGATGATGATTGTTGATTGCAACTTAATGACTAAAAGATTTGGTATACGGATACTGAAACCGCATTCCTATAAGGAATAAAACAAGGATGTGTATGTGACACAACCTATAAGGTTTATGAATCCATTAATGCAAATAAAGTCTATAAGTTACAATGGACTAATCAATGTGATTGATTGAGTAAAAGCAACTTAGAGCTGGGATCTTTACTTTGATAATATAGTCAAAGGGTTTGACTGATATGACAAAGATAAAGAGAGATTTGTGATTTAGTAGGAGTGTATTCACATTCCGCATGTTGATGTGAAATAGAAATGTTCAAGAATGGAAATACAAAGTGGAAATTATCTTTAGGGAAGAAAGAGACATTTCCTATGTGATAGGAATAGAGATCTATAGAGATAGTTCTCGAAAGCCTCTTGACCTGAAAAGAGAAAGCATACATTGGAAATTTATATTGAAGGGTTCAGTATGCACAGATTCAGTGGGAGAAAACTTATCCATGTTACATGGAGTTAGTATCCCAAATCCAAGTGTTCGATTCTTATGAAGAATGGGAACACTAAGAATAGATAAGGATATATCATGTATGTAATTATCCCATTATCTTGCATGTATGGACATAGCAAGAATAAAATGCATTCATCATCTTATATGTAGGACATGACAATATGATGTGCTCATCATGATAACTCGTATGTGGGACATGACGAGTGGATGTATGTCTAGTTCCAGTAAGGGTTACTGTAATACCATAAGAACTTGATAAGTACTCGTTCTATGGAAATAAGGAAGGGTTCACTGTAAAGAGTTACATTAATGCGAACTTCCGAAAAGGATAGAAAATTAATCGCAAAATATATATGAGATATATAAAAGTGAATGTTTGTTGAATAATGGAAACATTCCAATAAAGTTATTTTAAAAGGAAATGTTGAGTATCTGTGTGTTAAAGAATAGTAGCGGATACTATATGGATCTAGGAATTCATAGAGATGAACTTATAGATATTCTGGTCATTGATGACAAGTTAGGAGCACTTGGTCATGTAATGTGGCTAAAGGTTAGCAAAGGAATACTAGATCGCATATTATGGCAACTCCATCTCATACGTGTGACGTACAACGAAGAGATGAGAGAGATGCAATTAATACCGACTTTGGCAAGGTGTTGCCATAACTCACTATGTTAACACTAGAGCACAGTAACATGTGGGACATGTTTGAAGATCATTGTGAATATGACTCAAGGGTGATTGGCTCGCAGTGCAAGTGGGAGTCTGTTGGTATGTATGCCCTAAGAGATAATTATGGGATGATTGGGGGGATACATTAAGATTTATTTGATAAACATCAAAGGCAAGCTTCCAATTATTTCTGGTTCAGTCATATGAGATAATGATAGAACATATTGAATGTCTAGAGAATGACAGTACTCAATGATGTATGCTTTCAGGTTAAGGACCTGAATGGTGAGATCATACGGATGCTAAGAGTTTGTACGTTCTTATTATGACCCTAGTTGGATGTCATTGTGGAAGGTAGATAGACAGCAATGACACATAAGACTAGATTGTGGTGTTGGTTGATGACAGAATCTCATTAGTCATGATATGGAGATATCAAACCAAACACATAGGTACTTGTTAGAGAACAAGTGTACCGAACAGACCCACTGTGAGAGTAACACATGGAACCATGATTTGGTAATCATAGTCAGCTCTCACAGTGATGGTTGTGAATGTGATTCTTCGACCTGAAATCACTACACTCAACACATGTCATTGGGTACACTTTGACATCATCAAATGTAGTCCTGAAACATGGGTTGTTATAAAGGTGATGATTGGGTGACTTTGACACATGGGGCTTTTGAGGGGTGAGTGATAGATATGGGATGTGTCCCTCCTAAGGGAGTTTGATGCCCATGGACACTTGATGAGTAGGATTGAGAAAGGCATGCACATGCATGTGTGAATCAATATGTGATATTGATGTCACACACATCTCATCCAGTCTGCTCTGAGATCAAGGAAATGGATGAACGCTGAAAGGATGACTATACCATGCCTTGAGTTCATTCAAGACATTAGTGACAAAGGAATTATACATTCACTATAACACCATTCACGGATTTTAGGATTGAAAGTTGTTCTCCAACTTTCTATTTCACTTGGGTAGCACTGATGTGCGACTAGGCACCACTCTTTGCTTGTGAAGTCATAAGTGTTATGGACTTTTATTGTCAATGTGAAATGGATCTGCAGGGTCACACACATAGGATTTAACCTGGAAGAGGAGTTTATCCACAAATGATGTTTAGATTGATTACTAAAGGAGTTTAGTAGTTCAATTAAACACTCAATTGATTGATAGCTCAAAATCATAGTGTTCAAGGTGTTGGACCAATTGATTAGAGTATTGGTTTGATTGAAACTGCAATTGATTGATTTTGCACAGTATGCACTTCCAACCGATCGGATCATGTGATGAACCGATCAGCTCAGGTTGGTGAACCGATCAGTTCACGTGGTGAATCGCTCGACTCATATGTCAATGAAATGATCGGCTCAATTGTTGAACCGGTCGATTCATGTGACCAACCGAGATCGTTTGGAAAGTCAGAAGACTATTTTGCAAAAACAATTTGTTTCACTTGTACAAATTCGATTTGGAAAAGGATTAATATTTGATTAATCAGAAACAAACATGAAATTCAATTCGAGTTGGACCAAGACCACAAACTGATTGGCTCAGGTGTCCCAACTGATCAGTTCAGGTGTGAACTGATCGGCTCAATTCCCCAACCGATCAGTTCATGCTTGAAACGATCAGTTCAGCTGACGCAGTTGGTTGTTTTGTGGAAAAACTCAAACCCTTCTACTCCTGCTTTAATCCCGCATTGCCCGGGGTAGAGAGCCCTATCCCATGAACCTCCTATATATAGGGGTATTGGGGGCTTCTCAAAGTACAACTCAGAACACCAGTTGCTCTGCAAAGTTGTTGTTCTCTCTGGTTGTGGTAATCGAGAGAGCCCGAGCAAGTGCTACTTGATAAGGGAGGCACAACGAGGGAAAGACAACTACAGAAAGGCAATTGGTTGTAGGAGAGTGTGTCGGTGACTAGTACACCAACAGGAGGGTGCAACTCCTTCTGATTCCTTATGGGACAAGGAGATCATAGTTCTAGGTGGTTGATGTGGACTACTGCAGAGGCGGGAGACTTTTGCTACTCAGAGGATAGTTGTCAATCCTGATAGTCTCGGTGAGACCATGAGCTACACAGACACCGTCAAAGACCGAAGGTGAAGACCGTGCGAGCCATGAGATAACATCGTTGAACAAGCCTCGGGACAAGGTACGCCTCTACAAACCATCCTTCCTATTGTATAGACGTTGATGTGATTCCTTTATTCTGGGTTTGGGAGAAGAATTTTTTTTGTTTCTGATGCCTTCTCTATCTCCCCTAAAACCCAACAGACTGTTGGGTTGAGAAGAATGGGAATCAAAATTAGAACTAGCATCTATCTCCAGCAGGTCCTCTGGAAGCTCTGTGTCTCGGAAATAGCACTTGTCTTTTATCAGCAATAGCATGTAGATGCTCCTTAGATGAAATAAATTTGTGTCTTGAAGTTGTCGTATCTGAAGATGTTTAGCAGCTCTATGGCGCGTAAGATGATGAAAGTGCTATTTTTGCTCCCCAAGTCTAGTTGAACCGGGAAGTCTTTGATCCCATAGAAGTTCCAGATGTCGTTGTGGCGTTGGATACCTTATTTGATGACCTGATGGAGACACAGAGGTAGGAGCCTGAGGTTGATGTCTTTAGGGTGGAGGAAGATCTGCTCCAGGTGTGGGACCTCTATGCTATAGCAACTCAGCAAGGTTACATCGTGATAGTAGAGGTTAGCCACACAGAGGAACCATTATCCCCTATGCATGTGGGGGGGCAGCACCAGGTCTGGGTTGTGCTCTTCTATATTCTTCAGCATGTCAACCACTGAACGTGTGTTATCTGCCCCTGCTAGTAGTTTCCTAGATAAGGCTAAGGTGGCATTGTAGACCGGCTACCGGCCTGTCATGAGCATGATATTCTCGATCATGGACTCTAAGTAGAACCTTCCCCATGATGGCTTCTGAGAAGAATATTCCTTTGAGTGCTCAATGTCATATAGAGAAGTACATATCGCTCCAAACAATAGCTTCTTCTTCCCCATGTGACCTCAAGACCATATTCAACAATTTTTGGTCCCAGATCATCAGGTAGCCGATGGTGTGCCAGTCAAAGTCGAACATCTCGAAGACTGGTATCTCAGATGGTGTAGAAAATGTGTCATCCACCGAAGTCTTCACTCTTGGGGGTTGCTCAGCAAGTGAGCAATACATGTCACCCCCTTCTCCCTCAGATGAATCCTCCACTAGGCCTTTAGACATTTCTTCTGTGGCATCGGTTGGCTCTAGCGGGTGAGGGGTGGCAGATACGTTGACACCAGGAGTACTCCCTTGTCTTTTGGGGGCCTTGTCAGTGGTTCTATTCATCATCTCCTCCTCAGGCATTGTTGAGGGCTCGCTAGCGTCGGATGAGGAAGATGAGCTGGTGGAAGAAGGAGATGATGATGATGCCCGAGAGGAGGGCGTCAGTGGTAAAGGTGATCTCTGGGAACACATTGATTGGTGATGGGCATCCCTCTCATAAAGCCTCTACTCGATGGTGTCTAGGCGTTGGAGCATTTCCTGCATTGTGTTGTTCATCGCCTCTAGTTGGCCGGGGTGACCAACAAGAGTTAGCAGCTAACGCTCCTACTCACCTAGCCTCTATTGGAAGACCTAAAACTTGCGGGTTAGGGAAGCAAAAGTAGCATTGTGGTTGCTTGTTACCTCCCGCAAGTTGTCGAATTCGAAGTTGAAGGCTTGTCCTAGCGAGGATGGGACTGCCACCGATCGGATTTGGCTTCAAGTAGCGCTCCTAGCATTGGCAGCGTAGCCCATTGAATATGCATCTGCTGTCGGGGCTGAATCCACTAGGATAGTACGCAAGGGCGTGGCCTCTGGGTTAGGCGTTGGCACCTTTGTGGTTGTCTCCGTCTCCTCGGTGTGGGGTCGTGGAGAAGGTGGTGGAGTGGGCGGATGTTGATCGACCATCTGGCTCTCAGCTTTTACCTCCATATCAACTATTGGTGTTGAGGGTGGCGGTGTCAGGGTCTGCTAGACAGACCTGAGCTCCACCTCCAAGAGCTCAATGAACACCTCCTCATTGTTGCGAGAGGCATCCGGCCACACCAAGGGCATAGTTGTGGCTTCTACCATTGTCGGCAGAGCTGAAGCTTAGGGCGTTGCGGCTTCTGTGGCAGCGGCTTCCAATTTGATGATTGTTGTGACGACCTCGGTGGTGTTGACGACCTCCATGATGGTTGGCACTTCTTCTGTAGCCGCGGCGGGTGTTGTTGTGGTTTCCACGGCTGATTCAGTGGCGGCAGTAGTGACCACCAGAGTAGCAGCTACTGGTTCAGAGGTTGTTGTGGTGGGCTCGACGGTGGTGGTGACTGGTGAGTCTTTAAGGATGGTTGTTGATGATTTGTCCCGTCGAGTGTTGAGGGGTACAAGCCTCCCTGTTGTGGCCATCCTTTCTTGGATGGTTGTTGTGGCAGTGTAAGTTGCTTCTATAGTCAGATCCTTGACCTCTGCCGTGGTGAAGACCAGCTTCTTTGTGTCGTAGTTGACGCAGCATGGGAGGGGCAGGAGGATATTGGTCCTCACGAACTTGTAGAAGAGGTGGTGGCCCTCCTTCTTGATTATGTTCACTCCAGTGAGGAACTTTATGTCAATCTTGTCATCACAGCTTGTTTGTGACCAACTAAGTGGCTCCCTCGGGTACCCAAGTCGTACTGCTATGAGGTTGATGATGCCTCTCATGTTGTATTCTTTAGTGGTGTTCTTTATAGGATGAAGACGATTTAGGAGGAAGTACCCCAGGTTGATCGGTTTGCCTTCCATATTGTACCAGATTAGGTGTAGCTCTTCAGTGTAGAGATTGCTCATCTCACATTTGCTGAAGAGTAGGCTCAACACGATCTTATGCACTATCATCGAGAAGCAGGAGTGGACCGTCGCCACCTTGCATCTTGGCTTGAAGGAGGACTCACCCGTCAGCTTCCTCCATAGGCTGATCGGGTCAAAGCCATCGTCGTCAGTGATTCGGGCACCATTGTTGAGAAATTCTCGCTCAGCCTCATTGGAGGAGACGATCTCATTGAGAATCCTCTCTGTTATGTCATGCTCGGTATTGTAGAGGCACCCCTACAGTCTATCCGCTCCGCCGAACCTTTTCCTCTCTTCTAGTGTGTTTGGAACTCAGCAGAGGGAGGAGATGAACTCCTTTGTGAGCTTTGTTTACGAGGTAGAAAAACTGAAGCAGATCTTCCAGAGTTTGGAAGCTTATAAGATGTTTTCTAGTCTGTCGAAGATGTCGATCTGCCGGGAAGATGCTTGGTGGCAGAACTGGGTTGGGAAGTAGACTTTTTCTACCAACTCAGTGTAGCACCTTTGGTGCTCTTCGTCTCTTAGCACGAACCGGTCTGGTGAGTGGGCCAGGACCTTTGGTTCTGTCATCATAGTCGGGGCTAGGGTTGCTTCTACTCTGGGTCACTTCTCAGCCTCAGAGGGCCCAACCGTCTCTGGGTTAGGGCATTTCTTCCTGGTGGTAGCTTCATTTGTGGCCTCGGGGTTGATCCTCCGGCCTTGTTCTTTGACCTGAATAATGATATGCTTGGTGCATGCCATTTTCTACAATGATTGGATAAGGAAATTAAATCAAAATGAGTTGTTGGACCAAAACTTTGTTTACCCAATACTGGGAGTTAGTAAAAGCAAGGGTGCCGCTCGATATGGGTTGGGAGATACATG
Source organism: Alisma plantago-aquatica (assembly GCA_963693085.1). Taxonomy (NCBI): domain Eukaryota; kingdom Viridiplantae; phylum Streptophyta; class Magnoliopsida; order Alismatales; family Alismataceae; genus Alisma; species Alisma plantago-aquatica. Next base: position 1,153,305,774 of record OY856411.1, read on the forward strand.
CAAGAACTGGTATCGTATCGGGCCTTTTAGAATCATGGTGCACGACACACAAGTTTTTGATACTGAGAAAACTGATACACTCTTTAAACGGTACTCAAAATAAACCGATATCGGGTATAGGAGAAAAATGATGCATGGTAAAGTCAGTATCGAAGAAGTGATAAGGTCTAAGAGATACGTGCATCGCTTGTGGAGTATCCGGTAACTCCGCTTGACTGATTCTGCATGATAAGGATGGTGCTAAAAAAAGTGTCGCGCAATATGCATGTCGTGCGGCTCGGGTGAAAGAACGATAACATCTCTAAGCGATAAGATAACTGACACACGATCAAAGTCTTTACCTGATAGAGATGGGTGATACTTTATGTCACGTGATACTTGTGTCGCGTGGCACATGTGGAAAGACTGATGCAAAACAAAATGATAGGAAAGTCGATACGCCTGGTGTGATACCTAGAAAACTCGATACACGATAAAGGTTTTGCCTGACATGGGCAAGAACACGATACAGTTGACGCACAATAAGGATGGTTGTTACGATCTTCGTGACACAAGGTTATGTGACATGTAGGGCATCACGGGTTTTTACCTTGTTGGGCAGGAAGATTGGGAACACGACACAAAGGTCAATAGGTTGGAAACCGGCATGGGAGCTTAAGAAAGCAAGAGGATGTGCGATACGGGAGCAAAATTTGTAGTAACTTTGGAAACCCGACACGATAATCTCAAGATGCTATATATAGCTAGCTGTGAGCGGGGTAAAGAGGGTAAAAATAAGGACATGTGTCGTGCATGCACGCGAATCGTCTTCCAAAGCAAGGTAAAATATGTCTAATCACATCGCGTCGCCAAGTTTTTGAGAAGGCAGTGTGTTGTGCGGTAGATGTGTTGGGCGGTAAGAGTGTGTTGCCCGATATGCATTGTCTGGCACACTCCTTACATGACATGGGTGTACACGGTACATGCCAACATGGTTTGGGTGACACATTATCAAAGAACCCCAGCATGCTGAGCAAAATAAAGGTAAGATATTGTGCATGCCCAACATGTTATCAAAGAATTTAAAGAAAACTTGACAAGGATGAAAAAAACAAAAATTAAAAGGCACTCGGTATGTAAAACATCACTGGCTAATGTGTGAACATCGGCCTCATCTAGTGTTACACACGAGGGTGGTAAAACTAAGTCGGTGGCCCATAAAATGAGAGAGTTTGCACACACGGCGTGGGTACAGACTCAGGCCTTATTACAATGAGACTTCTCATAATGTTCTTTGCAGGAAAAGGAAATAACATCCTATTCTAGGAAAGTAAAAACTTGGGTTGCCTCCTGAGGAATGCTATGGTTTCTGTCATTAGCTCGACATCTTCAAATATTGCTATGCTTCTTCGGTAGGTGCAGCTTCAGCTTCGTCCAGGGGCAACTCAGATCTCCTTACAAAAGCTTCATCTTTGTAGAACCTCTTTACTCAGTGTCTGTTGACTGTGAAGACCTTCTATGGATCATCTTTGTCATATATCTCCATCATTCCTGACGGGTATATCTTTGCTACTAGGAATGGTCCGGACCACCTAGTCTGCAGTTTCCCTAGAAAAAGTCAAATAGAAGATTTAAACAACAAAACTTTGTCACCTTCCTTGACGTCTTTCTTCCGCAGCTGGGAATCATGCCAGACTTTTGTCCTCAGCTTGTAGATTCCTGCATTCTCGTAGGCGTGAAGCCTAAGTTCTTCAAGTTCTTGGAGCTAGAGGAACCTCTTATTTTTGTCTAAAGACGGATCCATTTTGAGACATTTAATGGCCTAGAATGCCTTGTGCTCCAAATCAAAAGGTACATGATATGCTTTCCCATATATCAGACGATAAGTTCTAGTACTGAGAAGCGTCTTGTATGCTATTCGGTATGCCTAGAGAGCATCATCTAACTTGGCTGACCAGTCTTTCTGTGACTTCCCGACTATTTTCTCTGGATCGGCTTGATTTGTCGGTTAGAAAATTCAACTTGACCAGACGTTTGTGGATGGTATGGTGTGGAAACTTTGTGTTGAATGTCATATCTATGTAGAAGTGACTCAAATTGCCTCTCAGCAAAGTGAGATCCACCTTCACTGATAACTATTCTTAGAACTCCAAACCTCAGGAAGATGATCTTAGTAAAGAGCTTTATCACTGACTTAGCATCGCAAGTGACGTGGGTATGGCTTCTACCCACTTGGAGACATAATCCACCACAACAAGAATGTACTTGAAATCGTACGATGAAGGAAAAGGTCCCATTTAGTCTATCCCACATAAGTCAAAGATTTCCACTTCAATCCATTCCGACATAGGCATCTCATTCCTACGGGAGATATTCCCAGTTCTTTAACACTCGTTGCAGGCTTTGACAAAGGCATGAGCATCTCTAAAAAGAGTGGGCCAATAAAAGATGGACTGGAGAACCTTGGTCGCGGTCCTTTCAGCACCCAAGTGCCCTCCATAGGGGGAGGAATGACACTCAAACAAGATCTTTGGGGTTTCGTCTTTGGGTATACACCTCCTGTATAGGCCATCGACGCAATGCCTGAACAACAGAGGGTCATCCCAGTAAAAGTTCTTTAGATCAGAGAAAAACTTCTTCTTCTAATTGTAAGACATTTCTGGGGGTAGTTGTTTGCAGGACAGATAGTTATAGAAATCGGCATTCCATGGCCCTTCAGGATTGGCCATCTGGGTAACATATATTGCCTCATCTACATAACTTTCATTTATCGAGATCAGGTGATCATCCTCCACCCTGATCCTTAAAAGGTGGTCAGCGACCACATTCTCAAAACATTTTTTTGTCTATTATCTCATGATCAAACTCTTGTAGCAGCAATGCCCAGTGTAATAACCTAGGCTTAGCATCTTTCTTTTCCATCAAATACTTGATAGGCCCATGGTTGGTATGTACAACCACCTTGGAACCCACAATGTAAGATCGGAACTTAACAAATGCATAGACAATTGCCAGCATTTATTTCTCAGTGGTGGTGTAATTCATCTGTGCTTCATCTTGCATCTTACTGGCATAGAAGATCACATTATGCTTCTTATCTTTCTTTTTCCCTAGGACAACGCCTATGGAAAAATCACTAGCATCACACATAAGCTCGAAGGGAAGATTCCAGTCATAGGACTAGAGAATGGGTGCGGAGACCAAAGCATCCTTCAAAGTGGAGAATGCTATCAGGAACTCATCTGTGGAATCAAATTTCATGCCCTTCATCAGCATATTTGACAAGGGCTTCACAATCTTTGAGAAATCCTTGATAAACCTTTGATAGTAACCGGCATGTCCCAAGAAACTTCTGACTCCCGTAACATATGTGGATGGAGAAAGCTTGGCTATCGCCTCCAACTTAGATTGGTCAACTTCGATGCCTTTACTAGACTCCTTATGTCCCAGAACTATCCCTTCATGTATAATAAAATGGCACTTTTCCCAATTAAGGGTGAGACTTTGTTCTTCACATCTACTCATTACCAAAGAAAGATAATTTAAGCAATCATCAAAAAAGTTGCCATAAACATTGAAATCATCCATGAAGACTTCCATCTTATCTTCTAGGAAATCTGTGAATATGGCATTCATGCACTGTTGAAAGGTTGTGGGTGCATTGCAGAGCCCAAAGGGCATTCTTCTAAACGCAAATGTTCCATATATGCATGTGAAGGTAGTCTTCTCCTGGTCGTCTGGATGAATGGGGATCTGATAGAACCCCGAATAACCATCCAACCAGCAAAAGCAAGAGTGGTCAACCAGGCGCTCAAGAATCTGGTCGATAAATGGGAGAGGGAAATGGTCTTTGTGAGTGGCAGCATTCTGCTTTCTATAATCTATACACATCTTCCAGTCGGTAATGGTCATAGTGGCAACCTCGATTCCATTATCTCCCTTGATCAACGTTATGCCTCCCTTCTTTAGAACTACCTGAATGGGACTCACCCACGTACTGTCGCTAATGGCATAAATGATTACAACATCTCAGAGCGTCACGACCTCTTTGTTGACCACCTCTCTCAGCTTCTCCTTCAACTTCCGTTGCGGCTGGGCATAAGGCTTGGAATTTTCTTCCAAGTGGATCTTGTGCATACACACAGAAGGGTTGATCCCTCTTAGGTCTCCAATCGAGTATCCCAGGGCTTTTCTATGTAGCTTCAGTTCCTCAAGTAGGTGTTCTTTCTGACTGTCAGTTAGCTCTAAGTTGATGATGACTGGATTCGTCTTTTCTTTGTCTAGAAAATGGTACTCCAAACCTCTCAGAAGAACCATCAACTCGGGTGGGGTCTTCGCTTCTTATTCTTCGGCAGGATCAATTCGTAGGGAAACATACATCACTATCTTCACTGGGTCTTCTGCTTCAGACATATCTTCAGCTTCCAGAAATGCCAGTAGTTCCTTCACTTTCGGGTCTTCGACCACTTGTGCTTCGCCAGCTAAGGCGTGCATCAGTGGGTCTATCATAGCTTTTTCTTCCCTTACCTCATTGCAGAGATATTGATAGTTTTTGACGAAATAAGATGAATCAAAGAATGAGGGGTATTTCATACAATCATAGATGTTGAAGTCGATGTGCTTTCTTCCAACCCTGATTGTTATCATACCTGCCTCCACATCAATGAGTGCTCTGCCCGTTGCAAGGAAGGGTCACTCGAAGATAATGGGGCAACTAGGATCTTCCATGGTGTCTACCAAAATGATATCACAGGGTATAAAGAACCACCCAACTCTAATGGGAACGTCTTCGACCACTCCAACTAGTCTAGTGAAGGTGAGATCTACAAGTTGAATTATCATATTGGTGCTCACCATATCGGCGAGTCCCAACCCCTTTGCAAAAGACAAGGGCATTAAGTTGATATTTGCTCCTAGGTCCGCCAGACTTTTGCGGGTTATGTTATCCCCAACTTGAAAGGGGATGACAAAGGCCCCAAAATCTTTCTTCTTAGAAGGCATATTTGCCTTGACAGAAGAACTGGACATTTGAGATGGTTTCACAGTTTCAACATCTTTGCTTCTTTTCTTTCTCAAGATCATGTCCTTTAGGAACTTTTCGTATGTGGGCATCTCCTCAATAGCATCCAAGAACGGGACTTTGAGATGCAACTTCTTTACTGCCTTCATGAACTTCTCATACCTCTTCTTCAACTGTTCCTTTACCAACTTGTGCGAGAAAGGTATGCGAGGTGCATATTTGTCCGGACGCTCCTTGAAAGGGACGTTGTCGACTCTTTCTTTCGTCACTTTCTTTTACCTTGTCGGTATTGCTTCCTCTTCCTTGAGGTTAACATCCTCAGTTGGGGATGTCACCACTATTGCTCTCTTCCCAATAGTTGTTTTTACCACTGTTCCTGACCTTAAGATGGCCATCTTTGTGGTTTTGTTCCCACATGGATTTGCCTCGGTATTAGAGGGGAAACGCCCTACTAGGTGATTGATACTCTGGTCTAGGTTGGCCATCTGCTGGTCAATCTGCTTGTTGTGCTACTGGAGCTCTCCTTTCTGAGCAGAAAACCCTCCCATCTGTTGTTGCAACAACTTGAGCAAGGTCGTGTTGTCCACGGAGCTTCTATGCAGCTTTTCATTCGGATCGTTCTGCTTCTTAGAAAAAGACATCAACTTTTTCATCATCGACAGTCGTTGTGTATGGTTCTGCTGAAAGCTTCTTTACTATGGGAACCCTAATTGGCATTGTTGATTCGGCGGTCCCCTAAGGAAGTCCCGCCTACCAATTGATGAGAATTTTTGGCCGCACTGGTGTTCCCATATGAAAAATCAGGGTGATCGGGGTGCCAATACTAGATGTAGCTTACATTCTCTGTACTATCTTCATCAGGTTTTCTTTGGGCGGTTGTGTGTGGATAGAAGTCAGACAGATGATTTGGACGTCGGTTACTATCTTGTCCAACTTAGCCGCTAGTGCTTCCATCACCTTTAATTCCCCAGGAGTGGTGTGGTTCATTGACTCCCTGTCGTACTCACTGTCTTGCTGGTTCATGGCCATATTGTGTATAATCTCTCTGGCCCTTTGAGCACTTAGTCCCAGGAAATCACTATCAGCTGTAGCATTCAGGGATTTCCTTTCTCCAACGCACAGCCCATTATAGAAAGTAGTGATCAGCTTAGGCTCAAAAAAACCATGGTGGGGGCACTCCCTCTAATAGCCTTGGAGCCTTTTCCAGGTCTCATGTAGATTCTCTGAGACTTTCTGTGAGTACCTTGTTATCTTGTTTAGGCACTTGATCGTTCTTTCTATAGGAAAGAACTTGGCGATAAACGTGTTGGCTAGATGTTCCCAATCGAGGAGGCTTCCATCCTATAGACTTGTATACCACTCCAAAGCTTTGTCTCTTAGGGAAAAGGGAAAGCACTGGGTGTAGATGTGGGATATTGGGACTTTGTTGATCTTAAAAGTCTTATAAGTCCTCTTGAATGTTGTAAGGTGGTTGTACGGGTTCTCTTCAATGATGTTCCCTCCAAATCGATTGTTTTGTAGCAACTGGAGGAAAGCGGGCTTCAACTCAAAGTTGGCAACATTCAGTGGTTTCTCCACTACCAGATTCCTTTCTTTATTTTCCCTGACTTGGATAAAAGAATGCAGGGATCAAGCCTTGGGAGCCTGCTCAGTCATGGCTTGTCAGATACAAGGATGGCTTGAGAAGGTGAAGAAGTACCAGGAAAGAAGAAGTGTGAAAGTCTGAGTGTGTTGTATAAACTATGTGTAGTAAATATTTGCAATATTATATGCATATGTACAAGGTTTTTGGCAAAGTGCAAGTAAAGCTCAAGTTTGTAGAACAATATTCATTTCTGAATCCCCAACAACGGTGCTAAAAAGTTGACAAGCCTTAAACATGGGTCCAAAAAGAGAGACATGTCTAGGTCATCGGACTTTTAGAAATTTATAGTGCCTGAATGTTTAAGACTCCTACAACTAGCACAAGGTTGAAGTAGTTTGGGGTCGAACACAGGGATTGGAAGAATAGCGCTTCGAAACTCAAGTTTTACCTGTCCAAGTACATCGAAAAGTCGAAGGATAAGATTTTGATGCAATGAGAAAGAATCATAAAGAATCAAACTAAAAACTTATCTCCAAGGGGAGTTACCAGAAGGATTAAGATTTGGGGGTTTAGCAATTTTTATGGAAGTTTTTAAAATAGAGGAAAGATGAGGAGATAAAACTGTTCTTGGCGTACAACACGAAGGAAGAAAACTTAATCATAACAAGAAGCAGTGGCGTACATCCTGCACCCTCTTTTCTCAAAGAAGATGCCACTAGCCATCCACTAAATTCCCTCTCTCAAGGGTACCAGGCATAGACTGGAGCAGAAAGATAGGCTGGAGCAGCCCTAGTTTTGGGTACTCTCGTACACCTGAATCAGACCAAGCTCTAGAGTTTACGACATCCCTCTCTCAAAGGAGTCAAAATGAGAAACACAATTCGATAGCTAGTCAAAAGCGTGATCCAGATAGAAGAGACTAGATATCAGATGCAAAAAAGAAATCATCCAACAAAAAGGAGCCATACACAGAACAACATGAGATAAACTCCAAAGATTCCAATAATCATAAAGTGATAAAAGGGTTTAGTTACATTGCAGTAGTAAAATGAAAGTAAAGTACTGTAAAAGGGAAGATAGGTATCGGTCTCCTTGATTTCGGAGATCGATATACACAGCAGCAGACACCTAAGATAATGTTAACCCGATATCGGGTAGGATCCCTATTAGGATACAACCGTGCTAGGTTCTTGACCGTGTTGGGTCGTGAACCGTGATGGGTAAGGGGTGTATCAAGAAAGGACTTCCTACTCGATATGGTCATGTCGGGCTGTAGTCGTGATGGGTATAGACCATATTGGGTTGGGTATCGTGTCAAGTTAAGACACATATCGGGTTTGCATTATCTTAGGGTTCTCGGGTTCCTCGTATCGGGTATAGATGGGTGATCTGTCTTGGGTTGAAGCCCAGGTAGGGAACCGACATGTTGAAGTAGCCTTGAGGGTCATGTCACACTGCTTGCTTCTACCGGGTTGGGTTCTTAGTGAACTCCTCCCATCCCTCTCGGGTTGGGGGTGTGCTCACCTAGTATCACATGACAGACTTTGGAACTCGACACACTAGCTCTTGTGCTCTAAGAGTTATCTCTCATAGGGTTCGGCCAGTCCCATCATAGGCTTGTCATTGCTATTTATAGGTAGAGGTATGGTGGGAGTTGCGGCTCTTGTTGGGCCAGGTGTCCTTCGTCTGGCACCATTCATGTTGCTTCAAGAGGGGTGATACATCTGTCGCCCGACATGCATGTCGAGCCATCAGTCATGAGGGGGGGGGGCTTAGGGATCTTGGTGGGTTGTTGCATCGAGGGGTAGCTGTCTCATGTAATCGTCGTCGGCTGGGAAAACTGTGACAAGCAAGGCACTCTATCGGGTAAAGAGTTGCAACGGTCAAGGCTCTCGTACGGCACACCCATGTTGGGTTGTTGTCATATCGGGCAGTGACCGTGATGGGTAAAGGGGTGTGTCACCTCGCGCACTACCGGGTCGGGATGGGTGCTTCATTGTTGATGGGCTTGCAGGGTCCATTAACACTCTTTTAGTGGAAAAATGAGAGAAATCCTGCAAAAGATAGGAAATGTTATCAGGGGCATAGTGGGCATTGTTTTTTTTCAACAAAATAAGATAAAACAGAGAGGAATTTAGGTTTGGAGGTTGTTTTGAAAGTAAAATATAAGCTCTAGCAACCATAAAATGGGTGTTATCAGGCATTCTTCGAGCTACCAGGTCCCCCTAGTTATCCTCACTCTTCTTTTCCCTCTGTCCTAGATTTAAGATTCGCTTGGGATGATCAAAATTTTAAATTTTGGGTGGAGATGGGTGATACTTACTCCTCCCACCCACTCTATCTTACACATTTTACAATTTTTATAATGTTATATACCTCAGTTCTAAAAAAATTCAAATAATTTTAAAAAAAATGTTTGACCTTTATCCAGTTGCCCAAATGAATAAAATGTTTTGTATCAATATACCCTTCCCTTGGAATATACTAAATCTTTTTGCAATTTTTTTTATAAATTTCCATGATAGAACTCACCATGTCACCTATGATCTCAACTTAGTATCACTCCTTGGAAATGTTGGCAAGTTGTATGGAATCGGTAACAACCAAACATAAATTTTCTCTATTTTTTAATTGTGGATTAACTTGTCATAAATTTTAAATAATGTGATTGATAGAAAAATTCTATCTAATGCAATGACACTCCACAAAAAAGGTGAAGTTTATAAGTAGAGGAACAATTCCCCCTCCTTCTCTCTCAAAGAAAAAGCAAAGAATCACCTCCAGACAAAAATCTAATTCCATGATGGTACGCTCCCACCTCAATTTCCATACCCCTCAAAAGGGGGGTACCATCAAAAGATGCCAAAGAGCACACAAAAAATTATGTTCAATTAACCAAAAGTCCAAGAATAAATATATCCCAAGTCGAATAGAGGAGGCATCATCTTTCTCCGCACCTTCTTCTTCCTATTCTTATGCAAAAAAATAACAAAAAAGAAGAAAAAAAGGGAGTGTCAAAGAAAAAGCAAGAAGAAGCTTGTTTTCTACAAAATCTTGATTTAGTAACAAGATATGAAATTTGTTTTGATTGGGAATATAAAATTTTGTGTTATGTGGTTCTAGGAGATTGGGTTGCTTGGCCAAATTTGGAGGTAAGGAACAAAGTGATGCTATGAGGATGAGGATAGACATGTTTCTAGCATAAATTACAGTTATTTGTGATTTTATTCACTTGAGGACAAACAAAGATTCAAGTCTAGGATATTTTGATAAATGTGTATCTTCTTTTTATTTACATCTTTTAGATATCTATTTAGGATTGTTTTATTGTTGTTCAGGTTTTTTCTCTAAATTTTGGAGTTTTAATTATATTTGGTTGTTTTTTGTAGAAAAATGACATAACATCTCCAATAATTAATTTTTCTTGGAAGATATTTTGTACTATTCCCGCAGTGCATGAAATTAATGTATACCTAACACCAAAAGTGTCATAACTTCTTCATGCAAACTCTAAATTGAGTGTACACATATTCTTTAGAAAGGAAATTTAATTTTCTAAAATAGAATCCTATTATTTGGACTGATTTTAAGCCTTTGATGGGAGTAAAATCTGATCAAAATTTTTGTTACGCGAATGTACAACAAAAAGAATATGAACGGTCAACATAATTAAAGACAATTAACCATTTTCTCTATTGACTTGATCCAAAAAGTTTTCAACCATCGTCTAGGGAGTATTATAGATAGTATTGTATCTAGGGTTTTCATCCCCCCTTCCCCTATAAAAGGAGAGGGGAATCCACAAGAAAACGCATTCGGTCTTAGTTGTAAATCGAGTCTTAGTTTGTAAATCCAGTTTTAGTTTGTAGTTCACATCTTGTATCATTACAGATCTCATTTTGGTTTGCATTTCTTCTTATTTCATCATGTCCGATTAAATTATTCGGGGGCATGGGGAGTGGTCTCTTAGCTGGTTCTATTCAATATAATCGATTCTTTTGCTCCATCAAAAGGATGTTTTCTCTCTATTTATACTTGGTTATTAGGATGATCTGATATAAACCTATAGAGTGATATGACCTTCCTTTAATTGTGATTATCATCCTTTTGTCATTTTAATCTTATTTCTATTATAATCCTTGGTGAAGTGACCACTTGAGATTTGGGTTCGAATGCTAGTTTGAATTCACATGTTTCTTGATATGACCATAGATAGTAGCATGTTTGACGGTTGGACAATTATCCATATACGTCGGGACCAATGGGTGTACCGGAAGTCCGACCCTTGTGGGTTTTTTCGTAAGGACATGTAAGCATAAGGTCCTTATTTGGGCTTAGTAGTTGATTAGTTGAATAGAAATGTGGTTTTGGTGGTGATCTTTTGGACCCCAAGATCTTTATTTCTTGATTAGATAATCTTTATTTCTGCACTTTATTTTTTGTCTTAGTTCTTAATCAAATATCTCAAATTAGAATTTTATTTTCTCATTTTGCATTCAAACTTGGATTTCAAACTTTTCTTACTGATGTCCTTGGATCGATACGTATCTATACTTAGTTGATTTGTTATTCGCGACAAGCTAACAACCTGGTTAGATGGTTAAACTCTAAGACTTGTCCTAGTGATTGTTGCATGTACAACGACGCACATCATAGGATGAAAAAAGAAATAAGGATAGTATTAAGACTCACTTTCACTCAACCACCACCACGAATAAACATGCTTGTCCATTTTTTACTTGCCCAGCTAACCGTAGATCATTGTCCTCTTGATTATGGAAGTGACTCCTATAGCTTCCACCACAACTCATTGGGGTGAAGCAATGAAGGGATGGGGTGGAGAAGGCACTTCAGGATCAATGAGGTTGGGTACGACGAGGAGGTACAAGAATAGGGTGATGGGAGCGAAGAGAATGATGATGTTGATGTTTTCTATGGGTAGTGGATGGTGACATGCTTATTTTCTAAGTGCAAAACTTGTGGTTGAGGAGAAGGGAGGAGGAGATAGGAAGTGGTTCTAATGAAAATCTAAGTGTGATCGGGTGTGTGCTATGTGCCTTCATGATATGGTAAAATTTTGGATGGAAACCCAAACCATTGCTATGTTGTTTCTAGATACACTTCATACAAGTTGTAAAGAAATGTCATTTATAACTATATATATGAAAAATGTAACTAAATTATGTGTAGTTAGTTCATGCCTTTTTTACAGTGACATTGCATGTGTGCTTGGGGTTTCCTATTTATGTTTTCATTCCCTTATCTTTCTATCATGGGATTGCAACTGAAAGCATAAAAGTTTGCACTTGCACTTTACTCACCTACAAACGCATGCATCTAGAGAGTTGGGGACAATATTCATGTTGGATCTTGGGATAAGGCATGACGGTGTTAGTAAAAGTATTGACACAACACAATACTAGATGTCCAAATACCTTGGGGACACCCCCTCTCCTAGCACTCATGACTGGTTATGGTTGTTGTAGTCAAAGCAGTTCATTTGGAGTGATACCCAAATCGAAACAAATTGGATTACACATATGATGAGAACCATCAGACCACAGAAAAGTTAAGGACCAAACTCTTCTATACAAGTCATCCTTGAGTGAGGACACCAAAGTCATCTAAACTCATGGACTCATAGGGGGAAGATTTATTTTCTACACATGCATCATAAGATTGTCGCTTGCTTTTCAATTCTAAGATTGTTACTCACTTTTTTTGAGGTCTAACTTGTCTGTCTTCTATTATTCATTCAAATCCTTTACAGCATGACTGATTACAGAAGATGGAAAAGAAGAGATGGTATGAAACATAGAGCTACTCGAGACAGCCCTCTGGGCCAGCATATGCGCTAAACCATTAGCCTATCTCTTATAGAAACTAAACGTTACACTAGAAAAAGAAGAGCATAAGAGAGAAATATTATCTAGATATGTCCCTAGTAGATTCTTGCGCCTGGATGCTATTTTGAGAAGGTTAACCACTGCCTCCGAATCTGATTCCACCATGAGTCTGTTGATGCCCATTTCTTTTGATCATCGTATTCCCTCATAGATGACCCAAGCTTCCGCACAGTGCGCGTCTAGCAGAGAAGGTTTCCTCAGACAAGCGATCCTCTGTACCTGACCATTATTATTCCTCCATATCATGCCTACCCCATCGAAGTTCTGTATGCCCACCACCACATCACAGTTAAGTTTTGTGGCTTCAGGTGGCGGGGGTATCCATCTGCCCAGAGGTGCTGCCGTTGGTATCTATCGTTTGGTTTCAGCTCTGACTTCTCGATGAGATTTGATCAGCTGCAATAGAGTTCACTGGATTATATGGGGCGGTTGAGTCTTGTTGTCAAAGATGATCTCATTCCTCCTTGTCCAGATAGTCCACAGAGCTTCTATCATTTCCTCGTCTTTCTCTTCTTCTCATGTCCATGTCAGTGCTAGAATTGCGTCGGCTGGTCTTGCCCCTCGTACCTCCATTACCTTGGCTTGTTGTTCCAAAGAACATTCTCCCCAAACCTCCCAAGCGTTCGGGCATCTAAGAAGAAGGTGAATCGTGTCTTCCTTTTCCAGATGACAGAGGTTGCAAATACCTATCTCGTGGTAGCGTCGATCAAAGAGAAGTCCAAGTGTGGCCAGTGCCCCTGTCGAGCAGTGCCACAGGAAGTGGTCTACCTTCGGGATGAGGCCCCTTTTCCATATAACTCTCCATATGGTGTCGCCTCCTCCATTGAGTCCCTCATTTGTTTCCGTCACTGGCCTGTATGCTAGCCAGTAGGCAGACTGGATAGAGTATTCCCCATTTTTGCTCGGCTTCCCGAATATAACATCTTCTCCTCTTGACTCACCTAATGGCACGGCCAACACTCTGTTGGAAATCTCCAGTGTGAAAACCTCCTCTACTCGGTCGTTGTCCCATGACATGGTGGCTAAATCGATGAGTTGATGCACCCATTGGACGAACGGGCTAGAGACACCATAGATGGCCTCCAGGCTTCCGTTGATATTTGGTATCCAGTGATCTGTCCAAATATTGATATTTGACCTGTCTCCTATTCTCCATTGCAAGCCTTCCAAGATTAGACTCTTTGAGTTCCAGATGCTACGCCATGTGCAGCTTGGGTTATAACCCCTCCTCGCCCTTAGCACGGTCTCAAATGGAAAGTATATGGCCTTGAGAACCTTGTAAACCAGCGTGTCTTGTCTATGAAATAGTCTCCTCACTTTTTTGGACAGCAGCGCCTGGTTGAAGCTATGTAAGTTCCTGAACCCCATCCCTCCTTGACTTTTTGTCTTGCATAGGTTTTCCCAGCTGACCCATGCAATTTTTCTTTCAGTTCCTTTAGCTCCCCACCAAAATCTAGATATGGTGCTATTGATGGTATCTAGTAGATATGATGGAAGTTGAAATATACTCATAATGTAAGATGGGATAGCTTGTGCCACTGCTTTGATAAGGACTTCCTTCCCTGCCTTGGACAATAGCTTCTCTTTCCAACTTTGTGAATTCCTCCAAACTCTTTCCTAGATGTACGTGAACACTTGTTTTTTTGACCTCCCCGTCGCCGTTGGTAGCCCCAGATACTTCATGTGTCTGTCCACCTCCTTCATATAGAGTAGTCTGACGAGTTCCTCCCTCTTCTCTCTATGAACTCCTTTGCTAAACGCCACTTCAGTCTTGGATAAATTGATTTTCTGTCCGGATGCCCGATCATATTTGCTGATGATGTCAGCTATTTTCAGGCATTCATCTTTAGTGGCCCTAGAGGATGGAATCATCTGCAAAGAAAAGGTGGGATATACTTAGACCGTTCATCCTAGCTCTAATACCATGGATCATATTTTGTTGTGAGGCTAAAAGAAGAGAAGTAGAAAAAGCTTCAGCGCATAAAATAAAGAGGTAAGGGGAAAGAGGATCTCCCTGACGCAGCCTTCTGGACGGTTGAGTCTTCCTGGTACGCTCTCCATTTATAACAAAAGAGTGAGATACCATAGACATACAATCCAAGATCTTTTTCCTCCACCTTTCACCAAAGCCCATTTTTTCTTGAATGTGATCCACAAAACTCCATTTGACCCTATCATATGTTTTTGACATGTTCAGCTTCAAGGCGATCTGTCCCTTTTTGTTTCCTTTGCTCCCTTTCATAGTATGAAAAAATTCGTAGGCGATGAGAGAATTATCAATGACGAGTCTACCAGGAATGAAGGCACTTTGCTGTTCAGTGACGATTTTATCCATCAGAGGTTTCAGTCTATTGGCAACAACTTTAGAAGTGATTTTATAGATGACATTGCATAAGCTTATAGGCCTGTATTCTCCAATCTCAGTAGGTTTATGCACCTTGGGGATCATCACCAACAGTGTGGAGATAATATCAGAAATTCTTTTATTAGATTTCCACCATCCCTTAATATGGTTTGCAACATCCTCCCCAACAATGTGCCAGGACTTCTAGAAAAACATTACTTTCATCCCATCCAGCCCCGGAGCTTTGTTTGGGTGCATGCTTTCGATGGCTGCTAGGATTTCAGAAGTATCAAACTCCCTCTCTAGCGCTTCCTTTTCCACCTCATCAATTTTTCCCATAATTCCTTGCGTTGCTTCTTGCCACCCCGATGGGTTACAGGTCTAAAAAAGTTCTTGGAAGAAACCTGTGATGATCTTCTCAATATCTTCCAGGTTGGTCATCCACTGCCCCTCTGCATTTTTGAGAACTTCAATATTGTTTCTTTTCCTCCTTTGGGACGCTTTGTGGTGGAAATAAGTTTTATTTTTATCCCCATATTTCATCTCATTTACACGGGCTCTAGCGTTCCAGAAAGCTTCATCTCATCTATGCCACTTCTGTAATTCACCTGCCAGAAAAGTGCATATGTCGAGGATTTCCCTATCTGGTGGTAGTAGTTGCGCCTCCCCCAACTGTGCTTACACCTCTCTAATCCTTCTTTTCATTTCCCCGAACTTGTCAGAAGCCCAAGCCTTTAGTTTGTTGCCACAAAAGTCCACCTTTTCCTCCAACTTCGAAGCATGTCTATCTTCCCAAACATGTTTAACAATTTGCTCACATCTCTCGTCTTCTACCCATATGGGTTCAAAAAATAAATATTGATGCCTTCTCCTTCTGTGGTTCCCTCGCTTCTCAGAATTGATGATTATAGGGACATGGTCAGATTTGACTTTTGTAAGGTGAATCACTCTTGCTTGTTGAAATTTAGCCATCCAGGCTGGGCATGCTAAACCTCTGTCTAATCTTTCACGGATGAGAGTATCTGGCGATAATCCCCTCTTCCAAGTGAACATGTTGTCGTTGTACCCCATATCCATGAGATCACAGTCGTCAATCACATATCGAAAGTCCTGAATAAACCTCATCAGTTTTGGAGGGCCCCCCTGCTTCTCTGAATTTGATGTAATCTCATTGAAATCACCAAAAAACATTATAGGAAGAGATGAAACAAATTTTAGCTCCCTCATTAAGTCCCAAGTTTTGTACTTCTGTTTCTAGTCAGCCCAGCCATAAATCCTAACTGCTCTCCAAGCATCACCTGATTCTATACCCACCACTTCACAGTTGTAGCGGTGTTGTGAGTAGGAAACTATACTTAAGTCCACATCTTTCCACCATAACCCTAAACCGCTCGCTCTCCCCATGCTGGCTGTTACTCACTTTATTTCTTAAAATTATTGATTGTTATTCACCTTGCATAGACCAAATATTGTTGCTAACATTTTTCATGTTTAAATAATGTCATAAAAAATCTCTTCATGCCTATAGTCTCTTTGCATCAATAGTCTTCCACAAAATTCAACGATCTTACCAAACTATCTCCTACCATATCTTAGTAGAATGCCAAGTTTCCATCATATCAGCTTACCAAAATTTCACAACCCACACTCCACTATTAGACTGCCAAAATTTACCCTTGAACATCAAGTCTCCTTTAGTTGCTAATTTCCATATTTTTAGTGGCATACTTTGCACTGTAAGGTTTCCAAAATTAATAGTCAAGATATCTCACACTTTGGTAACTTTTCCAAGGTCTATAAATTTGATCCACACTAAAAGGGTTCCTAATTATGTCTCATAATCTAAACCCACCATTCATGCATAAACATCAGGTAGCCTACCTAGTGTCTACCCATTTCAAGAAAACCTCTTCAAAAACCTTGATCTTCTTAAACAAATTTTCAAACTGACAACATCTCGTTGAAAGTATGTTCACTTTACCCACAAGTTATATGCTTTCATAAATTAACCATGTTCATCTTCTATCATACAACAACATGCTTTAGCCTTGATATACACATACCTCATAATTTGACCAAAAACACCTACTTGAAGGGTTTCTCACTCAACTTTATCATTTCAAAACAAAGCTTTACAATTACATTGTAAGTATACCCAATCATCAAATTTGGACATAATTTCCAAATCACAATTGACTATCAACTCTTGATCTATTCATATCAAACTATTTTATCCTAAGGATCTTCCACCTAGATTAAAATGTCACCTAGTAGCATGATGGTCCATCTTTTCCTACTCTACAACAGTCATAGACCATTACCTAAAACTAACCCACTACCTTACTTTCACTTGTATAACTAGTGGCCCAGACCATGACCTAAAACTAGACCACAACCCCTTTCATTTCAATATATGTATGTTCCTAGACTATGACCTTAAAATTGATCCATTGTATATGTCTTAAGGCCCTATAGAGACCACACTCTATTAAATCTCTTATTTTTTCCACCTTTTCCTAATGGGGCTAAGGTTTAAAAAGCTAATCAATTTGAGAAACAATTAGGGTGACATATAGATGCTATGAAACTAGGAAATTTTAAAACTCCTTTGACACCACCATGTCACTCTAGGGGGGAAATCTAGCCTTTCCCCTATGGGGATGTGGTTCATAGAGAGCTAATAAAATTAAGGACCGGAGCGTCATATGGGAATTTCAAAGCAGAAAAAAATCAAGAAATCCTCCATTGGCTTGATGACACTCTATAAGCAGATGATTAATCAACTATAATAATGCCCTAGAGTAGGATACCTTAATCCTGGATAATCATCTAGTTCCTAATATTTGCCTTTTTTTTAGTAATTCTCTCATGCACTCTCTCTTGAGAAGAGACAAATCTCATACATTGTGAAGAGTACATATATACCCAACGACAATCACTGGTCCTAGGCATATCAGCTTGTCCCTAGATACCATCTTAACTTCAACCCTTTACCACAAACACAACACACTCCATCATGGTGAAACTAGGTACACCTCATGTCAAGTTTTAAAAAGTCTTCTATCCCACTCGAGCTCGGGGCATGCACTATTTATCCATCATATATCCCATAAACTCATTTGGACTCATCCATTTAAAGGACTATAAAAGACAAAGGAGTATATTTTTAAACTCTCCTAGATGATGGGGAACTCATCTTACTATTTGCAAATTATGTCTGTGAAGAAGTATTCACAGTTTTGCACAATATATTTTCACATTTTAAACTAAACCATGTGTTTGAACCATGGTATTCTAAATTTCAAGTCATAATGAGAGCTAATAAGAGTCCATACTATACGTGGCTATATAAGGTGTTCCATTGAGATGACCTAATCTATTGTTGTGAATAAGCATTTTAAACGTGGTTACTAAAGAAGGTGTTGACCATAACAAGCAACATAAATCCATGGGTCAAAAGAAGCTTAAAGAGACTACACAAGTGCCAGAAATTCTGACCATTCCACAAATCCCACAACAAGACCCCTCAGAGCAGTCAACCAAAATTACTGACGTGCATTTATTTAACTTCAAATATCAATAAGTCATATATCACCAAGGTCCTCAATGCAAGGCATGCAATATGTAATAACAATGACACATTCTTTCCCAAACAACATATAAAATCCCTATTTGAAATAATAAAGTTTGGTCCAACCTGGCTCATACTAGTACTCACCGCATATAAACACTAGTTCGACGCAGACACCTCTTGTATAAACAATTTTCATCCCTATCCTTGATTATGGTACCAGAGATGAAAAAAATGAGGATTGAAGTCAAGGTTATTGAAGAGGATTCCAAAGTTATAAAAAAGGGCAACAAGTCTCAAAATGTTCACCACGTGCATCATGGGAAGGTGAAGGAAGCATTTTCCAAAAACATGTTTTATCCACCACCACCACATGGTACATTCTGTACATGGAAGGTCCATATGAGCTCCCTCCACCGACACACACAGAGCTTCCAGTGATAATCAAATTGCTAGTAAATACTGGTGGTTGTAGAAGGCAAAGTGGAGCCTAGTCGATATGCTTTAAAAACAAAGCCCATTGCTCTTGGGATCCTAGAGTTGGGGGTATTCATCCTATATGTTCTTATATGGTTATGATATTGTGGAGTGGATGAAACCAGGTTATGAGTTCTTTATAGCACATGTAGTGGATACCAAGGTAATGAATCCTAGTATCTAGAGTGTATCTGTTATATATGAGTTAAAGATATCTATTAGATGAGTTTTTCAGTGTTCCTCTCCAATAGAGAGGGAGAGAGAGTTGATGTGGATCTTAAAAGTGTTGTTTGGGAAAAGAAGAATGATTCTATAATGTCATGTGTGGTCTTCTAATGGTTGGGCAAGACCACTATCAATGATAGATGGTTTGTTGATCAGCAGACATGTGTTACCATGTTCCTTTAAAATAAACCTAGGATCAGGATATCAATGGATAAGAGTTAGGTGGATGACATAAGTTGCATGATCATGATGAGTTTAGGGTTATGTCATTTAGATTAACCAATGTATCAATAACATTCATAAATAGGAGGAACAAAGTAATCACGTTATGTCTCATAAGTTGTGACAAGCTTTGAATGATGACATGTCAAAGTATTTCAAAGATGGTCAGTAACATGATTAACATCTTGCTAAACCTTAAGAATGTTGAAGCAACTATACTCATGTGTGATAAGTTTAGAAAGAGTGAGTTGTGGGTTAACTAGAGTATCCTCTTGGATGTTATGATACATATACTAAGTGTGTTGTGTGAATCTTGGGAAAATGAAGACAATGTCGTTACCCTACCCCTAACAAGGTCAACCAGGAAGTTATATTTGTTAACGGTTGTAGACAAGTGTGTGATTGTTCAACTACACTGATGGACATTCCATCATTAATATGATTGAAGAATCTTTTAATAAAATATGCCATATAGTTCTTGACAATTAGGGGATGTTCACCTGATTGATTGAGTTGCTAATTATAATAATCATTAAAGGTGAATAGAGATGAAACCTTATAGAATTACGCCGGATAAGAGATACATGATGTTCCATATTGATAGATCCATCAAATATGACCTATAAGGGATGTGTGGTACAATATATATAATATTTTAGGGTGACATTTAGAATCCCAAGTTGAAATGTACTACCAAACCTGTATAAGTGAAATAACAGTTCTTATATTGAACCAAGGTGACACATGCTTGAGTTGAGGGAGAGGAATATGTCTTCTATGAGAATGATGTGACATCACTAGGTGATGAAAATAACCATGTGTAATATTGAGGATGGCATGCATGAGAAGTGTCCATCTATGTGTATGTTGGATTTCAAAGGCGAAATCTGTGGTAGTGGTTTATGGTTGTGAAACCCCTAAGCTTGCTTAAATGATTTAAAATTCTTATTTACCATAATTGAATGCTTATAACCTTAATCTAACATTTTTATATACTTTGGAATCATAATACAGGCTTAAGTTTCAAATTTGGTCCAATTTGGACATTGTTTGAGCAAGTTATGAAATTTTATGTACATTTTGGTCTTTTCTACAATTTACCCAATTGGGAAGTTTTCTTTGTATATTGTCACAAGAATTATGATCTTTATAGGTTTCCTTATCATTATCGACTTTTTTGTGCTATGGGGATCCTAGTTGTTCTTGGTTTGGAGGTGTTCCTCTTCAAGGACATTTTAGGGGTTTCCCCCTTTATGGATAAGTATAGGAGTAATGGTAAAGATAAGGATAAGGATAAGGGTCAAGATAAGGATAAGGATAAAGATAAGGATAAGTGTCTGGATAAATGAGAGAAAGTGTAGGTGGTAAGTGAGGGAGGTGTTGCATGGACATAAAAGCACTAGGCTATGGACACATGGAAAACTCATGGACACCTCACGCTTGACCCCCTCCTTATCCATGAAGCTATATATACCGCTTCCTATCTCCAAAATTAAAATCATTGCTCACTCCCTATTTCCCCTAGCTTATAGTACCAACCTTGCTCTATTTGTATGTAGAACAAAGTGGTCTAAGGTAGAAGACAACCTCTTTTTGGAGAAGAAAGTCTCCTAGAGCTCCATCTAGCCCTACCTAGGATTTTATAAGGTCATCTTTTAGGGTTTTTGACCAAGGCTTGTTGTTTTCTTCCTTCCTTCTCCATTTTTCTTACTCTTCCCCTTCCTTAGACCTTCCTCCAGGTTGAAACTCTATTGTTCCATGGTAAAAGTTGCTTTAGAGCTCAAGATCCTACCTTTGTTGCTTTTTCTTCTAGGGTCTTGATTCCTTGTGAAGAAGAGTGCATGCTTGGCCGAATTTAGAGCTTCCTCTTGGGTTTTCTACCTTCTTAACTCAAGTTTCTTGCTTCTAGAAGTCTTTTCTTCTTAGTAGAGGTGAGCTTTATAACTCTCTTTACTTATATTGGTTACTATAAGCTTGTTAGCTCATGTTCTTGCTTGAAAATGGTGATTTAAGCATTAAGAAACTAAGCTTGTTTGGGATTTCGATTTTTATGGTGTTTCCTATTTTGTTTCTGGTTCTAGTTGAACTTGTAATCATGTGCAAATTCTTCCTAAGAATGTATATAACTTAGTTCAGGTTGGTATCACCACCTATGGTGTTAAGCACCTATCAACCGATGGTCCATATTAGGGTTTCTAGGTTGTTTCTTCTCTAAACACATGACTAGTGTGGATTTCATAACAACTGAAGGTGGTGATGGTGTTGAACGATGGTGTGATCTAATAGTGACACCTTAGTTCAGTGTTAGGATCTCTTGGAACCTCAATGAGCAATTGTTTGATTCTCTAATGATGTTATCAATCAATGACGGCATCAGCTTAATATCCGATGGTGTCAAATGAATATAATATTGATCTAACAATTGATAGTGAATTAATTATCACAACTAATGGTGTATTAGGTCATCACCACATATGGTGATTTAAGGGTGTAATTATAGATTTGAATAAACCTTAAACTAGTGGTTCCTTGGTTCAATTTATCTAATAGTTAAACCTATACTTCAATTGATAACTTTGAACAATGAACCCGATCCATTGAATAAGATTGGATGCTTAAACATCCAATGGATTATAATGAAGCCCATGATATTATATGTGGGTACTAGTGATGAGAATTTGATGATTCAATATCATTAATTTGTTGTCTTACCTTTTCTCTCAGATAGTTATATTTGATAAATGACCATAATAAGTGGGTGTGTAACTTCAATGCGATATAGTTTTTTATACCTAACCTTAATGTAATTAGATGATGATGATTGGTTATAATCAGACCTCTTGCATGATTAATGTGAAAATGAATTACACTTTTATTGTGTTTGAACTACAATGTAGTGCTATTTGAATATCATAGTGCCTTTCCATAATAATACCTATGGACACATAATTGTTGATGATATTTTGAGCCTTGTTTAAGGCATGTAATGATGAGGATGACCTTTCTATGAATAATTTGATGGTCTTAAATGACCTTTGGGCATGTTGAGCCCTGATTGAGATGAAATCTTTTTCATGTTCTAATAAGCATTGAAACCCTAGAAATTGTGATAAGAAATGGATATCTTGAAATGATATGATGATAATATGGTTCATTACAATGCAATGGATGATATCATATGGTAATATTATTAAGACCTATACTTCAAACATTTTATATATTTTTTTGAAAACTACTCAATGTCATTAAAAGGGAGCCATACGAAATCTACAACATGGATTTCTCACATCAAATAACCATACAACAACTCTCTTTGAAGAACAACATAGCACAAGACTCAGATTAGGATGCGATAGGTAAATTTCAGTGTCGAACGACTCTAGTAGTGGCTATCTTAAGCATCTATCATGGATGGAATCCTTCAATCTACAAGAGTCGTTGAGTATATTGGGGAGGGAGTGTGCATAGCTGCTGACAGAGAGCCCCGTAAAGATAACACCGAAGGTCACTTGGAAGAGAACAAGCCCGACACACCCAAAACAGAAGGAAACCAACACAACAAAAACTACACAAGCGCAACAGCAGCCTGCGACACCCATATACACCAAACCAGCAGACTGAAAACAAAGACAGAAAGAAAAAAAACACACACTGGAAAAACCCCAAACAGGTAAAGTGCACACCTAGGGAGCCACTGGGAAGGGATCCAAAACCACAAAGGAGCAGAGCACAGAGGGCAAGAGGGCCCTGGCAAGTGCGAGGTGGGGGGTAGAGGGAGCAGGGAACCCCACCACCACCCACGACCACCTCTGCGGCCCCTACACGCTCAAGCACAGCTTGAGTGGATGAACAGGTAGAGGGGCGGAGGCACCACCAGAAGCACAGACCCCCGCTTGAAGCTCTTGTCCCTGTCGACGCGCTTGTAGGCGCCCAAACTCACCGGAAAGACCACTGAGGCACTGAGAACACCTACAGAAAGGAAAGCAGATGGGAGAAGAAGAGAAGCTCGTCCACCGTGATCCGCCGGACAGGGATCTCCAACTGCAAGGAATGTTGTCCTCCACCAGCAGAGGAGTCGGGCGAAGGCACTCCACTAGAAGGACCGCCCACCACCTCGAGCTGGGGAAGAGAGAACTCAGTGGGGGTGGGGGGAGACCCCCGACGGCAGGCACCACGAAGGAACGAGCGGGGGAGAAAGGGAAAGCGCCCAGGGGGAGAAGGTCGCACCCGGTCTACGGCCAGCCGCCTCCCCCCCCCCCCCCCCCCCCGAGCAAAAGGCCGCCGCCGCAGGAACCCTAGCCGATCGCCAGAGCGGGAATCCTAGCCGGACGTGGACTATTCTTTAGTTGCAATGCTTATACACTTGATGGGAATGAGTTTGGGTTTGTATGTAAATTTGTATGATGAAGCCTTAATTCACCCAACTGGAAATAATTAATCAAGTAAAATTCCAATCATGTAGTGCCATGTGCCATAGATCCATCTGAGTGTCAGAACTTGCTAGATGATGAAAGGAGTATTCCTAAGGGAAACTCAGAGCACTTACTATTGAGTATGTGGGGTGCTTGTCATCCTGAATCCAAGTGTTTAGGGAGGATGAATGTGGTCATACCTAGCCCTCTATTTGATAACAGTTGTGGTCATGTCTCGGTGATTATATATGTGATGAGATTGGAGGACAACTATGGTCTTACCTCGGATGGTAAGGTATGCGTACCCACCTCCTTTCACTAGTGCCATGACCTGTATCAAGGATAGACTAGGTTGTTAGTAGCTTGACCTTATGTGTCACTGTGGTGGACCCCGTACTGACTGGGGGCGGCGAAGATCTTAGGAGTCTGGTTCTTCTTAGATCTTGTATGGCACTAATTTTGACTTAGTAGTGGTCAGTTGGATTTTGAGTGGTATCCTCAAATTCCTCAGGGCAACGTAATAAAAGATGTAAGATAGTTGTGCAACATATATGTTTAGGAATATATACAATGCCTCATATTGGATGATAACCTTATTTGATCTTCTTATATAGAGATGATATATAGTACAATGAGAGATGATAGATATGCTTGTGTTGTGGATGTGCTCATATTGTAAACCTATTTATGTTGTCAAATATACTGACACTGATATTCAATATTATGCTTCTAGCAATGTCTAATACTGCTAGCCATGCCTATGTAATTAGAAATGCTTAAACTGCTAATTATGCTTATGCAATTAATTGTGCTATGATGTTAGCTCTACTTATTATGTAGACTGGTTCACTTTCTTAAATATGCCAATATTGATAGCCATGTCATACTACTAGACATATCAAAGATGCTTATTGTTCAAGATTGCTTGTGTTGTTAGTTAGGCATATGATGATAGTCAGATCAATGATAATGATCGGTGTTAGATGCAATCTTATGAAACCTGAGTAGATATCTGATAAAAGAAATGGATTTATCTGTTATCTATATACATTGATAATCATACTTATTGCTAAGCTTATTTGCTTAATCTGTCCAATCTGCCTAATTGACTATTAAATACTCCAATTGCTCAGTTATTTATTATTTAATATGATGTAATCAATATATGTTGGCGAGAGTTATATCTCTCGCTTGGATTGAGTCTCACATCGTGGGTCACTACATTTTTTATGTGATCGAAAACAACAACAACAATATCATGACAGTGAGAAGAATCTGAGGTAATAAATCCTAGAGATGGTTGTTTAATGGTCTAGTGTATTCTAGAGTCATCCCTGTACTCTCAATTTCAGATGAAAAGTTTGTATATGATGTTTTGATTGAATCAAGCTTTCTACAACATGTTGACGCGTGTATATGTTGAATATGTGGATAGTGTACCTTTGCAAAGTTTATGTTGTAGATGAGGCTACTGGACAGTTGTAAATAATATTGAGCATTATGTGAATTAAAGCAAGTTGTTGGACTTTTATATAAATTTTTCAGAGCAATTAGGAATTGTTGAAATCGGCTTTAATTTACTTTGTTTTCTGGGTTTGTGTTTAATTAAGGGGTAATCATGTTTTGTGTTTTGAGTAATCTTGTTAAGTGTATCGGGTTCTCACATTATTTATACGACATTTAGATGGTTAATTTTTTTTATCAATGTACCAAGTCAATGATACAACTTTTCACGTGCAGAGCACGCATAGTATGTATAAATATATATACTTTGATTTAAGAGTGTGGGGGGACTTCAGTCTCGATTGCCACCTCTGCCCCCTGCATGTATTTGAAACCGCCTTTGATGTAGAAGGTACAGAAGAGCTTAAGAGGAAAAGATGCAAGGGGGGATCTTCCTAGAATCTAGGATTAGAGTTTTCTAACCCCACACCATGAGATCGGCTAGGGTTCAACCAACCTGGTACATCTTCATTATGGACCATATTCATAGTAGATCAATGCCACTCCTAATGATCCTAAATGCCTTGGACCCAAAATGTAACTAGGGACATTTAGTGGTGTTTTTCCATGATCCTCGAGAGAGGTATTGGGTAGTTGATGGGGTTTTAATTATGTTACGCGAGATCAAGTGGAATGACCCCCACATGTAGTGGCGGAGCCAGGCCCCTGATGAGGGGGGTTACGTATAAAAATAATGTTAAGTACATATATGGAATTCATATTGAGTGTCAACATGTCTCAATCGACCTATTTAATTGAATGTAGACAGAAAAATAGATGGATCTTAGATAAATACTAAAAGAGGTCGAAGAAATAACTCATCACTTGGTGGAGTACTTAATTTTAGATCTGTGTATATGGATTATTGTATATGTATATTATAATCTGCTACATACATTTATGATTTTTTTTACTTAAGATGAGTTTGAAATGGTGATTTTTGATATTGAAAAGATTTAATCTTTTTTATAAGACCAACTATTCTATTAAATTAATTCTCCATAAATATAGGTCGTCTGAAAAAAAACTGCATAAATTTAGTATTCAATATGACTGTGTAGATTATTATATATTTTTATAAATCAAACAAATAATTTCCTACTTGATGATCTTGACAACTCAAGTAATTAAAAAGTAACATAAAGCTAAGAAAACTGAATATATAAGTAGTACCACGTGGAAATTACTATTATTATTTATAAATGAAGAAAACAACACTATAATGATTTTTTGTTAAATAAAGATACCTATGATGGTGTTAAACATGTTTATTAATTTTACCTAATAAATCAATAGACGTTGTGACAATATATTGTTCACTAAATTATTATGATTGTTATTTCTATGTTGCGTTGGAAATTAGGTAAATATAAAAATTTTGTTATCTTTGACATCATGATGAAATAATATGTATAATTTAGAGGAACAATATTTGCACAACTTGCGAATAGAAGTATAATTTTAAGAATTAATATCATAAGATACATGATATTATATTATTTTAACAAATATTTATTGATGTATAAAAATTCAAAATAATACACATATTTTACAAATATTATTAGTAAATTTATCGTGAGACCTTGTACTACTAAAATTATCACATTTAATTTGACGCTGTTTTTTTTTAACATACAATACACTCATAATAGAAAAGAATCAGAATAAATCTACACACGTAACATATACACCTATGGACTATGTTGTTGCTATAGATTTAGTTATTTATACATAATATAATACTATATATTTGATATCCCATGGAGTATATTATTAATTATGGATATTGATTTTTTGTTTTCTCATTACCTATGTACTTGCTATAATTGTTACACACTTAATTATTACATATACTTTATAAAGTATTTGGTATTCATAAAGTATACAAATAATTATAGATACTAGTTTATTTTTCCTCATTAACCATACAACTATGTACTTGTTATATTTTTTTCATATATTTATGTATTTATTTATACATGATATAAACATATTTGACATTTCATAAAGTATACTATTAATTATAGATCATAAAGTATATTATTAATTATAGATATCAATTTTTTATTTAATCATTATAAAATTGGTGTAAACTAATAGTTAGCCAATTGACATTAATGTATGTACTTTTGGTATTATGGTTAATATGTTTAATAAAAAACACTACCTATTAATTATGTAACAATGAGATATATTTATTAAAATAAAGAAATGTCATTTATTTTATAAAAATTTACCCTAATTTAATGTGCTTATATTTGTAATTTTTACTTAAGATCGTATTGATAATACTGTTATTTATAAAAGAAAGTTTACATAGAAAACAAGCTAATAAGCGTGTGAAGCAGATAAAGTATAAAAATCATTATGAACTTTGATATCATGTTACATATACACAATATATATGTTAAAAAAAATTCAGAATGGGGGGGGGGCACTTGCCCGTGCTTGCCCCCACCCCCTGCCGCCACTGCCCACATGAATAGCTAGCATGATACATGTTGGGATATGATGTTAGTTACTAGATAGGGTATTTAAGGGTTGTTTACACCCAAGATGAGTTAATATACATACTAATTTTTGGTTGCATAGCCTCAATTTCCATCTCCCATTTAGTGGGATTTGATAGGATCCACTTTCTTTATTTTGTTTTATTTTCTTGCCATGTTTTAGTTTCATGCATATATCTACCCCTCCACTTTTATTATCTAAATAATAAATGAATCTTAGGCACCTAAATGTCCCCTCATCCTAGTGTTCAACTCTGTCTCATTGCTTCAACATTGTATATTTTTACGGACGTCCTAAGGTTCCAAGTTATAAATTCAAAGTCTGATACTTAATGACCATCTCCATTATACTTGTACT
Source organism: Alisma plantago-aquatica (assembly GCA_963693085.1). NCBI lineage: Eukaryota > Viridiplantae > Streptophyta > Magnoliopsida > Alismatales > Alismataceae > Alisma > Alisma plantago-aquatica. The sequence goes on from OY856411.1 coordinate 1,153,333,886, forward strand.
TTGGACATGTGTTCTAAGGAAATCAACTTATGGCGTCATGTCAAGGATGTGTTTTTTCCATTTTAATGCCCAAATATTTTTTTAGTTTAGACTAAGCTTGTTTATACATGCTTAATTTTTCTTTCTTGTCATAAATACTTTTCCATACACTCTAATATACTATTTATTTTCTTTCATTATTTTCAATATGCAGCCCATGATCTAGCCTAAATAAGACAAATTATCTAATCCACCTATCCTTCCAATTTTTTTCACAATCCTAACTGTTGGTAGATAATTGAGATTCGTGAACTTTAGTTAGTTGCTTTGTATTCATCTCCCATAGTCATCATATTCTCAACCATTATGTACTCATAAGGTCATTGCAACTACATCATACACATACTATTCCACCCAAGAGTACACTAAAGGAATGGCCCCAATAAGAGAAAACACTAACCAACCATTGTCTATACAAAACCAAGCACTAATAAGAGTTGCAACCCTTGTGAGAGAGAAAATATGAATGATATGGCATATATAATGAGTGTATCCCACACCTAATGTTAATAGAGAATTAGCATGTTATATACATGTTACATTACTTGGAGGGACATATGGAATGTTGGAGGAGTATTTCATAAAAATTGGAGGAAGTTTTTGTGAGGTAACAAAAATGAAACAAAAAAACCCAAAATAAATATTTATGCATAATTTAGAAGGAAACTTACATGTCCATTTTGTAGGTAAGTTGAAAGGTTTTGAGATTATTATACAAACATAAAAAATAATAAAATATAGATAATTGGATAAATGTGGTGGATTATGGTGGGAAGTGTTGGTATGTATGCCCAGAGAGCCAATCATGTAATGATTGTAATGGCATAAAAGGTGATTTGATTATTAACAAAGGAAAGCTGCCAATTTATTTTGTATATTTAGTTATGAGATAATGAATAACATAATAAATATCTAGAGAATTATATTACTCAATGACATATGTATTCAAGTTACTATCCTTGTGGATGAGATCATATGTATGTTAGGAGTACATATTTATTTTCTCATTATGTCCTTGATCAATTGTTATTGTGGAAGGTTGATAGACAAAAATAACACATAAGATCAGAGTGTGAGTTGGTTGATGACTAAATTTCATTAGTCAGGATATGACAATATCAAACCAAGCACTCAGATACATGTTAGAGAATAGTGTGTTGGACAAACCAACTTTGTGACTAACACATGGAAGCCATCTTCATGGAAGTCATAGTCAGGTCTCATAGTGATGGTGGTGGTTGTGATTCTTAGACCTGAAATCACTGCACTCATCACATGTCATTGGGTACACTTTGACATCATCAAACGTAATCCTAAAACATGGGTTGTTATAAAGGTGAGGATTGGGTGACTTTGAAACATGGTGATTGACTGTGAGTGATAGACACTCTGATAGGAGTATGATATCCAAAGGCCTCTTGATTAGTAAAACTGAGAAAAGTATGGCCATACGCATGTGAGTCAATGTGTGATATTGAGCTTACATATATCTCATGCAGTCTGCTTTGGTTCAAGGAACAAGATTGAATAATGATGAGGATGACTGCTCCATGCCTCTAGTTCAATCTGGATATTAGTGACAAAGGAACTATACAAACACTTTAACACCATACACAGATTGTTGGTTGAAGTCACTCCCCAACTGTCCATTCACTTGGGTAGCAATGATGTACAACTACACACCGCTCATTGCTTGTGATGCCATAAGCTAGTCATGGACATTCACTGCCAATGTGATATGGGACCTATAGGGCCACAAACATAGGAACTCATCTAGAAGAGGAGTTTGATATTGAATGATGATAGAATTGATTACTAAAATGTTTAGGGATTTTAATTCACACAACAGATCAGTTGACTAGACTACCCAATGATCAGTTCAAGTGTTGAGACTGTTGTTTGGAGTGTCAGGATGATTGTATTGTACATTGGTTGGAATTCTTCCTGACTTGGGATGCGAGACACCTATTTCACCTGTGTGAGATGGTCATCTGGGGTGGTGTAAGACGTTCGTCTCATTTACACCAGACACCCGTTTTGGGGGTGCAATTTGATTGGAAAAAGGATTGATGCTGACGTCAAGATGAGTACTAACTGGAATTGAATTGCCAACATATTTGTAGAACTAGAAGGTGAAAAACGATTGTCTAGTGTGACAACCGTTTTGGCGCACATAGGTTGTGAAACTTCCAGAATTGTTGCAAAAATTAAAGATCTTCTAGTACTTTCTACTCCCGCTTTAGTCCAGCATTGCTAGGGGATTGAGAACCCTAACCCTAACTTCTCCTATATATAGAGGGGTACTGGGGGCTTCCCAGAACACAACTATTATACAGACAATTGAGGATTAGTTTCTCTGACAACTTTTGTTCTCTCTGGTTGTGGTAACCATGAGAGCCTAGGCAAGTCCTACCCGACTAGGGAGGGATAGCCATGAGAGAGAAACAAAAAAGGATCATTGTTGTGGGAGAGCATGTTGGTGACTAGTACACTAACAAGAGGGACAACTCCTTCCTGTCCATTCCTACAGGATGACATGAGTTCTAGTTGGTCTGTGTAGACTACTCTAGAGGCAGAAGTCCTTTGGCTGCTGCTAGGAAGGCAATGTCAACAAACAATCCTTGGCGAGATCGGAGGAGTTGCTGCAGCAGTTCTCCAATTTTGCTATCTGTGGAGGAGCAGTCAGACAAGTTTGAGTGTGACTAGGAGGTGCACAAACACCGTCCAAGATAGAGTGTGCATCTACATCGATGAGGTAGTCGCTAGACTTGCTCTAGGACCAAGTCTATCTTCGTGAAACCATCCTTCCCTTTGCATACTTATTGACTCAATTTGCTAGTTAATGGGAAATATATCAGTAATTTTTTTTGTTTCTACTGCCTATCTGATCTTGTATTTCCCTACAATGGTATTAGAGCCACATTAATTAATTATGTTTTGGGACAATCAATGTGATCAGATTTTGGTTTTATCGTGCTTATTTTTTGCATACCTGGCGAATATTTAAACTAGTTGATGTGCACGTCTGTCTAAATCACCACATAAACCCAATATATATATATATATATGCAATTTACATGTATCACCATAAAATTGGTTTTGATGGTGGATGTGAAGCATAGTTATGTCCAAAACCCCAGATATATGTGTGCATGGTTGTGGTTATTTATTCCTATTGTTAATTGGTTTGCTTATCGAGCCTCTCTCTCCTTTATAAATGTAAATTAATGCTCTTCTTTCTATTTCCCCTTGAATGTATCTCGATGTTTTCCCACATACTATGTAATAAGAAATAGGATAGTTTCAATTTATGTTTTGACGTGAGATGACGATATGCACAAAGGCAAAATGAGTGGCTCGCGAGATGATCTGATCAGTTGGAGGACTAAGGAGGCCAGATGACATGAGGAGGAATCGATCGACTGGTGGCCCAACCAACTGACTGGAGGTGTTCAGATGCTACTTGGATCTGAGAACTAGATGACTGCTTCAGAAGAGCCCAACCAAGCAACCAGGAGGTGAGATGATCAGTTCAAGAGTTGAACTGATCAACCCTGATTGATTCGAGCACAAATCTTAACCAGTAATAGGTTGCATATGATGTGGACCATATGTGGTAGTAATCCCTTGTGGCTCTAAGGAATTCCATTAGAATGGCCATAACCATCACTTGTGTGTTTTAATTATTTCATGTTCTCGTTTGTCGTTATACCAAGTATATGATACATACTATATATGTGTGGTGATTGCATAAAGTATATATATTTATACAAACCCCATCAAATATAATATTAAATCTTAGATGCCTTCCATTAGCAATACACATGAAAAACTTGATCGACCAAGCTTAGATTTGCACAAAACTTGGTGTGCAGTCTATCTCATGAAATGTGTGTTGGTAGATATGTAGATTTGCACAAAGCATGGTGTGTATCTATCGTATTGGCTATTGGGTCAGGCTTAACTGGTGACTTGGAGAGTCCAATCCCAAAGGCATACAAATGATTATGGCAAGGAGTTGCACATATCATCTATCCAAGAGTTGCATATTATGCAATTGGCATGATGGCATACCTAAGTAGTCAGGTTGTGGGCGATCAGCAAAAGTCGACTCATGATTTGATGAAATATGGATCTTGGCTCACTAGAATATTTTTTGTTGCAATATTCCAAATTCATATTGAGGGCTATCAATTCAAATAAAAAAGGGGGAGCAATAGTTAATTAAATACCTAAGTAATATCATCAAATCAAATCAAACCAAATTAAAAATGTTTTGAAAAGTTGCAATATTTCTTTGTAGAATCAAATGTCAAACACAAAACACGTTCAAATTGTGACTAGTCCTTTAGTAGGACAAAACAAGATAAAGTTCCACAATTGGTTAAGGACTTTGAGAAATGTTCACATCAATGAGTGAAAGCTCTATGTCCTTGATAGACCCATACCAGAGGAACCCGCTCCAAATGCACCTAAGGCTAAATGGGTGATTATTGGAAGCTTGCCAATGATGCCATAGACATTTGAATACCTAATGCTATGTTGTATGAACTATGAGTTGCATGAACAACATGAATACATGGACATTCTCGAGATGGTAACACATCTTAAGGATCATGTAAAGAAAAGAAGGTATAATGTCTTTGAAGAGCTAATTTGAGTGCAAACTGATAAACGGAGGTCCAGTAGAACCCCATGTGTTCAATATCATTGGCCATGTGGAATGATTGGGATTTATTTTAGGTCAAGAGTTGACCATGAATATGATTATGCAAGCATTGCATGAATCATATAGTCAGTTTATCACATGCTTGGCATGTTGATGACAAAGAAAGGAAGAAGAACAATAAATCCGTGTGATGGTGATCAGTGGAAGTGAGTCCTAGGGTAAAAGCAAAGCTAAGAAGTGTTCTGAGGCTAAGCTAAAGCCCATGTCTTCTGCACTCAATATATGGAAAAGGGTAAGTGTAAAAGGAATCTGTCTTTTTCACTTAAAGGATAAAGAAAAGAAAGTGCCACCATCGTCACCTATCTGGACATTGGAAAGAACTATCCTCCTTATAGAGGATCTCAGGAAGAAGATGGAGATAGAGATCTCTATTCCAAGACCTGAGAAGAAGTAAGCTAGAACTGTACAGAGCAAGGGTTGTTTCCTTTACAATTGCGAAGCTGTCATTCATGGACACATAATAGAATTAGGGAATTGCTATTGTGTACTTACCATTAATGAAGCCATCATATGTTTTGTGTGACAAGGACATTATGTTTCATTTTAAATATATGATATTTTATGGAAATGCCCTATGTTTTATAAACTATACTAGATAGTTGTAGAGACAAATATGTGTGACACATATACTAAATGACTTGATAACTCAAACAAACTGAATACCTATAGCACTGTCATGTAGAGCAGATAAACAAGAAGTTCATTTCTAGAATCCATATGATGGTTATCTAGACTCTTTTTGTTATTGAACCAATAGAGACATGCATGTCTTATTTGATGTGCAATATGAGAAAAGCATCTTCACTAGATGTAGTGGGAGGTCGACTATTCCATTAGGACTAGTACATACTGATGTACGTAGACCTTTTAGATGGATGATAAAGGTAGTTGCAGTACCTCATTATACTTACTAATGCGATCAATAGATATTGAAATTTGTATTTAATGAAATACAAGTTGAGATCTCTTGAAGTGTTCAAGGATATCATAAATGAAGTACATAAATGACTTGGTAAAAGTAGTCAGATACGTTGATGTGATTAATGTTGAAATATCTTAATGAAGAGTTTGAGAACCTTCAGGAGAGACTGTGATAGTGTATCACAATGAACTCCACCTGAAACATACTGATGTGTCAAAAAGAAGGTATCAAACCCTGTCAAAACATTGTGAGATTATTAATAAAATCTAGCTAATCTTATAATTTCTTTTTGGCACATGTTTTACACTAAAATAATGTACAGGGTAAATTGGTTCAAAAGACACCATATGAGATATGGCATGGGAAGTGTCTCAATGTGTCTTTTATAGTGATTAGGATTGAAAGCTTGTATAAGAAAATAGTTTCTTAAAAGTTTTATCCACAAATCATATGAATATTATCTTATTGAATACTACTTACATTCCAACCTGACAACAAAGTGTTTGTTTCTAGGATGGATAAACTCCTAAATGGAAATTAGTTCCAAAGGAATAAGTGGGAGTAAAATTAGAACTCAAAATGTTCAAGAAAAACAAGAAAACATGGAACCTAAAGAGGTACAATAGGAACAAGGAGAATCACAAATTTTTGTTGAATATCAAGTTCCTTATGTAGACATAGAATCCATAGTTCTAGTAGAACACACCTTGAGTTTGATAGATTATGATATCTTAGAACTCAAAAGGCATGCAAGTTGATCATAGATATGAGTCAACAACCTAACTAGAAACTATTGAGAGACCAGAATCTGAGAAATGGCTTGAGGCCATAAGATCGATGATGGACTCTATGTAAACCAACAAGGTATGACCTTGGTGGATCCACTTGAAGGGGTAAAATCCATTGGGTGCATTTGGGTCTCTGTAATAAGACCATCATGGAAGGGTAAATTCTGTGTAAAGAGGTTAAAACTAGTTTGAAGTGTTGAACATGATGAAGTCTTTTCACCAGTTACCACGATTAAATCCATAAGGATCATGCTTGTTGTTGCAACTTAGTATGACTGTGAGATTTGGCATATGGATGTGAAAATCACATTCCTTAATTAGAATAATTAAAGGATGTGTATGTGACACAACCTAATGGTTTTATCAATCTATTAATGAAAATAAAGTGTATAAGCTATAAAGGTCAATCTATGGATTGAAGCAAGCATCTCAGATCTTGAATCTTCTATTTGACAAGATAGTCAAAGGGTTTGACTTAAGTCATAATGAAGATGGAATCTGTGATTACAAAAGATTCAGTGGGAGCATATTAATATGACACATAATGATGAGGAATAACGTCCTTATCCTATAAATGTTAAAACCTAGTAAGGAAAGTACCTTCTATAAGAAGGGTTTAGGTGAAGCATCCTATGTAATAGGAATTGAGGCCTATAGAGATAGATCTAGAAAGATTCTTGACCTAATTAAGAGCACATACATTGGCAATATGGTGAAGGGTTCAACATGTAAGACTCAGTTAGAGAAAACTTGTCCATGTTCCATTGAGTTAGTCTTTCAAGAGCCTAGTGTCCCAGTTCTTGTGAAGAATAGGAACACATGGATAGATGCCATATGCATTTTTAATTGGATCTATTAATGTAATGTAATGTACTTATCCCATTATCTGGTATGTATTGGACATGATGAGAAGATATCCCATTATCTCATATGTATTGGACAAGATGAGAGAATATCCAGTCATCTCATATGTATTGGACATGATGAGAAGACATATATATACCTACCTGGCAATCTTGTATGTATTGGACATGACAAGAATGTATACGTCAGATGTCAGTGAGAGTCACTAGACTACCACAAAGAACATCTTTAGATTTTTGTGAAGCACTTATAGAATTGGTTCCTTAGTTATGGTAAAAAAAGAGTTGGGTGCAAAGAGTTACACTAATGTAAGCTTCTAGACTGACAAAATGATCGCAATATATGTTTGACATTAAATGAGAATTGTAAGCTAGAAAGGGTTCTAAGCTAATGATAGTTGTTCAAATCTACAAAAGAAGCCAAGTATCTCTGTGTTATGAGAACAACAGAGGATTTTGTATGGATCAACGAGTTCATATGGGTGAACTTGTGCAAGGTTCCAAACCATTAATGACATAATAGAGATACTATGACAACAATGGAGATACTTGTTAGGCTGGGAATCTTTGATAGCATACTACGACACTTCCATCACATACTAGTAGTCGTATAATGAAGAGATGAGAAAATTACAAAATACCAACTTAAAGCAAAAACACTTACGCAACCGAAGCTTGATGGTCATGATAGGTCACTCAGGATAAGATCCGTGGGTGATTGGCTCTAAGTGCAAGTGGGAGTTTGTTGGTATGTATGCCTAGAGAGCCAATCATGTGATGATTGTAATGGCATAAAAATTATTTGATTATTAACAACGGCAAGCTTTCAATTTATTTTGTATATTCAATTATGAGATAATGAATAACACAATAAATGTCTAGAGAATTATATTACTCAATGAAGTATGTATTCAAGTTACTATCCTTGCGGATGAGATCATATGGATGTTAAGAGTACATATGCATATTTCATTATTTCCCTGATTAGTTGTTACTTTGGATGTGGGACACGTTTCAGATAAAACCTTATTAATGATGCGGAAGCGATTAATTAGCAGTGGAATTACTAAAAATCACAAAATTTTAAAACTTTTTGTAAAGAGAACCACAACTATAAAACTTTTTGCATAAAGAAATGAAATAAGTTGTTTACAAGTTGATACATCAGTATATCTTTGTATTATTACATCTCGAGAGTCATAACATTGACTATCCTATTAAGTTGTACATGAGCAGTATACAAAAATTTCGAGACGTTAAGCCAAAATTCTCAGATCTATATTAAACCATCTACTGACTCCTAGGACCTGAGAGTACAGAGACGACACATAGGACTTTCTATATACAAGACTTGGCAGACAGTGTCTCCACCTGAGGATCACTGTTGTCCCTGATGTTACTGTTCTGCTGTTGTTGTTCACCCACTGAAGGGTTTCTTCGTCTCCTCGGCGTCTACCTAAAAAGTTGAATCCCACGGGGGTGAGACAATTGAATAATTGTCCCAGTGAGAGTTATAACTCTCCGCCAGAAGCATTGTTATTGCAAATAATGGAATAACACTGAGCAGTAATATTATAATTATTCAACAGCAGGCAAATCCATTGAATATCTAAATAGGGCAGTATTCTCTAAGCAATCATTTCAATTATAACTTGACTGAATAAGAAGCCATTTAATCAGTAAGGAATATGAAGAACATGTATATTACTGGTCCAATTAGGACTAATTAAACAATGCATCATCCATCATTGTTTCTCGTAGTTCAACCTAAGCAATTATGATATACGGCTGATTACATTTTACAAACATACTTATGCCCTGAGGAGATGAGATATATCGCTCATACTCCAACTGACCATTACAAAATCGCAATCGGTACCATACATAGGTCATCAGAAGAGCCAGATTTCTATGACCTCATCTTCCTCAGTCAGTGTGAGGATCATCATGCAGGACATCTTGTGTCTCTGCCATAATATCTATCCAGGGTATTATGGCACTTCGCTATTAGAGTTACAGTGGCATGTTGTACTCTCTTCGCAATCGAGGGATTTCTTGTTTATCTCACATCGATTCTGCATTGACAACGTCATCGGGAGATTAGTGATACATCATCTTGGCATATACATATAATGAAGGATTGAGAGATTTGATGTTTATCTCACATCAATTCCTCCATTAGGATGTAAGGATATTTGCATCCATAACCCCCACATACTCAAAAGTATGCTCTCCAGGAGTTCCCTTAGGAAAACTTGTTTCACCATCATCTAACTTCTGACGATGATGGATCTATGGTCAGGGCTCTACATGATATCATTATACTTGGTTATTTAAGTACATTATGGCATTCTTTTAGCATCAGGCATGTTTTCAAACATAAACCATTAAAACAATTGTTGTAAAGAAAGAGTACTGTTTGTATCAAGTTCAATTCCCCTCTTGTTAATATTGGGATCTCAATCCCTAACCATCTCATCATTGTAATTCAGGAATATGGGTATTCAAACCCTTAAATCATTAAAAACACTTGTTAGCAAGTATCATACTGCCATCATGTCATTTGACAGTATAAACAAGATAATAACGGTGGCAACACATCCCGCTATCACACAGACAACGAGGTGTTACGCGAAAACGTACGGAAATCGCCATAATCCACAGATTACCAAAAATACATGTTAATTAAAACTGATTGCGGAAAGCTGATAAACTGAGAAACTATTACATCTGAGTCCTCATCCTGCAAGTCAAATAGGTTATATAAACATATACAAGATCTGATACGTGTCCACAGCTTAGGGGAACAGTTTTCTAACCATCACATGAGTTCATCACCTATTTATATGTACATGAAGTCCCACATCCAGCCAGCAGCATGATATACAAAACATCAACAGCTATACATTGTGAAACAACATCAAAACACCTCCAAGGAGTATAGGGATGATTCTAGGACTTTACTACAAAACATCCAAAATAGCAGCATGTCCATCTCTTGCCTTCTACTGCTCGTCTTCCTGCTCAGCCGCCACTCCGTGACCACCACCATGCCTAGCTCGACCACCTAAAAAGGGTGTAAACCAGTGGGGTGAGACACAGTCCCAGCGAGAAACATAACTCCCCGCCAAAACTACAAAACCTTAGAAGGATAAGGCAACAACATCAGATAACTGATAAGGATATGACAAGAGCAGTTATGTAAAGTAAAGCTATTCATACCGTCAAGCTTACCAGATGTACAGAAGGCATATATCCTATTATTTCTCTATGGAACATGATTAACAAGATAAGATTTATAAGGTATTAACGCAAAACATGAGAGACATATAAGTAACTACAAGATATAACAAGATTAACTACACAAGCAAGGCCTCAACCAATGTTCCGTGTTTTGCCTTAAGTAGTAAATACTATACGGCTGGATTACGTATTATTATGCCCTGAGGAAGTGAGCCGTATCGCTCAAATCCAACCTTCGGTTGCGAAACCCAAAGTCGGTGCCATAAAAGGTCAATGGAAGAGTCGGACTCCATGACCTTTCCCCTCATGGTCAGTGCACGAGAACCAAAGTAGGACCGCAATCTCGTGCTTAAGTGGCCTCAGCCACAGGGTCAGCTCCATAGGCTACCCTTCCTCTATCCTACCTCAGTACAGGTCACGGCGCTAGTATATCTGAGCCACGGGCCTATTCACCGTGCTCTGAGCCATGAATGCATTCATGCTCCATATCACACATCCTGAGCCATGGGCCTGTTCACCATGCTCATCACATATTCCGAGTCTGCAACCGCAGCTGCACTCGATTCCCTCTCTATTTTAGGCTAGGAGAAACCTCACATATTCAATAATATGCGCTCCGAGTTAACCCGCAGGAGAACCCGTTTCACCATCACCAACTCCTGACGATGATGGATCTATGGCCAGGGCAACTACATGATATATTCCACTGTGATTAATTAGTATCTTTTATATGGATTGCAAGATTCAACCAAGTTGTATAACATGCAAACTATAATAGGAAATAAACAACATAAACTCAATGTTATGCTTTTATTGTAATCACATCATCTTGATCCATCACAAGGATCCAACATTACATGTTATCACTTGGCTTCTTGACAATCATTCAGATCCATCTGAAGGATCATCACATACCATGGGATCTCAATCCCTCATCATATACTGCCACTGCCTCTCAAGGCTTACATCATCATCATGGGATAGTAATCCAATACATCATACATGTGATCTCATCATCAAGAGTAACTATCAAGACAATGTTACTCATCATATATACCTCACAGCCTTTTTCTTAGCTATGCATCACCTGCATGGTTAGTATACACAATAATCATAGGCTTAGCAGAAAGACTATGTTATCAATATAAGGTGACATTAATGATTATATACATTATCAATCATGCTTCAACTTATGATCATGAGCATAGGTTACATTATTAAGCAAGGAATTCTACATGCTTATCATTATCTCAGCTTTATATAGATAATCAAGATGATTACATACATGGGTAGAGACATGTACGTTACATAAGCAAGCTTTACCATACAATTACCATTAAGAATATCAAGGGTCACCAACGTGTTAACCAGAACATTATCCACCATATCGGTTTTTCATGAGAAGCAAGACCCTTACTAAAAGTGTCCACTACCCTCACAAGAAGTGTGACGGGTAGGGCACCCTCACTATAAGGTGTATCAGGCAGGGTGCTCACCCTATCGCCCAACCCATGTCGGTCAACACATACCGGCCAAGCATACAAGATGTGACGTGCAACGCTGTGACGGGTGTGTCGTGCACTCACTAGTGTTGTGCATAGAGGTATCGCATGATGATGTGTCGGCACAAGGAAGCATTTGTGCAACGGGGTGTCATGCACCCAAGCCTATCGGGCAACAGCCCATCAAGGGGTAGGGCTATCGGCCGACACACACTGAACTAATGTGATGCCCGTCACAGAACAAACTAACAATGTCCACCCCAGGTGTATATCGGGCAAGGTACCACAAGAGGTGACATCCAAGGGTGTAGCTCAAACTGCCATCAAGGAACCTATAGTCCAGCCAACCAACCCATGGCCTATCAATCATCACAAGGTAGAGTGGTAGTGTGACGCCCATCACGGCCTCAAGATGTCATCCAAGGCCAGACCAAAGGAAGGGTATCGGGCAACAGCACCACCAACACCATAACGGCCAAGAAACAACTTAAGCAAGGAACTAACTAGAAACATGCATAGCAACATATAGGAACATAAAGGAAGGTAGTGTAGTTAGGGCTAGGAGTTATGTAACCCGCCTTAAGCAAGCTCCAAGAACCACCAAAGAATAAGGAGACTCCAAGGGTATCGGCCACCAAGCTAGCTCCTCCAAGGGTATCGGCCACTAAACTTGCAAGAAAGGGAGTGTATCGTGCGCCAAGGTAGAGGAGAAACTAAGGAATTAAAGGGATCCTTAGCAAGAGAAGGGAAACACATATATAGAAGGGAATGGAGGAGAAACCGAGGCAAATCAAGGCAAGGTGTCACCCACCTAGGGACACTAGTCCATGAGCATTGCCACATGCAAGCATCAAGCACCAAGTGTCCACTAGTGGTGACACAAACGAGGTCAAAGCTTGGTTAAAGGTCATGGGCGACACACCTCCAACATGGGAGACACATCCCCCCCCTTACCCGACACAAGGTCCAAAAGAAACATAAGCAAGGCACCACAAGGCCCAACAAGATCAACCAAGCCCAAAGGAACTCAAGCAACGAGCCCAAAACCTTCCTCTCTACTCTAGAGGAAGAAAGGAGAGAGAGGAACACCTCACAAGGTGACAAACTTGTCCAAAAACCCTAGACTTGGGTTATTTGCAAGTAGTACTTATAACTCTCAACAAGGCACAACCAAACTCTAATCACTACTAAAGGTGATTAGCAAGCAACAAAGCATCAGGGTTAAGCAAAACAAATAGGGTAAACCCTAAATGGAGGTTAGGGTCCTTACAAGCTAACCCACTACAAAGGGATTTCATCCCCGAAATCCGAAGAGAAAAGTGAGGGATACTTCCTCCTCATCTCTTCCTCAAGCTCCCACGTGGCTTCCTCAACACCACGATGATGCCAAAAAACCTTCACAAGAACCAGGTCCTTCCTCTTCAGCTTCTTAACCCTTCTGTCAATGATCGTCATAGGACCTTCCTCGTAGGTCACATCTTCGTCAAGCTCAACTTCGTCTGGCTGTATCACTATTCCTGTATCTGGATGACTTTTCTTCAACATACTGACATGGAACACTGGGTGTAACCTGTGCAACTCTGGAGGCAGCTCTATATCGTAAGCTACCTTGCCAACACGTGCTATGACTGGGTAAGGCCCCATATACCTGGGTGCTAGCTTACCCTTCCGTCCAAACCTCATCACACTTTTCCATGGTGAAACTTTAAGATATACTTTGTCTCCTACCTAGAATTCCAAAGATCGTCGACGATTGTCTGTGTAAGACTTCTGCCTGTCCTGTGCCGCTTTCAACTGTTGTTGTATCACTTTGATCTTTTCTGTTGTCTATTGTACTAACTCGGGACCCAAAAGTTGATACTCACTAGACTCGTACCAACATAAAGGAGATCTGCACTTCCTTCCATACAAAGTCTCATAAGGAGTCATGTCAATGCTCCGTTGATAACTGTTGTTGTAGGAAAACTCTATCAAACTGAGATGCACATCCCAACTGCCTAGGAACTGCAAAACACAAGCTCGAAAGAGATCTTCTAAAATCTAAATAGTTCTCTCAGACTGTCCATCGGTCTGCGGGTGGAAGGCGGTACTGAACCTCAACTGCGTTCCCAACGCTTTGTGCAACTATTCCCAAAAACGACTCATGAACTAAGGACCTCTATCAGAAACTATCATCGATGGAACACCATGCAAACATACTATCTCATCCACATATACTCGAGCAAGCTTCTCAGCTGTATACGTTGTCTTTACTAGTAGGAAATGGGCAGACTTCGTCAATCTGTCCACTAGTACCCAAATGGAATCATGATTCCTATTTGTCCTAGGTTGACCAACTATGAAATCCATGGTTATATGATCCCATTTCCACTGTGGTATTGGTAGGGGTTGCAACGTACCCGCCGGCTTCTAATGCTCAGCCTTGACTTACTGACAAACCGCACACCTAGCCACGAACTCGACTATATCTCTCTTCAAATCGGGCCACCAATATAAGTCCTTCAGACTATGATATATCTTGGTGACACCTGGATGCATAGCATACATCGACGTGTGTGCTTCCTCGAGCACTAACTTCCTCAGATCATCAACATTGGGGACCACCATCCTATCATGATAGCAAACCAGCCCACCCTCAACCTCATGGAACCCATCACACTTTTCACTGTTGAACTCTGATCTGATCAACTGCACTGCATCATCTGCTTGATGCTCATCTTTGATCTGCTGTCTCAGCGTAGGCTTAACTTGCATTTGTGCTAAAAGTCCAGCTAACAAGGAAACTTCCATCTGCACATTCATCTGTCGCAAAGAGACAAACATATCATGTCTATGGCATACCAGAGAACTCAACTATGCCTTCTTTGAAGAAAGAGAAGAAGATTTTTGGCTAAGCGCATCAGCTACCACATTCGCCTTACCAAGATGATACTCGATAGTGCAGTCATAATCATTGATTAACTCCATCCATCGACGTTGTTGCATGTTCAACTCATACTGTGAAAAGATATACTTTAGATTCTTATGATCCGTAAAGATTTGACACACTTCTCCGTACAGATAGTGTCTCCAAATCTTTAACACATGAACCACTGCTGCGAACTCCAAATCATGATTCGGATAGTTCTCCTCATGTTTCTTAAGCTGTCGCAAAGCAAAAGAAACCACATGATCTTCCTGCATCAACACACAACCTAAACCTTTCTTGGAAGCATCACAGAAGACAACATAGCCCTTCCCAGGCTCTGGCAGGATTAACATCGGAGCACTGGTCAGCTTATCCTTCAAACCCTGGAAATCTTATTGACATTGATCATCCCAGACAAAAGGTACGTCCTTCCTAGTCAACTTCATCATCGGTAACGCAATCGCACTGAAGTCCTTGATAAACCTCTGGTAGTAACCTGCTAAACCAAGGAAACTACAAACTTCTATCGGCATCTTCGGTTGCTCCCAGTCTGCAACGGACTCCACCTTCTTCGGGTCCACTTTGACTCCTTCTACAGATATCACATGACCCAAAAACGTTACTTCTTCCAACCAGAACTCACACTTAATGAACTTGGCATACAATTGGTGTTGGCGAAGAAGAGTCAACGCTCGTCGAAGATGTTGTGCATGCTCTTTCTTGTCTTGGCTATAGATCAAGATGTCATCTATAAAGACTACAACAAATTGATCTAGAAATGGACAGAACACTCTATTCATCAAATCCATGAAAGCAGCAGGTGCATTGGTTAGCCCGAACGGCATAACCACAAACTCGAAGTGACCATACCTCATCCTAAAAGCTGACTTTGGTATGTCATCCGCCTTAATCCTTAACTGATGATATCCGGACCATAGATCGATCTTTGAAAACATGGTAGCACCACGCAACTGATCAAATAGATCATCTATCCTTGGAAACGGGTACTTGTTCTTGATCGTAACCTTATTCAACTACCGGTAATCTATACACAACTGCATCGATCCATCCTTCTTCTTGAAGAACAACACTGGAGCACCCCAAGGCGACATGCTCAGTCGGATGAAACCTTTCTCCAACAACTCTTGCAACTGCTTCTTAAGCTCTGCCATCTCTACTGGAGCCATCCTATATAGTGTCTGTGCAACTGGCAGCGTTCCTGGTACCAGATTGATCTCGAAATCAATCTCTCGGGGTGGAGGAACACCAGGAAACTCATCCAGAAACACATCGGTAAACTCTCGGACAACTGACACCTCTTCGAGGCTCGGACCTTTCTCCTTGGTAGCCACAACGATATCCACCATGTGAGCTAAGAATGCCTCACATCCTTGTTGTAACAACTTCTCTGCCACCATAGCTAATACTAAGCATGTCGGAAGAATCTTCCTATCTCCCTAGAAGATCCACTTCTCTCCACCATCGTCGAATACTACATGCTTGGAACCACAATCCAAAACAACCTTATACTTCTCTAAGGTATCCATCCCAAGGATGACATCGAAACCATGCATATCAAGTGGTATAAGATTCACTTGAATGCTATGTCTCGTAAAAGACAAGACACAAGAGGGACACTCCTCTCGAAGCATCGAGGAACCATCAAGAGGGGTTTCTAACAACAAACTATCCCTCTTACAGCTAACAGGTAAACGACAGTTTTCAAGCATACTATAGGCGATAAAAGAGTGTGTGGCACCCGGGTCAACCAGAATAGATATAAAGCAAGAAGAAAACATATCATAATGAAATAACTCCATCTAACATGTCACTACTCGCGGGTTGACTATCGCCTCCGGATGACTCATAGCATAGAATCGAGCTGTTGCTTGCTGCCCACGTCCTCTGCTTCCTTGAGAAGACGATCCCGCTTGCGACATTTGACCACGTCCTAGCCCTCTACTACCACTGGGCTACTGTCTATCTGTCCCTTGAAGATTCTTCCTCGGCTGCTGTGTCACTTCATCATCTTTGTTTGGACAATTCGACTTGACATGCCCCATCTGACCGCAGGTATAGCATGTCCTAACTTCAAACTATGGCCTAGATGGCCCTATCACTACCACTGATGTTGTACTATGTGCCCTAGACGGTGAAGAAACATATCATCTTCCCTTACTCAGAGACCACTGAGAAGGTACACTGGAACCTCTCATAACTAAAGGCGATGAAAACATGGGCTTCTTGAAGCCACCAAACCTCTGTCCCTGGAACTGAGAAGGCCTTTTGTGAGACATGGATTCTATTTTCTTCTTACTGACCTTTCAATTCTCTGGATAGATTCCACAAACGTAGCAAATCACTCTCTATTCTCCAACGCAGAAACAGGTGTTGTCAGCTCAACACTCAGACCTTTCTCAAAGCATCTGATCTGCTCTTCATCTGTCGCTTCCATATGAGGACAAAACCTCAGCAGGTCCATGAACTTGGCTTCATACTCAGTGATGTTCATCATTCCTTGTCGCAAGCTCTCAAACTGACTGATCTTCTCATACAGATACGTCTTCAGAAAGTATTTGCTGATGAACTCATGCCGAAAAACTTCCCAACCGATCACCTCACCAGGTCGCTTCTCTTCCTCAATGGTCCACCAGTGACCAATACTACCTTTCAGAAGGTAGACAGCGTGCTTTACTTTGTCTGCTTCGAGGATGTCGAGGATCCGGAAAGCCTTCTCAAGACTTGTCAGCCACAAATCTGCATCCGCTGGATCAGCCGTTCCAACATAATCTGAAGCTCCGACTCGGCGAAGCCGCTCGAAGGTCTTCCCAATACCCGATGCTTCACCATGGGGAGTCTGTGCTCTCAGAGGAGGCACTGGCAATCGCTCAACCATGAGATTCATTGTAGCCATCATATGCCCCCATAAGTTGTTGATAGATAGGATGTTCAAGAATGACTGGGTTAGATTGGGGGACCTCAGGCACCCGATCTTCATGTGCCTGCCCTATAGCTCCATCAACTGATGTAGCATCGCTATGCTCAGGAGCATGTTCTTCATGGTTTCCAGACATCTTGGCTTTTCTTCTGCTGAGGACAGAAGACGATCATGAGAAAATCTGGAAAACTCACAAGAACAGACTCATCCTAGTCCTAATCCCTGTAGACTCAGCGAACCTAGGGCTCTGATACCAAAACTTATGGTAACACATCCCGCTATCACACAGACAACGAGGTGTTACGCGAAAACGTGTGGAAATCACCATAATCCACAGATTACCAAAAATACGCGTTAATTAAAACCGATTGCGGAAAGCTGATAAACTGAGAAACTATTACATCTGAGTCCTCATCCTACAAGTCAAACAGGTTATATAAACATATACAAGATCTGATACGTGTCCACAGCTTAGGGGAATAGTTGTCTAACCATCACATGAGTTCATCACCTATTTATATGTACATGAAGGCCCACATCCGGCCAGCAGCAGGATATACAAAACATCAACAGCTATACATCGTGAAACAACGTCAAAACACCTCCAAGGACCTGAGAGTATAGGGATGACTCTAGGACTCTACTACAAAACATCCAAAACAGCAGCATGTCCATCTCTTTCCTTCTACTGCTCGTCTTGTTGCTCGGCCGCCACTCCGCGACCACCACCACGCCTAGCTCGACCACCTAAAAAGGGTGTAAACCACCGGGGTGAGACACACAGCCCCAGTGAGAAACATAACTCCCCGCCAAAACTACAAAACCTCATAAGGATAAGGCAACAACAGCAGATAACTGATAAGGATATGACAAGAGCAGTTATTTAAAGTAAAGCTATTCATACCGTCAAGCTTACCAGATGTACGGAAGGCATATATCCTATTATTTCTCTATGGAACATGATTAACAAGATAAGATTTATAAGGTATTATCGCATAACATGAGAGACATATAAGTAACTACAATATATAACAAGATTAACTACACAAACAAGGCCACAACCAATGTTCCGTGTTTTGCCTTAAGTAGTAAATACTATACAGGTGGATTATGTAATATTATGCCCTAAGGAAGTGAGCCGTATCGCTCAAATCCAACCTTCGGTTGCAAAACCCAAAGCTGGTGCCATAAAAGGTCAATGGAAGAGTCAGACTCCACGACCTTTCCCCTCGTGGTCAGTGCACGAGAACCAAAGTAGGACTGCAGTCTTGTGCTTAAGTGGCCTCAGCCACAGGGTCAGCTCCATAGGCTACCCTTCCTCTAGCATGCCTCGTTACAGGTCACGGCGCTAGTATATCTGAGCCGCGGGCCTGTTCACCGTGCTCTGAGCCATGAATGCATTCATGCTCCATATCACACATCCTGAGCCATGGGCCTGTTCACCATGCTCATCACATATTCTGAGTCTACAACCGCAGCTGCACTCAATTCCCTCTCTATTTTAGGCTAGGAGAAACCTCACATATTCAATAATATGCGCTCCGGGTTAACCCGCAGGAGAACCCGTTTCACCATCACCAACTCCTGAAGATGGTGGATCTATGGCCAGGGCAACTACATGATATATTCCATTGTGATTAATTAGTATCTTTTATATGGATTGCAAGATTCAACCAAGTTGTATAACATGCAAACTATAACAGGAAATAAACAACATAAACTCAATGTTATGCTTTTATTGTAATCACATCATCTTGATCCATAATAAGGATCCAACATTACATGTTATCACTTGGCTTCTTGCCAATCATTCAGATCCATCTCAAGGATCATCACATACCATGGGATTTCAATCCCTCATCATATACTGCCACTGCCTCTCAAGGCTTACATCATCATCATGGGATAGCAATCCAATACATCATACATGTGATCTCATCATCAAGAGTAACTATCAAGTCAATGTTACTCATCATATATACCTCAAAGCCTTTTTCTTGGCTATGCATCACCTGCATCGTTAGTATACACAATAATCATAGGCTTAGCAGAAAGACTATGTTATCAATATAAGGTGACATTAATGATTATATACATCATCAATCATGCTTCAACTTATGATCATGAGCATAGGTTACATTATTAAGCAAGGCATTCTACATGCTTATCATTATCTCAGCTTTATACAGATAATCAACATGATTACATAAATGGGTAGAGACATGTATGTTACATAAGCATGCTTTACCATACAATTACCATTAAGAATATCAAGGGTCACCAACGTGTTAACCAGAACATTATCCACCATATCAGTTTTTCATGAGAAGCAAGACCCTTACTAAAAGTGTCCACTACCCTCCCAAGAAGTGTGACGGGTAGGGTACCCTCACTATAAGGTGTATCGGGCAGGGTGCTCACCCTATCGCCCAACCCATGTCGGTCAACACATACCGGCCAAGCATACAAGATGTGACGCGGAACGCTGTGTCGGGCGTGTTGTGCACTCACTAGTGCTGTGCACAGAGGTAATGCGCGATGTTGCGTCGGCACAAGGAAGCATATTGTGCAACGGGGTGTCGTGCACCCAAGCCTATCGGGAAACAGCCCGTCAGGGGGTAGGGTTGTCGGCCGACACACAGAACCAATGTGACGCCCATCACAGAACAAACTAACAACGTCCACCCCAGGTGTATATCGGGCAAGGTACCACAAGAGGTGACATCCAAGGGTGTAGCTCAAACTGCCATCAAGGAACCTATAGTCTAGCCAACCAACCCATGGCCTATCAGTCGTCACAAGGTAGAGGGGTAGTGTGATGCCTGTCATAGCCTCAAGATGTCATCTAAGGCCAGACCAAAGGAAGGGTATCGGGCAACTGCACCACCACCACCATAACGGACAAGAAACAACTTAAGCAAGGAACTAACTAGAAACATGCATAGCAACATATAGGAACATAAAGGAAGGTAGTGTTGTTAGGGTTAGGAGTTATGTAACCCGCCTTAAGCAAGCTCCAAGAACCACCAAAGAAGAAGGAGAATCCAAGGGTATCGGCCACCAAGCTAGCTCCTCCAAGGGTATCGGCCACTAAACTTGCAAGAAAGGGAATGTATCGTGCACCAAGGTAGAGGAGAAACTAAGGAATTAAAGGGATCCTTAGCAAGAGAAGGGAAACAAATATATAGAAGGGAATGGAGGAGAAACCAAGGCAAAGCAAGGCAAGGTGTCGCCCACCTAGGAACACTTGTCCATGAGCATTTCCACATGCAAGCATCAAGCACCAAGTGTCCACTAGTGGTGACACAAATGAGGTCAAAGCTTGGTCAAAGGTCATGGGCGACACATCCCCCCCTTGCCCGATACAAGGTCCAAAAGAAACATAAGCAAGGCACCACAAGGCCCAACAAGCTCAACCAAGCCCAAAGGAACTCAAGCAACGAGCCCAAAACCTTCCTCTCTACTCTAGAGGAAGCAAGGAGAGAGAGGAACACCTCACAAGGTGACAAACTTGTCTAAAAACCCTAGACTTGGGTTATTTGCAAGTAGCACATCTAACTCTCAACAAGGCACAACCAAACTCTAATCACTACTAAAGGTGATTAGCAAGAAACAAAGCATCAGGGGTAAGCAAAACAAACAGTGTAAACCCTAAACGGAGGTCAGGGTCCTTACAATAACAATGATGATATTTCATATGGCTCATATAGCCTATCAATCTCTTATGTTACCTCTTCACTAGGCAACATAACATATCATTTCTTACAAACTTATTAAGTACTTTTGATAAGCAAAGCTTCATAGCTCATACCTGGCTATGTTCAATATTCCATAAAACCTGCATAATTAGTATAGATGAATACAAACACATCTATTTTAGATCAGCATAATGAAAAACATTAATAACATCACTATTTAAGGGTTGCACCACTATGCCCTTGTCAGGGTTAGGGTTTCCCTTTTTAATTCAATCAGGGTTAATGACTTATCATTGCAATACTCAGTCATTGAGCTTCATATTATACATCATAACCCAAAGTTAGGGTTTACTATTCACAATCAATCACATTACCCTATTTTAGGGTTTACTAATCACATTGCATCACATTACCCTAGATTAGGGTTTACTATTCACATTATGAATTATGATCATACTTCCATCATATATTAGGGATATTTCCATTACTACCCTCAAATTAGGGTTAGAATTCATTAACCATCATAATTAGGGTTTCATGATCTCACTAACATGGATCATACCCTAAATAGGCATTCCTTCATATTGAGAGTCCATTACTTGATTACATAAGAAATCGTTGCTCTCTCATCCCTTATATTAGTTGATTCTTTCATCACCCTTGATTAGGCTAAGTCAACTCAACATTGAGATCATGGCTATGTCATTACTATTATGATCATTAAAGCTCACTCATTCAAAGAGTACTAATCACTCTATCCCATCAAGGATACCTTTATTATAATCACCATTGATCATAACATGCACTAATCAACTAATCACTTGGTCCTTTAATCACTTTAAGTATCCATGAGGTTTAGGTTAATCAATCACCAAACCATCTTGACCCTTAGAACCTCAAATGATCTTGACCTACATGGTCCTCAAACGGTCTTGCACACTAAACTTCCAAACGGTCTAAGACCGTTTGGACCTTCATGTGGTCTTGGTCTTCCCTTGAGACCATTTGGTAAAGTAGACCTCCAAAATCGTTTGCTAAAGTAGAGGTGTAGAATGTTTAGTCAAGTTTGACTTTGAAACTGTTTGGTAGTGAAGATTGTTTGGTCATGTTGACTTTGAAACCGCATGGACACAACCGACCTTGAAACCGCATGAGACCAAACGGTTTGGGATCGTTTGGTCCCAAATGGTCTTGAGACCATTTGGACTCAAATGGTCTAGAGACCGTTTGGTCCAAACCACCTCAAAACCGCAAGGACCAAAAAATGTCTCTACCACTTCAATTGAATTAGGGTTTCCAATGTTGAACCTCTCAATCGATCATGCACATGTTAGCCAATCATCAATTGAGTTAATTAGGTTAACCCTCAATTGATTTGACACTCAATTGACCCTCAATTGATCATCAATTAGGGCTCGGATCAATTGGATTAGGGTTTGAAACCGATGACCCTTCAACATACTTCAATGTGAGTCTAATTGATTTGAAATCATTGAACCATCATTCAATTTGGTCATGATCTGACCCTAAACGATCTTGGGATCGTTTGGATGACCTCCAAACCGTCTTGAGACTGTTTTCCCATTATTTTATCAAAAACCAAGTCATTCAATTAGGGTTTGGATCCTAGGTTTAGTCACCAATTCAGCAATCGATTACTCATCAACTTGATATCATTGGATCCTTAATTGGTCAACCATGCTTATCCCTAGACCTCCAAATGGTCTTGGGTGATCACCAGACGGTCTTGAGACCGTTTGGGTGATCCCCAAATGGTTTTAAAACCGTTTGGGTCACTAAACCCAAACTTCAACATAATTCAATTATTAAAATCAGCAATTAACCCGATTAGGGTTTTGATGATTGTTAGACCTTCAATTGGTGAACCACTTGGAATTAATTGATGATTTTTGGTACGTAATTAGTATACATTATTCTCAAAAATACTCCAAATTGTCAACATCTCCAAACGGTCTTGGACCGTTTGCTTCTATGCGGTCTAATGAAACTGTTTGCATTCAAACGGTTTGAAACCGTTTGCTCCCAAACGGTTTGGGAAACCGTTTGAGCAAGGTTGGGAGACCATTTGCTAAAGTAGATTTTGAATCAACATAGAGATTAGCATCATCATCTTCTACCTTTGTTTAACCAAGAACAGGGGCTGTTCTTCATGGAACTGATAGAAAAAACACACAAAGGTATCTAAAGAAGAAGTATAAGCAACAATTTTAGGAAAGAAGGATGTATTAACAAAGCTTAAGGGTCAGAGTTATAAAACCCGCCTCTAGGACTGATCCATAGCTACAAGATCCGTAACTTTAATGGTGGATGAAGCTGCAGTGGTTTTCCAAGCTTCGTTCTTCAGTTTTTGGATGGAGAAGATGGCTAGAAAAGGAAAATGTGTGAAGGAAACTATGAATCCAACCTTGTTTTAGGGTTTTCCCCCAGAATCCGAGGTAGGGGATGACCAAGGCTCACCTACAGGTTGATCGTCCTTCCTCTGCTCCAGAGCTCTTCCTTGGTCGGTCTAAGAAAGGTGATGAGAAGTGGAAACTAAGGATACGGTTGTTTTGTGTTTTTGGGAAGGATATACATAATAGATTTGTATATGGGTTTTTAGGGAAAAAGGAAAAAGAGAATTATTTCCTTTTATCTCTCAAGTATATCCACCAAGTCCTCCTCCACTTCTTGTCTACGTGGCCACCTTCTAAAACCTTGAAAGACTTCTCAATTATCCAAGGTTTAAAGGAAAAGAGACCAAACATCTTAATAAGTTGTATATTAATATCCATCCTTATTGGATATTGCTTAATATATTATTAGTGTGAGTAGTTTCCACTCTTACCATGATCTTTTTGGTTCCCAAGCATTACAAAAGTTAGTCCATATTATCACAAACACATCCTACAACTTTTGGTTGAAGGGCTTCATAATTAATATATTTCTTTTTTGCATTAAGTTATTTTAAAGAGCCTTTTGTGCTTAAATCTTAATTATTCCAATATCAAGATTCTCTCTCCTCCATGATCATTCAATTGAGGCACCCCTCTTGTTTTATTTGCTCTTCTTGATGCCAAGAAACATGATAGATCCTCTAGAGGGTATATTTTACATGTGGGACCCTAGGTTTTGGGTAAATTGCACTTTACATCAAAACTTGGTTTTAAAGCACAAGGATTGCTCTACAAGCTATATCATAGTACCCAAACTTGTGGAATCCATATCACTACATCATAATCATTCTCATGATGTCTCAACATCATAGGAACAACTTATCATGTGCAAATTGCAAATAAACCCCTCAACTTGGGCAATTTTCACTTTAGTCCATTATTAACAAAACAATGTTTCAACATTATGCAAAAAGGACTGAAATTGAAATATAGGTTCCTCAAAAACCTTAATTACATTTCAAGAAGCACAAGCAAGTATCTAATCACTTATTTAAGCAAAACACCTAGGGTTAGTACATAACCCAGGTCAGGGATGTTACAAATTATCCACCCCTTACAAGGATTTCATCCCCGAAATCATTACAAAAACATATTAAGAGAAAAGAGCAGGATATTTCCTTATCATCTCTTCCTCTAGTTCCCACGTGGCTTCTTCAACACCACGGTCATTCCAGAGGACTTTTACAAGACTTATGTCTTTCTTTTTCAGCTTCTTAATTCTTCTATCAAGAATTGACACATGTCCTTCTTCATAAGATACATCATCATTCAATTCTACGTCCATAGGTTGCAAAACTGATTCTGTATCAGGATGACATTTCCTAAGCATGGAAATGTGAAACACTGGGTGTAACTTTTGTAGCTCTGGTGGTAACTATAGCTTATAAGCCACCTTTCCAATCCGTTCAATGATTGGATAAGGCCCCATAAACCTAGGAGCTAACTTTCCTTTCCTTACAAATATAAGAACTCCTTTCCAAGGTGAGACCTTGAGGTACACTCTGTCTCCAACCTGGAATTCTAAATGTCTATGACGCTTATCAGCATATGATTTATGCCTATCATGTGCAGTCTTTAACTGTTGTTGTATTATCTTAATCTTTTCAGTGGTCTGCTGCACAAGATCAGGACCTAAAAGTTGATACTCACCAGTTTCATACCAACATAAGGGAGATCTACATCATCTACCCTACAAATCTTCATAAGGTGCCATGTCAATGTTATGTTGATAGTTATTATTGTAGGAAAACTCTATCAAACTTAGGTGCAGATCCCAACTTCCTATAAACTGAAGAACACATGCTCTAAGCAAGTCTTCCAAAGTCTGTATAGTCCTTTCTGACTGTCCATCAGTCTGAGGATGAAAGGTTGTACTAAATCTTAACTTTATGCCTAAAGCTTTATGAAGTCGCTCCCAAAAATGACTCGTAAACTAGGGACCTCTGTCAGAAACAATGGTAACGGGGACCCCATGCAGCCGCACTATCTCATCTACATACAACTGTGCCAGTTTCTCAGCAGAATAGGTTGTTTTGACATGTAAGAAATGTGTTGTCTTTGTCAACCTATCAACTATTACCCAGATGGAATCATTTCCTTTGGCTGTTCTAGGTAAACCAACCACAAAATCCATGGTTACATGATCCCACTTCCACTGTGGTATGGGTAAATGTTGCATTGTTCCTGCAGGCTTCTGGTGTTCAACTTTAACTTGCTGACACACAAGACACCGCATAACAAACTCAGCAACGTCTTTCTTCAAACCAGGCCACCAAAACATATCTTTCAAGTTTCGATACATCTTGGTGCTTCCTGGATGCATAGCATACATTGAAGAATGAGCTTCTTCCAGGACTAACTTCCTCAAGTTATCCACATCAGGCACTATCATTCTACCATGATAACAAGCTACATGATCATCTAAGTCATAGAAACCATCTCGTTTCTCACTACCATACTCCGATCTAATCAGTTGAACTGCAACATCAACTTGTTGTGCCTCCTTAATCTACTGTCTCAAGGTAGGCTTTATATGCATCTCAGCTAACAACCCAGCTAACAATGATACTTTTAACTATACATTGTCTTTCCTTAAGGAGATAAGCATATCTCTCCTAGAGCACACCAAAGAATTCAACTGTGCTCTGTCTAAAATTGGTGTTGTTGATTTCCTACTCAAAGCATCAGCAACTACATTGGCCTTCCCTGGATGGTAATCAATTGTACAATCGTAGTCCTTGATTAACTCCATCCAGTGGCGTTGCCTCATGTTAAGCTCATGCTGAGAAAATATATACTTAAGGTTTTTATGGTCTGTGAAAATCTGGAATGTCTCTCCATAAAGATAATGTCTCCAGATCTTTAGGGCATGAACTATAGCAGCTAGCTCTAAATCATGTGTCTATTAATTCTCCTCGTGTTTCTTAAGCTGTCGAGAAGTAAAAGAAATCACTTATTTATCCTGCATCAACTCACATCCAAGTCCATTCTTAGAGGCATCACATTAAACTATACACCCTTTCCCTTGCTCAAGTAAAACAAGCACATGTGCACTTGTCAACCTTTCCTTCAACAATTGGAATGATTGATGGCACTTGTCACTCCAGGTAAAAGGAACATCCTTCCTGGTTAACTTAGTCAAGGGTAAAGCTATGGAACTAAAGTTCTTAATGAACCTCCTGTAATAGCCTGTCAAACCTAAGAAACTTCGTATCTCTGTTGGCGTCTTCGGCTGCTCCCATTGCAGGACAGACTCTACCTTTTTAGGGTCAACACGTATACCTGAAGCAGATATTACGTGCCCAAGAAAAGATACTTCTGGTAACCAGAACTCACACTTGCTAAACTTATCATATAGCTTATTCTCTCTTAGCAAAGTTAGAGCTTGACGAAGATGATGTTCATGCTACTGGGCATCTCTACTGTAGATCTGAATGTCATCTATGAAGACAACAACACATTGATCAAGAAAAGGTCGAAAGATTCTATTCATGAGTTCCATAAATGCAGCTGGTGCATTAGTTAGTCCGAGCAACATAACTATGAACTCATAGTGACCATACCTTGTCCTAAAGGTAGACTTAGGTATGTCACCCTCCTTAATACGTAACTGGTGATATCCCAACCTCAAATCTATCTTTGAAAAGACAGTTGCACCATGCAACTGATCAAATAGGTCATCAATCCTTGTCAAAGGATACTTATTCTTTATTGTTACTTTATTTAACTGTCTATAATCAATGCACAACCGCATTGACCCATCTTTCCACATATGTAACAACTTCTGTTCAGTTGTTGTGGTCTGGGTGGCCCTGTAACTGACATAGATGCTGAGCTACGAGCTCCTTCTAGTGGTAGGCTTCGTCCTCTACCCCTATTTGACATCCACTGGGTCTGGGTAGTGAATCTAGGTGGTGGTGTAGGCACAGAAAACCTAGGTTTTTTGAAATCTTTAGATGAGGATCCTTGGAACTGGGGATACGTCCTCTTGTTCTTGGTCTGTCTCTTCTCTGACACTGACCTCTCTATCCTCCTGACTGACTCCACAAAGGTAGAAAACCTTTCCCTATTCTCCAGAGCAGACAATGGGGTGGTCAACTCAGTGTTTAATCCTTTCTCAAAATGCCTAATCCTTTCTTCATCTTTTGATGCCATGTGCGAGAAGAACCGCAACAGATCCATGAACTTAGCCTCATATTCACTAATGTTCATAGGTCCTTGTCTTAACCTCTCAAACTGAGAGATTTTCTCATCCAAGAACGTCTTAGGAAAGTTGACAAATTCTCGTCGAAATACTTCCCATTCGATCTCTACACCTGGCCTTTTCTGTTCTTCCATTGTCCACCAATGACCAGCACTCCCCTTGAGAAGATACACATCATGTCTAACCTTCTCAACCTCTGGGATGTTTAGGATTCTAAAGGCCTTCTCTAGTTCAGTTAGCCACAAGTCAGCATCTGTTGGGTCAGTTGTTCTAGTATATTTTGTGGCTCCAACCCGGCGAAGTCATTCAAATGTCTTGTCGGTCCCTTGTCCTTCTGGATGGGTAGGTGCCCTAGGTACAGGTATAGGCATCCTATCAGTCATGTGTGTCATGGCAGTCATGAACTACCCAAACATGGCTTGGAAAGCTGGATTCCCAATGTCAGCTGGGTTGAACTGGGGTGGTTCAGGTACATGTTCTTCCCTTTCTTAGTTTCTTGCACCTTCTCTAGGTGCAGCGACACTACTCTAAGCAACGTGTTCCTCGTGTGATCTAGACATATTTAGTTTTCTCTTCTCCTCCTATATGAGCAGAAGACACTATCAGATATACTGGAAGACACTAGAAAAAAACTCTACAAACCTAGTCCTATGTCTCTATAGACTCAGCGAACCTAGAGCTCTGATACCACTAATTATGGGACATGTTTCAGATAAAACCTTATTAACAATGTGGAAGCGATTAATTAGCAGCGGAATTACTAAAAATCACAAATTTTTAAAACTTTTTATAAAGAGAACCACAACTGTAAAACTTTTTGCATAAAGAAATGAAATAAGTTGTTTACAAGATGATACATCAGTATATCTCTGTATCATTACATCTCGAGAGTCATAACATTGACTATCCTGTTAGCTGTACATGAGCAGTATACAAAAATTTCGAGACGTTACACCAAAATTCTCATATCTATATTAAACCATCTACTGACTCCTAGGACCTGAGAGTACAGACACGACACATAGGACTTTCTATATAAAAGACTTGGCAGACAGTGTCTCCACCTGAGGATCATTGTTGTCCCTGATGTTGTTGCTGCTGCTGTTGTTGTTCACCCACTGAAGGGTTTCTTTGTCCTCGGCGTCTACCTAAGAAGTTGAATCCCATGGGGTGAGACAATTGAATAATTGTCCCAGCGAGAGTTATAACTCTCCGCCAGAAACATTGTTAGTGCAAATAATGGAATAACACTGAGCAGTAATATTATAATTATTTAACAGCAGGCAAATCCATTGAATAGCTAAATAGGGCAGTATTCTCTAAGAAATCATTTCAATTATAACTTGACTGAATAAGAAGCCATTTAATCAGTAAGGAATATGAAGAACATGTATATTACTGGTCCAATTAGGACTAATTAAACAATGCATCATCCATCATTGTTTCTCATAGTTCAACCTAAGAAATTATGCTACACGGCTGATTACATTTTACAAACATACTTATGCCCTGAGGAGATGAGATATACCCCTCATACTCCAACTGACCATTACGAAATCGCAATCGGTACCATACATAGGTCATCAGAAGAGCCATATTTCTATGACCTCATCTTCCTCAGTCAGTGTGAGGATCATCATGCATAACATCTTGTGTCTCTGCCATAATAGCTATCCAGGGTATTCTGGCACTTCGCTATTAGAGTTACAGTGGCATACTGTAATCTCTTCGCAATTGAGGGATTTCTTGTTTATCTCACATCGATTCGGAATTGACAATGTCATCGGGAGATTAGTGATACATCATCCCGGCATATACATATAATGAAGGATTGAGAGATTTGATGTTTATCTCACATCAATTCCTCCATTAGGACCTAAGGATATTCGCGTCCATAACCCCCACATACTCAAAAGTATGCTCTCTAGGAGTTCCCTTAGGAAAACCTATTTCACCGTCATCTAACTTCTGATGATGATGGATCTATGCTCAGGGCTCTACATGATATCATTATACTTGATTATTTAAGTACATTATGGTATTCTTTTAGCATTAGGCATGTTTTCAAACATAAACCATTAAAACAATTGTTGTAAAGAAAGATTACTATTTGTAGCAAGTTCAATTCACCTCTTGTTAATATTGGGATCTCAATCCCTAACCATCTCATCATTGTAATTCAGTAATATGGGTATTCAAACCCTTAAATCATTAAAACACTTGTTACTAAGTATCATACTGCCATCATGTCATTTGACAGTATAAAAAAAGATAATAACAATGTTGATATTTCATATGGCTCATATAGCCTATCAATCTCTTATGTTACCTCTTCACTAAGTACATTACATATCATTGCTTACAAACTTATTAAGTACTTT
Source organism: Alisma plantago-aquatica (assembly GCA_963693085.1). NCBI lineage: Eukaryota > Viridiplantae > Streptophyta > Magnoliopsida > Alismatales > Alismataceae > Alisma > Alisma plantago-aquatica. The sequence goes on from OY856411.1 coordinate 1,153,364,554, forward strand.
TGATAAGCAAAGCTTCATAGCTCATACCTGGCTATGTTCAATATTCCATAAAACCTGCATAATTAGTACATATGAATACAAACACATCTATTTTAGATTAGCAGAATGCAAAACATTAATAACATCACTATTTAAGGGTTGCACCACTATGCCCTTGCTAGGGTTAGGGTTTCCCTTTTTAATTCAATTAGGTTTAATGATTTATCATTGCAATACTCAGCCATAGAGCTTCATGTTATACTGCATAACCCAAAATTAGGGTTTACTATTCACAATACATCACATTACCCTATATTAGGGTTTACTAATCACATTGCATCACATTACCCTAGATTAGGGTTTACTATTCACATTATGAATTATGATCATACTTTCATCATATATTAGGGTTATTTCCATTACTACCCTCAAATTAGGGTTAGAATTCATTAACCATCATAATTAGGGTTTCATGATCTCACTAACATGGATCATACCCTAAATAGGCATTCCTTCATATTGAGAGTCCATTACTTGATTACATAAGAAATCTTTTCTCTCTCATCCCTTATATGAGTTGATGCTTTCATCACCCTTGATTAGGCTAAGTCAACTCAACATTGAGATCATGGCTATGTCATTACTATTGTGATCATTAAAGCTCACTCATTCAAAGAGTACTAATCACTCTATCCCATCAAGGATACCTTTATTATAATCACCATTGATCATAACATGCACTAATCAACTAATCACTTGGTCCTTTAATCACTTTAAGTATCCATGAGGTTTAGGTTAATCAATCACCAAACCATCTTGACCTTTAGAACCTCAAACGATCTTGACCTACATGGTCCTCAACGGTCTTTCACACTAAACTTCAAAACGGTCTAAGACCGTTTGGACCTTCATGCGGTCTTGGTCTGCCCTTGAGACCGTTTGGTAAAGTAGACCTCCAAAACTGTTTGCTAAAGTAGAGGTGTAGACCGTTTAGTCAAATTTGACTTTGAAACCATTTGGTGGTGAAGACCGTTTGGTCATGTTGACTTTGAAACCGCATGGACACAACCGAACTTGAAACTGCATGAGACCAAACGGTTTGGGATCATTTGGTCCCAAACGGTCTTGAGACCGTTTGACCGTTTGGTCATGTTGACTTTGAAACCGCATGGACACAACCGACCTTGAAACCGCATGAGACCTAATAGTTTGGGATCGTTTGGTCCCAAATGGTCTTGAGACCGTTTGGACTCAAACGGTCTTGAGATCGTTTGGACCAAACCACCTCAAAACCGCAAGGACCAAAAAGTGTCTCTACCACTTCAATTGAATTAGGGTTTCCAATGTTGAACCTCTCAATCGATCATGCACATGTTAGCCAATCATCAATTGAGTTGATTAGGTCAACCCTCAACTGATTTGACACTCAGTTGACCCTCAATTGATCATCAATTAGGGCTTGGATCAATTGGATTAGGGTTTCAAATCAATGACCCTTCAACATACTTCAATGTGAGTCTAATTGATTTGAAATCATTGAACCATCATTCAATTTGGTCATGATCTGACCCTAAACGGTCTTGGAATCGTTTGGATGACCTCCAAACCATCTTGAGATCGTTTTCCCATTATTTTATCAAAAACCAAGTCATTCAATTAGGGTTTGGATCCTAGGTTTAGTCACCAATTCAGCAATCGATTACTCATCAACTTGATATCATTGGATCCTTAGTTGGTCAACCATGTGTATCCCTAGACCTCCAAATGGTCTTGGGTGATCAGAAAACGGTCTTGAGACCATTTGGGTGATCCCCAAATGGTTTTAAATCCGTTTGGGTCACTCAACCCAAACTTCAACATATTTCAATTATTAAAATCAGCAATAACCTGATTAGGGTTTTGATGATTGTTAGACCTTCAATTGGTGAACCACGTGGAATTAATTGATGATTTTTCGTAGATAATTAGTCTAGATTATTCTCAAAAATCCTCCAAATGGTCAATCCCTGGTCAACGCCTCCAAACGGTCTTGTACCGTTTGCTTCTATGTGGTCTAATGAAACTGTTTGCATTCAAATGGTTTGAAACTGTTTGCTCCCAAACGGTTTGGGAAACCGTTTGAGCAAGGTTGGGAGACCATTTGCTAAAGTAGATTTTGAATAAACATATAGATTAATGTCATCATCTTCTACCTCTGTTCAACCAAGAATAGGGGCTATTCTTCACAGAAATGATAGCAAAAACACACAAAGGTATCTAAAGAAGAAGTATAAGCAACGATTTCAGGAAAGAAGGATGCATTAACAAATCTTAAAGGTCAGAGTTATAAAACCCACCTATAGGACTGATCCAGAGATCCAAGATATGTAACTTTAATGGTGGATGAAGCTCCATTGGTTTTCCAAGCTTCGTTCTTCAAGTATTGGATGGAGAAGATGGCTAGAAAAGGAAAACGTGTGAAGGAAACTATGAATCCAACCTTGTTTTAAGGTTTTCCCCCAAGAATCCGAGGTAGGGGATGACCAAGGCTCACCTACAGGTTGATCGTCCTCCCTATGATCCAGATATCTTCCTTGGTTGGTCTAAGCAAGGTGATGAGAAGAGGAAACTAAGGATATGCTTGTTATGTGTTTTTGGGAAGGATATACATAATAGATTTGTATATGGGTTTTTAAGGAAAAAGGAAAAAGAGAATTATTTCCTTTTATCTCTCAAGTATATCCAACAAGTCCTCCTCCACTTCTTGGCTACGTGGCCATCTTATAAAACCTTGCAAGACTTCTCAATTATCCAAGGTTTAAAGGAAAAGAGACCAAACATCTTAATAAGTTGTATATTAATATCCATCCTTATTGGATATTGCTTAATATATTATTAGTGTGAGTAGTTTCCACTATTACCATGATTTTTTTGGTGCCCAAGCATGACACAAGTTCTTCCATATTATCACAAACACATCCTCCAACTTTTTTTTGAAGGGCTTCATAATTAATATATTTCTTTTTTGCATTAAGTTATTTTAAAGAGCCTTTTGTGCTTAAATCTTGATTATTCCAATATCAAGATTCTCTCTCCTCCATGATCATTCAATTGAGGTGCCCCTCTCATTTTATTTGCTCTTCTTGATTCCAAGAAACATGAGAGATCCTCTAGAGGGTATATTTTACATGTGGGACCCTAGGTTTTGTGTAAATTGCACTTTACGCCAAAACTAGGTTTTAAAGCACAAGGATTGCTCTACAAGCTATATCTTGGTCCCCAAGCTTGTGGAATCCATATCACTACATCATAATCATTCTCATGATGTCTCAACATCAGAGGAACATCTTATCATGTGAAAATTGCAAATAAACCCCTCAACTTGGGTAATTTGCACTTTAGTCCATTATTAACAAAACAATGTTTCAACATTATGCAAAAAGGACTGAAGTTGAAATATAGGTTCCTCAAAATCCTTAATTACATTTCAAGAAGTACAAGCAAGTATATAATCACTTATTTAAGCAAAACACCTAGGGTTAGTACATAACCCAGGTCAAGGATGTTACAGTGGAAGGTTGATAGACAATAATAAAACATAAGATTAGAGTACGAGTTGGTTGATGAATAAATCTCATTAGTCATGATATGACACTATAAAACCAAGCACACTGATACATAATAGAGAACAGTGTGTTAGATAGACCCACCGTGTGACTGACACATAGAAGCCATCTTCATGGAAGTCATAGTCAGGTATCATAGTGATGGTGGTGGTTGTGATTCTTAGACCTAATATCACTGCACTCATCACATGTTGTTGGGTACACTTTGACATCATAAAACATAGTCCTGAAACATGGGTTGTTATAAAGGTGATGAATGGGTGACTTTGACACATGTGGATTGACTATGAGTGATAGACATGGGATTTGTCCCTCTGACAGGAGTATGATATCCAAAGACCTCTTCACTAGCGAGACTGAGAAAAGCATGGCCATACGCATGTGAGTCGATATGTGATATTGAGCTTACATATATCTCATGCAGTCTGCTTTGGTTCTAGGAACAAGATTGAATAATGATGAGGATGACTGCTCCATGCCTCTAGTTCAATATGGATACATGTGACAAAGGAACTATACAAACACTATAACACCATACATAGATTGTAGGTTAAAGTTACTCCCCAACTTTCCATTCACTTGGGTAGCAATGATGTGCGACTAGGCACCACTCATTGCTTGTGATATCCTAATCTAGTTATGAACATTTACTACCAACATGATATGGGACCTATAGGGTCACACACATAGGAACTCATCTAGAAGAGGAGTTTGATCTTGAATGATGATAGAATTGATTACTAAAATGTTTAGGTATTTCAATTCACACAACAGATCAACAGATTAGACCGCCAAACGATCAATTTAAGTGTTGATATTGTTGTTTGGAGTGTCAAGATGATTGTATTGTACATTGGTTGGAATTCTACCTGACTTGGGATGTGAGACGCCCTTTTCACCTGTGTGAGATGGCCATCTGGGATGGTGTGAGACGTCCATATTATTTACACCAGACGCCCATTTCAGGGGTGTCATTTGATTGTACAAAGTATTAGTGCTGATGTCAAGTTGAGTACTAATTGGAATTGAATTTCCAACATATGTGTAGAACTGGAAGTTGCAAAATGACCATTTTGCTTAGAGAAACGATTGTCTCATGTGATAGATGACCGTCTTATTGGGCGAAACAACTATCTCGCATGCGAGACGACCATTTCAACACACGCAGGTTATGAAACTTCTAGAATTATTGTGAAAATTCAAGATCTTCCAGTCCTTTCTACTCCCGCTTTAGTTCTGCATTGGTTAAGGACTGGGAACCCTGACCCTAACCCCTCCTATATATATAGGGGTACTAGGGGATTCTTAGAACACAACTATTAGACAAACAATTAAGAATCAGTTGTTTTTACAATTGTTGTCCTCTATGGTTGTGGTAACTGTGAGAGCCCATGCAAGTCCTTCCCGACTAGGGAGGGATATCCATGGGAGAAAAACAACTGATGATCATTGTTGTGGGAGAGCATGTTGGTGACTAGTACACCAACGGAAGGGACAACTCATTCTTGTTTGTTCATGCATGACGACATGAGTTCTAGTTGGTCCGTTTGGACTACTCTAGAGGCAGGAGTCCTTTGGATGCTACTTGGAGGGCAGCTTCAACTCACAATCTGTGGCGAGATCTAAGGAGCCATTATTGAAATTGCTCAAGTCTTCTATCCATGGAGGAGAAGCTAGATGAGTCCAAGTGTGACTAGGAGATGCACAGACAACATCTAAGACAGAGTGCACATCTACATCGATGAGGATTGTCATTGAACTTTTCTCTAGGACTAGGTATATCTTTGTGAAACCATCTTTCCCATTGCATAGTTATTGACACAATCTACTGGTTAATGGGAAATATGTCAGCAAATTTTTTGTTTCTGCTGCCTATCTGATACCGTATTTTCCTATAGGAAGTACTCAAGTACATGGAGGAGCTTTTGTTGTAAATTCAAAATATGAAGGAGACTACTTCTATAAGCACAATTTTAAATATATAAAAAATTAGTGTCCCAATTTTTATAAAAGATATCCCTTCTATTGTATTTTTAGAAATAACAAACAAACATTATATATTACCTTCATATATATACTATAATTTTATTTTTAGATCTATAGGCTTTGCCATCCAGAAAGCATCGACAATATTATTTGTTGTATGTGCCTCTATGAATGAATTTTTGTAAATAATGTATGCAAATAAATATTAAAATATTATTCTTACAGTAATAGTATTTTTATGTAACTAATGTTTCACTTCACTATATTTTTTATATTACATTATTTTTGTGTTTTCCTTCCCTTCCCATCCCCATGCTAACCAAACATACTAACCTAAGTGTCCCCTCCCCTCTCCTCCCTTCCACGCACTTCCCCTCCCCTCCCCTTCCTTCCCTACCCTCCCCTTCATTGACCATGTACCAAACATAGTGTTAGTCAACACCAACATGAATATGGGCTCACCTAGACTGAAATTATGTAGCCCTACTCTAGAGTTGACAAAATCAACTCATCTACTTTTTCTATCATACATTATAGACCCTATCAACAACACATTGGTAGTAGAGGTCTCAAACTTTGGATTTGGATCTGGATCCCAACTTCAGAAATGTTGGACAACATCCCCCTATCTTTTATGCTAGTCAATTTTATTTCCCTTTATTAAAATAAGATCTTCTATTTAGGTTTTTAGTTGAAATAGCTATTTCATTTGTTGGTAAGGTATGCCCATAGAGAAAATCATGTGATGACTGACATGTCATATACCATATAAAGGAATTGATTAACACACATAAAGGTAAGCTTCTAATTCATTCTATTTCATTCAGTTATGAGACAATGGAGAAACACTATGAATGTCTAGAGAATCATATTACTCAATTATATATGTAAAGTTACTACCCTTTTGGATGAGATCATACAGATGTTAAGAGTACATATACATATTCTCATTATGTCCATGATCAGTTGTTATTGTGGAAGGTTGATAGACAATAATAACACATAAGATCAGAGTGCCAGTTGGTTGATGATTAAATCACATTAGTCATGATATGGATATATCAAACCAAGCACACAAGTCAGCTCTCATAGTGAATGTGGTGGTTGCGATTCTTGGACCTAAAATCACTGCACTCATCACATGTCGTTGGTTAGGCTTTGACATCATCAACCGTAGTCCTAAAACATGGGTTGTTATAAAGGTGATGATTGGGTGACTTTGACACATGGGGATAGACTGTGAGTGATATATATGGGATTTGTCCCTCCTATTGGAGTATAATATCCTGGCCACTTGATAAGCAAGATTGAGAAATGCATGCGCATGTACATGTGAATCAATATATGATATTGAGTTCACATTATCTCAAATAGTATGCTCTTAGTTCAAGAAACATGGATTGAACATTGATAGGATGGTGCTTGGATTGATTACTAAAGTATTTAGGTATTCAAATGCACATAACATATCAACTGATTGGCTGAATGGATTGCGAAACGACCATCTCACTCTGTGAGATAGCTATTTGGGCAGCTAGACGAGCATCTCAAGTGTTGAGATGACCGTTTGGGTTGTTAGGCTGATCAAAGTTTGAATTCTAAGTTCTACCCTTAGACCGAACGATTCAATGTGATTGAACCGACTGACTCGAATCAACTCACTAGATGGCCGTCTGGTTGAGTGAGACAGGCATATTGTAAGGGTGAGAAAAATTAGTTGAGCCGAACAAATATTCTAGATTTTTCCCTAATAGTTTTGATTGCACAAACTTGGAGTGCAAGTAAATTAATATGTGATATTAATTGAACTCAAAAATTGAAAATTTTGTATGTGATTGAGAAACTTCCAAACGGCCGTTTGGTAGTGTGAGATGGTCGTCTCGCACACCAGACAACCATCTTGCACACCAGATGATCGTATGGGTATGCTAGACAACCGTTTGGTGTCTTGTAGGTTGTGAAAATTCAAGATCTTCTAGTTTCTTTCACTCTGGCACAATCTCGTACATATTGGGAATCGTGGCCCTAACCCTGCCTATAAAAGGAGGGGTACTGGGGGCATCCTAAGACACAACACAGACAACTGAGAATCAGTTCCTCTGATAATTTTTGTCCTCTCTGGTTGTTGTAACTGAGAGAGCCCAGGCAAGTCCTACCTGACTAGGGAGGGATAGACATGGGAGAGAACAACTGATAGTTGTCGTTGTGGGAGAGCAGGTTGGTGACTAGTATGCCAACATGAGGGATAACTCCTTCCTATCTGTTCTTGGTGAATGACAAGAGTTCTAGTTGGTCTGTGTGGACTACTCTAGAGGTAGGAGTCCTTTAGTTGTTGCTCAGAGAGCAAAGTCAACCTGTAGTTCATGGTGAGACCATTAGAGCCGTTGCAGAGGTTGTGCAGACAGTTGTTCATGGTGAAGACTAGGAGCTACACAACCACCGTCTAAGAGCAACTTGTCAGGAGTTACAAAGAAGCGAGTTTTTTCGTTGGACTTGCTCTAGGACCAGGTATAACTTGCTAAAACCATCCTTCCCATTTCATAGTAGTTGACGCGATCTTGCTGGTATGGCAATACGAATATATAATTTTTTTGTTTTGGCTGTTATACTTTGTGCATGTATATCCCAACACAGGTATCAGAGCCACGTCAATTTATTATAATTTAGGATAATCGATATGATCATTTTTTTATTTTATTGTTTATTTATTACATGAAATGCAAATATTTAAACGATTTCATAAGCATATCTGATCAAAGACCACATAATCCCAAACTATATATATATATATATATATATATATATATATATATCCTACCTTTTCTCCCCTCGTATGTAACTTGAGGTTTCTGTTATTCAATGTAATAATGTAGCAATAGGATAGTTTCTTTTCTTGCAATGACGAGGAAGATGTTCATCACCGATTGCTATGATCGGTTCGTGAGACACGCCAACTGTCTGGAGGACCATGAAGGACAAAGGATGATGGAGTCAAACGACCTCCTGGTGGGCTCAATCGACCGTATGGAAGGAGTCCAGACATCTCTTGGACATGAGGCTAGATGATCATCCTAGTCGGTCCAGTTGACCATTTGGAAGGAGTCCAAACATCTATTGGACAGGAGAAACAACTCACCGGCCAAGAGGCGAGACGACCAGTTCAAGGGTTGAACCAATCTACCCAGATTGGCAAGCACAAGTCTACACCAATAGCAGGTTCATGCATGTGATGTGATGATTGACCTAGGTGGTAGCATTTCCTTTTGGCTCCAAGGAATTACAAGAAGACATGGCCATAACCGTCACTTTCTATTTTATATTGCATGTTTACGTTGTGGCATATAGCATGTATATGATACATACTATATATGTGGTGTTTGGATATAGTATATATATATAGTATATATATATATATATATAGAAAACCCTAAATCAAACATATTAAGTCTTATATGCTTTCCATTAGCAATACACATGAAAATCTTGATCGACCAAGCGTATATTTCCATAAAGCATAGTGTGCCATCTATCTCGTGGAAATGTGACGGTAAATATGTAGATTTTCACAAAGCATGGTACATATTTATCGTATTGGCTATTGGGTCAGACTTAACTGGTGAGTTGGAGAGCCCAATCCCAGAGGCATGCAAATGATTATGGCAAGGATTTGCAGATATTATCTATCCAAGAGTTGCATGTTATGCAACTGGCATGATTTCCTACCTTAATGGTTTATTATGGACGTTGGTGTAGAATGTGTAATAATTGAATCATTTTGAATCTTGGCTCATTAGAAAATTGTTTGTTGTAGTTTTCCAAATTGATACTTGAGGGTTATCAATTTGATCAAAACAATGAGAATGATCATGAATTAAATACCTAATTATTATCGCCCAAATTTAATCAAACCAAATCAAATCAGATCAAAAATGAGTTTTTGACAAAAATTGCAAATTCTTTTATAGAATCAAATGACAACAAATAACAATCACTTTTCTCTGCAATTGGTCCCTAAGAAGGAAAAACCAATTGGGAACAACTTCCTCATTTGGTTCAGGATGCTGAGAATTGTTCTCACCTAAGAGAACAAGATCTATGTCCTGGAGACGCCAATTGTAGATAAACCACCTCAAAATATGCCAAAGGCTAATCAGGATGCTTACAAGAAGCATATTGAATATTTTGTAGATGTCATGTGTATGATGCTATGCTCCATGAACTATGAGTTGTAGAGTCAACATGAGAACATGGATGTGATTGAGATGGTCACACACCTCAAGAATATGTTCTAAGATCAGGAAAAATAAGAGAGATACTATTACACCCACATCCCAAATTACTACTAATCATGAGAATAGAGCATAAGTTTGAGGATTATACTTAATACAAAGTTCACACCCAACTTTTTTTCCTCTATCTCAAACTCTTTGTTTTCTCACATACAATCACATAAGCAAACTTTACAAAGGAATCAAACCTTGATTACTCAAATATGATCTCAACATTAATGATACACATCCAGACATTCATTTTTGTTCCTCACACTTCCATGTACATACAACATAATAACATGATATACACTCTATCATTAAAGAAACAAAGATACAAATCATCATTTAGAATTCTCTCTCAACTCTATATAAGGACCTAGAGTGACAGGGACCGACTGAACTTAACTAATCTCATAATTAACTCCTGTGGTAGAACTACGTTGATGTAATGACATCTTCAGTCCATGAGTTATCCCTAAAAATTGTGAGTAGAGGGGTGAGCCTACTCGCTCAGTGAATGTGTAATTCAAAGAAACAATCTAAAGCACTGATATAATTACAAATATACTATTTTGTTTTTTATATCAATTATAATAGCAGTAAGCTTTAAAGAGACTAATCATTCACAAACATAAATATGGCAGAATATTGTAGACATCTACAAGAGTGAATCAATATATGAACATGCTTGATTAACCACAAAGAAAAATAATAATCCAGAAACATACAAATAATAATTGAATAAATGCACACACTTGGTTAACCTCTCATTTATCTTATTATGCATTAGTAGTAATATACAAATATATAAACATTTTTCTCATTATTCTGTTTGTAATCTTTCATTAACTTTGACTTGACTTGACTACTAAACTACTAAACTGACTACTACTATGTTGGCCAACTAAACGTAACTGGTTGATCTGACTATTGTACTCTTTATTTGAACTCAATTGAATTCAATTAAGTTTTTCTTTTTACTTTGCCACTGAACTCACTTGGATTGTACCACCCAAGCAAAAGCTACTACTGTTGACTTACCGTACAAGTCTTAAGGTAAAAGCGGGACCTTAAGACTACTACTAACTACCTCGGTCTGTAGTGAGGTTGCCACGTCTGTCCTAACGGTGGCTAAATAGCATCTGTAAAAAGCCTCAACTCTATGTAATGTGGTTCCACTAGGTCTGACATGCAAAATGGAATAATTTCCATAAGGAGTACGTCCACAATGGTTGTATACTTCAACTGGTGGGTACCATTGGATCTACAATTATTATTGGATACCCTTACTACTGAAATAGTACCACCAGGATCTCTGGTTATTGTTGGGTACTATGCTACTCAACTGAAGTACCGTTGATATCCAATCAATTGATGTTAGATACTCAGTTCCGGGCTACTTCTTCCTATATCTGATAGTCCATATCCTATTTCACCCATCCCAGTACAGACCTCTAGGGATGGTTCTATGGTGTTCATGACATCTACTATTACTATTGTAATTTTACCGACTACTTGAGTTATTGGACTGAATTCACTGATGATACATTGAATGGATAACATATTGGTTACCCTTATCTTTGGGTTTCTCATTTCTTAGATGCTTAACATACTAATTTCCCTTCTCTCAGGGTTTCTCATTTCTCATGCACATAGAATAATTCTCATATGTTCAAACAAATATCATGTCTAATGATATAAACATTTACATTCAACATTTCTTGTATTCATGCATGGTATCAACAACATCCCTATCTAGGGAAATGCCTTTTCTATTTTCTTAAATTACCATAACAACTTATGCTTTTCATTTCAATTAACTCAGCTAAAGATTTTTGCATTGCAAATCAAAATGTGTATGTATATAAAATGATATTCAGCTAGAAACTCAAATTATCACATAACTCATTTCAATCAGTCATGTATATGAAACCCTGGTACGAATTTAATTAGGGCTTCTAAGATATTCATTAAAATATCATGCATCAAGAATAACCTTAAATAAATGAATTTATAACAATAAAAGAATCACATCAGTTGAATTCATGAATCTATTCACAAACTTTCAACTTTCCATTCATTTAGGGTTTCACCCTCTTCACTGATATATCAAGCAAACATTGATATCATCAAATGAAATACAAGATCTTATCTGACATATATGTACTACACATTTAGATAAAACAATCATTTGTAACCAAGGACATTCAACTAGACAACCCTCTTTATTCAATTATACAACAATTTTAGTCATAGTCGAAAGCCTTAGATTTTGCTATTTTCATATAAAGTATGCAATTACTTTAGGAATTAACATTTAGATAATTTGTATGCATTTCTAATATGATTTATCAACTGGAATCCATCACAATAGAGAAATAATCTATTTCATATCATCTTGCAAAAGCTAGGCCAAAAGGGCAATTTAGGGTTTGTAGTCACATACAAAACAAGTAAATATTATTGATCATTTAACTCATTTTTGTACAATTTACTATTTAAAGAAAGTACCCACTCACCCTAAGGTGTGAAAACACCTTTAAAACACAGCCCATCTCTGAAAATCTTGAACTCATATCAAAATCCTAGCAAATCACCAGATTCTTCTTCCTTTCAACTTGGAAACCCTAGAAATGGGGGATTATGAAGAAAGTGTGAGAAAAGGGGAAGTTTGATACCATTTAAAATCAAATCAGAGGAGGGATAGGATCTTGATATGTGAGATAATATTCACCATGAAAGAATATGCAAAGAAGCTAAACTTAATTGATTTCATCATATCTCAGATAAAGAAACCCTAGATAAGCAATTCCACCACTTTCTTCTCTCAAACCCTAACTCTCCCTCTCTCTCTAGGATTTCATTTCTCTGTAATGGATCACAAAATATGAGAGCTCCTTGGGTGCTAGATTTCTCATGTAGATCAATTTAGGTGCTTCGGTAATTTACACATTAACCCCTCACTATACTTTTTCTTATTTCAACATATTTTTTGTTATAAAAATTTACTATAATTCATTTATTTTAGAGGTCAAACATCCTCGAAAAATTATGAAAATCTAGAATTATGTCTAAAATGTAATTTCATAGCTCCAATATAATTTTTTGATCATTTGTAATTACTAATAAATAATTAAAAATCAAACACTATACTACTAAATAACAGTCTATCATCATTTCGGTCAAAGTATAGTTTGACTGAGAACCACATTTAAAAAACATCCAAATTTTCGAAAATTTTCTCCAACATGCATGATTGAGTTATCCATATCATATCCAAAATTTATTTAAATAGAAAATTTGTAAAAAAAATATGAAAAATCATTTACCACACTGCTATCCTTATCAAATTCCATATTCATGTACTATCAAAACCCTAATTTTTTCTGATTAGGGTTTACATTTCTCAAACCCTAATTCTTCAAACTAAAATTATAATTAGAGTTTATTCTTTGGTTTAAAACATCATAATTGAGCTACTATCATTAATCAAGTCTAAATGATGTTCAATCTAATCAAACATGTAATCATTCAGGTAAATCCTAGTTTACCAATTAAGCACAAATGCGGTCATAACAATTCTCACCCCTTAAAAAGTTTTGTCTCTGAATCATAAATATGCAAATAAAGTATATTCAAAGTTTCTTTTAAACTTTCTAAAATCTTATGTGTCACTATACTCTTGTATTTCATATTTTAATGCTATTTTCAACATTGATTCATTTGTTTCTCTTCTAATCACAACATATTTTTAGCAAGACTTCTCAATGATAGCTGAAGAATTTTTTTTGTCACAATCAATAATAGGAAAGAGATAGATAAACAATGATTTTTTATGCCATATCATGTTAACATGTTACCTCAGTACTGGTATCTGATCCCACTATCTTAATGCATACACATCAATCTGTACTTATTTTTCTACATCACATCAGAGTTATTAAAGACAACTCACCTTTCTATTTTGAATCTCACTATTTTTCCACTCTAATTGATAAACACTCATAAACTGCAAGACTAGAAGTAACAATAATTGAATAAAACTGAGTGATACTACTTATATGAATGATCAAAACCATTAAACTCATTCCAATTTAGTATATTGCTCGCACATGTACAATTGAAGTCATATGTAAAACAAATTTTCATCCCTTAATATGCCTTCAAGAAACTATACTTCTTTAAAACAAATTCACATATTGCTGAAAGCCGTTTATTTTCTCTAATTTATCTTCTTATGCATTACAACTTCTTCTTACTTATCCTTCTCATTTTGATCATCTAGAATAAACATCCCTAACATTGAAACATTCAAGGTAAGAATAGATTATTCATCATTCTTGCTATCACTGTAAAAAAATTATTTTAGATTAAAATTTGCACACGTTGCACTTCTCCTTTTGTTCAAATCACACTTCTTATATTCCGAATCTATTTCTTATCCATAGTCATTTCCATAGTGTTTATCTATCTTTCACATTTGCAACTAATAAAACCATGAATACTATAAATGCTATTTCTTCTCATATATTGATGATATTAGGATTTTAATTTATAGAGATGTTCATGCTCAAGGTGAAACCACTATCAACATCCCTTTAACTATTACAACCCTAAACTATCTACGATTTGATCCTTATAAAAAAAACATGATGTTATCCTGACATGATTTTACTCCCTTATTTCGATATGCAAACCTTAGCTTTCTTAAGGTTTACCAAAGTCTTCCTTGTCTTTACCACTTTAATTTTCTTTATCTTACTTGACCATTTTGATAGATTACTTTCTTGATCTACCGTGCTAGGGTTTCATCATCATATTATGTGTCGTTAGTATATTCAATAGATGTGTCTCTCATGATGGTTGTGTATTGTTTATGATCTACAAACTCAAATGGTTAGAAAAGAAGGAAGCAGTCAAAAAATTCAAAAAAATTATCATCCACCATATGTGAAGCTTGCAAAAAAACTAACATGACAAAATTTCACAAATACTCTAGAAAAGGTAATTTATTTGCTCACATCAAATCATAGTGCCCAGACATGGTACAGGTACAGGATGACAATAATATCTCAATTATATGCTCCACCCAAACCTTGCACGATTGAGAAATGCATTGACCAATATGTATGGAACCTTGATTAAGTCCTACCTAAAGAATATTTGGATTCTTGAGGGGGGAAACATGGTTAGGAAAGTCAGCCATGTTTTTCTTGCTCTTATTCCCAAGAAGGACATTGTTTCGTCCCCTGCTGATTTCAGGCCTAACTCCTGCTGCTCGATGCTCTATAAAATTATCGCTAAAGTCATATCAAGGAGACTAGCTACTCTTCTGCCATAGATTATCTCTCCCTACCAAGGTGCTTTTGTCAAAGGTAGGAGTATTGAGGATTGTTCCCTTCTTGCGGCTGAATTCACTCTTAGATTCAATCAGAAATCCAGCCCTCCTGCTGCTTGCATCAAGTTGGATATTATTAAGGCTTTCAACTCTGTTCGTTGGTCTTAGCTTTGGGATTGTCTCTACGGCCTCAGGTTCAATGAAAAGTTCATCTCCATTCTTAAGCAATGTGTGGAAACTCCATCCTTTTCTCTCTTTCTAAATGGTTCTTCAGTTGGCTTCTTCAAAAGCTCCAACGGACTTAGGCAAGGCGATCCCTTATCCCCTCTACTTTTCGCTATTTCTATGGAAGGTCTCAGCAGATGTCTTGAGGAGGCATATGATAATAGACTCATCAGGAGCTATTCCATCAATGGGACCAAAGCTCTTAGCCATCTTCTGTTTGCGGACGATGTTCTTATCTTTTCCGAGGGACGTCTACGCAGCCTTGTCAAACTCAAGCAGGTTTTGCTTGATTTTGGTTCTATTTCTGGCATGAAATGCAGTCCGAATAAAACACATATATTCTTATCCTCTTCTTGCCGTAACAAGGATGCCTTGATTGGCTGCTTGGGTATTCAGCGTGGTACGTGGCCCACAAAGTATCTTGATTTTCCAATGGATGGAGGCAACCTCAGGAGGCGCCATTTCCATGAATGCTTAGATAAGCTCAGAGATATGATACAGAGATGGCCTGGTTCTAAAATATCTATGGTTGGTCGCCTTGTGCTTGTTAAGCACTGTGCCATGGGTCTGATCAGCTATTGGATGTGTATGGGTGACATCCCTCCTGCTGTCTTACGAAGAATGGAGTTGTTACTTTCTGACTTCCTTTGGGGTAGCTCGGTACACTCCTCTAGTTGGTCATGTTTAGCTTACCCGCTTGGCGAAGGTGGCTTGGGGCTGAAGAGACTTGATGAACTTGCATATTACCATTCATTACGTCGCATCAAGAAGTTCAAACAAGCTCAATGTTTATGGAGCTCATGGCTTTCTTGTAGGTATGGTGATACCTTGTCTATTGCTTCCAGGAATGGCTCTACTTGTCACAGACGTATGGTTGCTCTATGGCCTTCCTTCTCAGCTTGGGAAGGCAAGGATATTTGGGAGAACGCAAGACAAAAGCATCCATATGATAAGGCTTATGGAAATCTTTGGCTCTCCAAGCACTATCCTAGATGGAGTCTTACCACCTTTAGAGCACTCACTAATGTACTACCTGTTGGGAATTCGAGGAGGCAGAGAAGCAGCGGAAACAAAAAAAATTTCTCCCCAAACCCGGAATAAAAGGAATCGCGTCGACATCTATATGATAGGAATTAAGGTTTCTGAACCATACCTTGTCCCGAGGCTTGCTCGGCGACAATGCCACGTGGCTTGCGCGGTCTTCACCTCCGGTCTTGGACGGTGTCTGAGCAGCTCCTGGTCGCACCGGGACTGAAGACTCCTCCACCTACCGGACTGTCGGATGACAGTTGTCCTCCTGAGTGGCAGTGACCTCCCGCCTCTGAAGTAGTCCACACGGACCACCCGGAACTCCACTCTCCTTGTCCCACGAGGAAGTGGAAGGAGTCGCACCCTCCTATTGACGTACTAGTCACCAACAAACTCTCCTGCTGTCGACTGCAACTGCAGTTGTCCTTCCCTTGCTACACCTCCCTTTGCGGGAAGCACTTGCTCGGGCTCTCTCTCGGTTACCAAAACCAGAGAGAACGACAACTTTTGCAGAGCAATCAACTTGCACTGAGTTGTATCTTGAGAAGCCCCCAATACCCCTATATATATAGGCGGGTCATGGGACAGGGTTCTCTGTTCCCGGCAATACGGGACTAATGCAGGAGTAGAAGGGTTCGAGAATTTTCCACAAAAAAGCAACCGGTTCGCAACTTGAAATGATCGGTTCACAACTGAACCGATCGGTTCGGCCATTGAGCCGATCGGTTGGACCTGAGCCGATCATTTGGGGCACTCCAACCGATCGGTTGGTGCCCTAAACCGATCGGTTCATGGTCCTGATCCGGCTCAAAAAGACTTTCCTTGTTTCTTTCCCAATTGGTATCGAATACCAATTATATTCCCAATCAAATTGGGCAATTTGAAACGAAAGGAAAATTCTTGCCGACATGACTTTTCCCAACTGGTCGGTTGCACCAGTTGAGCCGATCGGTTCAACCCTTGAACCGGTCGTTTCAACCTGGGCATGAGCCGATCGGCCTGGACACTCCATCCGACCGGTTCAGCCATCTCAGCCGACCGGTTCATCACATGAACCGATCGGTTGGGAGCACAGGTTGGGCAAAATCAGTCAATTGCGATTTCAATCAATCCGATACTCCAATCAATGTGTCCAACACCTTGAACCATACAATATTGAGTCATCGACTGATTGAGTGTTTAATTGAACTACTAAACTCCTTTAGTAATCAATTTAAACATTGCTTTGTGGACAAAACTCCTCTTCCAGGTTAAATCCTATGTGTGTGACCCTGCAGGTCCATTTCACATTGGCAGTGAAAGTCCATAACACTTATGACTTCACAAGCAAAGAGCGGTGCCTAGTCACACATCAGTGCTACCCAAGTGAAAGTAGAAAGTTGGAGAACAACTTTCATCCTACAATCCGTGAATGGTGTTACAGTGAATGTATAATTCCTTTATCACTGATATCCAGAATGAACTCGAGGCATGGAACAGTCACCATGTCAATGTTCATTCATTTCCTTGATCTCAGAGTAGACCGAGTGAGATGTGTATGACATCAATATCATATATTGATTCACACGTGCATGCGCATGCCTTTCTCAATCCTACTCATCAAGTGGCCAAGGATATCAAACTCCCTCAGGAGGGACAAATCCCATATCTATCACTCACCCCTCAAAATCCCCATGTGTCAAAGCCACCCAATCATCACCTTTATAACAACCCATGTTTCAGGACTGCGTTTGATGATGTCAAAGTGTACCCAACGACATGTGTTGAGTGTAGTGATTTCAGGTCTAAGAATCACACTCACCACCATCACTGTGAGAGCTGACTGTGACTACCATGTCATGGTTCCATGTGTCACTCTCACGGTGGGTCTGTCCGGTACCTTGTTCTCTAACAAGTACCTATGTGCTTGGTTTGATATCACCATATCATGACTAATGAGATTTTGTCATCAACCAACACACAATCTAGTCTTTAGTGTTATTGATGTCTATGGTTATTTCCACAATAACAACCGACTAGGGACAAAACAAGAATGTATACTCTTAACATCCGTATGATCTCATCGTTTAGGTCCTTAACCTAAAAGCATACGTCATTGAGTAAAACAATCTTTAGACATCTATCATGTTACACCATCATCTCAGAAACAGTTTAAACATATAGATTGGAAATTGCCTTTATTATTATTCAAATCAATTACATAGTATCCCATTACAATCATCATATGACTTGCTCTATGGGCATACATACCAACAGACTCCCACTTGCACTTAGAGCCAGTCACCAAGGAAACGCAGTCCTTGTGACCTAGCATGACCATCATGCTTCTGCTGAGAAAGGGCCTTAGTCAGTGGATCAGCTATGTTGTCTTCAGTTGGTACTTTGCAAATCTTCACATCTCCTCGCTGTACGATCTCTCGTATGAGATGGAAGCACCGCAGTATGTGCTTGGACCGCTGATGTGATCTGGGCTCCTTAGCTTGTGCAATAGCTCCATTATTGTCACAATAAAGCTCAATTGCATCACAGCTACTGGGAACTACACCAAGTTCAGAAATGAACTTCCTGATCCACACAGCCTCCTTTGCTGCATGCGAAGCAGCAATATACTCGGCCTCTGTAGTAGAATCGGAAACTGTTTCTTGCTTGGAACTCTTCCAGCTCACAGCTCCATTATTAAGGCAAAACACAAATCCTGACTGTGATCTGTAATCATCTTTATCGGTTTGGAAGCTTGCATCGGTGTAACCCTTTACAACCAACTCTTCCTCACCGCCGTACACAAGAAACTGATCCTTAGTCCTTCGCAAGTACTTGAGGATGTTCTTCACGGCTGTCCAATGAGCTTCCCCGGGATCTGACTGGTACCTGCTCGTCATGCTGAGAGCATACGAGACATCTGGGCATGTGCACAACATAGCGTACATGATGGATCCGATGGCTGATGCATATGGGATCCCATTCATACGCTCCCTCTCTTCACAAGATTGGGGACATTGAGCTCTAGAGACGGTAACTCCATGTAGCATAGGGACGTTGCCTCTCTTTGAGTTCTCCATGCTGAACCGCTTCAGCACCTTGTCAATGTACGTGCTATGACTTAGTCTGAGAAGCCTTCTAGATCTATCTCTATAGATCTTAATTCCTAGAATGTAGGATGCTTCTCCTAAGTCCTTCATTGAGAAAGTTTTCCCAAGCCAAGTCTTTACCTTCTCTAAGGCTAAGACATCATTCCCCATCAAAAGTATGTCATCCACATACAATATGAGGAATGTGGTCGAGCTCCCACTAACCTTCTTGTACACACAAGGTTCATCTTCATTTTGAATAAAGCCAAACACTTTGACTTCCTCATCAAATCGAAGATTCCAACTCTGAGATGCTTGCTTCAATCCATAGATTGACCTTTGCAACTTACAGACTTTATTGGCATTCTTTGGATCTACAAAACCTTCAGGCTGTGTCATGTATACATCCTCATGTATATTCCCGTTAAGGAATGTGGTTTTAACATCCATCTGCCAAATCTCATAGTCATAGTAAGTTGCAATAGCAAGCATGATCCTGATGGACTTAATCATGGCAACTGGAGAAAAGGTTTCGTCATAGTCAACACCTTGAATTTGTCGAAAACCCTTTGCAACCAATCTGCCTTTATAAGTTTGCACATTGCCATCCATGTCGGTCTTTTTCTTGAAGACCCACTTGCACCCTATGGGTTTTACCCCTTCGGGTGGTTCCACCAAAGTCCATACTTTGTTGGAGTACATGGATTCCATCTCGGATCTCATGGCTTCAAGCCATTTCTCAGAATCTGGTCCCTCCATAGCCTCTACGTAGGTAGTTGCATCATCATCTATGATCAACTCTCCACCTTCCTGAGTCACAAGGTATCCAAACCTCTCAGGTTCAAGGCGAGTCCTACTAGATCTACGAGGTCCTTGTGTTACTTGAGGAGACTGAGATTCCACAACACCTTGTGAATCTCCATTTTCCTCTTGTACATCCACTGGTTCAATGTTTTCTTGTTGGGCTTGAACCTCTTCAAGCTCTACTTTCCTCCCACTGTTTCCTTTGGAAATAAATTCCCTCTCTAGGAATACAGCATCCCTGGCAACAAACACTTTGTTGTCAGTAGGGTGGTATAAGTAATATCCCCTCGTTTCCTTGGGGTATCCAACAAAATAACACTTATCGGATTTGGGTCCAAGCCTATCAGGAAACATTTTCCTAACGTAAGCCTCACAACCCCAAATCTTCATAAAAGACAAAACGGGACGCTTCCCATACCATATCTCATATGGTGTCTTTTGAACCGATTTAGATGGCACACGATTAAGTGTAAACGCGGCGGTTTCAAGAGCATGACCCCAGAAGGAAATCGGAAGATCAGTAAAACTCATCATTGATCGCACCATATCTAACAATGTGTGATTCCTTCTTTCAGACACACCATTATGTTGTGGTGTTCCAGGCGAAGTCCATTGTGATACAATACCACGGGCTCGCAGAAGGTCCTCAAATTCCTCGCTCAAGTATTCTCCACCTCGATCAGAACGAAGTGCCTTAATACTTTTACCAAGCTGGTTCTGTACTTCATTCATGAAATCCTTGAACCTTTCAAGGGTTTCTGACTTATGCTTCATCAGGTACACATAGCCATACCTACTGAAATCATCAGTGAAGGTAATGAAGTATTGATACCCATTTCTGGAATTAGTTCTAAAAGGCCCACATACATCAGTATGTATGAGTCCTAATAGATCACTAGCTCTCTCACCTTTACCTGAAAAGGGAGTCTTGGTCATCTTGCCCAACAAACAAGATTCACATGTCTCTATTGATTCACAATCAAAAGAGTCTAGATAACCATCTTTATGGAGTCTAGAAATGCGCTTCTCATTTATGTGCCCTAGACGACAATGCCAGAGATATGTTTTGTTTGAGTCGTTGAGTTTTTGCTTTTTGGTGTTCACATTGTATACACTTGTCTCCAAGTCCATCAAGTATAGACCATAAGACATAGGGGCACTGCCATAAAAGATCCCATATTTAGAAATGGAACACTTTCCATTCTTAATAAGAAATTCAAATCCATCTTTGTCCAAACAAGAGACAGAAATGATATTCCTATTTATGGCAGGTACGTAATAGAAGTTCTTTAACTCTATTATTATCCCACTAGGTAGAGTTAACTCATAGGTTCCTACGGCACTGGCGGCAACTCTTGCCCCATTAGCAACACGTAGTTCAACCTCGCCTTTCCCCAAAGGCCTACTTCTCTTAAGATCCTTCACATTTGAACAAATGTGAGATCCGCATCCGGTATCAAGTACCCATGACGAAGAAGTAGTAAAGTTAATCTCTATCACGTATACACCAGAAGTAGAAATCTCTATCTCTGACTTCTTCTTCCTGTGTTCCTTCCATCCTCTCCATGTAGAAGAAATTGGTTTGGCGAGAGAACATTTCTCTCCCTTACCTACCTTCTTCTTCACCAACGCATTAAGCATACATAGAGTGGATTTTAAGGCTCCTGGTATATCTGGATTGTGCAGAACACTTCCCACAGTCCTCAACCAGTTATGCAATTTATTCTCAGTTAATTTGCCCATTTTAAAAGATGATTCTTTTGCCATTCTACAAGAGAAAATTTGCATTTGTCAAAACCTTTTTGATTTGATTTGAATAAAATTTGACGATAGTTAATTAGGCCTTTAATTAATTACCGCTCCCACTATTTTGACTCAAAATGATAGCCCTCACCATCAATTCGGAAGATTGCAGCGTACAATCTTCTAGTGGGTCAAGATCCTGAAATCCTCTGAGCCATGGACCAGCTAGGGATGTCACCCATAACTCAGATCTCTCAGGTAGGCAACTCTTGCCAATTGCATCATATGCAACTCTTGAAAGATGTCATTTGCAACTCTTTGCAATGATCATCTCCATGCCTCAAGGTACTAGATCCCATCTAGATCACCTTGTTAAGTCCGACCCAAAGCCAACACGATGAACATGCACCCTGCTAGGGCAGACCCACACATTCATCCTTCACGCTTCCACGAGATAGACGGTGCACCACGCTAGGGCGTGCCCACACTTGGTCGATCAAGATTTTCACGTGTGTCGCATTTGGAAGGCATCTAAAACTTAATATTTAATGAGGGATTTGGTTTTTATATACATATACATATCCAATCACCACAATATATAGTACGTATCATATACATGCTATATCCCACAGAAAACATGCATAAACGATAAAAAGCAATGATTACGGCCATCCTATTTGTGATTCCTCGAGCCAAGAGGAATCACGGTCATCTAGGTCTACATCACATGCAACCTGTACAAGATGAAATCTGTGCCTGCCTTTTTGGGTTTGATCAGCTCATCTCCATGACTGATCGGCTCGCCATCAGGTTGGTTGCTCGGGCGCCACCAGCCGATCGAATGGCGCCTCCAGCTGATCGGTTCACCGGTCATCGTGCATCTCCTCAGGTCGCCACCCGCTCATCTCGTTCCTCGAACTGGCCGTCTGGATCACCAACCGATCGGTTCACTCCTTGAACCGATCGTCTTCTGGTTGTCCGCCATTCTTTGACATAACATGAAATAAAATATATCCTATTTACATTTGAATTGCGAAACCCCGAGTTACATTCGGGGGGAGCAAAGGTAGGAAAAGAACTCTCGAATTATTTTGAGTTACATCAGGAATATGAGAAAGGGAATCGGTGCGCAGACCGAGATGCAAGCAACCACACAAACAACCACACACAGATATAGGGGTTTATAGGCCATAATCATGCTACACATCCACCACAAAACTCGTTTAAGGGCGACGCGTATCGAGTGCATTAATATTACATATCATATATGTATATTAGGGATTTGTGGATTGGACATGTATAAAGCCGATATTATTTGCATCGCATGCAATAAATAAAGGCGACAAACCAAAATCGATCATATCGATAATCCTAAAATATAGAGAGGTCGACCTGGCTCTGATACCACTGTTGGGAATTTGAGGAGGCAGAGAAGCAGCGGAAACAAAAAAAATTTCTCCCCAAACCCGGAACAAAAGGAATCGCGTCGACATCTATATGATAGGAATTAAGGTTTGTGAACCATACCTTGTCCCGAGGCTTGCTCGGCGACAATGCCACGCGGCTTGTGCGGTCTTCACCTCCGGTCTTGGACGGTGTCTGAGCAGCTCCTGGTCGCACCGGGACTGAAGACACCTCCACCTACCGGACTATCGGATGACAGTTGTCCTCCTGAGCGGCAGTGACCTCCCGCCTCTGAAGTAGTCCACACGGACCACCCGGAACTCCACTCTCCTTGTCCCACAAGGAAGTGGAAGGAGTCGCACCCTCCTGTTGACATACTAGTCGCCAACAAACTCTCCTGCTGTCGATTGCAACTGCAGTTGTCCTTCCCTTGCTGCACCTCCCTTTGCGGGAAGCACTTGCTCGGGCTCTCTCTCGGTTACCAAAACTAGAGAGAACGACAACTTTTGCAGAGCAATCAACTTGCACTGAGTTGTATCTTGAGAAGCCCCCAATACCCCTATATATATAGGCGGGTCATGGGACAGGGTTCTCTGTGCCTGGCAATACGGGACTAATGCAGGAGTAGAAGGGTTCGAGAATTTTCCAAAAAAAAGCAACCGGTTCGCAACTTGAAATGATCGGTTCACAACTGAACCGATCGGTTCGGCCATTGAGCCGATCGGTTGGACCTGAGCCGATCGTTTGGGGCACTCCAACCGATCGGTTGGTGCCCTGAACCGATCGGTTCATGGTCCTGATCCGGCTCAAAAAGACTTTCCTTGTTTCTTTCCCAATTGGTATCGAATACCAATTATATTCCCAATCAAATTGGGCAATTTGAAACGAAAGGAAAATTCTTGCCGACATGACTTTTCCCAACTGGTCGGTTGCACCAGTTGAGCCGATCGGTTCAACCCTTGAACCGTTCGTTTCAACCTGGGCATGAGCCGATCGGCCTGGACACTCCAGCCGACCGGTTCATCCATCTCAGCCGACCGGTTCATCACATGAACCGATCGGTTGGGAGCACAGGTTGGGCAAAATCAGTCAATTGCGATTTCAATCAATCCGATACTCCAATCAATGTGTCCAACACCTTGAACCATACGATATTGAGTCATCGACTGATTGAGTGTTTAATTGAACTACTAAACTCCTTTAGTAATCAATTTAAACATTGCTTTGTGGACAAAACTCCTCTTCCAGGTTAAATCCTATGTGTGTGACCCTGCAGGTCCATTTCACATTGGCAGTGAAAGTCCATAACACTTATGACTTCACAAGCAAAGAGCGGTGCCTAGTCACACATCAGTGCTACCCAAGTGAAAGTAGAAAGTTGGAGAACAACTTTCATCCTACAATCCGTGAATGGTGTTACAGTGAATGTATAATTCCTTTATCACTGATATCCAGAATGAACTCGAGGCATGGAACAGTCATCCTGTCAATGTTCATTCATTTCCTTGATCTCAGAGTAGACCGAGTGAGATGTGTATGACATCAATATCATATATTGATTCACACGTGCATGCGCATGCCTTTCTCAATCCTACTCATCAAGTGGCCAAGGATATCAAACTCCCTCAGGAGGGACAAATCCCATATCTATCACTCACCCCTCAAAAGCCCCATGTGTCAAAGCCACCCAATCATCACCTTTATAACAACCCATGTTTCAGGACTGCGTTTGATGATGTCAAAGTGTACCCAATGACATGTGTTGAGTGTAGTGATTTCAGGTCTAAGAATCACACTCACCACCATCACTATGAGAGATGACTGTGACTACCATGTCATGGTTCCATGTGTCACTCTCACGGTGGGTCTGTCCGGTACCTTGTTCTCTAACAAGTACCTATGTGCTTGGTTTGATATCACCATATCATGACTAATGAGATTCTGTCATCAACCAACACACAATCTAGTCTTTAGTGTTATTGATGTCTATGGTTATTTCCACAATAACAACCGACTAGGGACAAAACAAGAATGTATACTCTTAACATCCGTATGATCTCATCGTTTAGGTCCTTAACCTAAAAGCATACGTCATTGAGTAAAACAATCTTTAGACATCTATCATGTTACACCATCATCTCAGAAACAGTTTAAACATATAGATTGGAAATTGCCTTTATTATTATTCAAATCAATTACATAGTATCCCATTACAATCATCATATGACTTGCTCTATGGGCATACATACCAACACTACCTACTATGGAAAAGATTAGTTCCTGAACGGGGCTGCATGCTTACTATGTGGCCAACACAATGACTCCATCACTCATCTCTTTGGGGGCTGCAAATACTGGAAATATATTTGGGGAC
This sequence comes from Alisma plantago-aquatica, assembly GCA_963693085.1. NCBI lineage: Eukaryota > Viridiplantae > Streptophyta > Magnoliopsida > Alismatales > Alismataceae > Alisma > Alisma plantago-aquatica. The sequence goes on from OY856411.1 coordinate 1,153,390,380, forward strand.
GTGCTCAACTTAAACTCAACATCAGAGCCTCATATTCTCTTTATGAATGCCTCATGGATCTTGGTAAAAGGTCAAAGCAATCCAGAATCATTGAACTTTGGGCCATCACTGGTGTTGTTCACTTCATTTGGGAGGAGCATAATAAAAGGCTACATAACGGTGGCGCTTCTGACTTTGTCGCCATCTTCAGTCGTCTTGCGCTTGAGATCAAGAGAATGTACTTTACTTTTAAATATTGTCTTGATTTTCCTCCTATTATAGCTAGGAATTGGGATCTGTTGTAACCAATTCCTAGATGTGTGTAGTCACATGTATGGGTGTGGCTTGTAGCTTTGTCCCCTTTTAGGGGGTTTTTGGAATATACTTACCCAATTTTCCAAAAAAAAAAAGGTATCTTTCTTTAAAGTAACTTCATCCCATTCTTCTATCTTTGTCTCTGGTAGCTTGTATGGAAGGTCTACCATTCTCCATAGCTCAAGACTTAGACCTTGGATGAAGAATTATAACCTTCTCTTCCAATAGAGGAAGTTGCTCCCATCAAAGATTGGAATGCTTATGAGGCATCTCCTACCTTGGTAATCGACCATCTTCCCTACTTGTGGAAGTATGCTTGAAGAAGATGCCACTTGTTGGATCTTAGATGGGCTCTAGAGGGGAGGTGAATAGAGCTAAATGCACTTAAACAAAATTTGTTAGACCTGCAAGATATTTCTAAGATAATATGGCTAGTATGAACTTTGAGTGCAACTAAAACATACATAGCAAGGGGGAGAGAGATTGAACAAGCACAAAATAATACAAGTATTTATAGAGGTCTCAACCTACAAACTAGGAGATGTACATCCACTCCCTAGAGAGGTCAACCTCTAGGATTTTTCAACATGTTTCACTCATATTCCATTATAAGAGCTACAACATAAGACATTCCTTTTCTGGGACAAGGATACCCAGCCTTCCTTTTGAGGACAAGGGATCTAATAACCTACCAAAGGACTTACCTATCCAAGACCTAGAGTCTTCCACCTCGCCAAGGACTTACCCACTTTCTAATGAGTCTTCTGCCTTCACCAAGGACTTACCCACTCTTATAACAACTCTTGCACTTTGAAGGAATTACCCACTCTTCTTGGATCTTCCACCTTTGACTTCACCTTCACCAAGGGACTCCTTCCCTTCTTCTTCTTCTTCTTCTTCTTCTTCTTCTTCTTCTTCTTCTTCTTCTTTACCTCTCTTAGCCAAGAGAGAGAACCTTCATCTTCTTGGTAGAAAGAGATATTGGGAGGCAGAGGAAGTGAGAGCCTCATATGATATACATGTAGGACTAGCCCTCTTACAAATCTTCTACTCACTCTGATGGATGTAGCAAGTGATTAATCTTGAGAGTGGAAGGAGGCACTAAACTATAATGTAGGGATCTTCATAGTGCTTGTATAACCATGGGATGAATCCAAACGGGTCATATTTGTAGTTGGGGATGCCTACTATCCAATAGAAACACTTAAGGGTGAATTCTAGTTGTTTGGGGGTGTTGCAACGGATCTATTTTTGATGATTGCAACACTATAATGGCTAGAAACACTTTTTATGCACACTCTATACAGTACAGTCAATCGAGTTTATCTTGGATGAAACACGACCGATGACTTAAACTTGGTTTTCTTGTGTAGGGTGTCAGTTGAGTTTATCCTGGGGGAAAATCAGTCGATCCTAGCATTTCCCAAGACCCATCAAGGGTGTCGGTTGAGTTTATCCTAGATGAAACTCAGTTGATCGAGGTCGTTGTGATGAATGTTGAAAAGTGCCATAAAAGTGCTTAAATGTTTGATTTAAGTGCTCTCAATTTTTTCTAAGCTTAATTACAAGTCATACAATCATTACAAGTGATTTACAACATCATTCTAATGGATTTGAGGCCTTTTCCACAAAAGTGCACTTGTGTTGATTTTGACTTGTCTTTTCCCCAAGATAGGATGTGCAAGTTAGGGCATTTGGAGTGTGTCTATACCTAATCTGAAATTACCCAAGTAGAAGAACTAGACACAAATAAGTGGAATGGTTAGTCATCATCAAAAACAAGGGTTTAGTCATTGAGTCAACATTGACCTTGGGTCAACACTATCATCATGCTAAAGGCAAAAAATTGATTCATGTCTTGCTCTCAAGGTGATCTACATTATTTGATTGAAATGTGCAGGTTGTGATGGTCTTACTTGGGACACACCATCATCGTACAATGTTTTATCTATCATCACTTTGGTCGAGGATATCATTACAGGTTCAAACTCTCCTTTAAAGAGACCTATAGATGATTGGTGTCTGAGCACCAACATCATTGCTGATGTACAAGAACATAAGCATGTCATCCTTAGTGGGGAGTACAAAGACCATACATTGTACCAGGGTCACATCCATGACAAAATGTTTGACCGGTATGGATTCGAAAAAAACCAATATTGCTTGTTGCCACACCAATCTAATACCATGACTGACTGAGTCCAAAGTATCTATGCCAATATTGATAATACAAGCTCAAAGAAAAGGTAAAGGACATGAGATCACATCCCTATGTGATCACCCTTATAATGTGGGTCCAAAATACAAGTATAATGAACCTGGTTCTTAAGGTGGTCAAACTTAAAATTTGTATCCTAACACCATGAGACACGTGCAACAATATACAACGTAGAAATAATAGACAAGGTCAAAGATTGGAAAAGGTTGGTTAACAGTTGTGACCTTTGGTCTTTTCTTATCTAGGTCACATTGAAAGATACATGTAGTGTTCTTTACAGAATGAAGAACGTATGAAAATCAAATAAGAAAGAAAACAAAACTAGATTAACGAAAAAGTAAGTAGGTGAATCATCTTTTTGGTGTTACAATTTTATAGAGGATCTTGGATCAGGTATCACCTACCAATCACACTCACCAATCATGCAAACACTCATACCCATTGTATATGCATAACATTGTTTGTGAGACATCAACATCTATGTATATTCCCTCCTCTCTCAAGCTCAGGACTGATTTGGGTTATAAGTGTATCCCCCTCTTGTGATAAGTGACAAACTATCTAACATAAAACTATATGATCATTAGTTCAAGTATTCCAATTGTAACATCCTGAAAATTTTGACATAGACAAAGCACAAAATTTGGCATGAGCTATAAAACCCTAACTTAACATTTTCAAGCCTTAATTCATTTTTCTCCTTAGGTTGATAATCCCTAATTTTTCTAAGTCAATCTCAGATATTTCAAATAGATAAAATGTGTTTATAGCTGGTTCTAATAAAGTACAGTAACTAAGAGTAATAGTCAAGTCTTTGTACTTTGTTTGCACAAGCTATATAGCCTTAATGGAAATTAATTGACATGTAAGGGTTCAAAATAAAACTGACCTAATTAATGTCGTTATGATTACCCAATAAAATGTATATGTGTCAAGTATGATAATCTTGGATGAACTCCCAATTTTAAGACTTTAATTCTTTTTAAAGAATCCTAAATAATTAAACACATTTTTGTCCTATAATGGAAAGTATAGGTAGTTGTGACTCTCAAAACTTTAAACTAAGTTGATATTTGAACTACTCATAGCAAAATTATCTAACACACCAATTTCATATTTGGTTTATTCTTATTATCCCAATTTGATTTAAAAAGAAAAGACCTAAATTTAATAAATAACCATAAATATATTTATAACAGCATTAGAACTTAGGTATTGAAACATTTTTGGTTGTCATGCAACCCTTATCAGTGTCTCACTCTAGATTGGACTCCCTATGTCTACGGGAACAAACATAGTCAACCCACAAGAAGATATCAATAACCCCTTTTACCTCAAGTATCCCTTGCAACCAGGTCGACAAAACTCCCCTATATTGCAACTGTGAGTTCTTTCTCATGGCAATTCAAGCCTTAATGACACCTATTGAGGTCACAGATTAGTTTACCTAACCCCATAGAAGCTTTTACTATCTTCTATTCCATATTATATGAAGTGATAGATTGTTTTCCTAGCTTGCCTCTTTTCTACTATTTCTAATATGTTTAACACTAAAGATGACCTTGTAACCCTCCCACTATGGTTCAATTCATTTTCCATCAAAAAGTTTGACCTAATTGGTTATCTTCCCCTAGATTTTTGGATTTTTCCTCCTCTTGCTTTCTCATTAGATCTCTGGTTTCCAACACATGGCCACCATGGGATCTTCATAAAGGGATCACAATGTCTAGCGGATGGAAAAGAAGCAATAAAAGTTGGTCTTTGGTACTAGTTTGCACTCTTGTTCGAACTTTGATCATTAGATCTATATGTTGGTTGAGGTCCTAGAGCAATGGATTCATCACAAGCTTTATGAACAATGTCAAATCATGGTTCTCAGTCTTGTCCCTATTTGATAAATCAATGTGTCACACTACGAGTGGTGGAGCCAGCCCCCTAATAAAGGGAGGGTACGTATAAAAATAATGTTAAGTACATATGTGGAATTCATGTTGAGTGTCAACATGTCTCAATCGGCCTATTTACTTAGATCTAGATATGAAAAATAGATGGATCTTACATAAATAAATAAAAAGGTTGAAGACATAACTCATCACACGGGGAGTACTTAATTTTATATCTATGTATATGGATTATTGTATATGTAATTTATAATATGCTACATACATTTATGGTTTTTTTTACATTTAAGATGAGTATGAAATGGTGACTTCTGATATTGAAAAGATTTAATCTTTTTTTATAAGACCAAATATTCTATTAAATTAATTCTCCATAAATATAGGTTGTTTTGGAAAAAAAAAATCACATAAATTTAGTGTTCAATATTGATGGTGTGGATTATTATATTTTTTAAAATCAAACAAATAATTTCTTACTTGATGAGCTTGACAACTCAAGTAATTAAAAAGTAACATAAAGCTAAGAAAATTGAATATATTAGTACCATGTGGCAATTAATATTATTATTTAAAAATCAAGAAAACAACATAATAGCAATTTACTATTAAATAAATATACTTATGATGGTGTTAAACCTATTTATTAATTTTACCTAATAAATCAATAAATGTTGTGACAATGTGTTGTTCATTAAATTATTATGATTATTATTTCTATGTTGCGTTGAAAATTAGGAAATATTAAAATTATGTTATCTTTGACATCATGATTAAATAATATGTATAATTTAGAGGAACAACATTTGTATAACTTGTGAATAGAAGTATAATTTTAAGAATTAATATCATAAGATACATGATGTTAAATTATTTTAACAAATATTTATTGTTGTATAAAAATTCAAAACAATACACATATTTTACAAATATTATTAGTAAATTTATCATGAGACCATGTACTACAAAGAATATCATATTTTATTTGAAATGATTTTTCTTAATATACATTACACTCATAATAGAAAAGAATCAGAATAAATCAGCACACGTAACATATACACCTATGGACTATGGTGTTGCTATATTTTTATAGATTTAGTTATTTATACATAATATAATACTATTTGATATCCCATGGAGTATATTATTAATTATGGATATTGGTTTTTTGATTTTGCATTACCTATATACTTGCTATATATGTTACACACTTAATTATATATATATACTTTATAAAGTATTTGGTATTCCATAAAGTATACAAATAATTATAGATACTAGTTTATTTTTTCCCCATACAACTATGTACTTATTATATTTGTTATACATTTAAATATTTAGTTATACATGATATAAAATTATTTTACATTTCATAAAGTATAATATTAATTATAGATTATATTATTAATTATAGATATCAGTTTCTTATTTAATCATTATAAAATTAGTGTAAACTAATATTTAGCCAATTGACAGTATTGTATGTATTTTTTATATTATTGTCAATATGTTTAATAAAAAAACACTTGTTAATTAAGTAACAATGAGATATATTTTTAAAAATAAAGAAACGTCATTTATTTTATAAATGTTATCATAATTTAATGTGTTTATATTTGTAATTCTTACGTAAAATCATATTGATAATGATGTTATTTATAAAAGAAAGTTTACATAATTTGGAAATAGGCTAATAAGCGTGTGAAGACTAATAAGCGTGTGAAGCAAATAAAGTATAAAAATAATTATTAACGTTGATACCATGTTACATATACAAAATATATATATGTTAAATAATCAAAATTGGAGGGGGGGACTTGCCCCTACTCCCCCCCCCCCGCGCCACCACTGCACACTACCATGGGCTTTTTAGTCTTTTTGCCCTCACTATGGTTCAACCATCATTGCCATGCTATGGATCCCCACATTCTTTTGGTCTAGCAAAGCCCCGTGGCCCTTTTTAGATAAATATTGCTAATGTGTATTTATCTCGCCTTATGATTGGTCTAGACTTTGGAAAATCACATTAATTTAGATGATGGTCGGTAAAATAAGTGTAAATATGTTTTGGAAATGATTTTTTATGAGGAACTTGATTTTATAATATCCAGTCCCTAGTTTGTCTTCATGTTCTTATTTTTTAAAGAAACCCTAACATATAGTTTAAACCCTAATGAAGTATACATATAGTTAATTGAATTTGTTTTAGCATCAAACGAATCACTTTGACCTAACATAATCAGTAAGTCACTATGTTCACAAAATAATAAACCTAATCATCACTAAGACCCTATTAACCCTAATCAACCATAATTTAATCTAGGAATCAATAATAAGTGTCGGTATATACATTGTTAATACATGGAATTAGATCCGAATACAAGAAGGCTCATCTAGGACTTTTGTAAAACGGGGCCCTTGGACTTCATTCCAAGTTTTCCTTATATGCTCCCTTGAATAGTTGAGTGTTTTAGCCTCCAATAGCCCCTAATTTCCCTCATGCTTGTTTACTACACTACATCCAATCTAAGTGAGTTAGGATCTTAGTAAGAGAGTTGCTACATTGTGCATCTTGTGAAACTGTCCACTCTTCTTCACAATATCTCTCTAGAAACTTGATGGTTTGAAGGTGACTTCCTTGAAAAGGGCAGGGTTGATCAAAAGATGAATATCTTCTACAAGAATGGGTAAGTCCTTGGCGAAGGCAGAAGATTCTTAGTAGGTAGATATGTAAGTCCTTTGTCATGGTTATTGGCTCCTTGACTCGAAAAGGAATGCTAGTTTATCCCTTGTTCTTAAAAAGGGTGGTCATATTATTGTAACTCATATAGTGTGACATATAGAGTGAGACAAGGTTACAAATCCTACAGATTGGCCCCTCTTGTTAGTGATGTACATCTCCCACTTTGTAGGTTGGAACCACTATACATCTTAGCCTTCCTTTGGTGTTTTCTGAGTTTCTCTCTTCCTTACTTTTCAATATTGTAATATATTTTAGCATATATCTTAAAGGTCAAATGTGTTTTGTTTAAGTGCTTTTAGCTCTATTCAACCCCTCTAGAGCCCATAGATCCAACAATTGGTATCAGAGTTTGGTCTTCTCCAACAATCTACTCCTGTGAGTAGGAGAAGATGGGTGAAAATATTTTGGAATCTCTCAATATAGAGGGTGGCTTCTCCATGTGTCCACCTATCTTCAACAACAGTAACTTCCTATATTGGAAAAGGAGAATGCAATTCTACATGCAAGCCATGAGATATGATATATGGAAGGTTGTTGGTTTTCCCTACACCGTTCTGGAAAGAGAAGTCACTACATGGAAAGAGGCTTCTTTTAAGAAACCTCAACTCAATGCTAAATTCATTGTCAGTGTCTACTTAGCCCTTACTCTAATCGATTTCAATCGGATTTCTTCTTGGGGTGCAACATATGAGACTTAGAGAAATTTTCATAACTTATGCAACTCAAAGAATCCAAGGTGTATATGCTCAATGGTCTTCTTAAAACCTTCAACATGGGCAAGAAAGGAAGGATAGGTGAAATGTACTCAAGTCTCAACACTATTGAAAATGACCTTGCTTGCTTCCTTGGGTCACCCTATGGATCAAGGAAAGATAAACTCACAAATACTTAGATCTCTTCGTAAATGGTGGCAATCAAAGGTGTATACCATTGAAGAAACAAAGTCTCTCTCTAAACTTCCTATTGAAGAACTCATAGGAAATCTATAAGCTTATGAAGTGAGACTTGAAAAGCAAGAAGAATAAGAAAAACAAGAAGAGAAAGACTCCAAGAAGATGAAGGAGGTTGCATTCAAAGCTCAGTTGAAGCTATAGTGCAGCAACAAGTCATTAGCCAAACTTCTCCATCCTCAGTGAAGATGACTCCCCTAGTGATGTTGAAACTCATTACTCAAAGGGGAAGCACTTCAAGGGTAACCCTCCTCCTCTATTCCTAGTTGATATGAATGTGATCAAAATGGGCACTTCAAGAATGAATGTCTAAAAGTCAAGAAGTTCACCACAAGAGCAGCCATAGGAAGGAGGACTACAAAAGGCAGGTACATTCAAGAAGAAGGAAAAGAAAGAAAGAAAGAAGAGGCAAATATGCAACCCATGCCACTTGGGAGGAGTCTTCCTGTAGTGATTCTAGCTCTTATGAAGGAGAACGCCACAAAACCTCATGGATAGAATAAGTGAGGAAGTAAGTGAAATAAGTGAAGTAAATCTCAATGAACTCTCTAAATATTATCTTATCAATATGATTCATGCTTCCCGTTCTTCTTATTCAAAGTGCAAATCTATAAAGAAGAGATTATGGAAAATCATTGATGATTTATATGATAGAAAAGAAGTGCTTGAACAAAATTAGAAAACTTGTGATGCTAACATAGAATCTTTACAAGAGCAATTTCTTGATCTTGAACTCCAATACAATGGTGTAGAAATTGAAAATGGTTTTATCTTAAGAAAATTGATGATCTAAAATATGAAAATCAAACTTATCTTTATGAGCTTCTATTGCTTAGAACTAAAAATGCTACACTTCCTGCTAAGGTTAATGATTTATAATCTAGACCTATTTTTATTAGTAAGGAAGTGTCTAGTGTTACTCTTGAAAAGAATTCTTATCTAACTTAATCCCTCTGATTGGAGGTTGAATTATTGCTTTCTCAAGATGATTTTGCTAGTCTCTCTTCTACTATCACAACTCTTATTGTTGACAACCATATGCGTAGAGCATCCTTGCAAAAATTACTTAAAGGGAAGAAATCCCTAAATGAAGTCCTAAAACACTCTACTCAACAAGTGGATATTAGTGGTTTGGGGATACGAGCAAGGGTGAGAAAAAGAGAAAGGGAAAGGATAAGAAAAAGAGAAAGGGGCCTCCATACACCTTCTAGATCTAAAGCATCAATGGTCTGTGCTCATTTAAAGATTGATGATCATTTCTCTACTTTTGGTCCTTATAAGAAGGGGGATCAACCCAAACATGAAATGGCTCCCCAAGCTGACCTCAGATTGCAAAATTTGAATTGGGCACTAGCCTCTTATTTTTTATAGGAAAAAAGAAAATTGGATTGTTGATAGTGGTTCCTCCAAGCACATGACTGGTGAAATGAGCCACTTCAACACCTTTGAAAGAAGAGAAGGAGGTTTGATGAGTTTTAGGGGAAACAAGATAGGTAAAGTGGTAGGTTAGGGTGATGTAGGTGATTCACAATGCATAAAGAATGTTCTTCGATGGCCAACATCACAATTTAATTAGTGTTATTCAATTTGTGATAATGTTTATCTTGTACTCTTTACATTACTTGTCAAGAGAATCTTTGATGTTTTAAACAAACTGTGGACAACCAAAAATAAGAAAGAAGTATATATAAGGATTTGTACCATGCCAAAACTCATAGGGGGGTTTCTTAAGTAAAGGATGTTTGGAAACCTGGTTTTGCACAAAACAAGTGGTGCTAACGGCTTTGGCCCCAAAATTCTTAAGAGTGTCATACTTCAAGAGGATTGTCCTAGCCATCACTTGCAATGACCTAGTCTTCCTCTCTACTACCCCATTATGTTGAGGTGTATGAGGGGAACAAAAGTTGTGCATGTGACCAAATTAATCACAAAAACTTTCAAACAAATCATTTTTAAATTCTCCCCCATGGTCACTATTGATAGAGATGATTCAACAAGAAGCTTCATTTTCAATATGTTTGCAAAAGCTAGAGAAAACATCAAGCATATCACTCTTTGTAACAAAAAATAAAGTCCATATAAAGTGAGAGAAATTATCAACAATCACTAGGAAGTACATGTTACCACAAAGCTTCTGAGTTCTCCTTGGTCCAAATAGATCAATGTGAAGAAGTTCAAGAGATCTTTTGGTACTAAGGAATCCTTTGGATTTAAAGGATGACTTGCTTTGCATCCATTATGTGCAAAATTGGCATTCCTCATACTTCTCAAAGTACAACTTTGGAAGTCCTTTATCTAAATCATTTTTTCTCATCTTCTTCAATTGATACATATTTACATGACCCAGCCTACAGTGCCATAAAGATATACAATTTTTATCTACAACAAGGAAATTATCAAGAACATGCTTAAGAGAGATAATAAAAATAATATATGGATTTGTAATTCTACCTCCCTTATATATGACATTGTATTTGTGGGATCTAGAAGTAAGCATTCCAGCTGGCTCTGTCACAGGAATAGAAAAATTAATTTTGAGGTCCTATAACCCTATGTAAATGCACCAAACCATCCTAGAAAGTATATACAACATATAGAGCCATTATTACATCATCATGGGATTCTATTTTGTGGTAAAACAAGTGTTCTGTGATTAAGACCAATTTGTGCAAAACAATTCATTTAAACTTGGCATTTTTTTAAGGAAAAAGGGGTAGATGATATCCAATATTGAGTAACATATAGGAGTAAATGAACATTCCAGCTAGGATATACATAATTATCATCAATGGCAGTGATGAAAAATTTCTATCTAATAAATTTAATTGCTCTCTAGCTAGAGGTTTTGTGAAAATATCTGCAAGTTGATTTTCCGTGTCCACATGAGTGATGTAAATGTCTTTCTTAGAAATATGATCATGAAGGAAATCATGGTGGACCTCTATGTGTTTATCTCTACTATGCAATATAGGATTGTATGATAGATTATTTACACTACTATAATTAGAAAAGATAGGAGAAGCATCATAGAAAATATTTAAGTCTTGGAGCATTTGCTTCATCCAAAGGACTTGTGCAAACAACTACCATTTGCAATGTATTCAACCTCGATAGTCGATAGATCCACAATGTTTTGCTTCATCAAAAACTAAGAAACTAAACATGGTCCTAGGACGAAGAAAGTTCCACTTGTACACTTTCTATCAACTAACCACCCAACATAATCTAAATCACTATAGGCTGTAAGACTAACGTCCCATGACTTGGGATTTTTGCTAGATATCTTAAAATCCTCTTAATATGTACAAGATGGGACTCTCTAGGGCTTGATTGAAATATGTCACACAAGCAAACACTAAACATGATACTTGGTCTAAAGGTAGCTAAATAGAGTAAGCTACTGATCATACCTCTACAGAGCTTCTCATCTACCTTTTCAGCTTCTTCACCCTTTTCAAGTTTGGTGATGTTTTACATGGGAGTATCCATTGGATTTGTGTTTTCCATCCCAAAGCACTTCAAGAGTTTACTTGTGTACTAGATTTGGTTGATGAAGTTTCCATGTTTTTTTGACTTAATTTGAAATCCAAGGAAGAATGTAAGATCCCCCATCATGCTCATTTTAGATTCACTCTACACAAGAGAACTAAATTCCTTGCAGAGATCAAGATTTTTCATGGAAAAAATGATATCATCAACATAAATTTGAATCAGTAAGAAATTTGTCGAGGTGTGTTTTATAAAAAGAGTAGAATCAACCTTTCCCATGACATAGACAATATTAGTTAAAAGGATTCTAAAATTCTCAGACCAATCTCTAGAGGCTTGTTTTATTCGATAAAGAGCCTTTTGTAATAGATAAATATGATTAGCATGCTTGTCATGTTCAAAATGGTGAGATTGAGCCACATAGACTTCCTCCTCTATCTTTCCATTCAAAAACTCACTTCTAACATCCATTTGATAAAGCAAGAAATTTTGATGACTAGAGAAGGCAAGAAACATTCAAATGTATTCAAGTCTAGCAATAGGAGCATAAATTTCATCAATATCAATACCTTCTTGTTGGTTGTAACCTTGAGATACTAACCTTGCCTTGTTCCATACCACCTTGCCACTTTCATTAGGTTTGTTCATGTAGACCTGCTTTGTGCCCATGATCTTCCTATCACTTTGTCTTGGCACTAGAGTCCACACCTTGTTATTTTCAAATTGCTCAAGCTTTTCTTGCATGTCTAGGATCCACTCATCACCCTCAAGAGATTCTTTGACATTCTTTGGCTCAAGTTGTGAGATGAAGTTGATGTTTTCTTGTTCTTTGTTGAAAGCAACCCATGTCTTGACTCTTTCAAAAGGGTTTCCTATGAGCTTTTCTTGCATGTCTAGGATCCACTCATCACCCTTAAGAGATTCTTTGACATTCTTTGGCTCAAGTTGTGAGATGAAGGTGATGTTTTCTTGTTCTTTATTGAAAGAAACTCATGTCTTGACTCTTTCAAAAGGGTTTCCTATGATGAGCTTTTTTTGATGATCTTTTGCAACAAGGGGAGTGGATCCTTCTTTTCATCTTATTTTGAGCATTCAACTTCAACCACCTCTTTTCCTTTGTTGTTGATGTCTAGTTCTTTTAATCTAGAATCACCACATCTATAACATCATCATTAATAACATTCTTGGGATTAGAGGGGTTAGTCTCAATAAATTTAATATTGATAGATTCTTTTGTTTTACACAGTTCAATGTTAAACGCTCTATAAGATCTACTAGTAGTGATATACCCAAGAAAGAAAGCCTTGTATCATTTTGGGGTAACTTGACCAACAGGGTAGTTTGAGAACTAAACAATATTTTTTGTTGGATGAGTTACCCTAAGAGAAAACTCGACTGGAAATATTGTGTCGTGTTTGATAAAATGTTCCATTGACTGAGTTTCTCCCTCTCAACCAAAACAACTCAATTAACACCCTTTCTTCTTGTTTGTACTCTAACCCTAGACTATCCCCAAACCATTTCCTAGCCTATCCAAGCCCTAATCCTTATCCATTCCCTATCCCTAACCATCCTTGAGCCTTCCTATTGCATTTTCTCCATGGATTTCAATTGATGCTCTCATGTCTCCACATTTTTTTCTCCCATGGCATCCAACAGGAGAAAAATGAGATCCAGTGTTGGTATCTCATCCATCCCTAAAACCTCTCCTTCCATATATATTTTTGGATATGATGGTGTCCATACTCAAGTTGTGAATTGCTCCCGTGTGCACCCTTTCCTTTTGACCCTTGGTGGAAATTGGAAGTGAGCTTTCAAATGAGATGAAGCTGATGTTTCTTGACGAATGCCTTAGTGCACTTTGTGTTGAATGCTTTTGCTTTTACAATTCTCTCTCTAGAATAAAATCCGTGCATGAGTTCTATGTTAAACTTACATGGAACTAGACTACCTTAGTGCCATCGCCTAACACTTAGATAATCCTTACTTCCATGGTTGTTGAGACTAGGATCACAATCATTGAGGAAATCCTAAATACATACTTGATTGGATCCTTGTCCACAACTAATTGGAATTCACCCTATCCTAATCATCTTGACCTGCTCTACCCAGAGGAATTCTACAAGAGCTTTGATCCTGAATTATTCCTTTCTGATATTCACAAAGTCTTGAAGAAGACTCAGCTACCATATAGGAAGAAAGCTATCCTACCCTATTCCTCCATGGATATCAAGAGACACATCATTGCCCTCATTTTAAATTGCAATGTTCATCTAAAGAAGAATCAAGCAAATATTGTAAAAAAACTCAGCAGTGATAGTGTATTGTATCCATAATGAATTCTGAGTCAAATGGGCCCATTATATTCTTCACCACATGACATGTTTTCACTCTTAGAGGAATACCTGAGACTCTCATCCTCCATACCTTAACCTCATCTATGGTTTGTTTCAATTTCTTACTTAGAAAATCTTTTCAAGGAGTTCAACTGCACTCCTAATAGTAAAGGTGTTTCCATTAGTTCATCCCAATCCTTCAACTCATCTACCCCGAGTGTGCTCCTCCTCCATCCAACCTCCTCCTATACCACATAGACCTGATAGGGATTCTTTCTTTGTATCCAATGAGTCTCTCAAGGGGTACATGATGCATCAGAATGCCTATCATCTGCAAGTTCAAGAGCATCACCACCAAGACCTAGTTCACATAATGACCAACTTGAATCTATCATGTCCTTCACCCTATCCACCATAACAACCATCATTTTCTTCCATGGACTATGCTACCTGTGAATATTATTAGGTTTACCCAGCACACCAATATGATTCTTCCGTTGCATACCCTGATCCTAGTGCTAAACCTCCACCTGCTTCATCTCATCCACATCTAAGTATGACTCAGCTACTTACTCTCTAGCCCGGCCCTACCTTAGCTATTCTTGTAGACTTTGATGAGGTTTCTACACCCACTTATGATCAAGCAACAACATTTCTTTCCACCGATATGTCTTGGTGTGAGCAACATCTCAGATGTCCGGATACACGCACCTTTTCTCCTCATGAGGATATGGAGATATTTGAGGAAGGTGATAAGGATGTTGAGGATGATGATGATGAGGTAGATGGATTTGATGATGATGGTGATGAGGTTGATCTTGCACTGGTATCTTATGTTAGACCAGAGCCAGCTAATGATGAAGACTATGACCCGACTCATAATGACCTGGATCTAGATGACCTTTATCTTATGTACCCTTAACTCACTACTCTATTACTTTCATGATTTTTGTTGTATGTACTCTTATATATTGATTATTACTTAACATTAATAGTTCGTCCAACTAGAGTAGCCCGACTGGTAAGAGCTCGGTAAGTCACAATGAAGGACCCAGGTTCAAACCACGTTGAAAGGCTCTATGCAAATGGTACTTCACACTGATTGGGCATGGGAGGAAAGTGACCGCACCACACCCTCTCAGGCCCCAAGAGTTTACCATGTTGGGGTGGGTCCAATAGTGGTCCTGCCTAGGGTGGGTTCTTTCGTAAATTAAAAAAAATATTATCAGTTTACTATGTGCTTGGTGCTTGTGTATGGGGCCTGTGAGTTGAATCAGACCTGAATATCTCTTCTACCCCCTTCCTTTTTATATGACAAAGGGGGAGAAATACCTTGGTACTTATTGAAATTTATCTATAGTTGCATATATTTTTGCTTATCGAAAAGTGAACACAAATAGTATATATAATTTTGTTGTTGTGTTTTTGGAGGAACTAATCATACATGTAAAGGTAAGCATATATTTAGAGGGGAATTGCTATTGCAATTTCATGTATCCCCCTACATCTTAAAGGTAGAATGTTTAAAATTGCATTCCTTTTCAATATGTTATGAAATGCTTTGCCATCTTCAAATAGGGGCAGAATGTTGACCTAACAGTTATACATTGTCCATATTTTGATGATGAATTATCCATTCCATTCATGTCTATTTGAGATCAATTTTAAGTATTAGGTACATAAAGAGGATGAAATTAGCAAACCCTAGTTTTCTGGAAATCAAGTCAAATTCAAAGCAAATGCAGTTTTGAAGATCAAATAGTATCTTATTAGAAGAATGTTATAAATCATTTGTATTCAATGTATGATTTGTAACTAAGCTTAATGAAGATTTAGAATACTTAATTTTGATAGATAAGCACGTTTTGGTCATTTGTCATAAGTCCTTACAGACTGGCTTGTCGATCAAATTTTTCCTCATGGCAATTCAGTCGACAACCAAACCTAGCATTTGACAATACCCATGGATGGTCGAGTTTATCCTGGTAGCAACTCGGCCAACATCCTGCACTAATGAAATTAGTTGTAGTCTTCGGTCGAGTTTCCTATCAGACAAACGCGGCCGATAATGAAACTTTGACTTGTCATTTAGTGTTTTTGGTCGAGCTTCCCAAAAGGTAACTCAGTTGACAATAATGTATAGTAAAGTGCATAAAAGTGTTTCTAGTCGTAGTTGGTGTTGCAAACTTTCCAAATATATCTCTTGCAACCCCTAGAATGGCTATAATTTGATCCTAAGTGTCTCTACTGTCTAGTACACAACCTCAACTATAAAAAGTGGCCATTGGACTTCATTCCAAGTTTTCCTTCTGTACTCCCTTAATATAGTTGAGTGTTTTAGCCTTCAAGAGCCCCTAATCTCCCTCATGCTTGTTTACTACTCTACATATAATCTAAGTGAGTTAGGATCTTTCTAAGAGATCTGCTCCATTGTACATCTTGTGAAGCTCTCCACTCTTCTTCCCAATCTCTCTCCAACAACTTGGTGGTTTCAAGGTGACTTCCTTGAAGAAGGAAGGGTTGATCAAAGCTGAAGATCTTCTACAAGAATTGGTAAGTCCTTGGAAAATGTGGAAAATCCTTAGTAGGTAGATAGGTAAGTCCTTTGTAATGGCTATTTGCTCCTTGACCCTAAAAGGAATGCTAGTTTAGCCTTTTTTCTTGAAAATGGTAGTCTTATTATTGTAACTCATATAGTGCAATACATAGAGTGAGATAAGGTTACAAATCTTAGAGACTGACCCCTCTAGGTAGTGGAAGAACATATCCTAGTTTGGAGGTTGGAACCACTATACATCTTAGCCTTCCTTTGTTGTTTGCACAATCTCTCTCTTCCTTGCTTTTCAATATTGCAATATCTTTTAGCAAACATCTTGAAGGTATATTGTGTTTTGGTAAAGTCGTTTTAGTTTTATTCACCCCCCTTAGAGCCCATAGATTTGAGATCCAACAAAGTGATCGACCAGTCAGTCAACCCTCCACCTTGAGTGGTCGACCTCGAACAAGATCGATCAATTGACCTCCGCCCTCAGCTTGACCAATCGACCTCAAAAGAGATCGGTCAACTGACCTTCTCTCCAGCTTGACCAAACTGCACCTTTCTGCCACCTTGACCGATTGAACTCAGAATAGATCTTGATCAAATTTCATTCCATCAACTCTATCAATCATTCCATTCAGCAAATGTTTGACCTCTAGTGGTATCAAGCTCTACTCTAGATGTCCCTTAGTGAGAAGATAAGTGTTTGCACACCATGGCTGCTCATACATTTGCTTTTGTTATTATGACATTTTATTCTACATGCATTATATATCTTGTATCTTCCATGAGGAGTGAGTAGTTCCCTTGCTAGGGTACGGGAGTAGCCCCTCTATCTATCTTTGCGTTGTTATTTTCATCTGAAATTGTATGAACTTTGTTAAATTTTGAATCTATTGTTTACTGCTTCTTTGTTTGTTTGATCAACATATATGAATTTTTATCTATACTTAGGTGTAGAGAACTTTGAACCTAAGGCTAAGGACAACAATTAGATTCTAGTTTAGTTCATGATGACAATTCTATATAGGTGTTTTCCTAGGTGATGGATACATAATCTCCACGTAATGCGGCAACAAGCTTAGAGTAATATATGTCTGGTTTTAATCGGAGTCCCGAAAGGAGGATTTACCCTACCTCAATGTAATATGTTCATGCATGTTGTGACGCAAGGAGAGGTAAAATATATATAGGTAGCTGTGGTGAAACCCATTCACCCTAGTGTTTTCATAACATGTTAACTAAAACCTTATTCTAGCCTTTTTTATTCGTATTCTTAGTAGAATAAATCAAAACAAACTCTTGTCATAATTACTAGTTCTTATGTGGTTATCTTGATTAGGGGATTCTTAAAATTGTTGTCATTTGGGTTCAATCCTAACACTATACTATGATAAGATCCGTTCGCTTGCAGGTCATAATTATTATATATAGTTTAGGCTAAAATCTAGGGACTTATCCCTAGGTGAATTTTCTTGTGCAATAAATCATACATCACATCCCTGCTTCTTGGAAGTTAGAACAATTCTAAGCCTCCATTGTGTCCAAACGCCATTGATATATCTACTTCATGTGTCCCTACTATTCTTGACAACTTCGCATCTAGTGACTGGTGTCAAAGGAAAATATTTAGATGCCAAAACATAGTCATTAGTTTTTCTTCTCTGATGCCACATATTTATCCTACTAGTACATTCCCTTATTGGACCGTTCACACTTGGGCTTCCCTGACTACCGTCCTCTTTTACCTATGACTCATCCTTGTGATGAAGCACACCAAGATTGTGTGTTGGTTCATTCTAGTGGTTGCCTTGGTGAGGGTTTGGGGGCTTGTGAGGCGTGGTTGGTAGTTTAAATGAGATAAAATGAATGAACTTATGATCGTCAAGGTCTTATCATCCCCATTGCAAAATTATTAAAATATCCCTTCAGCCTAAGGATAAATCATGTCATCGAACTTGTATGGTTAGAGTTAAGGTTTGGGATTTGTAGTCTCTAGTCAATTGATGGTTTCATTGTTCATGCCTGATTTGAAACCTACCAAACTTGGTTTGTTCAAAGTTAGCAAATTTGAGTGATCTATATTCAGTCAAGTGCAAATTAAACCTCTATTTCCATATATAAAATAAAACAACACTTCAGTCATCATTATATATTACATAATAAAAATATGAGTATTTAATTATTGTTGAATTAAACTCAGATAGACTTTGGTTTTAACACTTAGTTAAAAATCTAAGTCCAACTGGACACATGTTCAGTCTTTGTTCATCAATAGTGATGAGCATCGGGTTGGGTCATCCTAGGTTTTGGCAAACTCATGCCCAAACCCATATTTTTAAATGGGTTTCGGGACGGGTTTTGGCCTGGGTAATGTTTAAAAAAAAACTTGACCCATACCCAACCCAAATAATATAGCTGGGTTTTGGGTCGGATTCAGGTCAGTCCAGATAACATAGTAAGTGAAGATGTTTTCAACATATACATAAGACAAATATTGACATAGTTTTTGAAATTTGTTCCACTAGGTACATGTAATCTATATGTATCATTAGAGAAACCAATACAATTACATATAGTTATTTATATTCAATGGATCAACACATAGAATATAGATGAACACATTTAAATTCACAGTTAGAGCTCATTTATTTATGTTGATGAGATTTTTCCAGTTAACATCAAATAGAAGATGCACTTTTGTATTTCAATTAATGGTCTAGTAGTGTCCCTACTCAGATGATTTGTGCAACATATGTAAGTATAAATATAATCTTTTTAGATTTAATTTATATAAATTATAATGAACATGTTACATACAAAATGAATGTGCAAACCCTAGATTTACTCTTGTACATTTCTCTTATAGTCTAATTAATATGACTGAATAAATATATATTAATCAAATTTAATTTTAAAAGATTGTAGTCAAATGAATCTTGTAAAAGATACATATCATATACAAACATGTGGTTACATTTTTTTTTATTGTCGGGGGAAACCCACCCCCTAGGCGGAGGCCCAGATAGCAGGGATGGTAAACCTGGGAGACCCGTGCGCCCGCACACCGGTATCTCAATAAGTCGCATCAGAGGCCGGCTGACGCTGCGAGAAATTCATTTCCGAGAAGTGCTTCCAACGGGAGTCGAACCCGAGACCCTTCGTGAGGGGTCCCGAGCTGCGACCAGCTGGGCTACTGCTCGCCGGCTAACATGTGGTTACATTAACACATGTACATAATTAATCTGGGAATCTGGGTTTTCGGGCATGGGTTTACCTTGGCCCTGACCCGGCCATATAAAAATCTAGGTCAAAATCTTAGGCCCGGCCCATCCATATAAATTATATGGATCGGGCCTGGATCAGGTGATGCGGGTCGGTACATGGGTCGGTTCGGGCCGGCCCTGTCCGATGTTCATCCCTATACATCAACACATACGTGTATGAACCATCAAATACCCGACACCAAGCTTTATTTTCTTGATATCCCTATTATGAGCGGTGATCTCCAAATAAATACTTTGAATGAGATAAATATAATAAGAAATATCGAGTTTAAAAGAATCAAAGGAGCTAAAACATCACCATCCATCCTCCTTGCATTCATAGTATGGATCCATGGATTTCGTTTTGATATCCAGTCAAACCAGCCATTATTCGTCAGATTCATCGTGAATCATAGCTATTGGTCTACAAATTCTTTACGTATTTTGTGTTATTCTGAGTTATGCCATACCCATTGTTGTTGTGGGATTTGAATATATACGAAGAAAAGGGCATACGGGGCAGATATGGCATGGCTGCGTGCTTTGATTTCTATCGCTGACCTTATTTATGCTTCATTTGGCAAAGCGGTGGTGATTATTCCGGCAATGTTCAAATATTATCGGGCAAAGGTGGTCAGTTTATAGTCGTTGTTACCAAACGTCAAGTTGACCAACGCCGACTGTTTGTACTATTTTCGCATTTAATACAACAATAGTCTGTGTTTGTAGGTGTCATTTTTTCACCGGAGAAAAATTACACGGTGATCTATCTCACCACACTGGAGTGGTGATTGAACAAACGTTTTACCAAAAATTGCACTAATACTCTGTTTGGTAAAGTTGTGTGATTGTCTGGGCAGCAATGGGGTAAGGCCGGATAGGTTGCAATCGCTCGTAACTGTTATTACCAAACACTAGATCACACAGCGCTTTGAATTTATATTGTTTTTAGTATTCACTAACGTTCAACGGTTCACCGGACAAAAATATTGCGAAGATGCATCTCACCGCACCAGAACATTAACTGATCGTGGCTTTTTGATGCGGTGAAAAGTTAGAAGACTGGACGCTCGCTATATCTTGAATTAATTGAAAAAGTGAATGGTGAGTCATCATTGTTTTAGTTAGAGCGATTAAAGACCGCTGCCCGGACGCCATCAAACGCGTTACAGAAAGCAACACATATCTTATTGCCTGGTCCCGGTGGTCATCCACCGGCGTCTCCGCTCGGCTGTTTGCGTATTAGGGCTAGTTTAGTTGGGTGTAAAACCAACACATATTGGAAACTAAAAACAGGAAATAGAAAGAAATGAATTGTAACTCAATATTTTTAATTTGGTTGGATGTAAATCGAGTTCACCGTTTTCGTTTGCTGCTGTTCGGTTTGATGCAGTTACAACATGAGATTAGCGCTTGTAGATTCAGAGACTGTATCATTGTTGATCTGGTTACCGAAATGAGGTTACCATGCATATCCTTTATCGTTTATGTCCTCTGATAGCAACTGCCGGAGACAAGTCTAGCATAGTGGACGTACATTACCGGATGGTGACTCGATGGCTGGAGAGGCTGCGCAAACAAACCGCGCCCATTATTGGAGCGGTTGCTTTCCCTAACTTTTAACTTCATTTGTCACGATGGTGCAGTTCATTTTCTGACCATGCGTTGCAACACTGTCGAACCAAACGAAAAAAATAGAAATGGTTGTGTTTTTGAACTGATCACGTTGTTTTTCATCAGAAACAAATGGGCCCTTAATGGGCCGACGAGCGAGGATACGTCATACGTGGGAGAATCAACGGTTTCATCCAGGAGGGAAGGATGCAAGAAGGTCCGGCCCATTTCAAGCTGCCGGCTGCTGTGTAAGCAATCTAATGTACTGCCAAAGTCTCGATGGACCAGACCTCACATATTACAAGTCCGGTCCACGGTATACAACGAAAATGGTCCTGGCGCCGAACGCTTTTGTCTTGTTTCACAGTTCACTAGAAGGTTATTTGAGTTGATAGATGAAATAAATGGTACATGAACTTTGGAATTGCCGAAAAGAACGAATTTTCCTGAAAGCGCCAACACGCACTCCACCTGAATCGCGTGCCATAAAATCAACGAAATGGGGAAAAAGGAAAGAAAAAACGGAGAGGGTGTTCTTTCATTCTTGACAGAATCACAAATAATAGTACAAATATGAGCACACTAAACAGTTCTACACCAAGACACTCCAGATTCTAGGATTGTCAATGTGGAGGGTATGGGAGGGTAAGGGTCTATCTTTATCTTTACCACCTAGAGTGGTGGGTAAGGGTATAGATATTTTCCCACTCCACCACTATCTTTACCCTCCCCTTAGCCTTACCGTCTTACCCACAGGGTAAATAAGGAGGGTAAGGGTGAAGTGGAGAATTTATATGTCTTTCAAAAAATTGTACTAATAGGAACCATAATTGCATGTGTAATACATTTATACATTTACTTGAAATGTGAATATGCTCCAAAATGGCTACTAACTATTTAAAATATTTAGAAGTAAACTTCTACAACATTATACACATGATTTTATTGTAAAAACTATAAATCTAGTTATTTCTCACATGCGTGTCTTACACCTCTAAAATGGTGTTGTATGCACGACTAAATTAACTACATAAGAAGTAGATAAGAAAATTATGTACTGTATTAAATGATGACTATATAATATTGAGTAATATGTTGTCTCAAACAACATAATGACTATATATTTAATATATTATAATATATTATACATAAATATTAAATGGTAGCGGGTTAGAGGGTATGGATAATCACATACCCTTACCCTTATCCACTAAAGTAATGGGTTAGAGGATAGCGGGTAGGCGGATAAAGGGTATGAAAAAAATTTACCTTTATCCTTCCCCTATAGGGTATGGATAAAGGATAAACGAATTTATCCTTATCCATTGACATCCTTAACTCCAGTGTTGTTGTGTCCAGAGGAGGAATATGAAAGCTTCGGACTCAGTAAGGTATGTATTTGGATCAAATAGTTGATAAATTGCATATTTGTCTATTTCTATCTTCTCGCTTCTTCTTAAATTTGCAGTTTTATCCATATTGGTCGTGTTTAGTGTTTGGTTTGTTTTGTTTTGATCGGATGTTTTCTCGGGCAAATTTTATAGCCTAGGACAAACTTGTACAGACAATTTATTAAGATGAATATTTTATTCACTTGACTTTGGTAATTAGACTCTTTACCGGAGAAGCCAAATCTTCACGCACACACCAAGTCCATGACGTGTTTAACCAGCCTCCACACCTCTTGGGAGGTGAGATTTGCATCTTCAAAATTATGTTTGCTGCGATCTAGCCATAGTTGGTAAAGGATATTGACATAAATCATATGCTTTCTCTTAAGAATTACATGTGACAACCACCAAAGCAAGCTTGTCGTGTAAACCAATCTGTTGCAAGGGTGCTTCAAAAGGAAACAAATGCACAATAGGGATAGAGCCAGACATTTATTGTTGGGGGTGGGTAATGAAACTTAAAAGATACGTTAAAATATAAAAGAAAATATAGTAATTGAAAATAGAACCTTTGACTACCCAACTGAGAGAAGCATCACATAATCCTTTGATTCCAATAAGCTATCCAATCATTTATGCTATTATATATGCATAATTTTATTATATCGTAGACAATATGATATTAATTTTTGGGGTGATTTGTCGATTTGATTAAAACTGTGTCACAGGAGAATCAAACCCGCGCCACCAGTTCGAAAGTATGTTTTGTTGTGCCATGTTCCCTACTAAACCAATAGGCTACAAATCCAATTATGTTAAATGTAGGTCTGGCGCGCGCGCCCATATATATATATATATATATATATATATATATATATATATATATATATATATATATATATATATATATATATATATATATATGTGTGTGTGTGTGTGTGTGTGTGTGTGTGTGTGTGTGTGTGTGTGTACATCCATTTAGCTATACATCAATAGTTAATTTTAATTTTTTTGAAGGGCGCGCGCGTGCGCGCGCGCACACACACACATATATAGGGCCCATCTTTATTGTCCGCGCGGGTAGCTACCCGCCCACCCTTCCGATCACTTTTTTTCAAAAAAAAATCGCAATTGTAGAAGACTATTTTGTCTAGTTCTCCAAAAAAAATTAGCCAAAAATAATATCATTTGCCCCTCTAAAATTAAAAAAACTCGTCCTTATATATATCTGTTGTATATTTTGTACAGAGTTACTTTTTGGCCAGCAGAGTTACTTTTTTGACTCCATAGTTACTTTTTTTACAGCAGACTTACTTTCTTAGCGAGGAGAGTTACTTTTTTGGCTGTCGGGTAGCGAAAATCTAAGCTACCCGCGCGGGCAATGAATGAACGCCCATATATATATATATATATATATATATATATATATATATATATATATATATATATATATATATATATATATATATATATATATATATATATATATATATATATATATATATATATATATATATATGTGTGTGTGTGTGTGTGTGTGTGTGTGTGCGCGCGCGCGCGCGCACACGCACGCGCATCCATTTAGCTATACATCAATAGTTAATTTTAATTTTTTTGAAGGAGTTGTGGGCTCCACTTGCTCCCACCTTAGTAGTGTCCTTGCTAGGCAATACTTGTCACGTTGATTTTTCATAAACATTACTGCGACAATATGTACATGTTTTACCATTTGTCGTGATGGTTTTCTTTAATACACATGTCATGCCATGTTTTTTCACAAATGTACATAACTTTTGTATCAATTTCTCATGTAAGTTACTTTAAGACTTACAACAACAATCATATAATGAAATTGAGACTCCAAACAAGCATCAACATACAATAAATCTTCAAACCACTTCTGGAAATCCACGCTAAACTTACAAGCTAAACCTACAAACGAACAAATTCATACAAACAAATGCAATCTACTGGATGCAAAATCTCCAAATCATGCAAAGAAATGCAAAACAACTTCTTGATGTGTTTTAGCGTTTCAAAATCCCATTTTAAATTACAGTTTTATTTTTTCCAGTTGATGTCATTGGTTCTAATTTATGGTTTCTATTTGATATTTTATTCTTTTTCTTTTTTAATTCTAGAATAGTCTTTTGAATTTTTATTTTGTGTGTCTAGGGTTTTTGAAAAGCAAAATCTGCAGTATTTATCAGGAGCCTTAATCATGCCACCAGTCAAACATGGGAATTAAAGAACATATTAAACACGGATATCTCAGTTGCACACGAGCCTTCAAGAAGTTAAACATGTGAATGGCCTCTCTCACTCTTTAAATACAGTCGTCCTTCTTGTAGAAATATAAACAAAAACACTTAATAAAAACAACTCTCTTTTTCTCCTTTCTACCTCCATGGATTTCCCTCTTCTCTATTTTTGTTGCCTCTTCTACATTATTGATAAAACTTTATGAGATCTCTTTCAAAGATTGAGTTTGACACAATCCACTTTATTGATTCTTTGCCCCGTGGCCCTTTCATACGCCTCAAAAGTATCCCTAACCTTCTCCATCGATCTCTGATCAGCATTGAAGAATAAAGCAATGTCATCCGCATATAATAGAATGCTTGGCGGAATCGCCTCCTCCCTGATCTTGAATCTCGAAATGTGTCCCTCCTCTTCTATCTTCAGAAATTTTCTACATAGAATCTCCTCGAAAAGAATGAACAAGAAAGGGGATAGCGCACAACCTTGCTTGAGTCCTCTACTCATCGGAAAAAATCCTACAGTTTCGTCCCCAACCGTGATGGTAGCCCATGTATTAGAAAAGAAACTTAAGCACAGCTTCACCAAATCCGCACTAAACCCAAATTGCTGCATCACTCTCCACAGAACATTCCAGTGAGTCCTATCGTAAGCTTTCGACATATCATACTTCAGAATCACATTGGGTGTCCCTTGGCCTCTATTGATGTCGTGCATCAGCTCCTTCGCAAGCCTGACATGATGAGTGATGTCGGATCCTTTAACAAAAGCACCTTGTACCTTGGAAATCAATCTCGGCATCATGGGAGCCATCCTATCACTGATAATACGTGCAAGAATACGGAGGGCAACGTTTTCAATAGAGATTGGCCTAAAGTCCTCTGGTAGTCTCTTTGGGCAATCCACCTTCGGAATAAGCAGAATTCGGCAGCAAAAAAGGCCCCTAAAGCAAGGTTGTCCTCTAAAGAAAGCCTCTGTCATCTTCATAAAATCCGCACCAATGATTGACCAAGCAGCCCGGAACAACATCCCAGTGAACCCATCTGGACCTGGAGCTGCTGAGGAGTCCATCTTTAGTAGGGCCTTCACAACTTCCTCTTCACGGGGGAAAGCGAGAAGGGAAAGATTTTCATCCATAGATACCAACTCCGGGATATTATGCAAGAAATCCTCCAAGTCAGGTACATTTGTTTCCACCACCTCATTGAAGAAATGTTTATAGAGGTCCGCCGCCACCTCTGCCATCATCTTAGGATCCAAAATACATGTGCCATCCTGCAAGACCACGCTGTTAAGCCTCCTGCGCTTCCTTCGTACTTTGACGGTAGCATTATAAAATTTCATATTACGCTCCCTGTCTTGAAGCCAGCTTATCCTCGCTTTCTCTTTCCACATCGCCTCTTCTTCATCCAACAATTGTTGCATTTCTTTCTCATCCGTCCTCAGGTTAGCTTCATTCGCCATAGTTGGGTTCCCATCGAACGCCACCTGTGTAGTAAACACCACATCCTCCAAGTCTTTGATACGCTGCTTGATTTCTCCATAGGACTCTTTGCTCCATCTTCGCAAAGCTGATCTAACTCTTTTAAGCTTGTGACAGAAAACGAAGGATGGGTGTCCAGTCACCTGTTCACTCCAAGCCTGTTCAATCACCTTTAAACAGTCTTCGTGCTCGAGCCACACCTTCATGAAAACAAAATGTGCCGTCTTTCGCTCTATTTCTTGATCGCCCGGAATTGTCACTATAGGACTGTGATCAGAAACTCTATCTCTGGTTAAGTGTATCCATCTGGTTGCGGGCCTTGCCACCATCCATGCCTCATTCACTAACACCCTATCTATTCTCTACCACATAGTAGGTGTAATAATCTGCTTGTTCACCCAAGTGAATTGACTGCCTTCAAACGGAATTTCATCCAAAGCAACATCTGCAATCAAGGTGTTGAAATCCAGTATGGCCTGATAACCTGGTGTGTTCCCGCCTCGTCTCTCCCTTATATTACGTACCACATTGAAGTCACATGCAATCATCCATGGCTCATCACCTATATGTTCCGCCATTGTCGTTCTCTCTTCCCACAAAGACCTCCTCTCAAGGTGATCACAACTGGCATATATGGCTATAACAAAGAACTTTGCCCCATCGTTGGCCTCCAATCTCACCGTGATATGTTGCATATGTCTCTTGAAAATAGAAGGATTTGTATCTATGTCTGCGTAGAACCAAATCTTCCCTTCCTCCTCTTGATTATCCACCGTCCAATCAAGCCTCACAATGTCCATGAGTTCCGCAGCTTGTTCAGCATGGAGAAACGGCTCAAACAAACAAACCACACCTGGTTTATATCTACCACAAATTCTGCTCAGAACTCTCCTCGTAGGATTATTAGATGCCCCTCTGACGTTCCAAAAAATAGAAGTAAAGTCCATATTAACTTTGTGTCGCCGTCACCACCAAAGATGAAAACGATAAGGGGCTATATCCCCCCTCCAACTCCGACCAGTATCCATCAAAGAATTCTCCGTCGTAGTCTGAGTGTCTCCTCCTGGAATGATACCGTCTATGGTACCGGCTATCATCCCCATCTCTTCTATGTCTGCTATGACTCCTTCCAGATGTCCTCCTATGATCAGCACAGCCACCCTCAAGGAAAATGAAATCCTCCAATCGTTTGTTCGACAAAAATTTGTTGTTGCCCTCTCTATCCACGACCACTCGTCTTGGTGATCTATGGTGCTGCCTGATCGGGGACGGGCTCCGCGCATGAGGTATCGCTCTAGAATCTGAGGTTTTGTCTGACACAACCACCATGGCATTAGATACAAGTGTCTTCCCCTGCATAGATAAGGCCTCCCTAGGTATCCCTGACTCTCTCCCAAACTCAGTAAACTGTGTGATATTGGACCCCACCGGCCCTCTTGCCAACATGAAGAATTGCACAGATGTCTGACGCTGCCCGTAAGTAAGAGATACAAATTGAGGGACATCTTCACTGAATGCCTCAACCAGGATAATCAAGCTAGATAAGTCATCTTTTTCCTTCTGCCAGTCTGAAATGAACCTCAGTTTACCGAAAGGTGATATCATCTTCTCCATCGTGTCATCATCTCTACAGGTAATAGGGATGTCTGCTACCCAAAACCAAAAAGCCTCCTTCCATTGGTGTTGTTCTCCATTACTCATGAGTTGCAAATCAATTTTTTTCCCGTGCATATCCGGTACGCCCTTCTCCTTTACTTCCTTCGCCTCCTTTTCGCATGAGAAGAAAGCAACAGCCTTACGTTCCACAAATATGTATAGGTCCGCCGCATTGGGCCAGCACTGTCGCAAGAACGGGCAAAGCTCCTTCCATTGAACACCATATGGCCATGATATCTCCACCGCCCTCTCAAGCGCCGTCATCTTCGCGTTGCGCATCTCGTCGTCAGGCCCGACATCAACAGCGATGCGCTTAGGGATGTGTTGCGGACCGCCCCTGGCCGGGATGCCTGACGACAATGGTGGAAACGTCGCCCTTGAGTGTACGTCTGGTGGCCTCGGTCTCGGCATATACTGCGTGCATCTAGCAGCCACATGACCCAGTTTTTGGTATGTATGCCCTGAGAGCCAATCATGGGATGATTGGTGGGATACAATAAGATTGATTTGATAAACATCAAAGGCAAGCTTCCGATTCTTTCTGGTTCAGTCATATGAGATAGTGATAGAACAGATTGAATGTCTAGAGAATGACAGTACTCAATGACGTATGCCTTCA
Organism: Alisma plantago-aquatica; assembly: GCA_963693085.1. Lineage (NCBI taxonomy): Eukaryota > Viridiplantae > Streptophyta > Magnoliopsida > Alismatales > Alismataceae > Alisma > Alisma plantago-aquatica. Next base: position 1,153,419,138 of record OY856411.1, read on the forward strand.
GGTTCATGACCTGAATGATGAGATCATATGGATGCTAAGAGTTTGTACATTCTTGTTATGTCCCTAGTCGGATGTCATTGTGGAAGGTAGATAGACAACAATGACACACAAGACTAGATTGTGGTGTTGGTTGATGACAGAATCTCATTAGTCATGATATAGAGATATCAAACCAAACACATAGGTACTTGTTAGAGAACAAGTGTACCGGACAGACCCACCGTGAGTTTGACACATGGAACCATGAGATGGTAGTCACAGTCAGTACTCACAGTGATGGTGGTGAGTGTGATTCTTTGACCTGAAATCACTACACTCAACACATGTCGTTGGGAACACTTTGACATCATCAAACGCAGTCCTGAAACATGGGTTGTTATAAAGGTGATGATTGGGTGGCTTTGACACATGGGGCTTTTGAGGGGTGAGTGATAGATATGGGATTTGTCCCTCCTGGGGGAGTTTGATATCCAAGGCCACTTGATGAGTAGGATTGAGATAGGCGTGCGCACGCATGTGTGAATCAGTATGTGATATTGATGTCATACATATCTCCTTCAATCTACTCTGAGATCAAGAAAGTGAATGAACGTTGACAGGATGACTGCTCCATGCCTTGAGTTCATTCGGGATATCAGTGACAAAGGAATTATACATTCACTGTAACACCATTCACAGATTGTAGGATGAAAGTTGTTCTCCAACTTTCTACTTTCACTTGGGTAGCAATGATGTGTGACTAGGCACTGCTCTTTGCTTGTGAAGTCATAAGTGTTATGGATTTTCACTGCCAACGTGAAATGGACCTGCAGGGTCACACACATAGGATTTAACCTGGAAGAGGAGTTTTGTCCACAAGCAACGTTTAGATTGATTACTAAAGGAGTTTAGTAGTTCAATTAAACACTCAATCAGTCGATGACTCAATATCATATGGTTCAAGGTGTTGGACGCATTGATTGGAGTATCGGATTGATTGAAATCGCATTTGACTGATTTTGCCCAACTTGTGCTCCCAACCGATCGGTTCATGTGATGAACCGATCGGCTGAGGTTGCTGAACCGGTCGGCTGGAGTGTCCAGGCCGATCGGCTCATGCCCAGGTTGAAATGACCGGTTCAAGGGTTGAACCGATCGGCTCACCTGGTGCAACCAACCAGTTGGGAAAAGTCATGTCGGAAAGAATTTTCCTTTGGTTTCAAATTGCCCAATTCGATTGGGAATAACATTGGTATTCGATACCAATTGGGAACGAAACAAGGAAAGTCTTTTTGAGCCGGATTAGGACTATGAACCGATCGGTTTAGGGCACCAACCGATCGGTTGGAGTGCCCCAAACGATCGGCTCAGGTCCAACCGATCGGCTCAATGGCCGAACCGATCGGTTCAGTTGTGAACCGATCATTTCAAGTTGCGAACCGGTTGCTTTTTGTGGAAAATTCTTGAACCCTTCTACTCCTGCTTTAGTCCCATATTGCCGGACACAGAGAACCCTGTCCCATGACCCGCCTATATATAGGGGTATTGGGGGCTTCTCAAAGTACAACTCAATGCAAGCCGGTTGCTTTGCGAAGTTGTCGTTCTCTCTGGTTTTGGTAACCGTGAGAGATCCCGAGCAAGTGCTTCCCGCAAAAGGGAGGTGCAGCAAGGGAATGACAACTGCAGTTGCAACTGGTAGCAGGAGAGTGTGTTGGCGACTAGTACGTCAACAGGAGGGTGCGACTCCTTCCACTTCCTTGTGGGACAAGGAGAGTGGAGTTCCAGGTGGTCCGTGTGGACTACTACAGAGGCGGGAGGACACTGCCGCTCAGGAGGACAACTGTCATCCGACAGTCCGGTAGGAGGAGGAGTCGTCAGTCCCGGTGCGACCAGGAGCTGCACAGACACCGTCCAAGACCAGAGTTGAAGACCGCGCATTGCGCGAGGTATTGTCGCCGAGAAAGCCTCGGGACAAGGTATGATTCCACAAACCATCCTTTCCTATTATATAGACGTTGACACGTTTCCTCGGTATGGGTTGGGGGAGAAAATTTTGTTTCCGCTGCGTTCTCTGTCTCCCCTAAAACCCAACAGTGGTATCAGAGCCACGTCAACTGCTCTATATTTTAGGAATATCGATATGATCGATTTTGGTTTGTCGCCTTTATTTATTGCATACGATGCGAATAATATTGTCTTTATGCATGTCCAATCCTAAATCCACAAATCCCTAATTACATATATGACATGTATTATTAATGCACTCGATACGCGTCACCCTTAAACGAGTTTTGTGGTGGATGTGTGTAGCATGATTATGGCCTATAAACCCCTATCTGTGTGTGGTTGTTTGTGGTTGCTTGCATCTCGGTCTACGCACCGATCTTCCCTCTCTTATTCCTGATGTAACTCGAAATAATTCGAGATTCTTTCCTACCTTTGCTCCCCCCGAATGTAACTCGGGGTTTCCCTTTATAAAGCAATCACTACTACAGAAATAGCATTCAGTGTCGCTTTTCTGGGCGTCGGTTATTAACGAACACGGACGCCTTATATTAAAGGCGTCGGTTATTTAGAAGAACCGACGTCTATATTCAAAGACCAGCCAAACACGGGTACCGCTTTGTATACAGCGTCGGTTGTTTATACAAAACCGACGCATAATGTCATCCAATTTTCGAGCGAAAAAAATAATGTCACTTTCGGCGTCGAGTCTGTAGTTAAAACACCGACGCTTATGTGCGATGGAAATTTGCGCGAAAAGTGTCCTTTTCCGCGTCGGTCGTCCTTTAATCACCGACGCTGAATGTGGTTCCCGCCAAACATTTTCACGAAAATATCGTCCAAATGGACGTCGGATGTTGCGAACGACCGACGGTAAAGATGTTTAGGCGTCGGTTGTTGTAAACAACCGACGCTATTGGGGAACTTCATAACCTTCGATCGCCCGACTCTTCCCCTTTCTTATGTTTCATTGCTACCCTATTTCCCTATTGCGGCGATTTCTCCGGCGATTTCTCTGCTGCTGGTACTAGTTTTTCTCCGGCGCTTCTCTCCGGCGCTTCTCTCCGGTGCCCCATCTCCGGCGTCCCCTCTCCGGCGCCCCTCTCCGACGCGTTTCTTCTCTGGCACCCCTGCTGCTCCAACCGCCTGCGCCGCCGCCACGCCTGACAACCGGCGCCGCCGCAACACCTGGTGCCCACCTGCCTACCACGCCTGAGAACCGGCGCCGCCGTACCCCCTTCTCCTTCTCCTCCGCCTGGCCGCTGCCTGCCTGCCGCCGCCTGGCCGCCTGCCTGCCTGCTGCGGCTGACGCTCCTGCTCGTCGGAGTCACTGCCGCTGGTTCTGGAGCTCGTCGGCCGCCACCCACGTACTCAACCAGCTCGACCTCACCCTACTCTTCTTGCCCAGGTACCTGCAGACCTACCCAGGCGCAAAATTGGTTCTTTATGTGCTGACCTAATCTGCTTGCCTAATCTGCTTGCACGAAATTGGCTCCCTACTCTGCTTGCTTAATGTGCCTAATCTGCTTTAAGTGGTCCTAATATCATAACATGATAGTTTTATTATATGATTTGTGGCACTTTAGGGTGTATATACATGCAAATTATATAAGTGATAGATGTTGGATGTTTGTCAAGGTTTCTTGAAGATTGAATAAGTGATAGATGCTGGATGTTTATTTATTTCATCTATCCATGTTGCCTATAGTTTATAACATTGCATTGTGAATTATTGCATGTTTGAAACTATGAAATTCTTGATTTATTAGATGATATTCAAGAAAACCCTAGTTTGATGAGCATGTTGTTAATCATGTTAATTATGATTCTTCTATATATTCTAATGTCATTATATAATTATGTGATCCCAACATATTAAATTGAATTAGAATGATTTCATGAATTATAGGGTTTATATAAGAATGACAACACATGTATTTGTTGGCCTAGAAACCCGTCCAAGATTTACTCAGTAGGAGTAAATCTTGGATAGTCCCCAGTTTGGGACTGTTCTTGAACACCTAATCTCACTTAGGATGTAGGTGTATAATGTGTATTGGGTTTTCGAGAAAATTTCGGCAGCATTTCCCCGTTTGTTCTCTAAGTACATATGTACTTAGAGAACAACGGGGAAATGCTGCCGAAATTTTCTTGAAAACCAAATACACATTATACACTTACATCCTAAGTGAGATTAGGTGTTCAAGGATGGGATAGGTGGTACACATTTATTATATATAAGATTGACATCAAATGTGTTTGTTGGCCTAGAAACCCGTCCAAGATTGACTAATATATACTTGTTTCCTAATATATACTTGTTTAAAAGGTTAACTGATGTTATACAGCTTTTTCTGAAAATATATAACATCGTTATATGTACTTACACTTTGTTAATACTAATATTGTGCAGTCTCTGTCTTCCCATAACAATGACTATGAATTGGGCCTCTATGTCAATGTTAACGTTCCCTATTGAAGAACAATTGGACATCATCCTAGATGATCGTTCCTTAAACCAATTGGTCATACCCAAACATTGGCGTTTTCTAAAAGGAAGACACTACATGCCTGGTAAAGTGACCCTAACTTTTGGAAATTATTCACATGTAATCGAGGTTGAGTATGATTTGGCGGGAAATCTTGTATCAAAATCCGGTTGGCGTGATTAGATTGGAGAGCTGTATCTGGTCCGTTGGAATAGGCTTTTTCTCCGTCCAGTTGGCGATAAATCCATCAAAGTTTGGATAACCAACAACAACTGCGACACCCTCGATCATCTTCTGCGGTATGAGCGCACGACGTCGGATATCATCTATGAGGAATCGGAATCTGAATCTGAGGCGTGATTGGATTGGAGAGCTTCGTGACACAGCTTCATCATCAAAAAGAAGTTATTGATGCATGCGGGACCATGTTGATGTAGTATTTAGTTGTCTATCTATCTAGACTTGTCTGTATTAATAGTTTTTTTAATTATGCGCATGTTTAGGGGTACACCAACCCCTTTGTTTAGTTATTGTTATAACTAAAGTGTGTGTTCCCATGAATGGAACTGTAAGTTGCTACATGAATGCTTATAACTGAAGTGTGTGTTCCCATGAATGTTCCCATTTACATGATTACACTACTATTTTCTCATATTGTCTTGCCTCAAAAAAAAATTCTTTTATTGTTTAGTCTATTTTAATACGACATACTTGCTTATATCTTTCTTAATGATGAACTGTAATACGACATACTTGCTTATATACTTGTTTCCTAATATATACTTGCTTTCCTAATATATACTTGCTTTCTCTGATCATAGAATGGATAGATCATGGATGTCCATTCTTAATCGTTGCACCCCAGAGTTTATATCTGGTCTTGATCAGTTTATTAGATTTGCCGAGGAACATAGGAAAAAACCTACAGATAGGTTCTACTGTCCATGTAGGCATTGCGGTAACAACTTGAAACTCAACACTGGTGAGGAAATCAAAAGTCATGTCATGTGCAACGGGATTGTACAAGGCTATACAAAATGGCACTGGCATGGAGAGATTTCAAAATCGAATCCAGTAGATGTCAATAGCAGTGCTTGGGTGGAAGAAGAAATTGCCTCCGATGACGTAAATGTGAACGAACCAGTTCCAGCAGACATTGTTGATGCGATGCTGGATAGTTGTAGGGTAGAGCACACCGATCCACCTCCTATCTTTACAAACATTGTGCATGATGCTGAGATACCGTTATACATAGGATGTGCTAAGTTTACGAAGCTTAGCGCTGTGCTGAGATTGTATAAGTTGAAAGCTAACAATAGATGGAGCGACAAAAGCTTCACTGAATTGTTGACTTTGTTGAAAGAAATTCTTCCTGAAGGAAACGAGCTGCCAATCTCAACATACCAGGTAAAGAAAATGTTGTGCCCAATGGGAATGGAGGCCAAAAAGATACACGCATGCCCGAATGATTGTGTATTATTTCAAAAGGACTATGTAGATTTGAAAGATTGTCCAAAATGTGGTGCGTCACGATATAAATTGACGACTTCGGGGGAGTCCAAAACTGGTTCTCCTACCAAGGTGTTGTGGTATCTACCTATAACATCACGGTTTCAACGCTTGTTTGCAAATCCGAAAGATGTGAAGAATTTGAGGTGGCATGCAGATGTTAAGAAAAATAATGATGGGATCCTACGACATGCGTCTGATTCCCCACAGTGGAAGAAGATTGATGTATTGTTCCCTGAATTTGGTGAAGAAGTCAGGAATCTAAGACTTGGGCTTTGTACAGACGGGATGAATCCGTACGGGACATTGAGCAGCCAACATAGCACTTGGCCAGTCATGCTTGTTATATACAATCTTCCTCCCTGGCTGTGTATGAAAAATAAGTACGTTATGTTGTCATTGTTGATATCGGGCCCTAAACAACCCGGAAATGATATCGATGTTTATCTTGAACCTTTGATTGATGACTTAAAGAAACTTTGGGCTGAAGGTGTGATGACCTGTGATGCTTCAGCAAGAGAGACATTTCGTTTGCATGCTATGTTGTTTTGCACTATTAATGACTTTCCGGCATATGGGAATTTGTCTGGATATAGTGTCAAAGGAGCTAAAGCGTGTCCTATATGTGAAGAAAACACTGATTCAATAAGACTAAAATATGGCAGCAAGACTGTATATCTTGGTCATCGAAGGTTTCTTTCAAAATTCCATTCGTATCGTAGGAAGCGCAAAGCATTCAATGGATGGAATGATGAACGGAGTGCACCTAAACCTATACCAGGGGATGTTGTTTATGAAAGAGTAAAAGACATTGTCAATGAATTTGGTAAGAAATCACAATGTAGTATGGCCACACGGAGTGACAATTCTTCATTCAAAAAGAAGTCAATATTTTGGGATCTTCCTTATTGGAGTTCTTTGTCAGTCAGGCATTGTATCGATGTAATGCACGTTGAGAAAAATGTCTGTGATAGCATCATTGGTACTCTATTAAATATACCACGTAAGACTAAAGATGGGATAAAATCCAGACTGGACCTACGTGAAATGGGAATAAGGTCAGAATTAACAGAATTACGTGAAATGGGTAATAAAAGAACATACTTACCTCCCGCTTGTTACACGTTGTCTAGAAAGGAGAAGAAAACTTTTTGTGAATGCTTGGTAAATGTTAAGGTGCCACATGGTTACTCATCCAACATCCGTAGATTGGTATCAATGAAAGATCTGAAGTTGATAGGTCTTAAATCTCATGATTGTCACACTCTAATGCAACAAATATTGCCCGTGGCAATTCGATCTATATTGCCGAAGCATGTAAGGTTTGCAATTACCAGACTTTGTTTCTTTTTCAACAGTCTATGCAGCAAAGTTATTGACCCTGATACTCTCGATAATTTGCAAAGAGAAGTGGTTGTTACCCTATGTCAGCTTGAGATGTATTTCCCTCCTTCGTTCTTTGATATCATGGTACATCTTGTTGTCCACTTGACTAGGGAAGTGAAAATCTTGGGACCGGTTTTCTTGCATTGGATGTATCCCTTTGAACGATACATGAGTGTTTTTAAAGGTGATGTTCGAAACCGTTATCGTCCTGAAGGGAGTATTATTGAATTTTATGTGGCGAGAGAGGTTATGGATTTCTGCAATGACTTTCTCAGTGGTAATGACACTCCTGATAATGACAAGAATATTGAGGAGGGCAAAGGAATTTTGGGATCACGGGTGAAAGTAATCAGCCGTGAGCAGTTGGAACAAGCTCACTTGTATATTTTACATAATATGGACGAAGTGAGTGTTTATATCGAGGAACATACCAATTTCATAAAGAGACAACATCCTCGAGCAAGTTCAATGTGGCTTGCTAGAGAGCATAATAAGACTTTTACTAAGTGGTTTGAAGATAAAGTCTTACATCAACTATCTCAAACACCAAATGATATTACAGAAACTATCAAATGTCTCGCCTTTAAACCAAAACCGAATGTTATGTCTTATGAAGGGTTTGACATTAATGGATTCACATATTACACAAAGCGCCAAGATGATAAGAGTGTCGTCCAAAATAGTGGGGTCACTCTTCAAGCGTCAACTATGTACTTTGCAAGTGCAAAGGATAAGAGTCCACGTGAAGCTAAAATGTCATATTACGGTGTCATTGAAGACATTTAGGAGTTTGACTACATAGATTTCAATATTCCACTCTTTAAATGTAATTGGGTTGATAACACCAAAGGAGTTATAGTGGATGAATTGGGTTTCACTTTGGTGAACTTTGAAATGATTGGCGAGAAGGCTGAACCATTCATATTGGCATCACAGGCAAAACAAATATTCTATATCGATGATCCTGCAAATGATAAATGGTCGGTTGTTCTTCATGGTAAAAGACAGTTCATTGAAGATCCTATAGATGAAGAAGAGTACTATGATAAGTATGATGACTCCAGTCCATTCTCAGTTGGGTTGCCAACTCCACAAAATATTGAAGCTAATGATGACTTATATGTGCGCGGAGATCACAATGAAGGATTGTTAATTGATAAAAGATCACAATTTTAGAGACATGTATGTTTATACAAATGGTAAATGTTTTCCTTTTTCTAATTTATACAAATGCTAAATGTTTTCCTTTTTCTAGTTGATACAAATGCTAAATGTTTGCCTTTTTTATGACATTTTCAGATGGCTGACCATGATGAGAATGATGTTCATGATGAGCATGAAGTCCATGATGAGCATGTTGTCCATGACGAGCATGGCGAGGATACCAATGTAAGTTCTAAAAACATATCTTGTATTTCTATAAAATTCATTATCTTCTAGTTATGTCATATATCCTATATTTCTATATTGGCCTAATTCAGTGTGTTTATTTTTGTCAAATTTTAGGTTGATGATGCACATGTACCCACTGAAGCACTGGAGCAACTTGATGCGCGGAGAGGACATTCCAACTCGAGATATCGTCTACCGTTTCCTCCTCCTCCGCAGTAATATCCTCATCTCTAAACGTTTCTCATAGGATTCTGAACCCCTCACTTCCCTCTACTACATCGAAGCCATGCCGCAGTTGAACCCTTTCGCCGAGCCCTACCCGGCCAAGCAGGCGTCGCCTGAAGCACCACCGTCGTCGTCGTCTCCACCTCCATCGCAACTTGTTGTGCTAGTCCTGACAGTTTATCACCCCACATGCCTTCCTCCTCAGTTCCTGCCGCTAGACGACCACACAATGGATCCAAGAGGATTGCAGGCATTCGCCAAAGACTATAGGCTGAGTTAACTCAATAGTTAACTCAGCCTATAGTCTTTGGCAAACGCCTGCATATCCTCTTGGATCCATTGTGTGGTTGTCTAGCGGCAGGAACTGGGGAGGAAGGCATGTGGGGTCATAAACTGTTAGATATAATTGGGATGTTGATAGTGATGATGAATGATACTTTGTAAATGAATGTTTCTTAATGTTAAAACATGTATTTGAATGATTCTATATGTGTGAACGTGACAATTGAATTGATGTCTGAATGTATCTACTTGTGTGAATCTTTTTATGTTAATTTTGCAGGTTTGTGGCCTGTTTGTAGGCTGATATCAATGGATGTCGTAAACCTGCAGTTTAGAAAACTGAACTGCAGGTTCTCATCCTGCTGACCAGCCACAGCAGGCCTGCTAACAGATTTATAAAAAAAAAATAGATATAGGCATCGGTTATTTACCGATAACCGTCAGCACAGACTTACAGCGTCGGTTTTTTGTTGAACACCGACGCCAAAAGTGTTCGCGCTACAGGAAATGGGAGTCATCTAGGACACTTTTCTGCGTCGGTTTTTTAGTATATAACCGACGCAGAAATCGTCCTAGATGACGCCGTTTTCTGTGGCGCGAACCCTTTTGGCGTCGGTGTTTTATAATAAACCGACGCCTTTATGTTAAATAGGCATCGGTTTTTTAACCGACGCTGAAGTGTCCAACCTTTTAGTGGCGCCCACATAGGCGTCGTTCAGAAACTGACGCCAAAGGGGGTTAAACAACCGACACTAAAAGGCACTTCTGTAGTAGTGAATGTAATAATTAGGATAGATTTTATTTCCTGTTATGTCATAGACTGGCGGACATCAAGACGACAGCTGAAACGATCGGTTCAAGGAGTGAACCGATCGGTTGATGACCGGTTCGAGGAGCGAGACGAGCGGGTGGCGGACATGACGAGATGCACGATGACCAGGCGAACCGATCAGTTGGAGGAGCCAACCGATCGGCTGGTGGCACCCAGACGACCGGCTAGAGAGTACAGATCATTCATGTGATGAGTTGATCAACTCGGATGGCAAGGCACATAGTTCATCTTGTACAGGTTGCATGTGATGTAGACCTAGATGACCGTGATTCCTCTTGGCTCGAGGAATCACATTAGGATGGCCATAATCATCGCTTTTTATCATTTGTGCATGTTTTCTGTGGGATATAGCATGTATATGATACATACTATGTATTGTGGTGATTGGATATGTATATGTATATAAAAACCAAATCCCTCATTAAAATATTAAGTTTTAGATGCCTTCCAAATGCGACACACGTGAAAATCTTGTTCGACCAAGTGTGGGCACGCCCTAGCGTGGTGCACCGTCTACCTCGTGGAAGCGTGAAGGATGAATGTGTGGGTCTGCCCTAGCAGGGTGCATATTCATCGTGTTTGCTTTGGGTCGGACTTAACAAGGTGACCTAGATAGGATCTAGCACCTTGAGGCATGGAGATGATCATTGCAAGGAGTTGTATATGACATCTTATCAAGAGTTGCATATGATGCAATTGGCAAAAGTTGCCTACCTGAGAGATCTATGTTGTGGGTGACAGCCCTAGTTGGTCCATGGCTTAGAGGATTTCAGGATCTTGTCCACTAGAAGGTTGTACGCTGCAATCTTCTGAATTGATGGTGAGGGCTATCAATTTGAAGTAAAATAGTGGGAGCGATAATTAATTAAAGGCTTAATTTTATCGTCAACCTTTCAAATCAATCAAATAAGTCAAAAGAGTTTTGGACTAAAATTGCACATATTTCCTTTTGTTAAAATAAATGGTTAATCAACAAATCACTTTATTTGCGATCGGTCTTTGAGACCAACAAATTAAATGGGAATAATTCCCCAACTGGTTAGGATGATGATGAGAAGTGTTCTCAATGAAAGAGAGAAAGCTCTAAGTCCTAGTTATACCAGAACCAGATGAACTCGATCCCACCACATCAATGGCTGAAAGTATGCTTATGGAAGCATACTGAGGATGACATTGATGAGGAGTGCTTGATGTTGTGTTCTCTGAACTATGAGTTGCAGAGACTACATGAGACATATGATGTCTCTAAGATATTGTCCTAGTATGTCATGACAGAAGGAGATCCAGTAAGGTATTCACACACTCAATGTGATTGGGTATGTGGAAAACCTGATTAAGGAGGATTCCCTCTGAGCCAAGAGTTGGCTATTGGTATGATACTGCAAATGTTGTGAGAATCATACAATTCATGATAAGCTACAACATGAACAACTTTGACAAGCGTTGACAGAGTTGTTGGACATGTTGAGAATAGTAGAGGCAAAGATGAAGAAAGACAAACCATAATCTTTGATGTGATCAAAGAAAAGGTAAGTCTTAAAGGCAAGGGCAAGGACAAAGCAAAGAAGTGTTCTGATGCTAGCCAGCAGCCCAAGCCGTCTTCAGCCTCAAGGCACTTGGGGAAAGGGTGTATGAGGGATTGCCCTCTATATCTGGAAGAATAAAAGAAGATGAAGGAGGGGATGGAGATCTCCACCTAAGGTATCATGAAGTGAACTGCTTCTTTATCTGAGGTATATGATACCAAGATATGGATATGTCATATATGATATGCAATATCCGCAAAGAAGTGATGGCCTTTGTGAAAGGACCAAGAAAGAAGTACCCATCATTGGAGCAAGTGTTGCTGCCATAGATAGGTGTATCTTTCAGTTTATTTCAGCCTAAAAGGGCACGAAATAGAGTTGAGAACTGCTATTTCATATATTTCCAATAGATAGAAACACTTTATTTTTGCATATTGTATGACAATGATGGCAATTAATAAAGTTGATGTTTCAATCTTAAAGATATGATCTTTGTGGCAATGCCTTGTTTATCTTGTAATACCTGGTATGTATAAGATAAAATGATACCTTGAAGCTATAGATAACTCAAACAATCAAATTAGCATCAATCATGAGAAATTCATTTCTAGTTTCCATATGATGGATAAATCTAGACTCTTTTGGTTAGAGAACTAGTAAGAGACATGAATCTCTTGTACATGATTAATCAATCTTCACTAAAGGTAGTGGAAGAATGATTGTCCTATTAGGTATAATACATATGATGTATTTACATACCTATTGGAACAGATGCTAATACTTCAAATGGTGTTTAGAGAAATACCAATATGAATGTCTTGAAGTGTTCAAGATTATCATAAATGAAGTACAAATTTGGTAAAGCGTTAATTCTTGATGAGATCAATAAATGAAATACTTGGACCAAATGTTTGAGATCCTTATGAGTGATTATGATAGTGTATCATAGTGAACTCATGATTAAGGCATGGTGATGTATAAATCAAGAAGGAATCATACTCTAAGGAGTTAGAGAATGATTATCAAATAACTGAATTCTTCTTAATAAAAGAATACCCCACACTAATAAAGGAAATTAAGAATCACAAGGGTTGTGAGTTCTTAACAGATACACCTCAATTATCTATGTGATGAGTTGTTCATGTGATGAGTCAACTATCTAGATGAATATGAGGAACCGAATTTTTGAGTTATGATTTATGATCATTACATCCTAAATGATTTCCATGTGAACCATAAGGTATGACCTTGATGGTAGCACTCATTGGATGAAATCCATAAGTGCAAATCAGTCTTAAGTGTTAAGACACATGGATGACATTTTGAGAAGGATGATGCTTGTTTATTGCAACTGAATGACTAAGACATTTGGCATATGGATACTAAACTGCATTCCTATGAGGAATAAAACCAGGATGTGTACGTGACACAGCCTATAAGGTTTATGAATCCACTAATGTAAATGAAGTTTATAAGTTACAATGGACTAATCAATGTGATTGATTGAGTACAAGCAACTCAGAATTGGATCTTTACTTTGATGATATAGTCAAAGGATTTGACTGATATGTCAAAGATAAAGACGGGATCTGTGATTTAGTGGGAGCGTGTTCACATTCCACATGTTGATGTGAAATGGAAATGTTCTAGAATGGAAATCCAAAAGTGGAAATTATCTTTAAGGAAGATAGAGATGTTTCCTATATGATAGGAATAGAGATCTATAGAGATAGTTCTCGACAAATCTCTTGACCTGGAAAAGAGAGAGCATACATTGGCAATCTGTACTGAAGGGTTCAGTATGCACAGATTCAGTGGGAGAAAACTTGTCCATGTTATATGGATATTAGTATCCCAAGGCCAAGTGTCCAATTCTTATGAAGAATGGGAACACTAAGAATAGATATGGATCTATCATGTATGTAATCATCCCATTGTCTTGCATGTATGACATGGCAAGAATAAAATGCATTCATCATCTTGTATGTAGGACATGGCAATATGATGTGCTCATCCTGATAACTCGTATGTAGGACATGACGAGTGGATGTCTGTCTATTTCCAGTAAGGGTTACTGGAATACCATAAGAACTTGATAAGTACTTGGGAAGTACTAGTTCTATGGAGATAAGGAAGAGTTCGATGTAAAGAGTTACATTGATGTGAACTTCCGAAAGGACAGAAAATTAATCGCAAAATATACATAGGATGTATAAAAGTGAAAGTTTGTTGATAATTGGAAGTGTTCCAATAAAACCATTTAAAAGGGAATTGCTGAGTATCCGTGTGTTAGAGAACAACAGTGGATACTATATGGATCTGGAAGTTCATGAGATGAACTTATAGATATTCCACTCATTGATGACAAGTCTGGAATCCTTGATCATGCAATGTGGCTAAAGGTTAGCAATGGAATACTAGATCACATATTACGGCAACTCCATCTCATACGTGTGACGTACAGCAAAGAGATGAGAGATATGCAATTTATACTGACTTTGGAAAGGTGTTGCCATTACTCACTATATTGGCACAAGAGCATGGTAACATGTGGGACATGTTTGAAGATCACTATGAATATGATTCATGGGTGATTGGCTCACAGTGCAAGTGGGAGTCTGTTGGTATGTATGCCCTGAGAGCCAATCATGGGATGATTGGTGGGATACATTAAGATTGATTTGATAAACATCAAAGGCAAGCTTCCGATTCTTTCTGATTCAGTCATATGAGATAGTGATAGAACAGATTGAATGTCTAGAGAATGACAGTACTCAATGACGTATGCCTTCAGGTTCATGACCTGAATGATGAGATCATACGGATGCTAAGAGTTTGTACATTCTTGTTATGTCCCTAGTTGGATGTCATTGCGGAAGGTAGATAGACAACAATGACACACAAGACTAGATTGTGGTGTTGGTTGATGACAGAATCTCATTAGTCATGATATAGAGATATCAAACCAAACACATAGGTACTTGTTAGAGAACAAGTGTACCGGACAGACCCACTGTGAGTTTGACACATGGAACCATGAGATGGTAGTCACAGTCAGTACTCACAGTGATGGTGGTGAGTGTGATTCTTTGACCTGAAATCACTACACTCAACACATGTCGTTGGTCACACTTTGACATCATCAAACGCAGTCCTGAAACATGGGTTGTTATAAAGGTGATGATTGGGTGGCTTTGACACATGGGGCTTTTGAGGGGTGAGTGATAGATATGGGATTTGTCCCTCCTGAGGGAGTTTGATATCCAAGGCCACTTGATGAGTAGGATTGAGATAGGCGTGCGCACACATGTGTGAATCAGTATGTGATATTGATGTCATACAGATCTCCTTCAATCTACTCTGAGATCAAGAAAGTGAATGAACGTTGACAGGATGACTGTTCCATGCCTTGAGTTCATTCGGGATATCAGTGACAAAGGAATTATACATTCACTGTAACACCATTCACAGATTGTAGGATGAAAGTTGTTCTCCAACTTTCTACTTTCACTTGGGTAGCAATGATGTGTGACTAGGCACCGCTCTTTGCTTGTGAAGTCATAAGTGTTATGGATTTTCACTGCCAACGTGAAATGGACCTGCAGGGTCACACACATAGGATTTAACCTGGAAGAGGAGTTTTGTCCACAAGCAACGTTTAGATTGATTACTAAAGGAGTTTAGTAGTTCAATTAAACACTCAATCAGTCGATGACTCAATATCATATGGTTCAAGGTGTTGGACGCATTGATTGGAGTATCGGATTGATTGAAATCGCATTTGACTGATTTTGCCCAACCTGTGCTCCCAACCGATCGGTTCATGTGATGAACCGGTCGGCTGAGGTTGCTGAACCGGTCGGCTGGAGTGTCCAGGCCGATCGGCTCATGCCCAGGTTGAAACGACCGGTTCAAGGGTTGAACCGATCGGCTCAACTGGTGCAACCAACCAGTTGGGAAAAGTAATGTCGGCAAGAATTTTCCTTTGGTTTCAAATTTCCCAATTCGATTGGGAATAACATTGGTATTCGATACCAATTGGGAACGAAACAAGGAAAGCCTTTTTGAGCTGGATTAGGACTATGAACCGATCGGTTCAGGGCACCAACCGATCGGTTGGAGTGCCCCAAATGATCGGCTCAGGTCCAACCGATCGGCTCAATGGCCGAACCGATCGGTTCAGTTGTGAACCGATCATTTCAAGTTGCGAACCGGTTGCTTTTTGTGGAAATTCTCGAACCCTTCTACTCCTGCTTTAGTCCCATATTGCCAGACACAGAGAACCCTGTCCCATGACCCGCCTATATATAGGGGTATTGGGGGCTTCTCAAAGTAAAACTCAATGCAAGCTGGTTGCTTTGCGAAGTTGTCGTTCTCTCTGGTTTTGGTAACCGTGAGAGATCCCGAGCAAGTGCTTCCCGCAAAAGGGAGGTGCAGCAAGGGAAGGACAACTGTAGTTGCAACTGGTAGCAGGAGAGTGTGTTGGCGACTAGTACGTCAACAAGAGGGTGCGACTCCTTCCACTTCCTTGTGGGACAAGGAGAGTGGAGTTCCAGGTGGTCCGTGTGGACTACTACAGAGGTGGGAGGACACTTCCGCTCAGGAGGACAACTGTCATCCGACAGTCCGGTAGGAGGAGGAGTCGTCAGTCCCGGTGCGACCAGGAGCTGCACAGACACCGTCCAAGACCGGAGTTGAAGACCGCGCATTGCGCGAGGTATTGTCTCCGAGCAAGCCTCGGGACAAGGTATGATTCTACAAACCATCCTTTCCTATTAAATAGACGTTGACGCGTTTCCTCGGTATGGGTTGGGGGAGAAAATTTTGTTTCCTCTGCGTTCTCTATCTCCCCTAAAACTCAACACCAGTCTACGACACTTATAGCAAACCTTGCTTCCTCTACACTGCGCCTGCTAATGGCCTCTCCCCATACATCTGAAGCATGTGTCGTGAGGGATCCCGTATAGCGGTGTCTTCCTCTGTGGCCGCTGTGAGATGACCGGCTGTGTGATGGGTGTCGGAACAGGCTCCTGCCTAGGGTTTGGGACAGCAAGAACCTCCGTCATTCTGATCTCAGATGACTGCGTCGCTTGATTCACCGGACCAGTATGGTCGATCGGTGGGCAGTCCGACTCAATCACCATAGGAGCAGTTACGTCTCCTTCCTCCCTCGGTGGCGGCGGTGGCGCCCCCTCATCATTGTTGTCTTCCAGACTGTCGATCCGATCAGCCTGCCTCGGCGGCAAGGATCCCTGGTGCACTGAGCGACCCTATCAGAGTTCAGGTGACCAAATTTTGAAGATGGACCATCGGAGAGGTCACGCTAGGAGTGTTGAAATCTATTTTGAATATAGCATTTCACATGCCTTCCCCTCAAGTTCTGGAGTTTGCATCTCCACTCTTAATGCTTGTTTTTATTATATCTATATTATGATGATTATTTGAGTTCTTGCATGTTTAAAACAAATTAACTAATGTGATATTTCCTATAATTCTAGGATAGATATTATACGTCTGTCAATTAGATTTATTGATGAAGTTCATATTTGATGGATTCAAAAACTATGTTTAACCTTGATGATGTTTCTTCTCCTAAACATTATCGATTAGATGAGTTTGAGCTTTCACCACTGGTACTAGGAAATATCTTTTCGATGGACCTCTCTGGGTCTTGTTTCCACCATGTTACAGCCAAATTTTTTATTCATATAGTCCCTAAACTAGAGCCTAGTAATCTCATATTTGATTTTGAGGATGTCTCAACACCTCCAAATCCAACACCACACGTTCCTACTCATGTTTCTAAGGAAATTGATTACCTATATCATGATAGGATTCTAGCCATTCTTTTTGATAAAATCTATGAAATCCCCACTATTTTGAGCTTTGGAATGCTTTAAATGATAAGTTTAGCTTTGCAGACAATGGTCTTGTGTGTAAGTCTTTTGATGCATGACTTAATTAGCATATGTTTGTTAATAAGCAAATTTTGACTTGAGTTCTAGAATATTATAACACCTCGATTTTATATTTCATGAGTAGAATCTAATATATTTTTTCTTAGGGTGTGTTACAAACATGATATACATAACAATAATAATAGACAAGAACCAATATGAACTAGTGTAAAAATACATTCTCATAAATTCTTAAGAAAGAAACTTAATACCATGATACTACCTTATACAAATCTCAAACCAAAGTTATGACCGTGTAGATGGTGCCCCACCAAGCGAACTTCTAAAAATTATAGTTGTATCCTCTTGTCATGAGTATCTCTTGAAGTTTCATACATGGTTTACAGACATCTCGTCCCCAACCATGTACAAAGGGAAACCTAGGTTAGATTAAGTGGTAATAAATTTCTAATAAGATAAACATGAACATACTATGACTGAATGTTGAACTAATGTCTAAAAGTTGTAAACTTATACTGAGTCATGTGTCTTTTATTTATGTCGTTTATTTATTTGTGGCCACCATTATATGATAAGTCCTCCTTTGTGACATTGAAGTGTCCTATATGGTGCAACCCTTTGTTGGTACAGCATGTGCTCTGTTGACACAAAAGTGTCCTCTATGATGCAACGCACCCTCTGTCGACACTAAAGTGTCCTCTATGATGTTGCGCACCCTCTATTGGCACAATGTGCCCTCTGTAAAACCCACAATGTCTGGCATAGTGCGCCCTCTGAATTGGCATGAGACTCTTTAGTGAAGACTTATCCTATAATGTATACAGGTAATGTTTTGATGTCATTATCTATTTGTGTTCTTAATTTCTTATCTCTGGATTTTAATCTCTTATCTTTGAATCTTAATCTCTTATCTCTAGATCTATTCTTAATTTCTTATCTCTAAATCTGATCTATTGTCTCTGATATTTGTATCTCTATTCTTAAATTTTAAACTGAATCTAGCTCTAAAATTAAAATCTGATAATCTTATTATTCGATCAATCTTAATCTAAAACTATGATTTGATAGAATGACTTAATTGAGTTATCATATAAGATATATGACATTTGAGTCTAAAACTTGAGAAGATAAAGTTAAGGATCTAAAAGTTGTATAAATCTAAAATACATTAAAGTTGATAATCATGTAAGTCAAGATAAACAAAATATAATTACTCAAAGTATGACAGGATATGAAATATTAAAGTCTGAAAATAGCTTAATCTCTAAGTTACTTTGTAGGAAGTGTAGGTTGAGTATAATAATAATGTAATTCAATGGAAATGGAACACTTACATTTTGCACTGAGGTATCTTTGAGGTAGTCTTGATCTCCAATTTCATAACTTAATTACTTGGACATCATCATAGTTCTATTATTCCATATATATTTTCCCTTTTTGATCTTTAAATCTCAAACCCCATCATCCTAACATTGTATACCAACTTCGGGTTCATATTTAATTGGAACTACTCTGAGTTAAAACTATTTTTTATTCTGAATATTATACTAAAGGCCAGAATCTCATATTGTATAGCAACTATATGTTGGTATACACATATGAAATAAACAAAAAATCTAATTATTATGATTTTGATATACCCATACGTTGATATACCATATGAACTAAAAAAAAAGTTGGTATACAATATTAGGATGATGAGGTTTGAGATTTAAAAATGAAAAGGGGAAAATATATATGGACTAATAGAACTATGATGATGTCAAAGTTATTAAGTTACGGAATTGGAGATCAAGACTACCTCTAAGTTAAAACTATTTTTTATTCTAAATATTATACTAAAGGCCAGAATCTCATATTTTGTAGCAACTATATGCTAATATAACCATATGAACTAAACAAAAAATATAGTTACTCAAAGTATGATAAGATATGATATATTAAAGTCTGAAAGTAACTTAATCTCTAAGTTACTTTGTAGGAAGGTTAGGTTGAATCATAATAATAATGCAATTCAATGGACATGGCCCACTTACATTTTGCATTGAGGGTATCTTTGAGGTAGTCCTGATCTCCCATTCAATACCTTAATAACTTGTACATCATCATAGTTATATTAGTCCATATATATTTTCTCTTTTTTATTTTTAAATCTCAAACCCCATCATCCTAACATTGTATACCAAATTAGGGTTCATATTGAATTGAAACTACTCTGACCAAAAACTTTTTTTAATTTTGAATATCATACTAGAGGCTAGAATCTCATATTGTACAGCAACTATATGTTTACATACCCAAATGAGCTAAACAAAAAATCTTATGCCTTACTACATGGGTACATACATAATTAACTGAAAGAAAACCTCAAAGATACACATATTATTATTATCGACTAACATGTAAAGTGTGGCGCACCGACGCCATGCGAATGAGATAACTCAAAAAAATACATTATCATCAGTTAAACAATCACATTACCAAAAGAATGGGTAAATTATATCTGATTTCATATAACCATCACTGAGAGGAAACATATTACATGAAGGTCCACAACATGTAGTACATCACATACCATACTAGGTATATATATCAGTATAAAAAATATATTCACATGAAGAAGCCACTTATATACAACAAAGGCATACTTCCAAAAACACATGTTGAGGTACAAATCATCTACAAAACACATCCCTTCTCGGACCTGAGAGTGCAGGGACGACACATAGGACTCTACTACACAACACTAGAAACTATCCAACCTTCTGTGTTTACTGATCTCCAAGTTTCTCTTCCTCAATAGTGTAATCATGCTCGTGCTATTTATGACCACCTAAAAAGATGTGGCAAACCACGAGGGTGAGACCCATGTCCCAGCGAGATATATAACACTCAACCAACAATTATTAAAACATAGCATGATATAAGATCATTAAGAAGGGTTAGCATATTCAACTAATTGAATAATTTAAACTGATTACATAAGTTAGGCAGATTTAACAGCCTAGCAAATAAGCATATCATGATAAGCTTTTATAAGGAATATGAAGAACATGTATAACAGTTGATTTCTCTTATCACATTATATAACAACTAAACAGTAGTAAAAACAACACAAGGATAACTATTGAATGTGAATCATGTTCAACCCTAAGTAGATATACCACATGGCTGAATTACATCTTTCAATTAAGCCCTGAGGAGATGAGGTATATCTCTCATACTCCAATTGTTCATTGCTAAGTCAAAAATAGTGCCATATAATATCTAGGACAGACGGACTCCTAGGATCTTGTAACATCCCTGACCTGGGTTATGCTTTAACCCTAGGTGTTTTGATTAAGAAAGATGATTATATGCTTAATCTCATCTTGTGAAAAGTAATTAAGGCTCAAAAGGAACCTATGTTTCAATTTTGGTCCTGTTTGAACAATGTTGAAGCAATGTTTGCTTATTTTGGACTAAAGTGCAAATTACCCAAGTTGAGGGGTTAAATTGCAAATGTTGCATGATAAGATGTTCCTATGATTTTGAGACATCATAAGAATGAATATGATGTAGTGGTATGATTTCCACAAGCTTGGACACCAAGATTAAGCTTGTAAAGCAATCCTTGTGCATTAAAACCTAGTTTTGGTGTAATGTGCAATTTACCCAAAATCTAGGGTTCAATATGCAAATTACCACTTCAACAAGGTCCCTAATGTTTCTTAGCATCATTTAGAGCAAAGAAAATGAGAGGGAATCCTCATTTGAATTAAGTTGTAGGAGAGAGAATCTTGACATTAAAATAATCAAGAATAATGCCTAATTGAAACCCTAATTCGATTTAGGGCAAAAATGAATAAAAATAATTGAAGGGATTTCAACCAAAATGTTTTGGGTTGATTTTGAATAAGGATGGACGTTCCTTTAACAAGATAAGGAACGAAAATATCTTAAGTAGGTGAAATTCCACTCACCTTTTTATAAAGAAAAGTAATATCCACTCACATGTGGGATATTATATTATAAGCATTAAGGTGCTTAAGTTGCTTTTCTTTAAATTGAGGATAATGAAGGAGAATTAAAGGAAAGGAAGGTGCCTCGTACCCAAGGTAGTTGAGGGGGAAGAGGCGGCCACTTTATTGGGATTAATTGGATTTTTATAAGGCATTTTCTCTCTCATCAATTTCCTTATAAAAGTGCCATTTCCAAGCCCAAACCAAGGCCTTTTCGGATTTTCTTCTTCCCCTTGCTTGAAAAACCGACCAAGGAGCTAGAGAGGAGCAGGGAGCACGTCCCCAACCTGTGGGTAAGCCCTTGACCTTCTTTCTCCATGATTTCATGGTGGAAATCGAAAATAAATTATGGATTCCTTCTTATTTCGATCTCCTCTTCAACCCTAGCCAACTTTTGCAATCAAAAGCTTGAGGACGAGCCTAGGGGGAGTTGCAAGAGCTTCATACACCATTAATGGCGTGATCTTGGAGCTTTGGAGCTCAATTGGAGGCGGGTTTTATAACTTAAACCCTTAAACATTGCTATTGCATCAATTCTCTATGCTTTGTTGATTGATTTCTTCAATTTGATGCACTCTTGTTTCTTGCTGCAATTTCCATCAAGAACGGTTGCTGTTCTTGGTTGTTCGAAGGAAGGGGATGATGACATCATCCTAGATGCTTATCCAAAGAAAATTACCAAGCAAAACCGTTTTGATAGCTACTCCAAATCGTTTTAATTTGATTGGCTATGCGGTTTCAGCAAACCGTTTAAGGGCAAACGGTTTGAAACCGTTTGGGAGCAAACGGTTTCAAGACCGTTTGATATGGTTGACCAAGCATTGACTGTTTGGGAATTTTGTTCCTAATTATGTAGGCTGATAACCCTCCAAATTTTAGGGATTAACTCCAAAGGAATCGATAGTTGAAGGCCAATCAATTAGGTAATTCGGATTGAATTATGTGCTGATTTTCAACCTGATTAACTTGACCTGGTTGAGAAAACGGTTTCAAGACCATTTGAGATGGTTTACCAAGCGTTGACCGTTTGGTATTCCTGTTCATAATTATGTTTATTAATAACCCTCCAAATTTGAGGGATTAACGCCAAAGGAATCGTGAGTTGAAGCCTAATCAATAAGGGAAACCTAATTGGATTAAGTGCTGATTTTCAATCTGATTTAATTGAACTTTTTGGACAAACGGTCTCAAGACCGTTTGAGTGCGTTGACCAAGCATTGACCGTTTGGGATTACTGTACCTAATGATGTGTTATAATGACTCACCTAATTTTAGGTATTAACTCCCAAGGAATCATGAGTTGAAGGCTATTCAATTAGGCAAACCCTAATTGAAAACAGTGCTGAAATTCCAATGAGTTAAGTTGAGATTTTGGGTTGATTAGCCCAAACGGTTTCAAGACCGTTTGGGGATCACCCAAACGGTCTCAAGACCGTTTGGGGATCACTCCAAGACCGTTTGGAGGTCTGGGGTCAAGTATAGTTGACCAATTGAAGGTTCAAAGGTACTAATCATATTGCAATGTAGTGTTGATCTGTTGATCAACTTGATAGACCAATCCATGATGATTTTTCACTAGAATCCAAAGGTTGGATGGGCCAAACAGTCTCAAGACCATTTGGAGCTCATCCAAACGGTCTCAAGACCGTTTGGTGGTCACCCAAGACCGTTTGGAGGTCTAGGGTTGAGTATGGTTAGGTGTTTGAAGGTCTAAAGGTACCAAGCTGTTATACAATGCAATGCTGATTTGGTGATCAATCCAATGATCCAAACCTTAATTGGATGGCTTGGATTTGAGTGATATGATGGGAAAACGGTCTCAAGACCGTTTGGAGGTCATCCAAACGACCTCAAGACCGTTTGAGGTCAGGTCATACCCAATTTTGATAATGGTTCAATAGTTTCAAAGTAACCAATCTTGCATTGTTGAGTGTTGTTGGATCTTCGATTCCAAACCCTAATTCTATTGAATCAAGCCCTAATTGATGACCAATTGAGGGTCAAATTAGTTGAAGGTTGACCTATTAAACTCAATTGAAGTATGAGCATAGTTCCAATTGATGATTGGTTCCATAAATTCAATGGTTGAAGGTCCAATGCAATCAATTGAAACACAATTAGTAGCATGATTGATGATCAACTTCAAAGCTCTAATTGGTGTTTATAAACCCTAATCCCATTGAGATCAGACCATAATTGAAGTCCCAATTGAGGGGTGATCCATGATTCAAATGATGATTGAGTTGATGATCCAATTGGTTGAAGTTCCATCGATTAGAATTGAGTGTGGTTCAATTTGGTTAATTCAATTGGATACCTCATGTTATTGAAGGTCTAATTGATCAAACCTTTTTTAAAACCTAATGTGATTAGGTGGGAGATAACTTTAATGGTACTAGTCATTAATTCATATCAAATGCATGGACCCAATACATGATGTAAACCCTAATTGAGGCTGATTCAATGTATAACCTTAATAAGAGGTTGTCTACATGTGAAATCACTAATTAGGATGTTAGTAAACCCTAGTTGAGGGTGTATCCTTGTGAAACCCTAGTGGAGGGTGTATCATTGTGAACCCTGGTTGAGGGTGTATCCTTGTGAAACCCTAGTTGAGGGTGTATCATTGCGATTGTTTATAGGCAACTTTATAATAAAGTTATGCCTTAAACTAAGATAAGTCCATATCATGTGAGATAGCTGGACAATTCTAATGTGTGGCCTATGCATTATATGCTAAGGGTGAGTATTCTGTGATGGAATGTATTAAGAGGGGAAATACCTTAATACAAGATAAAGTTGGTTAACTCAAGAGGGTCTGAATTAATGAGAAATGGGAAACCCTAACCCTGGTAAGGGAATAGTGGTGTTACCCTTGAATAATGATGTTATATATTGTTTTGCATGGTGCTGATATGAAATTGATGTATTATCATCTTTACTAACCATGCAGGTATGATGTGATGATGAACATAGCCAGGTATGAGCTATGACATTTTATGTATTGACATTGTTTATTGGGCCTTATGTTCCATGCTATACCTTATTGCCTAGTATGAGGTAATAAGAAAAGTAATGGGCCTTAAGTGCCATGAGAAGATGTTTATGTAATAAGCATCATATTTACCTTGGTCAGGTGACCTGAAGGTGATAATTACCTGAAAAAGTGGTAATAATGCTCAATGATGAGCTAAGGGTTTGAATACCCAGAACCATATGATTATGGCATTGAGTTGCAAAGGAATGAAAATTCCCAGTATTGAAATGAGGGACTGAGATCCCCATGTCTTATAAAGACTGAGAAGTGATTAATGGAAATAGTACATGTTTTCTTTATAGCATTTGTCTTATTAAGTTATGTTTGGAAACTTGGCTGATGCTAAAATAATATGATAATGTACTTAATTAATCAAGTGATACCATATAATGTAGTTGCCCTGATCACAGATCCATCAGCGTCAGAATTAACTGAATGGTGAAACGAGTTTACTCGGAACGCATATTTTTGAATATGTGGGGGTAATTGGGCAATTATATCCTTATGCCCCATAGGCATTGCTACCGGCTATGTCCTATGAATGGGATTGGTTACGGACCATACCCCAATAAGAGCATGGCTACGGGCCATGACTCCACAAAATAATACCGGGCATTGGCTACGGGCCATATCCTGAAGAGAGTATATGCTATGGGCTATAAATCTAATAGCGATGTTGCCAGTATACCCTGGAAAGCTATCTAGCAGAGACACAAGATGTCCTGCATGTTATCTCGTACTGACCGATATAGTTGAGGTCATGGGAATCCGGCTCTTCTATTGACCTATGTGTGGTACCGATGCTTTACGTAACCGTGGTCGGTTGAAGTATGAGCGGTATACCTCATCTCCTCAGGGCATAAGTATGATTGTAAAATGTAATCAGCCGTGTAGCATATTTTCTTAGGGTTGAATTGCGAGAATCAATGGTTGATGATACATGGTCTATTATATCATAGTTGGATAAATGATATACATGTTCTTCATATCCCTTCTTAAATGAATGACTTGCTTCTTAATCAATTTATAATTGAAATGATTGCATAGAGAATACTGCTCTGCATATCTTATTCAATGATTTACCTGTTGTTGAGTAAATATAATTCTACTGCTCAGTGTTATTCTATTATCGGCAATAACAATGTTTCTGGCAGAGAGTTATATCTCTCGCTGGGACAATTTTTATAATTGTCTCACCCCCGTGGGATTAAATTTTTAGGTAACCGCCGACGAAAAGGCAAGGAACCTATTACAGAGGAAGAGCAGCAGTAGCAGTAGCAGGGACAGCAGTAAATCCTAGGTGGGGATATGAGCTGTCAAGTTGTATATAGAAAGTCCTATGAGTCATCTCTGTACTCTCGGGTCCTAGGAGTAATGTTTTGATGGATCGATCTGAGATTTTGGCTTTAAGCCTCGAGGGTTTTATACTACCTGTGTACAGTTAAGACAGAGTAGTTGATGTTTGTATTCCTCGAGAAATAATAGTACATGAGATGTATATATGAACCAGGATGTAAGGTTTTACTTTGGTTTTGAATGAAAGAGTTTTCCTGTGAATGGATCTCTTTACAAATGGTTTTAATTTTCACTGATTTTTTCTAATCTGCTGCAACTGATTTGCTTCCGCATGTTTTATTATTGTTAATGACACTTGTTATCTTAAATGATGGTGGGTGTCGTGACAATTTAGTGGTATCAGAGCTCTAGGTTCATTGAGTCTACAGAGACATAGGACTAAGTTGTTGAGTCTGTGTTAGTGTCCTCCAGTATACCCTATAATGATTTATGCTTGTGCAGAGAAAGGGTAAAGTTTAAAATGACTGGAGAGCACAATGAACACATTGCTTAGGGCAATGTTGTTGCACCAAGAAGAGGTGCAAGGGATCATGCAAGAATAGAATGAGTGCCCGAGAATCCCCATTAAGACCTGATCAGGATAGAGAATCCTATGATCATGCTCTTGTTAGGAAGATTAGGGCAACAGTAATGCATATGAGTGGACTGGATGCTAGGCTTACAACCTAGGTTATCAGTCCTTAATACAGAAATCTTGATCTTTAAATGAGTTCCTAAATGACTTAGTCATGTTGGAACAAAGGAAAATATGGAAAAGATTAACTTATAGCAAGAAAGTGGACTCTGCCATGAGTTCAGACAGATAATAAATATGTGATGGTAGTGCCCAAGAAGGGGCAATAAGCTGAGAAGTAGGGAATGGTCTCTATAATTCTAGAGACATTTGCCTAATGGTTTTAAACAGCCAAGTTTTTGGTACTAATAGTGCAATAAATGCCTAGTGTACCAGGGAAGTAGCCACTAAGTAAGAGCAAAGGTCTTAACCTTTCACCTGTAAGATTCTATGGCTTAGTTTTTGTTTCAGTAATAAGACTAGTAAGACCATGATATGAGTACAAGGTATGTTATAAATGTGTACATGTTGAGTACACTAAACCTTTTTTTTTATAAAAAGGAGGATTGTTGATATTGTTTTCCCCATTGGTTGCTATATAGGGATGAAATGATGAGAACTAGAATTTGAATTCTGTTCAGTATTCTTTTAAATACTCTATATTGATCTTACCTCCATGAAAGAGGAAGAGGTATAGAAGAGATGCCTGGATAAAATCCAGGGATGTTAAATCTTATGTTATGGTAATATGAAAAGAAAGGAATATGATAGCATGTAAGTGCATACTACTTGATCTCAGTACTTGTAAACCCTGATCAGGTGTACAACTATTGATGATAAAGTGAGTATGGAAACTCTTAGATTGATATCTTTTTGATTGCCCTGATCAAGCAATCATTCTGATACAATCTAAAGAGTATCATGAAATTGGAAATATGATATGGATAAATGTATCATATCTTAAGAACAAGAAAGAAGGATCTGATAGGAATTCATATCAGTATGTGTATATGAGGAAGTAAAGGTATGACCCTCATATGATGAGAAAGAGAACAAGGGAGGTGATCCCTGTTCTATAAAGTTGTAAATATGATAAAAGAAAGATGAGAATATAATGTGTTTTCAACACATGCGACTGATACCAAGGTAAGAGATTCTGGTATCTGAGAATTATCAGATGGTTTAGATTGGCTACCTGGAATGGTCAACTATGAAATCAGTCTGATTATATAAAATAATATGGACATCATATGTTAGGGGTTTATGCTTTGCATAAACATAACAACTACATATGTCTTTAAGATAAGTTCTCATTTGACTCTATGAGAATATTGTGTGAAGGAACTTTTTGCTGATCAAAGTTCTATGATGTCTACATAACAATGAGGTGTTATGAAGAGACATGAATATGATGAATGAATAATATCTGTTCCCTTTATCTGGGATTTCGGGGATGAAATCCTTGTTAGGGGTTTATAATTTGTAACATCCCTGACCTGGGTTATGCTTTAACCCTAGGTGTTTTGATTAATAAAGATAATTATATGCTTAATCTCATCTTGTGAAAAGTAATTAAGGCTCAAAAGGAACCTATGTTTCAATTTTGGTCCTGTTTGAACAATGTTGAAGCAATGTTTGCTTATTTTGGACTAAAGTGCAAATTACCCAAGTTGAGGGGTTAAATTGCAAATGTTGCATGATAAGATGTTCCTCTGATGTTGAGACATCATAAGAATGAATATGATGTAGTGGTATGGTTTCCACAAGCTTGGACACCAAGATTAAGCTTGTAAAGCAATCCTTGTGCATTAAAACCTAGTTTTGGTGTAATGTGCAA
This sequence comes from Alisma plantago-aquatica, assembly GCA_963693085.1. Classification (NCBI taxonomy): domain Eukaryota; kingdom Viridiplantae; phylum Streptophyta; class Magnoliopsida; order Alismatales; family Alismataceae; genus Alisma; species Alisma plantago-aquatica. Next base: position 1,153,447,464 of record OY856411.1, read on the forward strand.
TTTACCCAAAATCTAGGGTTCAATATGCAAATTACCACTTCAACAAGGTCCCTAATGTTTCTTAGCATCATTTAGAGCAAAGAAAATGAGAGGGAATCCTCATTTGAATTAAGTTGTAGGAGAGAGAATCTTGACATTAAAATAATCAAGAATAATGCCTAATTGAAACCCTAATTCGATTTAGGGCAAAAATGAATAAAAATAATTGAAGGGATTTCAACCAAAATGTTTTGGGTTGATTTTGAATAAGGATGGACGTTCCTTTAACAAGATAAGGAACGAAAATATCTTAAGTAGGTGAAATTCCACTCACCTTTTTATAAAGAAAAGTAATATCCACTCACATGTGGGATATTATATTATAAGCATTAAGGTGCTTAAGTTGCTTTTCTTTAAATTGAGGATAATGAAGGAGAATTAAAGGCAAGGAATTTGCCTCGTACTCAAGGTAGTTGAGGGGGAAGAGGCGGCCACTTTATTGGGATTAATTGGATTTTTATAAGGCATTTTCTCTCTCATCAATTTCCTTATAAAAGTGTCATTTCCAAGCCCAAACCAAGGCCTTTTTCAGATTTTCTTCTTCCCCTTGCTTGCAAAACCGACCAAGGAGATAGAGAGGAGCAGGGAGTACGTCCCCAACCTGTGGGTAAGCCCTTGACATTCGTTCTCCATGATTTCATGGTGGAATCCGAAAATAAATTATGGATTCCTTCTTATTTCGATCTCCTCTTCAACCCTAGCCAACTTTTGCAATCAAAAGCTTGAGGACGAGCCTAGGGGGAGTTGCAAGAGCTTCATCCACCATTAATGGCGTGAGCTTGGAGCTTTGGAGCTCAGTTGGAGGCGGGTTTTATAACTTAAACCCTTAAACATTGCTATTGCATCAATTCTCTATGCTTTGTTGATTGATTTCTTCAATTTGATGCACTCTTGTTTCTTGCTGCAATTTCCATCAAGAACGGTTACTGTTCTTGGTTGTTCGAAGGAAGGGGATGATGACATCATCCTAGATGCTTATCCAAAGAAAATTACCAAGCAAAACCGTTTTGATAGCTACTCCAAATCGTTTTAATTTGATTGGCTATGCGGTTTCAGCAAACTGTTTAAGGGCAAACGGTTTGAAACCGTTTGGGAGCAAACGGTTTCAAGACCGTTTGAGATGGTTGACCAAGCATTGACCGTTTGGGAATTTTGTTCCTAATTATGTAGGCTGATAACCCTCCAAATTTTAGGGATTAACTCCAAAGGAATCGATAGTTGAAGGCCAATCAATTAGGTAATTCGGATTGAATTATGTGCTGATTTTCAACCTGATTAACTTGACCTGGTTGAGAAAACGGTTTCAAGACCGTTTGAGATGGTTGACCAAGCGTTGACCGTTTGAGATTCCTGTTCATAATTATGTTTATTAATAACCCTCCAAATTTGAGGGATTAACTCCAAAGGAATCGTGAGTTGAAGCCTAATCAATTAGGGAAACCTAATTGGATTAAGTGCTGATTTTCAATCTGATTTAATTGAACTTTTTGGGCAAACGGTCTCAAGACCGTTTGAGTGCGTTGACCAAGCGTTTACCGTTTGGGATTACTGTTCCTAATGATGTGTTCTAATGACTCACCTAATTTGAGGGATTAACTCCCAAGGAATCATGAGTTGAAGGCTATTCAATTAGGCAAACCCTAATTGAAAACAGTGCTGACATTCCAATGAGTTAAGTTGATATTTTGGGATGATTAGCCCAAACGGTTTCAAGACCGTTTGGGGATCACCCAAACGGTCTGAAAACCGTTTGGGGATCACCCCAAGACCGTTTGGAGGTCTGGGGTCAAGTATAGTTGACCAATTGAAGGTCCAAAGGTACTAATCATATTGCAATGTAGTGCTGATCTGTTGATCAACTCGATAGACCAATCCATGATGATTTTTCACTAGAATCCAAAGGTTGGATGGGCCAAACGGTCTCAAGACCGTTTGGAGCTCATACAAACGGTCTCAAGACCGTTTGGTGGTCACCCAAGACCGTTTGGAGGTCTAGGGTTGAGTATGGTTAGGTGTTTGAAGGTCTAAAGGTACCAAGCTGTTATACAATGCAATGCTGATTTGGTGTTCAATCCAATGATCCAAACCTTAATTGGATGGTTTGGATTTGAGTGATATGATGGGCAAACGGTCTCAAGACCGTTTGGAGGTCATCCAAACGACCTCAAGACCGTTTGGGGTCAGGTCATACCCAATTTGGATAATGGTTCAATAGTTTCAAAGTAACCAATCTTGCATTGATGAGTGTTGTTGGATCTTCGATTCCAAACCCTAATTCAATTGAATCAAGCCCTAATTGATGACCAATTGAGGGTCAATTGAGGGTCAATTTAGTTGAAGGTTGACCTATTAAACTCAATTGAAGTATGATCATAGTTCCAATTGATGATTGGTTCCATGAATTCAATGGTTGAAGGTCCAATGCAATCAATTGAAACACAATTAGTAGCATGATTGATGATCAACTTCAAAGCTCTAATTGGTGTTTATAAATCCTAATCCCATTGATATCAGACCATAATTGAAGTCCCAATTGAGGGGTGAGCCATGATTCAAATGATGATTGAGTTGATGATCCAATTGGTTGAAGTTCCATCGATTAGAATTGAGTGTGGTTCAATTTGGTTAATTCAATTGGATACCTCATGTTATTGAAGGTCTAGTTGATCAAACCTTTTTGAAAACCTAATGTGATTAGGTGGGAGATACCTTTAATGGTACTAGTCATTAATGCATAACAAATGCATGGACCCAATACATGATGTAAACCCTAATTGAGGCTGATTCAATGTATAACCTTAATAAGAGGTTGTCTGCATGTGAAATCACTAATTAGGATGTTAGTAAACCCTAGTTGAGGGTGTATCATTGCGATTGTTTATAGGCAACTTTATAATAAAGTTATGCCTTAAACTAATATAAGTCCATATCATGTGAGATAGCTGGACAATTCTAATGTGTGGCCTATGCATTATATGCTAAGGGTGAGTATTATGTGATGGAATGTATTAAGAGGGGAAATACCTTAATACAAGATAAAGTTGGTTAACTCAAGAGGGTCTGAATTAATGAGAAATGGGAAACCCTAACCCTGGTAAGGGAATAGTGGTGTTACCCTTGAATAATGATGTTATATATTGTTTTGCATGGTGCTGATATGAAATTGATGTATTATCGTCTGTACTAACCATGCAGGTATGATGTGATGATGAACATAGCCAGGTATGAGCTATGACATTTTATGTATTGACATTGTTTATTGGGCCTTATGTGCCATGCTATACCTTATTGCCTAGTATGAGGTAATAAGAAAAGTAATGGGCCTTAAGTGCTACGAGAAGATGTTTATGTAATAAGCATCATATTTACCTTGGTCAGGTGACCTGAAGGTGATAATTACCTGAAAAAGTGGTAATAATGCTCAATGATGAGCTAAGGGTTTGAATACCCAGAACCATATGATTATGGCATTGAGTTGCAAAGGAATGAAAATTCCCAGTATTGAAATGAGGGACTGAGATCCCCATGTCTTATAAAGACTGAGAAGTGATTAATGGAAATAGTACATGTTTTCTTTATATCATTTGTCTTATTAAGTTATGTTTGGAAACTTGGCTGATGCTAAAAGAATATGATAATGTACTTAATTAATCAATTGATACCATATAATGTAGTTTCCCTGATCACAGATCCATCAGCGTCAGAATTAGCTGAATGGTGAAATGAGTTTACTCGGAACGCATATTTTTGAATATGTGGGGGTAATTGGGCAATTATATCCTTATGCCCCATAGGCATTGCTATGGGCTATGTCCTATGAATGGGATTGGTTACGGACCATACCCCAATAAGAGCATGGATACGGGCCATGACTCCACAAAATAATACCGGGCATTGGCTACGGGCCATATCCTGAAGAGAGTATATGCTATGGGCTATAAATCTAATAGCGATGTTGCCAGTATACCCTGGAAAGCTATCTAGCAGAGACACAAGATGTCCTGCATGTTATCTCGTACTGACCGATATAGTTGAGGTCATGGGAATCCGGCTCTTCTATTGACCTATGTGTGGTACTGATGCTTTACGTAACCGTGGTCGGTTGAAGTATGAGCGGTATACCTCATCTCCTCAGGGCATAAGTATGATTGTAAAATGTAATCAGCCGTGTAGCATATTTTCTTAGGGTTGAATTGCGAGAATCAATGGTTGATGATACATGGTCTATTATATCATAGTTGGATAAATGATATACATGTTCTTCATATCCCTTCTTAAATGAATGACTTGCTTCTTAATCAATTTATAATTGAAATGATTGCATAGAGAATACTGCTCTGCATATCTTATTCAATGATTTACCTGTTGTTGAGTAAATATAATTCTACTGCTCAGTGTTATTCTATTATCGGCAATAACAATGTTTCTGGCAGAGAGTTATATCTCTCGCTGGGACAATTTTTATAATTGTCTCACCCCCGTGGGATTAAATTTTTAGGTAACCGCCGACGAAAAGGCAAGGAACCTATTACAGAGGAAGAGCAGCAGTAGCAGTAGCAGGGACAGCAGTAAATCCTAGGTGGGGATATGAGCTGTCAAGTTGTATATAGAAAGTCCTATGAGTCATCTCTGTACTCTCGGGTCCTAGGAGTAATGTTTTGATGGATCGATCTGAGATTTTGGCTTTAAGCCTCGAGGGTTTTATACTACCTGTGTACAGTTAAGACAGAGTAGTTGATGTTTGTATTCCTCGAAAAGTAATAGTACATGAGATGTATATATGAACCAGGATGTAAGGTTTTACTTTGGTTTTGAATGAAAGAGTTTTCCTGTGAATGGATCTCTTTGCAAATGGTTTTAACTTTCACTGATTTTTGCTAATCCGTTGCAACTGATTTGCTTCCGCATGTTTTATTAATGTTAATGACACTTGTTATCTTAAATGATGGAGGGTGTCATGACAGATCTCATCCACCCTCAGTATGTACAAGTCTGCCGCAGTGACATATAGAGTCCAACTACAAAATAGCCTAGTCCACCTTGGTATATAGGTCAAGGCACTAGAGAACGAGTTATGCACACATGTATCATTCAAGGTACATCTGTAGTTGTTCTCATTGTTGACCTAATATACCGTATATATATATATCACTGAGACATGACCGCAACTACTCTCAAACACCTTGGGATCTATATGACAAGGATGTACTCTCCAAGCACCCCACTTACTCAATTATGTGCTCCAATTTCCCCTTAGGAATACTTGTTTCACCATCTAACAGGTTTTGACATTGGAATGGATCTATGGCCAGGGCAGCTGCATGATTAGGGTTCTGTTTAATTAGTTAAATCAAATTCAGTGTGTTTAACTACATCAATCAAGTTACAAGCAAATCCTAAAAATATTCTACAAAAGATAAGGTAGGTTGCAACTTTAAAAGATATAAAATATATAAGGTATGAACTTGTCACATCATCACATGGTATTGTTCCATTGCCATACACAAGGCCATCACCATTACCATATTATCATGGGACATTGTTCCCTCATCACATCACCAGAGGATATCACCGCCATTAGGATACAAACTATTGCCAAGGTCATAAGACCATGCCTTCTTCAACCTTAAAGAACAGCAACTCCTTCTCCTTCACTTAGAGAATATCTTCAAGCCTTTTCTTCAATAGGGAAGGGGGTAGGATAGATGTAGGTGGAGATCTTTACATGGATATAAGAGGTAGCACTCTTACAACATATCCTAACTCACTCATACTCATGGATTTGACTTTTGGTTCGTATGAATACATGATAATGACTCATTGCTCATCGCCTGCATGATCGCCTATGTGACAATGCTTCAATATTATATCATTATGGTAGAAACATAAAGGGGCTCAAAAGTGTGTAGCACTCTCAACTAAGCAAGAACCAAGCATATATGGAATGAGCAACCTTGGAATGAACTCTATGTGGTCCTATTTATAGATGGGGGTGCCCCTTTGAGTTGGGGAACACTTAGGGTTGAATTATAGCCTTTTTGCACAAGGCAACGGATCTATTTTCGCCCAAGGAAGTCACCAATGGTCATAATCACTTATTCTGCATTTTCCGTACAGTACATTCGGTCGAGATTCAATAAAGGTAACTCGACTGATTGGGTAAAAGACAAACCCAGTTTTCAAACCATCAGTCGAATTTTTCTTGGGAAAGTCGACCGACCAATGAAAGTTGTGTTTGGTCAGTAACCCAATCGGTCGAGTTCTTTGTATGCACAACTTGACTGATGCACTCTCCATAAAATGGATCCAATGGATCAGTCGATATTGTAACCCGACCGATCAACAACATGTGATTGATTTTCTAAAGTGCATCAAAAGTGATTAAAACTTGGTGCAAAGTGTCCCAATCAATTTTCTCATCTTAGTTACAAGTCATATCATCAATACAAGTGATTACAAAAATCTTCTAAGGTCATTTACATGGATTTCCTAACTAGCAGACTTTTATAGCTTTTGACTTGAACTTTAGCAAATTAGGGTTTGAGCAATTTGATCCTTTTCATGTACCTAACACCTGAAATCAATATTGAATACACATATTAGATACATATGAATGGAATGGTTAAGTCATTATCAAAATATGGACAATGTATAACCTTTAGGTCAACATTCTCCCCCTTTTTTACAATGACAAACCATTCCTCAAACATATTGAAAAGGATATAGAAATTATACCTTTGGCTTGTGAATTAGGGGGATTCAAGATTTGAACAATGTGAATTGCTCCCCCTCAATCTATGCTTATTTTAACCTGCATAGTTAGTCTATCTACACAAAGCAATTATAGCATACATGTACTATATGGTCCTTTGCAAGTCACATGATAAAACATAAAATGATCAAAAAGTAGGGGGGTAGAAGAGCATATAATCAAGTCTTCTCCAAACCCAATCAAGCAGATACTCATGCATGCAATCTCATATCATATGTCAACCAGAGACGAAAGAAACACACAATCTCAGTCATAATCAAAATATGGTGAAATATGGCACCAACTCATAGGATATCACTGATCAAAAGAGCAAGAGTGCACATAACATAGATTACAACTCAAAAGCATGTTCTCATAAAAGCAGCTACAAACGAGAAGCGATGAAAATTGAAGATAAAATAGTACATCTCATATAATGTGCCCAGATGTTTCTAATACAAAATAGCCTAGAAAGATATATATATATATATATATATATATATATATGATCAACAAACTAGACTAAAAACAAAGAAACAACTAGACATCTAGACTTTCTATGTCCACAACATCATCGTCATCAGCTCCAGGCTCGTAGTCCTTGTCTCCATCTGAAGGTGCGGTAGTAGTGGCTTCATCACTGGAATCACCACTAGAGCCATCACCATCATCAGATGCATCCTCACCATCACCATCATTGTCGTCAGTAGCAGTAGTCTCGGCATCATCCTGGTCAGGCATCTCCTTGTCTACAGGAGGACCAAAACCACGACCGGGCCAATGAGCATTATACTCATCCCAATTCATACCAAGAGCATAGAGCTCATTGGCTTGGGGAAAGGATGGAGCATAATCGCCAAGACTGGCAAGCAGGGTGGCCAAGGAGCCAACAGGAAATGGTAGGTGCATGAGAGCAGAACCACCAGTAGAAGAGGGTGGAGGAGCAGCAGCAGAAGGCTAGGGGGTAGGGTAGTAATGATGATATGCATAAGATGCCTAATCACTACCGGGGAAAGGCTTGTAGGTGCGGTATGGGTGTGCACAGGACATGTTCATGTTTGACATGATTGAACATAAATCCTGGTGCAGGTGCTCCTAGACCTGTAGGTTGTACGCATGTTGGTGCATCATTAGCCCATAAGGGTTTCATTGGATACATGAAACGAGGCACGGATAGGTCGAGGTGGTTGCGGAGGAGGAGCTCGGGTAGAGAAGGTAGGGGATGCAGAGGCAGAGGTTGATGGGGTAGCAATGGGAGTGGTGGAGGCAAAGACCGGCATGGAATTCTAAATTGTGGTCTCACTGATACACACACCCTTTCTAGCTTGCTTGTAATGGTAGTCATAAAAGAGTGATTTCTCGGTGGCAAACTGAAACAAACCACAAATCAGGGCTGGATAGGGTGGATGGGTGCCTTGGGTGTTCTTACTGGAATCAAAATAGGTCATGTGGTGTAGAATGTATCTTGACCATTTGACTCTGATATTCTAAGGAATGTAGTATATTAAGAACGTAGTGTTATAAACAATATCCATTTTTATTTTTCTTCGGATGGATGTTGTAGTTGACCACTAAGGCTAATATACGCTTTCTAAGATCAAGGGAGGAGGAGGGTAGGGTGCTCTTCTTCTTGTATGGAACATTAGGTTTCTTCAAGTAGCAGTGGATGTTAGGAAGAGTGAGCTCATTCTGCTTGTAGAAACCCTCAGGATCCAAAAGGTTGAAATACTCACTGTAATCCTTGCACTGGGTGTCATTTTCATCATCTCCAGAAAAGAAGACATTTAGAATATCCTCGGAGATTTGAAAACTCTTCCCGTCGATCATGGAAGTTAGGATCACTTGAGTATTCGGTGGGGGTACAAGGGTGTCATAATTCCAATGCAAATTAGTGTAGAATTTGTGAACTACTTTTGTGCTTGTCATAGAGTTATGAAAGCAGTCACGTTTGACAGCTAGGGCAGACAGGTGATGATCGGCTAGCAACCTCGCTACTTGGTCTATGACCACTTGTGTAACATAATGAATCTTAGATGTAATAACCATGTAAACCTTTTTCCCAAGTTTCCCTATCATTTCTATCCTTTATGTCATTTATGTTTAATTAGTGGAATTTATAGTGGTTTAGTGAACATTTATTCACTAATTGTACCAATATAAGGGTTTATGCACAAATACCTCAGTGAAAGATTAATTACCATAACTAAGTGCTATAAACCTTAATATAACTTTTTTATATGATTTGAAAACATAAAATAAGGCTAAGTTTCAAATTTGGTTTGATTTGGATGTTGTTTGTGCAAGTTATGCAATTTTAGGTACATTCTGGACTTTTATGCAATTTACCCAATTGGGAGGTTTTTTTTTGCAAATTATCAACTGAATTTTAATCCTTATATATTCCCTTACCATTAACGAGATTTTAAATCATTGGAGAACCTAGTTTCACCTTGGTTTGATGGTATTTCTTTCCAAGGGCATTATAGGGATTGCCCTCTTTATAAAGGTGCTTATCTTTAAAACTCTTGCTCTCCTTTTCTTTCCTCTAGCTTAGATAATATTTCCTTCTGTATTTGGCCACAAAGTTGCTGCCCCAAGGTAATAGAGGGTGCCTACCTTGGTGAAGAAGGCTCCTAGGGCTTCCAAATTGCTCTATTAGGGTTTCTAAAGCTCCTCCTTGGTAATTTCAACCAAAACTAGTAAGTTTCCTCCATTAATTTCCTATTTTCATACTGATAGTCTTCCTTACATCTTATTATAGGTCAGAACCATGACCATACATGCTAAAACCCCACCTAGAACCCTAAAACACCTCATCTCTATGCTCTTTTGCTAGGGTTTATCACCTCTAAGTTGAGTAGGTGATCTTTGTCCAAGAACGGAGCTAGGCTTGGAGCAACCATACCTTCTAAGCTCAAATCCTTGCTATTTGGACCTTCTTATCTTCCCTAGAGGCGAGTTTCATAACCCACTTCTCATATATTGCTTGCTACATGCTTAAAATTCATGCATCTATGTTTAAAATCGATGATTTCCATCTCTATTTACCATGTTCATCTAGGGTTTTGGTTTCTTACCGGTTTACCTTCTCTAGAAGATCTAGTTTGGATAACTATTAATCTAAAACCATGATATTAGGTCGAATGGTGTTTTCCCCCTCTCTCTCTTTGCTTATCTCGTTTGGTTTGATGATGTGTTGGTTTCTGATTGGCCGAATTTCAATAATTGATAACTTTTGATTCCTTTGTCCAAAAACTAAAGTAAAATATGTCCTAAACTCAAAAAAACATTTTATTTTCAATAATAATATTTCCAAGTATTGGTTTTGAGTTTTGTCTATGGTGGTTTTCTAGAAAATTATTTAATCACTTAAAAATCACCAAAAATACACTCTAATCATTGTAACTCTAAAATATGCAAAATTATATGTTTTCTAAATCAGAAGAACCTAACTAAGTCTATGGTGATGTTTTCATAGTCTAAATTGAGGTTTTGCTATAAAAAGTAAAAATATGGGTTTTCTCTACCTTAATGCATATATATCATTCTAATACATGTATATGAATTGAAAATAGGAAAAATTGATCATGGACTCAATCAAGTGATGAAAGTGGGTAATATGAATCATAATGAAAGGTGTGTGCTATGTATGTGCTATGTATGTGCAATCCCTATTTATGTATGTGCATTCCTTAAACCCTATGTTTGGATAATTGCAGCCCAACCCTATATTTCCCTAATGAGGCTTAAATGAACCCTAAATATTCTATTCTTGAATCCTAATGTTGTTCATGCCTCAAATTAGATTATAATTTCTTCTTGTTTGGGTCTTATACCCCACTGCCATGCTTATTGAATATTATGACTACGCTTGCCATGACTACTTCTCTAGCATGTGGATTTATGTTGTATTTAATTTAAAGTAGTGATACTTATGTACAACCACCCACAGAGGGCATGTAAATAATCACCGTGGGGAATGTCTTATTCTCTCCATAATATTGTAGGTGACCGGAAATGTCTTATTCTCCCCTCACCTAAGGTTAGAGGTCTGGTAGGTGCCTCAACCCTACTTAGTTAGGTAGACATAATTATCTTACATGCAAATCCTTTTTGATATAATGGTTAATGTCAAGTTTCTTTTGAATATAGCCTCATATTCTTGTTATCTTCATCATATGATGAACCCTAGCATGTTTTTATTTGTTGTACTTATCTTGATATCCCAGATTAGTTTTGTGACACATACCTTGTTTTCTTTGCCCTTTTTTTGGATGCTTTCCCAACCACCCAGGTGCTGGTGCTGAGCAAGGAGAAGGACAAGTTTGAATAAATTCATCTCATGAGTAGATCTCAAGCTATCTGAAAGGATGTCTAGGTTGCTATAGTTGGATCCTTTTCTCTTATCTTTTTCTTTTGGGAACAATCATGTAATGAACAATGAAATCCATGTAATAGGCTTCGTACTTTTATTTCCGCTGCTATTGACATTTTGTAATGTATCTGGTGCATGCTTATTTACTTGGAATATTATAAATGCATCCCTCAGTATCTTTTATCTTTCTAAAAAGATGGATGTTTTGTACTCCCTTTAAATTTTAGTAAGGAGGTGATCTCGCCTCTTTACAGCTTGACGCCTAGGGTTAGGCTCAAACAAAGCTCTAAATGGAAAAGGACTCCTAGGAAGAAGGTCCTTATACTTATTTACAGCTTCTATTGAGACAAAGGAGGTGTCATCAAAGGGAATCAAGCGGTATGACAAAGAGGAGGATGGAGCATTGCTAGTTGGGGGTCTCTTTCTTCTATGAGAAGCCATGGAGGCAAAAAGAAGGAGAAGAATAGAGCAAACGCACAAAGCAAGCCGCCAAAAACATCCAAACACCAATGAAGAGCAAAAGGGGAGGTCTAGGGAAACTTATCTAGGTCGGGATTGGGCTAGGATAGGGAAGGTAAGGGTTTGGGTAGAGATCTTAGGGCTAGAAGAAGGGGAATCGATCGACTATTCTCTAGTTGAGAGGGAGAATAGTCAGCCGAACCCAACTTAAGTTGGCTTCAGCATGCTGATCGATCGAGTTCTGAGAGTCAAAAACTCGACCAATTGGTCCATTTCATAATAGCTCTCGGCAACAAATCGGTCAAGTTTGTCCTGGGGGAACTCGACCGATGGTCAACCTGACCTAAAACCATCAAACTAAATTTCTAGCCATATGAAAGCTAATTAAATTTAATTTTCAAGTCTATTATGTATGTTGAACATACTTAGGCACATATCACTCATCATTGGGTACTATTTAGTGATAAAAACCCGAATTTTGAGAAATGCCCAAAAAAAAGTAAAACTAAGCATGTTAACAAGCAAATTAAGCAATTTTAGGCAAGCAAGGTGAATAAAGCATGAGCAAGACATATAGGATAAAAACAACTAGCTAGATAACATGTCAATATCATCCAAAGAAACTATGAGCAGTTTAGATCTAATAAAATTAAATTTCTCTCTAGCTAGAGGTTTAGAGAAAATGTTTGCCAACTAATTTTCTGTGTCCAAATGTGTGATATAAATATCCTTTTTGGCAATGTGATCACAAAGAAAATTATGGTGAACCACTATATGTTTGGCTCTACTATTCAATATAGGATTATAAGAAAGATTGATTGCACTAGTATTATCACAATAGATAGGATAAGCATCAAAATGTATATTAACGTCTTAGAGCATTTGCTTCATCCATAGGACCTGGGCACAACAACTCCCGGCTGCAATGTATTCATCCTCGGTAGTTGATAATACCACAGTGCTCTATTTCTTGGAAAACCAAGACACCAAGCATGGTCCTAGGAGAAAGAAAGTGCCATTTGTGCACTTTCTATCAACCAAACAGCCAGCATAATCCGCATCACTATATGCTATAAGAGTAAAGTCCCTTGACTTAGGGAACCATAGACCAAAGTTTTGAGTTTTGGCTAAGTACCTCAAAATCCTCTTAACAGCAATAAGATGTGATTTCCTAGGACTTGATTGAAAGCAAGCACGCAAGCCAACATGAAACATTATATCAGGTGTAGACGTAATTAAATAAAGTTAACTTTCAATCATACCTCTATAGAGCTTCTCATCTACCTTCTCACATTCTTCATCTCTATCAAGTTTGGTGGTTTTGGACATGGGTGTGTCCATCATCTTCATGTTCTCCATTCTAAAGCATTTGAGTAGTTCATTGGTGTACTTGCCTTGGTTGATGAAGTTTCCATCTTTGGTTTGCTTGATTTGGAAGCCGAGGAAGAAAGTAAGCTCACCCATCATGCTCATCTTGAACTCACTCTGCATAAGAGAACTAAACTCCTTGCAAAGATTAGGATTTGTCCCACCAAAAATGATATCATAAACATAAATTTGAATGATAATAAAATTGCTAGAAGTGTGTTTTTGGAATAGAGTAGAATCAACTTTGCCCATGAAATAGCCATTGTCTAACAAAAATTTCTTTAATTTATCATACCAAGATCGAGGTGTTTGTTTGAGTCCATAGAGAATTTTTTGTAGCAAATAAACATGGTTAGGTAGCTTGTCATTTTCAAAGCTTGTAGGTTGAGAACAAATACTTCCTCCTCGATTGTACCATTCAAAAATGCACTTTTAACATCCATTTGATATAGCAAGAAATTTTTAGAACTAGGAAAGGCAAGTAGCATTCTAATATATTCAAGTCTAGCAATAGGAGCATAAGTTTCATCAAAATTAATACCTTCCTATTGATTCTAGCCTTGAGCCACTAACCTTTCTTTGTTCCTTACGACCTTGCCATTTTTTTCAATCTTGTTGTGGTAGACCCACTTAGTGCCAATGATTTTTCTGTTACTTGGTCCTGGCACTAGAGTCCACACTCATTTCTACTTGAATTACTCTAGTTCCTCCTGCATGGCTAGGATCCACTCATCATCTCCAAGAGCTTCCTTGATGTTCTTTGGCTCTAGTTGTGAGATGAAGGCATTGTCTGCTTATTCTTTGTTGTAGGCAGCTCGTGTCTTCACCCTCTCAAATGGATTATCAATGATTAGATCTTTGGGATGATTCTTTACAAAGCGAGGAGGGGGATCCTTCTTCTTTTCATGTTGAGATTCAACCACCTGCTTACCTTTATTGTCGATGTTGAGGTCTTTCAAGATAGGAATTAAGTCATCTGCAATATCATTATCAACAACATTCTTTCCAATGATAGGGTTAGATTCAATAAACTTGACATTAATAGATTCTTCAATTTTAGATAGTTCAATATTGATAACTCTATAAGCTCTGCTTTTAGTGATATAGCCTAGGAATAAATCCTTGTACAATTTCATATCAAACGTGTTGAGAGAATCCTTTGTGTTCAAAACAAAATGAGGACATCTGAAAATGTGAAAGAAATCGATGGATGGCTTGCTACCACACCATAAATCATAGGGTGTTTTCTTCAAAGAAGGATGTGTGAAAACTGAATTCTGCATAAAGCAAGATGTGCTAACGGCTTCAGCCCAAAACTTCTTAGGAATGTCATATTCTAGAAGCATGGTCCTAGCCATCTCTTTTAGCGACCTACTCTTTCTCTCTACTACCCCATTTTGTTGAGGTGTACGAGGAGAAGAGAAATTGTGCGAGTAACTAGATTTTTCACAAAAATGCTCAAAAAGATCATTTTCAAACTCTCCCCCATGATCACAACGGATGGACACAATCCAGCATGAAGCTTCATTTTCAACTCGTTTACAAAAGCTTGAGAAAACATCAAGAGTAACACTTTTAGAAACGAGAAAGAATGTCCAAGTATAGCGAGAGAAATCATCGACAATCACAAAACAATACTTGGAACCATGAAGCATTTGAGTTCTCATAGGTCCGAATAGATCAATATGAAGAAGCTCAAGAGCTCTTTTGGTACTAAGGACTCCTTTGGATTTGAAGTAGGACTTGGTTTGCTTTCCTTGTGTGCAAAGTTGGTATTCCTCATCCTTTTTAAAATCCAATTTAGGAAGTCCCCGAACCAATTCCTTTTTGCTCAATTTCTTCATTTGATGCATATTCACATGACCCAACCGGAGATGCCAAAAAGAAATATCACTTTTATCCACAACTAAGCATATATCAAGTATGGGATTTAGAGCATCAAGCACAATAACATATATATTACCATTTCTAGTTCCCTCATATATAACATTGTAAGTGAGAGAATCTAGAAGCAAACAGTCTAAAGAAGTAAATAGAACAAGATAACCATTATCGCAAAGTTGGCTTACACTTATCAAATTGTGATGTAGACCATCAACAAGCAAAACATTTTTAATATTTAGCTCATTCCATACATCACCCTCACCTATTACCTTACCCTTTTTATTGTCCCCGAAGGTTACCGATCCTCCATTCTTTTTCATGAATTTGTTGAAATTGCTGATTTCACCTGTCATATGCATTGAGCAGCCACTATCAACAATCCACCTTCTTTTGACATGCATGAAATAAGGATGTCGGTGCCCAACTCAAACTTTAGGATCCAGGGTTAGCTTGGGGACCCATTTCATCTTTGGGTTGGTCCCCTTTGGCTTGTAAGGACAATAAGTAGAATAATGGTCATCACATTTACAATGAGCACATACCATTGGGTTCTTAGAGCCGGAAGTCTCTCCATGAAAGATAGGAGGTTCCACACTCTTCTTCTTACCCTTACTCTTATTCTTGTTCTTACCCTTAGGAGCAGTCCCATCATATCCTAAGCCACTAGTACCAATTTGGTTGGTAGAGTGTTCTAGGATAGCATTAAGGGATTTCTTTCTCGTAAGAAACTTTTTCAAAGAAGCTCTTAATTTAGCATTATCATCACTAAGATTAATGACAATAGAAGATAAGCTAGCTAGATCATCTCTAGCATGCAACAGGTCATCCTCTATACAGAGGGCTTTAGTATGAAAAGAATCACATTCTAGAGCAGTGCTAGCTACCTCATTACTTTGCAAAATAGGTCTAGAGGATAGATCATTAACTTGAGCAAGCAACTTAGCATTTTCAGATTTCAGCAAAAGAAATTCTTTTTGATAAGCATGAGTTTCTTGCTTCCTAGCTTCATCAATGAGGTTAAGTTCTACATTTTCAGTTTTAAGAACATCAATCTCATCTAGGCATTTTTGGTTATCTTCCTTAAGAGTAGCAATGGTCTTAATGTAGACACCATTATCAACTTCTACTCTATTGTATTGGAGCTCAAAATAAAGAAATTGCCCTTGCAAGGTATCAATACTATCAAGGTGTAGCTTTTCATTTTGATCAAGAATCTCAATGTTAGCATAAATATCATCTATAATCTTTCCTAACCTTTTCTTTTTAGCTTTGCATTTATTAAACGATGACCGGAAAGCATTAAGCATATCAATAAGAGTTTCTTTAGACAACTCATGCAAGTTAACTTCACTTACCTCACCTACATCTTCACTTGTAGAGGTCATGAGAGTTAGGTGGCACTCTCCATCTTCGGAGCTAGAAGAGCTTGAGGAAGACTCCTCCCAAGCTGCATGAGATGCATCTTTGCTTCTTCTTTCTTTTTTTCCTTTCTCTTGTATTTGCCTTCCTTCTTGTACTCCTTGTCTTTCTTGTGGCTGCTCTTATGGTGGCTCTTTTTGGCCTTGGGGAAGTCACTCTTGTAATGTCCTTTTTGGCCACATTCATAGAATCTAGGAGTTGATGAAGAAGGCTTCCCCTTGAAGTGTTTGCCCTTGGATTAGTTAGCTTCATGCTCATTTGGGCCTTCATCTTCACTTGAGGAAGGAGTCGGGGACTTGAGAGCAAGTTGTTGTTGTCAAACCATCTCTTCAATTTGAGATTTGAAGGTTGTGTCCTTAATCTTCTTGGACTCCTTCTCTTCTCTCTTTTCTTCTTCTTCTTGCTTATCAAGCCTTGGCTCATGAGCTTGAAGGTTGCCAACCAGCTCCTCGATTGATAATTCACTAAGCTTGTACACTTCTTCAATGATGTCACCTTAGGCTCACATCTCTTTGGAAGAGATCTCAAGATCTTGGAATTGATTGTGCCTTTGTCCATCACACTACCAAGGGCTGCCAATCCATTGATGATCACATTAAGCCTTATGTACATGACCGCCACTCTTTCATTCTTGCCCATATTGAAGTTCTCAAGTAGACCACCAAGCATGTAGATCTTAGCTTCCTTCACTTGCTCCATTCCTTCATAGGTGACACATAGCTTGTTCCAAATTTCATGTGTGGTGTCCCATGAGGAGATCCGATTGAACTCAGATGGAGTGAGGGTTGCATAAATGATGCTCATGGCTTTGGCATTGAGCTGAGCTTGCTTCATTTGGGCTTCCGTCCATGTGCAGATTTCCCCATTTAGATCTTCATACTTTAGATGCACCACCTTCCACATCTTATAGCTAACTCCTTGGAGATAGAACTGCATTCTTCTCTTCCAATAGAGGAAGTTGGTGTCATCGAAGACCGGAGGTCGCATGGATAAGCTTCCCGCCAAGTTGAGAGATCCAAGTGCTAAATCACCCATCTTCTCCTACTTGTGGAAGTAGTTTGGAGAAGACATGCTCTGATACCACTTGTTGGATCAAGGGCTCTAGATGGAGGGGTGAATAGAGCTTCACAAATCTCATAAAATGAATTAGACCACCAAATTATATTAAGTGAAAAAGCTTAAGCATACAGCCAATTTGAAGTCCTAACTAGCAAGCATAGCAAGGGTGAGAGACAAGGAATAACATACACTTGGACAAAGTGGTTTAGAGTGGTTCCACACTTCAAAATAGAAGTGAGTCAGTCCACTACCTAGAGGTGGTTAGGCTCTAGGACTTTGCAATCTTGATGCTCTTATATTCATTCATAAGATTACAAGACAAAACCACATTCATCTAAGGACTTAATACCTCAAGCAAACATCTTCAACCTACCGAAGGAACTTATCCACTTGAACCAGGGAGTCTTCAACCTTCAATAAGGAATTACCCACTCCATCTTCAAGTCTTTGGCCTTCTAGAGATTACTTATCCTTCTTGAGTGTCCACCTTGCCTATCTCCTTCACTCAGAGATCTGGATCACCATGCCTTCTTCAACCTTAAAGAGCAGCAACTCCTTCTCCTTCACTCAGAGAAGATCTTCAAGCCTTTTCTTCAATAAGGAAAGGGGGCACGATGTATGGAGGTGGAGAGATTTACATAGATACAAGAGGTAGCTCTCTTACAACAGATCCTAACTCACTCATACTCATGGATTTAACTTGAAGGTAGAGAGAGAAAGGGGCTCAAAGGTGTGCAGCACTCTCAACTAAGTAAGAACCAAGCATATATGGAATGAGAAACCTTGGAATGAACTCCAAGTGGTCCTATTTATAGTTGGGGGTGCCTCTATGAGTTGGGGAACACTTAGGGTCGAATTATAGCCATTTTTGTACAAGGCAACATATCTATTTTTGCCCAAACAGGTCAAAAACGATTAGAATCACTTTTTTGCATTTTTCATACAGTGCATTCGGTCGAGATTCAATAAAGGTAACTCGACCGATTGGGTAAAAGACAAACCCAATTTTCAAACCCTCTGTGGAGTTTGTCCTAGGAAACTCGACCGACCAATGAAAGTTGTGTTTGGTCAGTAACCCGATCGGTCGAGTTCTGTGTATGCACAACTCGACCGATGCACTCTCCTGAAAATGGATCTAGTGGATTGGTTGAGATTGTAACTCGACCGATCAACACCCTGTGATCGATTTTCTAAAGTGCATCAAAAGTGATTAAAACTTGGTGCAAAGTGTCCCAATCAATTTTCTCATCTTAGTTACTAGTCATATCATCAATACAAGTGATTACAAAAATCTTCTAAGGTCATTTACATGGATTTCCTAATTAGCACACTTGTATAGCTTTTGACTTGAACTTTAGCAAATTAGGGCTTGAGTAACTTGATTCTTTTCATGTGCCTAACACCTAAAATCAATCTTGAATACACATATTAGATACATATGAATGGAATGGTTAAGTCATTATCAAAATATGGACAATGTATAACCTTTAGGTCAACACAAGCAAGGTAGGAACAAGACACCAACACTCAAGGTGACTAAGCCACTTAACACCAAAAGCCTTGACCTAATCTCGCTAGGTCAAATTCAGTCACATGGAGGCATATCGACCAAAAGCTATCAAGGTCACGACCACCAAGAGGGAAATGTCATGGACACACCAAGATGCACCACCTAGGTCTCAAAATAGAATTGAAACAAAGGGAAGAACTAAGGTCACCATGAAGGAAAACTCAAGCAACCGATCACCCAAATCCTAAAGCATAGGTCAAGAAAACACCAAGAAAGAACCTCTTCCAAAGAAGGGAAAACCATGCTCAAGGTAACCAAGACTGACCCTAACATCTATCCAACTTCTATGTACATGAACACCATACATGGGAGAAAGATCAAGGGAAAAACTTAGAGAAGAACCTCCATAACTCATCATCTACTAAATCGGGTACACATATATTAGGATTTTAGATTTCTATCAGACCGAGCAAGATGTCTCTACCAAATAAAATCTAGAGATTACCACTAAGTACAAGAAAGATGAGGAATCAATCTAGAGAGAGAACATAGTATCTTGCTTATAGAGTGCAATTAATAGAGAGGGCAAGGAGTTATATAACCCACACTAAGATGATCACCACCAAGAGCTCCAAATTCCAAGATCAATAGCTCCAAGCACATGATCCAAGGGTTGAAGAAGCTCCACTAAAAGCTCCACACTTGTCCACAAGAGCACCTCAAGAAGGAGAAGAGACACTAAGGTTAAATATAGCCCAAGGAAAGAAGCAAAGAAGCTTTTGACTAAACCAAAAGAGAAAGGGAGCAAGAGAGGAGAAATCTTCTTCACACTTGGGTCTACCTTGTCAAAACATGATCTATGACCCTTGTGATGAGGAGTTTATCTCCCAAAATGACCACCATGGAAGAACCATGGTCTAAGACTGAGAAAAGAGAGGAAGATGGTGGTAGGAGATCGAATGAAACATCAACTTAGAAGACAAACACTTACCAAGGATGGAATATGAGATCAGATCACCACCACCACCACATGCATAAGGAGATTGATCTCCCAAGATCCAAGGGTAAACCTCATTGCTCCACCAATCTCCAAGAACAAGCAAAGAAGTAGGTAGAAGATAGATGGATAAAAATGGTTGCAAGCAAGAAGAGATAAGGGGTTATATAGATGGAAGATGAGAGAGAGCAAGGGATGAGGTGTCAACATACTTAGGGACCCCAAGGGACACTTGTCCACTCAAAAGACCAGCATGCACCCCATGCAACCACCAAAGCATAACATGCAAGACATAGTGATACTCTCTAGGTAGTGTCTCAACCATCATGTCAACTTACATGGTCACGGTCGCAACGTCTTAGGGTGCACCTCCCATGGTCACGACACCACTACATAACATCACCTCTAGGCCGAGACAAGGCACCTCCACAACCCTAGGTCAAAACAACCTATACATGAACAACCATATCAACCCGAGACCACCCTAGACTACTTAGGTCACAAATTAAACACATAGAGGAGGTGTCTCAATGGAGACACCCTCCAAAACCAACCTTGGTCGCGACCCAACCTCGAGACAACACACCTAACACACATGATCAAGGCACTCAACACTCACATCAACCTTGATCACCACCTAGGGTGATACTCCTCAACCAAGGCCTAAACAAGGTTCCCTCCTCTTTATTTTTCCTCTAGATGATGTAAATAAAGAGAGGGAACACTCTAGAGGTGGAAAATTGCACATCAACCCCCTACATTGGTAAATTGCAATTTGCACCAAAACTAGCACACAAAAAGCACAAACTTCATCCAAACAAGCTCAAACTTGAAACTTAAGCTATCCACAAGCCCTAATTACATGTCAAAAGTTTAGAGAAAGGTTCTAAGAACATGATTAAGCCAAATCAAATAGCTTTACCCCAAAACTCAGGTCATGGGTCTTACAAGACATAAACTCCTAACAAGGATTTTGCTCTCGAAATCCAAAGTGAAAAAAGATGGGTACTACTTCCGCATCTCTATCTCAAGCTCCTACTAAGGTCAACCCAAAATAGATATAAAATAGATACAGACATGTTAGAATGACACAACTTCATCTGACCTATCTCAACACAAGGGTTTACCTCTCCTTCTAGCTGACTCAAGGCGTAAAGCCTAGCCATCCCCTATCCAGAGGAACCAGCCTGTGATGCATGTCCACGTCCTCATACTCCACCACTATTGAATTGTCATCTCTGTGAGCCCTAATGTCTCTACCTCAACTGTTGGGTCACCTCATCATCTTTAACAGGGAAAAATGGTCTATTATGCCCAATCTATCCACACTTATAGCATGTCTTGTTCTCATACCAAGGCCTAGACGGCCCTGTCACAAACACTCAGGCAGCACTCTTGGCTCCTGTATGCAGAAAAATATGGCTCCTTCTCTTACTGGGTGACCATTGCATCGGTGCACTAGACCTCTGTTGTGTTGGTGGTGCTGATACCCTAGGCTCCTTAAAGCCTCCTCACAACTATCCTTAGTACTTAGTAAGCCTCTTCTTGGCCCTCTTCTCCCTCTTCTCAACCAAAGACCTCTCAATCCTCTGAACTGACTCCACAAATGTAGCAAAATGCTCTCTACTCTCTAGGGTTGCTTCTGACGTCGTCAACTCCACACTTAACCCTTTCTCAAAACATATGATCCTCTCCTATTCTGTTGTGGCCATGTGAGGATGGAACCTCACCAACTCCATAAACCTTTCTTCATACTCGTTGATCGTCATGGATCCTTGTCGGATCCTCTCAAACTAGCTGATCTTTTTGTCTAGATAGGTTCAAGGAAAGTACTGATTGACAAACTCATGTTGGAACTCTTTCCAACCTACCTCAGCACTAGGCCTCTTTTCCTCCTCTATGGCCCACCAATGGCTAGCACTCCCCTTCAAAAGATATATTGTGTGCTTTACTTTATCAACCTCCGGGATACTAAGGATCTTTAAAGACTTCTCCAGCTCTATCAAACAGAGGTTCACATTTGCTGGATTTTCGTCCCAACATACTCTACTACCCCAACACGGCGAAGCCGCTCAAAAGTCTTCTCAATAACCGAAGATTCCACATTGGGAACTAGTTCCCTAATCTTAGATGCGGGCATATTGTATGTCATATGCGTCATAGTGGCCATGATTTGCCCAAAAGAGACTGAAAGGAAGGATTCTCAAACATGGCTGGGTCAAACTGGGGGGCATCAGGCACCCGATCTTCTCATGCCTAGTTCCTTGCACCACCACCTGGTGCAGCAACATTTCTCTCAGCAGCGTGTTCTTCATGTTCTCTAGACATCTTTAAGCTCTTCTGCTTCTTCTGCATAAGTAGGAATCACTATAAGATAGACTGGAGGACACAAGAACAGACACAAACCCTAGTGCTAGGTCCATGTAGACTCAGTGAACCTAAAGCTCTGATACCAACCAAATGTGACACCCTTTGTTACACAAACACAAGCCATGAGATTAAAATGAAACTCTATAGAAGATTATCAAAAAATACATAAAATTAAAACCGATTACAACAAGAACCAACATCAAGAAACTTATTACATAAGGGTCCTAAACTTGCCATCTAAAATATATATCATAAAGCATCATTATTTACATCATGTCCATAAAGGACCACCTATCACATGTGATATATGTTTCACTTGCATATACATGTACATCTACCAACTACATAGAACAAAAGGGGCACATAAGCCAAAAACTCTTATCGATAGCACAACCACAAAACACACCAAACTATCCCCAAGACATGAATGTACAGGGAAGACTCCAGGATGCTAACACCAAAAGACCAATAAGAAGTTCACTCAACATTATCAGCTACTAGTCTTGTTGTTTCTCTTCTTCAATTGCACAATCTCTACCTCCTCGTGCACGACCACCTAAAAGATGTGAAAACCCAAGTGGTGAGACCAAACATCCCAACGAGAGATATAACTCTCTGCCAACGCAATTAAAGCATTGATAAGTAACTAAAGAATAGAATTAAACTGCATCTATGATAAGCAAATTCAATTACTAATGTAACTAGGGTAGTGATTATCATCTAAGAAGATCAAGTAGCTATAACAAAGTTGTAGAACATTTTATAAATAAGGAGGAATATGAAGAACATGTATATTTTCTACCAACCAAGCTATACAAAAGCAAAGTAAGCCCTCATCCAATGTTTTTGTATTTGATCCTATGAAAGCATGCTACACGAATGATTACGTATTTTAATTACTGCCCTGAGGATTTGAGTCATAGCACCCAAATCCAACTAACCACTACTGAGTCAAAATCGGTGTCATACAAGGTCAATGGAAGAGCCAGAATCCACAACCTCTCCCACACCTCCCAATCAGCATGAGAGTAACACCACAAAGACATGTCAGTCAACTACAAAAGTGACTTATAGTTAGCAGAAGGATCATCTCACGCATGGCTTTCCACATATAACAACACTTAGCCCACCTTGGTACAAGTAACGGTGCTAGAAGAATAGGCTCATGCATGGTCATTCTAACAAGAAGGAGTGGCTCACTCATGGCCATTAATATTGCAACGAGATCAACTCATACATGGCCATATCACACATCATGTACTTAGATATATAAGGTGATACACGACTTGTACCCACATATATTCAAAAATATGTGCTATGAGTAAAACTCATTTCACCAATCTAGCAATTAAGGATGACACTGGAAAGGATATATGGCATAGGGAAAACTACAGGGATTATGTTTCACTTGTTTAGTTATGGCAATTAAGTATCCTCAAGCATCAATCAAGTTATAACGTACAAAACTAGACCAAGCATTACAAATGTAAATGCATGGTACACTTTCAAGGATATAAAACATATAAGGTGTGAACTTGTCACACTATCACCACACATGACACTTGTACACTACCATTCACAAGACCATCATCATTGTTGCACCACCACTTGAGGCTATCACTAATGTCACATCCTTGTGGGATATCAATCCCTTAATCAGAGTACTAGAGAGTATCACGTCACAAAAAGCATCAAGCTACCACTAGGTCATAGGACCCATGCACATCATTCATGTATTGCAAGTATTTCAACATGCTTCATAAAGGCTCATTCAACTAGTGTCACAATATACTCATCATAGCATGCACTAACTATGATTTTCAAGCTCATATCACTTGCATGGTTAGAAATTGGTAAATGAGAAAGAGGAAACATCCTGAATCCATGTGTCCATCATTATCTCTATATGCCTAAATTATTCATAATAGTCACCATAGAATACCAAGCAATGGCAGGCATTCAACCTGCAAAGTTAGGGATTCAAATACAAGAGAGATAATATCATAATGTAATAGCCATTCCAATAAAGAGAAGAAAGCATGTCACATTACTCATCATTAGGATTAGGGTTTTCCCTCTATAGTAGATTAGGGTTTACAAGACTAGGTTCAACCATCAACCCTATAACCATCATCCTCCATCATCTTGGAGTGTATAAGGATTAGGAAAACTCATTAGAGTTGATTAGATAACATTCTAAATAGCATTATATGTGGGTTATGTATCATTCATATATGAATATCATTAAGTGTTCACATGTGCTTCTCATCCACCTACCATCACCCTATGTTGACCACATAACCACATAGGTCATGACCACTCATCATGGTCCATGTCATGATCATGACACTCATGTGTCCCGCCCAGCCATCAACATTTCATGACCTCCATCCTCTAGGTCATGTCGCGCCTGTGACACCTAGGGTTGAGGTCTCATAAAGCATCTCGACCAAAGGTGTCTTGACCAAACTTGTTGCAGTCTCAAGGGTGTCTCGACCCCCACCCTTATCGTGACCCAAGACCATCATGGTCATGACCCTACACTCTAGGGTGAGTCTCAACTCAAACAAGGCAGTAATAAGACACCAACAGTCGGGGTGACTAGGCCACTTAACACCAAAAGCCCTGACCTAACCCCGCTAGGTCAAACTCAACCACAAGGAGGCATCTCAACCAAAAGCTATCAAGGTCGCAACCATCAAGAGGGAAATGATGTGACCACACCAAGATGCACCACCTAGGTCTCAAAACAGAACTAAAACCAAGGGAATAACCAAGGTCACCTTGAAGGAACACTCAAGCAACATGTCACCCAAATCCTAAAGCATAGATCAAGAAAACACAAACAAAGAACCTCTTCCAAAGAAGGGAAAACCATGCTCAAGGTAACCAAGATCGAACCTAACATCTATCCAACTTCTATGTACATGAACACCATGCATGGGAGAAAGATCAAGGGAAAAACTTAGAGAAGAACCTCCATAACTCATCATCTACTAAATAGGGTACACATATTAAGGTTTTGGATTTCTACCAAACTGAGCAAAATGTCTCTACAAAACAAACTCTAGAGATTACCACTAAGTACAAGCAAGATGAGGAAGCAATCTAGAGAGAGAATACAGTATCTTGCTTATATTAAAGAGTGCAATTAATAGAGAGGGTAAGGAGTTATATAACCTACCTTAAGATGATCACCAGTAAGAGCACCAAATTCCAAGATCAAGAGCTCCAAGCAAGCACATGATCCAAGGGTTGAAGAAGCTCCACCAAAAACTCCACATCCAGCCACAAGATAACCTCAAGAAGGAGAAGATGCCAAGGTTAAAGCTAGCCCAAGGAAAGAAGCTCTTGGCTGAACCAAAAGATAAAGGGAGAAAGAGAGTAGAAATCATCTTCACGCTTGGGTCTACCTTATCAAAACATGGTCTATGACCCTTTTGATGAGGAGTTTCTCTCCCAAAATGACCACAATGGAAGAACCATGGTCTACAGCTGAGAAAAGAGAGGAAGATGAAGGTAGGAGATCAAAAGAAGCATCAACTTAGAAGACAAACACTTACCAAGGATGGAAGATGAGCTCGGATCACCACCACCACCACATGCAAGAGGAGATTGATCCCCCAAGCTCCAGGGCAAACCTCCTTGCTCCACCAAGCTCCAAGAACAAGCAAAGAAGGAGGAAGAAGATAGATGGCCGAAAAGGGTTGAAGCAAGAAGAGATAAGGGGTTCTATAGATGGAAGATGAGAGAGAGTAAGGGGTGAGGTGTCAACGTGCTAAGGGACCCAAGGGACACTTGTCCACTCAAAAGACCAACATGCGCCCACATGCAACCACCTAAGCATGACATGCAAGACATAGTGATATACTCTAGGTAGTGTCTTGACCACCATGTCAACCCACATGGTTGCGGTCGCTACCCTCCTAGGGTGCACCTCCCATGGTCGTGACACCACTACCTAACAACACCTCTAGGTCGAGACAAGGCACCTCCACAACCCTAGGTCGAAGCAACCTATACATGGACAACCATCTCAACCCAAAACCACCCTAGACTACCTTGGTCATGACTCAAA
Source organism: Alisma plantago-aquatica (assembly GCA_963693085.1). Taxonomy (NCBI): domain Eukaryota; kingdom Viridiplantae; phylum Streptophyta; class Magnoliopsida; order Alismatales; family Alismataceae; genus Alisma; species Alisma plantago-aquatica. Next base: position 1,153,473,773 of record OY856411.1, read on the forward strand.
ACACATGGAGGAGGAGTCTTAACTGCCACATCCTCCAAAACCAACCTTGGTCGTGATCTGATGTCAAGACAACACAACCAACACACATTGTCAAGGCACTCAACACTCACATCAAGCCTAATCACCACCTAGGGTAATACTCCTCAACCAAGGCTCAAACAAGGATCCCTCCTTTTTATATTTCCTCTAGATGATGTCAAGAAAGAGAGGGAACACTTTAGATGTGGAAAATTGCACATCAACCCCTATATTAGGTAAATTGCGACTTGTACCAAAACTAGCATCGAAAGCACAACTTCATCCAAACAAGCTCAAACTTGAAACTTAATCTCTCCACAAGCCCTAATTACATCTCAAAATATTAGAGAAAGGTTTTTAAGCACATTATTAATTCAAAGAAAATAGGTTTACCCAAAAACTCATGTATTGGGTCTTATGAGTAGCTCCAACCTGTAAGCCACCTTCCCAGTACGTGCCACCATAGAGTAAGGTCCCATAGACCTGGAAGCCAACTTACCCTTATTCCTAAACCTCATCACCCCTTTCTAAGGAGAGACCTTGAGATACAACCTATCTCTCACTTGGAACTCTAAGGGCCTACGATGATTATTAGCATAAGATGTTTGTTTATCCTGGATAGCCTTCAGTTATTGTTGTATCACCTTGATCTTCTCTTTAGTCTGCTATAAAAGACCAGGACCAAAAATCGGCTACTCACTTGTCTCATACCAACAAAGAGAAGACCTATAATGCCTTCCATACAAGGCTTCATACAATGCCATGTCGATACTCCACTGATAACTATTGTTGTAAGCAAACTCAATCAAACTGAGATGCACATCCCAACCTCCAAGAAACTACAAAACACAAGCTCTCAATAGATACTCAAAGATATGAATGGTCATGTCTGACTGACCATCTGTGTACGGGTGAAACATTGTACTGAACTTCAACTATGTATTCATGGTCGTATGCAGACGTCGAAATGATTGGTAAATTGAGGACCCCTATTATACACTATGGTAACTAGAATACCATGCAACCACACTATCTCATCCACATATATCTATGCCAACTTTTCTTCTATATATGTTGTCATGATCAAAAGGATGTGTGTTGACTTGGTCAACCTATCCACTATCACCGAAATGGAATCATGACCTTTGGTTATCCTAGGAAGACCAACCACAAAGTCCATAGTGATATGATCCTATTTCCATTGTGGTATAGGCAATGGTTGCAATGTTCTTGCAGACTTCTGATGCTTAGCCTTAATCTACTAACACACAAGACATCTTGCCACAAACTCAGCCATGTCATGCTTCAAGCCAAGCTACTAGTACATATATTTCAAGTTACACTACAACTTGGTATTGCCTGGATGCATCGCATGCATCGAGGAATGAGCTTCCTCAAGGACTGTCTTCCTCAGACCATCAACATTTGAAAGCACTATCATGCCATGGAAGCAAACTATTCCATCCTCTGTCTCATGGAATCCCTCACACTTCTCACTGCCAAACTCTGATCGGATCTACTATATCAAAGTATCACCTTGTTGCGCATCTCTAATCTACTATATTAACTTGGGCTTCACCTGCAACTCGGTTAAGAAGCCTTCCAACAAGGATACTTCTAATTTCACATTCATCTAACACAACGACACCAACATGTCTCACTTATAGAACACCAAGGAACATAACTATGCCTTATCGATAGATGATGATGAAGAATCCTTCCGGCTAAGCACATATGCCACAATGTTCGCCTTCCCTATATGGTAGTATGTGGTGCAATCATAGTCCTTGATCAATTCCATCCATCTCCTCTGTCGCATTGTCAGCTCCTACTTTGGGAATATATACAGAAGGTTCTTGTGATCAATGAAGATCTAACACTTCTATCCATAAAGGTAGTATCTCCAAGTCTTCAAGGAATGGACCACAACAGTAAGCTCCTGATCATGTATTAGGTAGTTCTCCTCGTACTTCTCAAGCTATTAAAAATCAAAAGAAACCATGTTCTTATCAAGCATCAATACGCATCCCAAGCCATTCTTTGATGCATCATAGATGACGATGTAATCTATCCCTTGCTCTGGCAGAACTAACACTGGTGTGTTGGTCAACTTCTTCTTTAAAAGTTGGAAAGAACGATGACACTTGTCATTCCAGACAAAAGGAATGCCCTTCCTTGTCATCTTGGTTAGGGGTAACATCATCGCACTAAAGTTCTTAATAAACCTCCTATAGTAGCCTTCCAAGCCTATGAAACTATGAACCTCCATCAGTGTCTTCGACTGCTCCCACTCCAGTACTAACTATACTTTCTTGGGGTCCACACAAACAACTCTAGAAGATATCACGTGACCAAGAAAAGACACCTCCTCCAACCAAAACTCACACTTGGTGAATTTGGTGTACAACTTGTGTTGCTTCAACAACGTCAGCATTTGTTCACCAAAAAAAAAAACAACGTCAGCATTTGTCATAGATGTTGCTCATGTTTAGGACTGTCTCTGGAGTATATCAGGATTTCGTTGATGAACACTACCGTGAACTAGTCAAGATACGACCTGAATACCATGTTCATCAGATCCATGAATGTTGCTAGTGCGTTGGTGAGCCCAAACGACATAACCACAAACTTTTAGTGACCATACCTAGTCCTGAAAGATGAATTGGGTATGTCATCCGCCTTGATCCACAACTGATTGTATCCTGACCTCATATCTATTTTTGAGAACACTACAACACCTCTCATCTGATCAAACAAATCATCTATCCTCAGTAACGGGTACTTGTTCTTGATCGTAACCTTGTTCAACTACTGATATTCAATCCACAACCTCATAGAATTGGCCTTCTTCTTCACGAACAACATGAGAGCACCCAAGGGGAAGTGCTAGTTCAGATAAAACCCTTCTCTAATAGCTCCTACAACTGCTTCTTTAACTCCTACATCTCTGCAAGTGCCATCTTATGTGACTAGTGTGCTGTTAGCTATGTACCAGGAACAAGATTGATTTCAAAATCAATCTCTCTAGGAGGAGGAACTCCAGGAAACTCTTCAAGAAACACATCCTCAAACTCACGCACCACCTACACCTCCTGGATACTAGGACTCCTCACCTTGGTATCCACCACATGTGCCAAGAAAGCCTCACACCCATGTCTCATTAGCCTCTCTGTTGTCATATCTCACACCAAACACGTCAGAAGAATCTTCATATCTCCTTGGAAGATCCACAAAATGTCACCATCAAAGAATGTCACCATCTTGGAACTATAGTCCAATATCACCCAGTACTTCTCCAAGGTATCCATACCAACGATCACATCAAATTCATGCACGTCAATTGGTATATTGTTTACTTGAATGTTGCATCCTAAGAAAGAAAAAACACATCAAGGACACACCTCCCGCAACTTGGTAGAACCAAAAAGAGGGGTTTCTAACCAAAGACTATCAGGTCTACTACAAATAGGCAAGGAACAACTACATATCACCTCTCTCATGATGAAAGAGTGCATCACACCCAGGTCAACCAAAATAGATATAAAGTAATAGCAAACAAATCAAAATGAAATAGCTCCATTTGACTTATCACGGTCTGTGGATTGATTACTTCCTTTGGCTGACTCATGGAGTAGAATCGAGTTGTCTCCTGTTGCAGTCCATGTCCTCTGCTATCCTATCCAGAGGATCATACATGTGACACCTGACCACATCCTCTGCCACTGCCACTGTTTAACTACTACTATTGTGAACCTTGTTGGTTTTTCCTCATCTATTGTGTAACCTCCTCTTCCTTCATTGGGAACGCCCACATCATGTGTCCTGGATGCCCACACCTATAGCAAGTCTTACTCTCGTACCATGGCCTAGACGCTAGATGGCCCTATCACAGATACTGATGCTACACTATAGGCTCCAACTGGCAGAAAACTACAACCTCTTCCCTTGCTCAGGGACCACTGAGACTGTATTGCTAAACTCTAATGTGACTAAGGTGACAAAAGCCTAGGCTTCTTGAAGCCTCCAGAAGACTGGCCTTGAAACTTAGTTGGTCTCTTATTAGCATTGGCTTCACGCTTCTCAACAGTCGGCTGCTTGATCCTCCTCACTAACTCCACAAAGGTAGAGAACCTCTCCATGTTCTCGAAAGCAGACATTATCATCATCAAATCTATACTCAAACCCTTCTCAAATCGTATGATCCTCTCCTTATCTTTTTCATCCATGTGAGGAAAAAACCTCAACAACTCTATGAACTTCACATCGTACTTGTTGATCATCATTGACCCTTTCCAGATCTTCTCATTAAGATATGTCTCTGAGAAGTATCAACTCACAAACTCTCGCCAAACTCCTCCCAACTGATCACTACTCTAGGTCTCTTCTCCTCCTTAATGGCCCACCAATGGACAACACTGCCCTTCAGTAGGTACACCGCATGCTTGTCCTCTTCTAGGATATTAAGGATCTTGAAAACCTTATCCAACTCCACCAGTCACATATCTGCATCTACTGGGTCTATTGTACCAATATACTCTATGTCTCCCACATGCCTCAACCTCTCAAAGGTCTTCCTGGAACCCTAGGATTCCACATTGGAAACAACAACCCTTACTTGAGGTACAAGCACTCTATCCACCATATTCTAAATCATGGCCATCATTTGTCCAAACATGGACTAAAAGGTAGGATTCATCATGGTTATTGGGCTGAACTAAGCCACTTCAAGCACTCCATCTACTCTGGCCTGCCTCGTAGCACCAATTCTTAGTGTAACAACACTACTCTCAGCATGTTTTTTGTGCTCTCAAGACATATCAGCACAAGAAAAAGATACAATTAAATATGTTGGAGGACGTATGAAGAAACACAACCCTAGTCCTATGTCCTTGTAGACTTAGTGAACCTAGAGCTCTAATACCAACCTAAATTGTGGCACAACGACTCCATGTGAACAATATAACTCAAAACAAAACGTGTGATCATCAGTTAAACAATTACATTACCAAAAGAATGGGTAAATTAAAACCGATTTCATATAATCAACACTGAGTGGAAACATATTACATGAAGGTCCACAACATGTACCACATCACATACCATATCAGGCGTATACATATGTACAAAAGATAGGTTCACATGTACAAGCCAATAATATGCAATAAAGGCATAGTATTAAAAACACGTGTTGCGATACAAATCATATACAAAACACATCCCTTCTTAGACGTGAGAGTATAGGGACGACACATAGGACTCTACTACACCACACTAGTAGATATCCAACCATTTGTGTCTACTAGTCTCCAAGATGCTCTTCCTCAACAGCATGATCCTTCCCACACTATTGACGACCACCTAAAAAGATGTGGCGAACCACAAGGGTGAGACCCATGTCCCAGTGAGAGATATAACTCTCAACCAACGATTATTGAAACATTATAGGATATAACATTAGGAAGGTTGAATCTTATTTAGCTAAATGAATAATTTAAATTGATTCCATAAGTTAGGAAGATTTAACAACTCTGGCAGATAAGCAGATCATAATAAGCATTTAGAAGGAATACAAAGAACATGTATAATAGTTAATTTCTCTTACCACATTACATAATAACTAAATAGTAATAAAAACAAGGCATGGGTAAACATCCAATGCAAATCGTGTTAAACCCTAAGCCGATATATTACATGATTGTATTACCTATTTTAGTTAAGCCCTAAGGAAATGAGGTATACCACTCATACTCCAAATGTCCACTGCGAAGTCAAAAATAGTGCCATACACGATCTAGGAGAGCTAGACTCCTATGATCTCATCTTCCCTCGGTCACTACGAGTCCGCCACAGTGACATATAGATTCCAACTACAAAAAAACCTAGTCCACCTTGGCATATAGGTCACAACACTAGTGAACACATTACACACACCTATATCATCCGAGGTACATATGCAGTTGTTCTCACTGTTGTCCTCATTTACCAATATATATATATATATATATATATATATCACCGAGACATGACCGTAGCTGCTCTCAAACACCTTTGTATTTGGATGACAAGGATATACTCTCCAAGCACCCTGCATACTCAATAGTATGCGCTTTGAGTTTCCCTTAGGAATACTGATTTCACCATCCAGTAAGTTCTGACACTGGAATGGATCTATGGTCAGGGCATCTATGTGATTAGGGTTCCACTTGATTAGTTAAAACCAATTGGGTGTGTTTAACTGCAATAATCAAGTTACAAGAAAACCAAAAAAAAATTCTACAAAAGATAAGGTAGGTTGCAACTTCAGAAGATATAAAATGTATAAAGTGTAAACTTGTCACATCATCACATGCTATTGTTCCACTACCATACACAATGCCATCACCATTATCACATTATCATGGGACATTGATCCCTCATCACATCACCAAAGAATATCACCTCCATTAGGATACAAAACCATTTCCAAGGTCATAAGACCATTCACAATATTCTCTGCAAGAACATCATTATCCTTCCATGCCTCATCAAGGCTCATAATTTTTCACACATGTGTTACATAGGCTCCAACACATTCTTACATTATTCACTTATGATGTTTACAAGATAGCAATTTAGTATTATAATAGTTTAGGAGAGAGAAACATTCTATCAACATGCTAATTACTCGAGAAACTAAGCAACAATTTTATATACTTGCAATTAGGGTTAGGTTTCAACATAACTAACTGAATTAGGGTTTCCAATTAGAAATAACATTAAACCTTAATTATCACCATTTCCTAAATTCTTGGAAGTAAGAGGGTCAATTGCCATTATCAAAAAGTCAACCATGTAAGGTAAAAACATGTCCAGGAAATCTCATCGGCCAAAGAGGAATAGACCTTACCATCTTCATCGGTTGAAGAGGTGAATCACCCTCATCATGCACATCAGTCAACCCATAGAGACCAAAGAGAAAGAAGACATGTCTTTTGTTCAAAGGAAACCAGGTCGAAGAAATCTTGGCGACTGAAGACATTAGGATAGGACATCACCATCATCGGTTGAAGAAATATCAAAGCATCATTCATCAAGAAGGACCAAGGTTCATCATCCGAAGAGAACTACAAAATCATCATCGACCATGTAGGATAGAGTCAAACTTGGTGACCACTAGAACCAACATCTTGGTGGCCAAAAATAGGTAGAAAACCTTGGTGACCTCATGAAGAGAGAGAAATACTATCAACCAGATGGTCAACTAGATTGTTCATCACCACAAAACTAAACAAGTCACCAAAATGCAAAGCACAAGGAGAAGGTCATCACCAAAACCCTAAATTCGATCCTCAACATGATAGATACCAAACCATGATGCAAGAGAGAGAGATATAGAAAACTAAATGTTTATCCATCACACATGTATCCAAAACCTCCATTCTCAAGCAAGAGAATAAAACCATGATCATGAGAAGAAACCTATGTTTAACACATGTATGTAATAACCAGCACCTCCATCATCAATAAGATCTTGGGTACAAGAATTAGGGTTTAGAAAAAGAAGTTCATCTACTCAAAATCACCACATAATCACAAACCCTAGCTCAAGATATCATCAAAATACTATTAGGAACCACAATTAAGAGGTAGATTAATTGTCTGCAAGATTTAAGTGCAACAACAATTGAGGATAGGGTTATATAACTCGCCTTGATTGTGAAGGACAACTTTAAAAAGCAAGATGCTCCATGGAAAGAGAGGAGAACCCAAACTTTATCAACACCCTACAACTAAGATAGCATCACCTCAAAGAAGAAGAACAAATCTAGGTTGAAGGATCACGAGAAACAGAGCAAAACCCTAGGTCGAAAAGACAAGAAGAAGGAGGGGTTCTTTATCTCAACTTGAGAACTACCATGGAAAACCATGCATTCGGTCAAAAAGAGAGAAGTCCCTCAAGAAGGACCACCATGGAGAACCATGGGTTCGGCCAAGAGAAAGAAGAGATGTAGGATTGCAAGAAAACAAAGATGAAGCAAGAGAGATCACTTACAAAGATATAGGAACACCAAGGGATCACCAAAGAATAGTTGCTCTAAGCCCTAGATCCACATGAAAGGTTTCGGTATCCTCCTCTAAGGTCAAGCACCACCTTCTCCACCAAGAACATAAGGGACGAGCTCCAAGAAGAAGAGGGAAGGGAGAGGAACATATACCCAAAGGTAGGAGACTGGTGATGGAGGTTAGGTGTCATGCACACATGTGCCACTTGTCCCTCAAAACTCGACCATGCAAGCACTAAGATCATGCATGAAAAAAAGGTTGTTAAAGCCATGGAAAACCATCAATGTCAATTGGTCCAGAAGACCATCGATCGAAGAGAATTCTCTGTGACCAAATGTATCAAAGCCCATCAGTCGCATAGAACAAACCCCTTGTTCTTAGCAACCAAAAAAAGGGGATCAAGGGCTCATCAACCGAACAGACCACTAGGTACACTCAAAACTCATCAACCACAGAAGGCATGACCCAATGAACAACTTGAAGGTTGCTAAAAAATAAGAGAAGACATCTTTCAACACTTAAGGTCAACATCAAACTAGGGCATCCAAGCTAACCCTAGAACATAAACACATGATTCCACCTCATCAAACCAAGGTGCAAAAAATCTATGGGCACTACTCTCTCTCCAAAATGATGCCAAAACATGTGAGTCATATCAATTCTAAACTAAGGGCGTATAGTTTCAGTTTTTTGGACAACCGAGGACTAAGTTTTTTTTTATGACAGGCCTACAGCTTGCTGCCTGGATGGATAGTAGGATGCAGAACTTGTATTTTCAATTCTAAACTATAGGATAACAACATCTTGTGAGTTCATCTTAACAACATGCCATGAAACATGCAATAACAAACATAATATGTATGCACATAATTTTATTCATTCTACAATTCGATTTCATCACATGTGCAATCATAATTCATTATCTGCACATTCATTCACACACATATTACTTCATTTATATATATATCAATTTCATTCTCATGACATGTAGAAACATTCATTCATATATTCATCTTTACATTCATACACATGTATATATATAGATATGCATCAATCAAATTTAGAGTTTCCAATGTGTACATAAATTTAGAGTTTCCAATATATAGATATTCATTCATAGGTATATAGATCATCATTCATAAGCACCACATGTATAACAGAATTCAAAGTTCTTCCTCATCTTCTTTATCTTCTTTATCCCAATCAAAATCAAATTTGGCATCCCTAAGGAAGGTGTATGCCCATTGTTCTCATGTCTCATCCAGTTTTTCTCTCATATAGGGAATGTGTACGTCTACTAGATTTTCTTTCATATCGAAGTCTTTTGTTTTAAACACCTGCAAAGATAATAATGTATATAATTTATAAGTTTGATATCTTCATATTATCTAATTCCCCTTTATACTTATGATGATCAAAGCTATATAAACACACACACACATATATATATATATATGGATTACATGATGTATCTCATCAATGTCTACTGCCGCATATATGACAATCATGTCCATATACCACATCACATAGTATGTGCATGCCGAACCATTGTCTTGTACAGAACACTATAAATTTCAACATACAAAAGGTTAATAAATAAAAGTAAGCATAGTTGGCATAAATATGCATTGGAGTCAGAAAACTACCTCAACATTATCCCAAACCATCATTTTCTTTATCATGCCCACCTTTCCTCTAGATTTTTTGAAACATTTTATAGCATTATACGTTAATGTAACACCCTAAATTGACATTAGGAAATAGTCATGTAATATATATGTTAACGGATATAAATATAAAAATTTACTCACGTGACTAATGCCCTTTTCAAATCATGTCCCCCCATCATCTACTTTGTCAAAAATATACTACAATGGATACAGGTAAGAACCCCTAGATATGAAACAAAAGAGTTGTGGTTCTTTCCAATAAGATTTCCTACATGGTCAAACTCAACGACCAACTTTGATCTGTTACCCCTTTTTTGTATCAACGTGTTCATCATGGTGATGCCCCTCATTTTTTATTTTATTTTAAGCTCATCATCAAGAAAAACAAGATCCTCGGGATGTGCATCCTAAACCTAAAAATTGATAAAGAAAACACATATAGGTCATAAATAGATATAACTTATTAAATGTGATACAACAAGATAGACATATTTTAAAATGCACATAGTGTTGATAAAACAATACACAACTTACACCAGTGTCAGTAAGATGTAGCTCATCTTCATGATAATCATCATCACAGTCATTATACTCATGGTCAGACGCTGAAAAATGTCATATAAAAATAGTCAAATAATGAAATATAAGATTGTGAAATGCACATTTAACATTTAAAAAAATAAAAGTGTGCCTATAATATTGAGATCTTTTATCAATTAACATTCCCTCAGTGTGATCTTCATGCACATATAAGTCAGCGTCAGTTTCAATATTTGTGTTGGCAAGCCAAGTGAGAAAGGACTGGAGTCATCATACTTGTCATAGAACTCTTCTTCATCTATAGGATCTTCAATGAACTGTCTTTTACCATGAAGAAAAATCGACCATTTTTTATTTGTAGGATTGTCGATATAAAATACTTGATTCCTTTGTGATGCCATTATGAATGGTTCACCCTTCTCGCCAATCTTTTCAAAATTCACTAATGTGAAACCCAATTCATCCACTACAACTCCTTTGGTGTTATCAACCCAATTACACTTGGACTGGAATTTTGAAATCTATGTAGTCAAAATCCCATATGTCTTTAATGAAATCGTAATATGGCATTTAGCTTCACATGGACTCTTATCCTTCACACTATAGAAAAATAATGAAGACGCTTGAAGGGTGACCCCACTGTTTTGGACAACATTCTTACATCTTGACGCTTTGTGTAATATGAGAACCCATTTATGTCAAACCCTTCATAAGACATAACATTCATTTTTTATTTAAAGGTGGGGCATTTGATATTTTTAGAAACACTATTTGGTGTTTGAGATAGTTGATGACACGAACCGTTCAAAGAAAACATGATTTACTTAAACAAAAGCGTTCGTTAGAAGCGGATTACTGAAAATCACTAAAAATTAAAACCATTTGCAAAGAGATCCAAACATAGGGAAAACTCTTTGAACAAGAACCAATGTATTTTATTTACATCCTGGTTCATAAGTACATATCCTGTACCATCCCTTCTTGAGGGTTACAAACATCAACTTCTCTGTTAAAATTATACACAGGCAGCATAAAAACCTTGAGGCATTAAGCCAAAATGTCATATTGATTCATTAAAGTTTAAACTACTAACTCTGAGGACCTTAGAGTACATAGATGACACATATGACTTCTATCTACAAAACACGACAGATAGTACACTCAACCTGAGTTGTCACTGTTGTCCTTGTTGCTGCTGATGTTCTTCCTCTGCAAGATGTTCTCAAACTCCTTTGTGCTCGCCTACCTAAAACAATGTTGAATCCCACGGGGGTGAGACAGTTGAAAATTTCCCCAATGAGAGATATAACTCTCTGCCAAAAACATTATTATTGCAGTTTAATAATATAAAACTGAGCAGAGGATAAGAAGTTTAGATCATTCTCATCTTTTAGAGTATTTCATCTGTCTATGATAGAATAGTAAATCATCTATTCTCTTTATAAGGAATAGGAAGAACGTGTATATCATTTATCTATCATATCATTTCAATATCTCAAGCTTTTCCTTATTATCCTGATATGTCACCCATGATTCATTCTTGTTTCCATCTGTTGGCCTTAGCCAATCTGCTAAACAGATATTGAATTATACCAGACATAAGAGTATACATCATCATATTCTATCTAGGCATTAGACTATGCCAATCCTTGGTTATAGGCTCATACCTTTGCCAGGTATTGGACCATACCAATCTTGATTTCACAACCAGGCATTGGACTCTACCAATTCTGATTACACAGCCAGGCATTAGACTCTAACCAATCCTGATTACATAGCCAGGCATTGGACTTTAACCAATCCTTATTACAGACCCAGGCATTGGACTCTAACCAATCCTGATTACAGGCTTCATGCCTCTTCCAGGTATTGGACTTTAACTAATCCTGATTACACAGCCAGGCATTGGACTCTAACCTATCCTGATTACAGGCTTCATGCCTCTATCAGGTATTGGACTTTAACCAATCCTGATTACACAGCCAGGCATTGGACTTTAACCAATCCTGATTACAGGCTTCATGCCTCTGCCAGGTATTGGACTTTAGCCAATCCTAATTACACAGCCAGGCATTGGACTTTAACCAATCCTGATTACAAACTTCATGCCTCTGCCAGGTATTGGACTTTAACCAATCATGATTACACAGCCAGGCATTAGACTTTAACCAATCCTGATTACAGGCTTCATGCCTCTGCAAGGTATTAGACTTTAACCAATCCTGATTACACAACCAGGCATCGGACTTTAACCAATCATGATTACACATCCAGGCATTGGACTCTAACCAATCCTGATTATAGGCTTCATGCCTCTACCAGGTATTGGACTTTAACCAATCCTGATTACACAGCCAGGCATTGGACTCTAACCAATCTTGATTACATGCTTCATGCATATTCTAGGTATTAGACTTTAACCAAACCTGATTACACAGTCAGGCATTAAACTTTGGCCATGCCATCATACCTAATCACATTCTTTATGTAATACAAGTATTCCTCTCTTCCCCTTTCAGCATATTCAAAAACATGTATGATCATGATTTCATTATTATTATTGTATCCTTTTGTTATTATTATCATATTACTGAGTTTCCATTTCTTGGTTTATTATGAACATTATCATCTCTTACAAGAGACCTTAATATCTTGTTACCTCTCACTAGGCAACAACTACTCTCATGGCTCATAAGGTCCATTTCACATCTTGTCACCTCTCACTAGGCAACAATTACTCTCATGGCTCATAAGGTCCATTTCACATCTTGTCACCTCTCACTAGGCAACAATTTATCTTCATGGCTCACAAGGCCCATTACACATCTTTAATGTAACAATTAGGATAACACTCTTCATATGTTATTCATCCAAGTATGTTGGATTTGAGATGCATCAAGGGGTATCACTCTTAAAGAGATGGATGTGATATCTATGAGGTCTTGAAGTATTACTTCCCTCATCACTTTTAACTTTAGTTAAGTTTTTTAACTTATATTGTATTAAGGTATTTTCCCATCTTAATACTTTTATCCACTAACCTATCACCTTTATCATAAAGTGCATAGGTCATAGAACACACGTAAGAATTGTCCGACTATCTTCAATGATATGGACTCATCTCATATTAAAGCATTACTTGCTATAAGGTTGACTATAATCAACCACTTTAGGTATTTACCTCATCCGGATATTAGCCACTATTCCATTATTAGGATTAGGGTTTCACATACCATCATCCTTCATTAGGGTTAGGGTTTATCATGGCATTATCCAAAATTAGGGTTAAAGCTTCTTATTATATATCACATAGGAATTCGCATTCCCTTACCCAAAATTAAGGGTAGGGTTTCTCATTTCATTACCGAGATTTGGGGTTTCATATATTACAATCTGCAGTTAGGATTTCACATACCTTCATCCCACGATCGTACTGACCAGCATGGTTGTGCTGCCCCTAGGCAACACCCTGTATTAAAGTTTCTTATAACGTCACCCTATATTAGGGTTCTTCATTATGTTACCTTGCATTAGGATTCCTCATGTCCTTACCCTAGATTAGGGTTACTCCATTACCCTATATTAGGGTTAAGGTTTACTATTCACATCAATTAGAATTTCTCATATACCAATTCATCTCAATTAAGATTTCCCCATCAATTAGGGTTTTCCCATCAATTAGGTTAGTTCAACCCTTCATTATAGTACATACACCTATGATTATCATAGTGTACTTATTTTCATTCATAAGCATCAAAGGATGATTACTCTGATTACATTAATTATTTAAGTACCCTAAAGGTACTTCCATTGTAATCGACATTAGTATACTTTTCAACCACTCATGGGGTTATTAGTCTTTTCATAATTTGAACTAATTGAATCGTTAAATGGTCTTGATCAAATAGACCTCAATTGGTTTTGATCAACCAAACCTTCAATTAGTTTCAGATCATCTAATTCTTCATTGGGTTTAGGACCAATTTGCACCTCCATTTGGTTTTGATCATGACCTTTAAACGGTATTGGGGTCACACCCTCAAACGGTCTTGGGGTTAGACCTTCAAACGGTATTGGCCCTTAGTCCCTTAAATGGTCTTGAAACCGTTTCCTTTCAAATGGTCAACTATCTCAAACGGTCAACGATCCTAAATGGTTTTGATTGTATTGAACCTCTTAAACGATTTTGATCAAATGGACCCCAAATGGTCTTGATCCAATTGAACCCCAAACAGTCTCAAGACTGTTTGGACTCAAACGGTCTCAAGACCGTTTGGTCCAAACATCTTGAAACTGAGAGGACCAACTAGGGTTCCATTCACTCAAATCAATTAGGGATTTACTTCATTGGATCCATCATCAATTGAACTATTAATTATTCATCAATTGGTAACCATTGGATTTTCAACCATCCAATCATACTCAACCATAGACCTCCAAACGGTCTTGAGACCATTTGGTTGACCTCCAAATGGTTTTTGAGACCGTTTGGGTCAATCAACCCTTAAATTGATTCAATTCACTTAAGGATTCAACACTCAACCCGATTAGGGTTTACAATAGATGAATCATTCACAATTGGAGCCATTAAGATCAAATCAATTGTAACCAATTGAATCAACCTTCAACTATATCATCACTTGTCCTCCAAACGGTCTAGGACCATTTGATCCCAAACGGTCTTGAGACCATTTGGTCTCAAACGATCTTGAGACCATTTGGTCTCAAGTCCTTTGAAATCGTTTGCTTTAGATATTATTGAGATGTGTGCTTAGGTTGATGTCATCATCATCAAGCTACTATCCTTCATAATTTTCTATAATTCTCATAGTGGTTCCATTGATTTGATCAAATGAATTTCAATAAGAACAAAATGATCAACAATTGATGAAGAATTGAATGCAATAATAATATTAAGGATTTAAGTTATAAAATCCACCTCCAAAGAAGCTTCAAAGCTTCAAACTCCACATCTTCAATGGTGAAAGCAACTCCTTCAACTATCCAAAGCTCATCCTCAAGTCTTTGAGTGAAAAGAATGGCTAGGGTTCAAGTTTGAAGGGAGAAAAAGAAGAAATCAAGCATTGATTTGTAATTTCCACCATGAAATCAACGTGAAAGAGGACCATGGAGCTTACCTAAAGGTTTGGGATCATCCTCCTCCTTCTCCTAATCTCCCTTGGTCGTTTTGCAAGCAAAGAGTGAAAGTGGTTTCGAAATAACCCTTTCAAGTTATGGATATGTGAGTATATATGTGTATTATTGAATTTCTTTTTAAGAGAGAGAATGTAGGGGATAATTCCTCCATTTCCTTGCCACTTGCCCCCTCTTCTTCCTTACATACTAAGCCTCCTTCCTTGCCTTTCATTCCATTCAATTATCCATGATTTAAAGGAAAAGAAATTAAGCACCTTAATCATATAATAATAATATCCATAAGTTAGTGGATATTACTTTTTCCTTTAACTAATGTGAGTGGGCTCTCCACTCACTTAGATATTTTTGAGTGCCTTTGCAAGGATAAAGGACGTCCACTCTTAAGCAAATTCAACCATCTCATTTTTGGTTGAAGGCACTTCAATTAATATTTTTATTTTTGCATTAAATTGAATTAGGGTTCCAATTATGCTTAAATCTTGATTATTTTAATATCAAGATTCTCTCTCTTCAAAAATGATTCAAATGAGGTGTCCCTCTCATTTTCTTTTCTCTACATTATGCCAAGAAACATGAGGGACCCTCTAGCAATGGTATTTTGCATATTGAACCCTGGGTTTTGTGTAAATTGCACATTACACCAAAACTAGGTTTTAATGCACAAATATTGCTTAACAAGTTCTGTCTTGGTACTCATGCTACCACAAGCCATACCACAACATCAATCTCATTCTTATGATGCTTCAACATTTGAGGAACATTTTATCATATACAATTTGCAAGTTAATCCCTCAAACGGATAAATTGCACTTTAGTTCAAAATAAGCAAACATTGCTTCAACATTATTCAAAAAGGACTAAAATTGAAACATAAGTTCCTCTTGAGCCTTAATTACTTTTCACAAAATAAAATCGAGGATCTTATCAACTTGATTAAGCAAAACTCCCAGGGTTAAGGCATAACCCAGGTCAGGGATATTACAGTTGACGTAAGACTTCATCTTCAAACCACCTAATAAATGTCTTATTATGCTCTTTAACAAGACACATTGAATTGGCTCGAGGATATTGTTTCTTGATGAAATTGGTATGTTTAGTGATATAAACACTCACGTCATTGGTATTGTGTAAAATATACAAGTGAGCTTGTTCCCACATCTAATGAATGATTACTTGCACTCGTGCTCCTAAAGTCCCTTTGCTAGAATAATCCTCAATATTCTTATCATTTATAGGAGCTCCATTACAACTCAGAAAGTCACTACAAAATTACATAACCTCCCTTTCCATATAACCCTCAATAATACTCCCTTCATGCCGATAACGGTTTCAAACATCACCTTTAAAAACACTCATGTACCATTCAAAAGGATACATCCAATGTAAGAAAATTGGTCCCAACATTTTCACTTCCCTAGTCAAATGGACAACAAGATGTACCACGATATCAAAGAGTGAAGGATGAAAACACATCTCAAGTTGGCATAGGGTAGCAACCACTTCTCTTTGCAACTTATAGAGATTCTCAGGATTAATAACTTTTCTGCTTAGAGTTTTGAAGAAGAAACAAAGTCTGGTGATCATAAACCTTACATGCTTCGGCGGTATAGATTGAATTGCCACAGGAAATATTTGTTGCATTACAGTGTGACAATCGTGAGATTTAAGACCTATCAGCTTCATATATTTCATTGATACCAGTCTCTAGATATTGGAAGAGTATCCTTATGGTACCTTAACATTAGGCAAGCACTCACAAAAAGTTTTCTTCTCCTTTCTAGACAACGTATAACAAGCATGAGGTAAATATGTTTTCCGATCACTACTAACTACTTCTGTTAGTTTTTTTATTATTCCCATTTCACGTAGGTCCATTCTAGATTTTCTGCCATCTTTAGTCTTACCTAGTTCAACAGAGTGCCAATTATGCTATCATAGACATTTTTCTCAACATGCATGACATTGATACAGAGCCTAACTGCCAAAGAACTCCAATAAGGAAGATCCCATAATATTGACCTCTTCTTGAATAAAGATTTGTCACACTGTGTGGGAATGGTACATTGTGATCTCTTACCAAATTCATTGACAAAGTCTTTTAATCTTTCATAAACAACCTCACCTAGTATAGGTTAAGGGGCACTCCATTCCTCATTCGATCCATTGAACGCTCTACGCAACCTTCGATAAGGATGGACTTTTGAAAGAAACCTTTAATGACCAAGATATACAATATTGCCACTATGTTTTACTCGTATTGAATCAGTGCTCTCTTCACATATAGGGCATGTTTTGGATCCTTTTATATTATATCCATACAAATTCCCATATGCTGGAAAGTCATTAATAGTGCAAAACAACATAGCATGAAAACAAAATGTCTCTCTACGCAAACCATCATAGGTCATCACACCTTCACCCCATAGTTTCTTTAAGTCATCAATCAAAGGTTCAAGATAAATGTCAATATCATTTTCAAGTTGTTTAGGGCCTGATATCAACAACGACAGCATAACATACTTATTTTTCACAACATGCAAACTACATCCTTTTGTTAAGTCCTACTTTCCTAATACAAGGTGTACTATAACCGTCTTAGAGATGGCTGCTTCCTAGGAGTCATTTTTTTCGTTCTGAGCTTCTTTATCACTAGTGGTGAAAACTTGAATCCCGTCAACGTTCTTTAGTAATTGGGACTATCCCTTGAGGTGTTGTAGTCCTTGTCTGAGTTGTTATTAGGTTCTCAAGGATCAAAGAGAGGACATGCAACTTAGAAATTCCCTTCCTACTGACAGAGGTAGCACACCTTCTTCTCAAAATGGCACTTGCTCTGGTGTGTCTTCACACCATTGCGGCACCTAGGGGTCGATGGTTGGTGTGGCGTTTCCCTTTTCCTTATTTCTTAATCTAACCATGTTTGTGACCCTGGGCTTTCCTATTTGCATTCCTTAGGCCAGTGTTGCATGTAGCAAAGTAAAGATATTCTTTGGGTGGATTTTGAGCAGGCATAACCGACTTCCCCATATTTTGGGTGAAGTAAGCTGAGAGGATGGTGTGGAAGTCCTTTCAGCCATTAATTCCGTGATTGAATCTCGATTAGTGATATAATCTTCCTACCAAAGTTTTATGAGTCCCTCTAGTAGGTGAGTTGCAAAGAGGACCTTTATGTTGGGTGGCACTCCTAGAATATGAAAACCATTTTACACGACATGAAGCCAGCCTTCTACTTTGGAACTGTCTTTGGCCCAGAGTCTCTCTATACTCAACTTGATAAAGTCCAGAAGGGTGACTTCATTATGAGGGCAAACATGTAGGGTTCACCATCCTTACTCCTAGAAACACCTTTAGGTGTAAAGGCAGTGACTGTCTCTGTGAGTTCCATCTGTTGTACTTGACGGAGACCATGAACTTGCCCAACTGTAGGTTCGGGACTGGCATCATGGCTGGGGTCACCTCTGAGCTTATCTTTCATCATAGGTTTGCACCTAAGTTTGAGACTATATTCAGGGTTAGGGACATCAGAGGGGGAAACTTTGGGCTCGAGGCCTTCCTCAATGTTAACCTCCTCTAGCCTTTTCTATTTCTTGGTAGTTTCATCATCCATCCTTCAGGTCATACTCCCTTGGTAGGAGGGCATCCTTTCTTGAGGTCATACCGAACATGCATTTTATTGTTTGGTGGAGGATTCCCTAATCCTTAACACTCTTAACCTTAAAACTCAGGATGAGGTGGAGAGAGAGAAAATCTTAAGCACTTAAAGTTAGTTTAGTGAAATAGGGTAAAGAAGGGATGAAAGTAGATAAGAAATCCTAGAGGTATCTTATTTTGAATCAAATCCTCAGATTTTGGCCAGGAAGTCACATAGATTTTGGGAGTCCTTATAAACTAATTGGCGGGGTCGAGGAAAATCTTGCCAACCCCGAGATTGTGATCCTTTTCTAGACACCTCCATCTTTGGAAAATTCTCTAACAACTCCCTTTGGGCTCTAAAGAATTTGTGAAAACTAATCATTATTAGATATTATATGGATAACCAGGATATGATACAAAATGTAACGACCCCACCCCCCAGAAACCCCCAATTAAGGAAGGTCAAGAAGCTAGAGTCGTTATCCCAAATAGGATCATATGGTTTTGCAAATAATAAAAAATAATTAATAAATTATACACCAACTAAGCTTAATGCAAGGTATAAAAAATTTCTTTTCACATACGTTTAAGAAATGGGATTTCAAAATTTTACCCAAGGAGAGAGCTATCTAACTATATTCCCCCAAAACATTATATAACATTTTTATTTTTCAATGTCGCCTTTTAATGAATATCCACTTTCCATTAATCTTGTAGACGTAATAGTATATTACCCTAAAACACTGACAAACAAAATGTCGGTCAGTATAATGAGTTATATTGGTATGTGGGGGAAACAAAATGTTTGCATCTAGTTGTAACAGCATATTGCAACAAATTATTATTTAACATATTAAACTTTGCATCTTAAACATAACTACTCAATCTTGATCTATCCAAGCCTTTGTGATGTCCCTACAGTGGACATGGATACTACCTCTCTCATGTGGTAAATCCTCAATAGCCCTTTTTGGTCCTACCCCAAAGGTAGACCAAGACCTAGAGTTGTATAGTTGTATGATCCTACCTAAAGGTAGACCAAACCTCGACTTATGATAATCTTTTGATCCTACCCTAAGGTAGACCAATACCTAGATCATAAATATATCACATATACACAAAGCTACAGAGGAGGATTAGAATTTGAGCTAGTCATGCACATATATATGGTGATAGCCATAGTCACTTTATAATTGTAAGAATTAAAGTTCATCCAAGCAGTTAATTTTTGGCAAACCATTGAAACCTCAAAAAACACTATGAAACTAAGATGAGTAATCTTATTTGTAGCCACATACCTGATTTGGTAGTCTCAAAACCAAGAAAGATAGCTAATCCAATCAAGAAGTTCAATCAACCAAGCCAAGCAATCAATCAAGCAACTTGATCCTAAAAGGTATTTATAATACCTAATTGTTATAATCACATCTAAATATCTTTTTTTGACTTGGGATTCCATTATAGGATTTTTAAACCTTATTAGGGTATCCTTAGAGTTTCTTGGTTTATTTTCCAATTTTACCCTTTTACGTCAACAAACCCTGAAAGCACTTTCTTACTCATAAAAACCTTAATTACTTTGATTATCCAAATTAAGAGTCTTTATCCACAAATTAGTTCAAGAACATCATTTTCATGCATTCTTGATAGATTTCCATATTTAAATCCATTAAACCTCATAATTGTCAAAATTAAGGTTTCTAAGTCCATTAATGCACTTTTATAATCATGGAACCCTAATAAAGCAAACCATGAACTAATACCATCCAATCGTATCTAATCCATCCTTTTTATGTCAAAAGGATAAAATTTGCTCATAATAGTCAGGGAACATCAATAGATCCATTAATCTTCAAAACTTAGGTTTTTAGATTAATTATTAAAGATAGCATATTTACACATTTTTCGAGTTACAAATAGATTTAGGCCTTGAATTCATTTTAATTGGATTCTACATATTTTATCATCAAAACCCATATATTACATGCTCCCATTGGATAAAGCTACACTTAGTTGTGATTTTTCTAAATAAATCACCTTTTAGACCAATGAGAAAATGCCAACTAATTATTTAATCTAATTTTGACCGCACCAGCGGGGCCAAGCTGAGCCAATGGGCTCCATCCACCTCAACCTATTTGTTCACATGGCGACAAGGCGAGACCAAACCAAAACATGCCAAAAATACCAAAAAGGCCTTACTTGCTCTGAAGGAACTAGGGGCAATTTGGTAAAATCACCAGGGACTTTCTTCTTCCTTAGTTCTCTTCTTATCACATGCTTACTCACTCAAACGATGGGTTGACTTGAAAGTGTATGCCTCCCTTCCAGTGATTTGGTTTTTCTCTACCTTTGCCTGGTTCCGACAAACTCAAGGAGGGCTCCAATTCCTCATTTGTGGTCTAAGATGATCGAATGACGAGGGACTTTCTCAGCCTAATAGTAGGAGAAGATCAGAGAGTGGGAAGGGAGATGGTAAGCAATTGTAGGTAGATGTGAGTTTGAGATGCTATGTGCAATCCTTGTGAGCACTTAGATGAGTTGTAGAGGGGGTCTAAGCCTCTATTTATACATGGGTATGGCGGCAGGGTACGTGGAGATTAGGTGAATATCCTAGAAGCCATGAATCTAGGTGAAATCTAGGTAGGTAAGTTCAATTTGCTCTCCCAATCCAATGGGAAAGGTATTTAATGCTGAGATGATCGAGGTAGAGAGAAATCTCCTCGAGAATCCATGCCCTTGTTGTTCCCCATTTCCAAATCAATCGCGAGCTAGGAGATGAACGTGTGTAGTTGGATCTTGGATCTGACGGTCCACATCACACTCACTATTTAAAAGATTCCTAATATAAATCAAAATGGTGAGGCATTTATTACTTTCCAATCTATTATTCACACTTTATGGATTTTTGTAAAATTCATATCTCCTAAACCATTAACCCTTTTAATTCCAAAATTTAAGGCAAAGTCTTTTATGACTTAATCCACTTGTGCATACAATTTGATACCAAGACTCAAAAGGAATAACCCTTTTTCTTGATGTTCAAGTCATCCACTCAAAAGGCATATATTATGCAATTAAAATTCATATTTTCTCTTTCTTTCCCTTATATTTTATTTATTTTGATTTCTTTTCTCATTAGAAACCAAAACGAACTAAAAACTAATTAATAGTGGTCATCCATACCCCTTTCTAGAGAATTATACAAAATTCTCATATATTCACACCATTAACTTTGATTTCTTTTTCCCTTCAGTTATTATCAAATATTCTTTAATCCTTTTTCCCTCTTATCATTATTGGATTTATCAAAGTAGTATAAACCATGAAATCATGCATTCAAGGGAAATTTTGTAAAAGAATCCATTCCTTGAAAACAAATCATACAATATTCCATTCAAATCCCTTTTATTTGAAATTTTTCATTTTGATCAATACAAGCAAAATTGAGGTTATAACATCCTTCCCCTCTTATAGGAATTTTGCCCTCAAAATTTGACTAATCAAGCAAACAACTCAAGGTAAGACTTTCCCATGTCCATCTTTAGCTACCATGTGGCTTCATCCTCTCCATGGTGCTTCCAAAGAACCTTTACCATTTCTATCTTTTTACTCCTGAGCTCCTTCACCTTGGTATCTAGTACCCTCACAGGTGACTCAGAGTGTGAGAACACATTAAACTAAATGACATTACTCAAAACATAAAACACAATCAATCACCAATTAACCACATACCCAAAAATATGGGTAAACTAAAACCGATTTCAATGTCAGCACCTGCTCAGAAACATTTGCATAAGAGCCCAACATCTTTCTTGTATCCATACTATGACAAGAATTTGATACAAATTGTTCTATCACCTTAGTCACAACATATATACACAAGATAACAATATTTGTATATGCCACACAAACAAGCATTAACATGCTAACAAAATTATGATTCATTTGAAACACCATATACAAACATTTCCTGCCCAGACCTGAGAGTACATGGACGACTCTAGGACACACTAGAAATCTAATCAACTTTCTCAAAGATTCATTACTATATCTCCTCTTTGCTGCCACATGTTTGTTTTTGTCGCTTCTGATTACCTAAAAAAATGTGGCAAACCACATGAGTGAGACCCATGTCCCAGCAAGAGATATAACCTCCAACAACGTTTATTGATTACAACATTTTTAAGTAATTAAAAAATTAAGCAGTTTAATCAAATATAACAAATAAGATCAATAGTACTGATGATTAACAAAACACATAAAGGAGTAGATAATAACTATCATCATTAGCCAGACTATCATCCTTTATCTTGTTGACAATATAAGAAATTCAGTAGCATATGCCTATCTAGCGTCATGAGCAAGTCTAGTACCATAGCATAGCTAACAAAATGAGCATGTCTAATTAATTGAACATATCAACATCATAAGAAGAGCTAACAACATAAGCACAACTATCTGGATAAGCATGATTAGCAGCATATGCATCTCTAGTTACAAAGACATGGCTAGCATGCTAAACATAACTAACAACATGAGATAGCTAGCATCATGATTATAATAAGTAGTAGCAGTATAGTTATCAACATAATCATGCCTATTGTATGTATGCATCTACAATCTTAAGCATATCCACAATGTAAGTATATCTACTATGTCTTAATTGCACTAAGCATCATCTTTATATAAAGATAACAAACAAGGGTTATCATCCAATGTGAAACATCATGTATAACCCTAACAAATATGCTACACGGCCGTATTACATCTTTCATTATGCCCTAAGAAAATTGAGGATACCACTCAAAATCCAACTGACCACTGCTAAGTTGAAATTAGTGTAATATAAGATCTAGGAAGAGCCAGACTCCTAAGATCTTCTCCGCCCCCGGTCAATACAGGTCTGCCACAGCGACACATAAGGTCAAGCTGCTAACAGCCTAGTCCTTCCTTGGTACATGTCACAACACTAGTGAAAGGAGGTGGGTACACATACCCTACCATCCAAGGTACAACCACAGTTGTCCTCCAATCTTGTCACATATATAAACACTGAGATACGATCGCAGCCGTTCTCAATCACATCATATGTATGAGGGATGACCATAGCCATCCTCCACTACCTGCAGTGGGATGACAATGATATATCCTCAACTTGCCACCCATGCATACTCAACAGTATGCACTTTGAGTTTCCCTTAGAAATACTCATTTCACCATATGGAAAGTTATGACACTCAGATGGATCTATGGCACACGGCACTACATGATTACAGTTTCAATTGATTAGTTATGCCAATTGGGTGAATTAAGGTTGCATCAAAAAAGTGGACATACAAACCCTAATTCATTTCTAACAAGCATATAAATATCACAACTTCAAAAGATATAAAATGTGTGAAACATAATTTCTCATCTCATCATCACATGGTACTATTCACTTGCCATTCATGAGACTACACTCGTCATCATACTATCACAAGATATAAATTCTTTTCACAATATCATAGGGTATCAACCCTTTTCAAAACAAGAGGATTACACCTCATTCAGGGCTCAGCCATGCCCAAAGGTAATTAAGACCATCATACTATCACAGGATATGATTCCTTTTCACAATATCATAGGGTATCAATCCTTATCAACACAAGAGGATTACACTTCATTCAGGGATCAACCATGCCCAAAGGTCATTAAGACCATCATACTATTCCATGTAAGATCATTATTATCTTTGCATGCCTTATAAGAAGGCTCAACAACATCACTATTATATAATACACCAGATCAGCACAATATTGCATTAATGAGCTAGGAGATATTCATAAACATTCATAGCAGGGTAATATTAACATTAAGAACATTCCTTTATTACATCAACATGCAAGGAATCTAGATATGATTAACACTCATCATATTCATAATGTACATGTTTAGCATAAGAAAGTATCAACCATGTGGCTATGATAACCACCAATTAACACATTAAGGTTATGATCATGTTAAGGAGATTATTCCACCATCATTCCATCATATAATAATGTTAAAAATGAATACTCATCTCTATCTATTTTCATTAGAGTTAGGTTCAACATGATAAATTATATTAATGTTACTAATCAGCACTTATACTCAAACCCTAACTCACGGCATCCCCATTGGATTATGGATGCATAAGGTGAAGCATCACCATCACATTCCATACTATTCTCAAGTATGAACCCACATATAAATCAAGGTGTAACCATCAGGTTATAGCATGCTAGGGTTTCAACAAAAGTAAAACAGTACTCCATGATTGTATTAATCATTCAAGGACTATTCATACCCAATTACCATCATTTAGTTATATTAAAGCTAGGTATAACAAGCTATAACTCACTAGGGTTACATATCAACACAATATGATTACCATCCCTTCTATTCATATGAGTGAATAGGTAAAACTACCTTATTAAGGGTAACCCTCCATTTGTTCCATCATCTTTCAACCCATATCACCATACCACTATGTCACCTAGAACCGTTGGATGTTTAAACGGTAAGACCATTGGATGTTTACATAAGTAAACACCTTGGATAAACCACCTACAAAGTCCTTGATTGGTGCTCTAGAAAGAGTCACCATTTAACCCTATACATTCCTTTATTAACAACACAAAAAGTTCTATTGAGAGTAGGGTAAAACCCACAATCGTTTGTTCATTTAAAACAAGCCATCCATTATCAACAAGTAAGATCCTTAAGTTGATCATATAAAAGAAACCATCTAAATCACATTATTAGGACCAACATATTACAATAACCATCATTCCACTTTATTGGAGGAATAAACATTAAATCTTGACCATTGGGTCAAGTTCATATGTTAAAACCATCAATTACAGTATAAGTCTGACCATTGCATCAAGTGACCCAAGAAACCATTGGTATAAGGCTTAATTGATGCTACAACTACAATTCTTAACTCACCACAGGTTATAGAGACCTAATCCACCATAATTAGTGACCATTAAGTCACCATAGGTTGTTAAATCAACACTATATTCATTAATCAACATCAAATATTAAGTTAATGTCATCATTGATTGATAACATCAGTAGGGTACTTAATGGTTGGTCATTAAACTTCTAATTGATCCAAAACTTCACCTAAGGGGGTGACCATAGGTTGTCACCATCATCTGAAACCTTTGATACCGACCATCAGTTTTCATGAAGACAACACCATAGGGTTGTTGCAATGGTACCATCATCGGGTCATGGGTTTATAGAAGAAATCAGCTTTAAATCCTAAAATTGACCATTGGTTGATAGGTGCTTAGCACCATAAGTTGCCAAACCAACCTGTTCCAAGTCATATTATACCTTAACAATATTGTACACATGATCACAGGTTCATATAGAACTGAATTCAGAATAGGGAACATTATAAAAATCGAAATCCAAGTCAAGCATAGCTTTTTAGTGCATGGATCATCATTTTCAAGTAAGAACATGAGCTTGCAAGCTTATGGTAAGCAATAAATGTGGAGAAAGTTATAAAACTTGCCTCTAATTAGAATATGAAACCCCATATAGAAGAAAACTCGAGCAGGTAGGGTAGAAAATCCAAGTATAAGCTATGAACTCGTCCATCTAGCACCTTTCTTCATCAAATGAGCAAACCCTAAGCATAAGGAGCAAGAAAGGTAGGGTTTTAGAGCTTTAGAGAAATTTCTACCATGGATAAGTAAGGTTCCAACCTGGAGAAAGGTAGAAGGAGGGATAAAAAAGAAATAAATGCAGGAAACAAGGGGACTATTACTCTTTTAGGTCAAGATCACGAGAAGGAAGCTTTTTCAACCCTAAAAGGAAGTCAATTGCAACCCTAGATTCTTTTTCCAAGAAGGTCCCCTCTTTCTTCTTCCTTGGACAGAAAATTCATAGAATCACATAGGGGGGATGAGTTTTGTATAAGGAGGGAAGTGGTGGAGAGTAAATAGCTTGTTTTGGTGCTTAGGGATAAGTATATGAAGCTTTAGGATAAAGAAAAAGAATAAGTTGAAGTTCTAGTATATTTCCAAGTGTCCATGGCCTTAAACTATTAAGAATATACAAGCACATAGAAAAGAAGCTCTCCCACCATCCATAGATACATGCTTATACCTCGTTTCTTGAATTTCCAAGAAAAACAAATAACTCATTAGTTGATAGCTACTAAAGGTAGCTCATCCATGAAGGGGTAAACCCTAAAATACCCTTGGAAAAACACCTTCAAACCAAGGTTTAAATAAGTGCCACATGGCTCAAAAATATCAAGAATGATGAGAGAATATCCAAGGAAAATAATGCAAGTGATAAATTGCAAAGAAAACATCTCAATTGGGTAAATTGTAGAAAAGTCCAAAATGTGCATAAAATTGCATAACTTGCTCAAACAGTGTCCAAATTGGACCAAATTTGAAAATTAATCTTGTCTAATGATTTCAAAGAATATTACAAGGTTATATTAGGGTTATAATAATTCAAATATGATAATTAAGCTTATTCAACTAATTAAGCAAGTTTAGGGGCCTTACAACTACAAACCCCTAACAAGGGTTTCTCCCCTGAAATCCAAGGTAAACAAAGATGGGAACTTCCTTTGCACCTCATCCTATTACCTTCACATGGTTACTTGCATATCATGGTGATGTCACATCATTCATACATATCTCATCTTGGGTTAGCACAAAAACCCCCCACATAAGAAGACATTTGCAAATATGGAACATAGAAATTTGTTGTGCCACCTGTACAAATCTATTAGTAACTTTCAACTTTAAATTCTAGCTATCATCCTAAAATTATATCTATTGTATCATAACATTACTAAAAAGTCATACTTGCTAGATTTTTACCAATCATGGAATGTGTCCCATACCATTCCTTGAAGCATAAAAAAAGTGATGTATCCATCCTCTTTTTTTTCTAGATACATCGACACTGGAACACTTGTCGGTTCTTTTTTAGCATCAAAAGAAATATTGACACTGGAACCTATCATTCCATACAAGGAAACATCATTCCTAGTCAACCCTATTAGGGGTGAAACAACAACACTATCTTCACCTTACTAGGATTTACACAACCTGCTTAGAAGACATATCATGATCCCATAAAGACATTTAATCAACCCCATATCACTCTTGCTCAACTTGTCTCATAGCTATTGTTGCTTTGGAAACCCTAAGGTTTTTGAAGAAATATTGATCATATTTTTTACCATATTTGAAATACTTTGACATGTCATCATTCAAAGCTTGATATAACTTGTATGACATGACTGGAACACTATGTTCATCATATTCATAAGTTCTATTTGTGCATTGGTTAGTCTAAAGGACATAACTCTAAACTCATCATGGTCATGTGAATAATGTCATCCAATCTAACTCTTATGCATTGATATTTGATCATAGATTTATCTTAAAGGAACATGGTATCACATATCTATTGACCAACAAACCATCTATCCTTGATAGTGGTCTTGCCCAGCTATCACTGAAACATACACAACATTATAGAATCACTTTTGTTTTTCCTTCCAAACAACATTTAGAGGGTCATCATCAACTATCTCTCTCTATCTTTAAGGGGGAGTAATACTTGATATGATCATTTGTAAACATCTCCAACCTTCACATACTTCCCATATTGTTGATACATCTTAGATACTAGGATCCATTAACTTGGTATGCACCTCATGTGCTATAAGGAACTCACATCCTTATCTCATCTACTTTTACCAACATAACAAATTTCAAAACATATAAGAGGAGTCTCCCAAGTTATTGGAAGGATCAAAAGGAAACTCATCACAAACTTTATGATCTTCAAACCATAGTCCAAGAAACCTTATGCTATAATAACCTATCCACCCTCATGTTTGCAATGAATCCACACGTACCAAGTGGAAATGATCCACTTGAAAGTTTTGCCCTAGAAAGGAAAGACACAAAGGGAAACACACTTCCCACATCGTAGCAGCATTGTTCAAGGGTCACTAGAAAAAAGGGTAACCAATTCTATTTTCATTATGCAGGTTAATCTTCTAATGTATCATTTAACCTGTTTCATTTCGGGTTCCTTGCCATTAGCATAGGAATCATCATGATTAACATATCTTATTACACCTTCCTTGATGACTATTTATCCCACTAGTGTATGTTCTCTTATTTTACTATGTTTTTCAACCACTTATCAACATGTAAATCATCATAGTCTTCATTTTCTTCATTAAACATGGATCATCTCCCTTAATTTCTTTCACATGCCATGCTGGTTTTACATTAACACTTTCTTACACACATAGGTTGTTCTGAGATTAACTCAAGTTCCAACTTATTCCTTTGTCATTGTTCCCATTCATCTTCTCATTATGTACTTATTATAGGAGTTCTCTCCATCTCATGAGGATTTCATACCTTGAATCACTTTATATGCATACACTTATCTATCTTTTACTTTATTATCTTATTGAATCACATCTTCAAGACTCCTCTTTTTCTAATTTGTATTCAGATTTAGATTTCATGGTGTTGTGTCTTTCTCTTTAGCTACCAAACATTCAAGTTTTGATAGATTATGATGCAATTCTCATATTCTTTAAGGTGATATTGAGATATTCACACCATGATTTCTTATTTATTATGCTCTTTATATTGTCTCAAAATGACTACTTGATCAGAGTAATCAGAAAGATAACAATCTAAGAGTTCCATACTTATCTTTCTTCAATAATTGAATACCTGACCAGGGCATCCAAGTACTAAGATTAGGCCAATGCACCGTATTTTTATGTCATATTCCTAATTTTGACATCATCCTAGTCCTAAGTCCTAGTGTCCTTGTAGACTCAGTCAACCTAAAGCTCTAATACCAACTTGTGATAACTTGTTAAACTAAACGAGATTACTCAAAACATAAAACACAATCAATCACCAATTAACCACATACCCCAAAATATGGGTAAATTAGAACCGATTTCAATGTCAGTAGATGCTCAGAAACATTTGTATAAGAGCCCAAAATCTTTATTTTATACATACTATGACAATAATTTGATACAAATTGTTCCATCACCTTAACCACAACATATATACGCAGGATAACAATATTTGTATATGACACACAAGCAAGCATTAACTAGCTAACAAAATTGTGATTCGTTTGAAACACCATATACAAACTTTTCCTGCCCGAACCTGAGAGTATAGGGACGACTCTAGGACACACTAGACATCTAATCAACTTTCTCACAGATTCATTACTATAGCTCCTCTTTGCTGCCACATGTTTGTTTTAGTCACTTCCGATTACCTAAAAAATGTGGCAAACCACAAGAGTGAGACCCATGTCCCAGCAAGAGATATAACCTCCAACAATATTTATTGATTACAATATTTTTAAGTAATTAAATAGTGAAGCAATTTAATCAGATATAACAAATAAGATCAGCAGTACTGATGATTAACAAAATACATAAAGGAGCAGATAATAACTATCATCATTAGCCAGATTGTCATCCTTTATCTTGTTGATAATAAACGCAAATTAATAGCATATGCATATAGCATCATGAGCAAGTCTAGTAATATAGCATAGCTAACAACATGAGCATGTCTAATTGGTTGAACATATCAACATCATAAGAAGAGCTAACAACATAAGCACAACTATCTGGATAAGCATGATTAGCAGTATATGCATATCTAGTTATAAAGGCATGGCTAGCATGCTAAACATAACTAACAACATAAGATATCTAGCATCGTGATTATAATCAGCAGTAGTAGTATAGTTATCAACATAATCATGGCTAATGTATGTACGCATCTACAATCTTAAGCATATCTACAACATAAGTATATCTACTATCTCTTAATTGCACTAAGCATCATCTTTATGTAAAGATAATAAACAAGGGTTATCATCCAATGTGAAATGTCATGTATAATCCTAAAAAAATATGCTACATGGATGTATTACATCTTTCATTATGCCCTGAGGAAATTTAGGATACCACTCAAAATCCAACTGACCACTGCTAAGTCAAAATCAGTGCCATACAAGATCTAGGAAGAGTCAGACTCCTAAGATCTTCTCTAGCCCCAGTCAGTACGGGTCCGCCACAACAACACATAAGGTCAAGTTTCTAACCGCCTAGTCCATCCTTAGTATAGGTCACAGCACTAGTGAAAGGAGGTGGGTGTGCATACCCTACCATCCGAGGTACAATCGCAGTTGTCTTACAATCCTGTCACATATATAATAACCAAGACACGACCGCAGCCATTCTCAATCACATCAGATGTATGAGGCATGACCATAGACATCCTCCACAACCTGCATTGTGGATGACAAGGATATATCCTCAACTTTCCACCCCCACATACTCAACAGTATGCACTCCGAGTTTCCCTTAGGAATACTCATTTCACCATATGGAAAGTTCTGACACTTAGATGGATCTATGGAATAGGGAACCACATGATTAGAGTTTTAATTGATTAGTTATGCCAATTGGGTGAATTAAGGTTGCATCAAAAAAGTGGACATACAAACCCTAATTCATTTCTAACAAGCATATAAATATCACAACTTCAAAAGATATAAAATGTGTGAAACATAATTTCTCATCTCATCATCACATGGTACTATTCACTTGCCATTCATGAGGCTACACTAGTCATTATACTATCACAAGATATATATCCTTTTCACAATATCATAGGGTATCAACCCTTTTCAACACAAGAGGATTACACCTCATTCAGGGCTCAACCATGCCCAAAGGTCATTAAGACCATCATACTATCACAGTGTGTATACTTTTAACAATATCACAGGGTATCAACCCTTATCAACACAAGAGGATTACACCTCATTCAGGGCTCAACCATGCCCAAAGGTCATTAAGACCATCATACTATTCCCTGCAAGATCATCATTATCTTTGCATGTCTTATAACAAGGCTCAACAACATCACTTACATATAATACACCAGATCAACACAATATTGCATTAATGAGCTAGGAGATATTCATAAACATTCATAGCAGGGTATATTAACATTAAGAACATTCCCTTATTACATCAACATGCAAGGAATATAGATATGATTAACACTCATCATATTCATAATGCACATGTTTAGCATAAGAAAGTATCAACCATGTGGCTATGATAACCACCAATTAACACATTAAGGTTATGATCATGTTAAGGAGGTTATTCCACCATCATTCTGTCATATAAGAATGTTAAACATGAATATTCATCTTTATCTATTTGCATCAAAATTAGGTTCAACATGATAAATTATATCAATGTTACTAATCAGCACTTATACCCAAACCCTAACTCACAGCATCCCCATTGGATTATGGATGCATAAGGTGAAGCATCACCATCACATTCCATACTATTCTAAAGTATGAACCCACAAATAAATCAAGGTGTAACCATCGGATTATAGCATACTTGGGTTTCAACAACAGTAACAGAGTACTCCATTATTGTATTAATCATTCAAGGACTATTCATACCCAATTACCATCATTTAATTATATTAAAGTTAGGTATAACAAGATATACCTCACTAGGGTTACATATCAACACAATATGATTATCATACCTTCTATTCATATGTGTTAATAGGTAAGACTACCTTATTAAGGGTAACCCTCCATTTGTTCCATCATCTTTCAACCCATATCACCATACCACTATGTCACCCAGAACCATTGGGTGTTTAAAAGGTAAGACCACTGGTTGTTTACATAAGTAAACACCTTGGATAAACCACCTACTAAGTCCTTGATTTGATTTTTTCTCTAGAAAGAATCACCATCTAACCCTATACATCCCTTGATTAACAACACAAAAAGTTCCATTAATAGTAGGGTAAAACCCACAATCGACTATTCATTTAAAACAAGCCATCCATTGTCAACAAGTAAGATCCTTAAGTTGATCATATAAAAGAAACCATCTAAATCACATTATTAGGACCAACATATTACATTAACCATCATTCCACTTTATTGGAGGAATAAACATTAGATCTTGACCATTGGGTCAAGTTCGTATGTTAAAACCATCACTTACAGTATAAGTCTGACCATTGCATCAAGTGACCCAAGAAACCATTGGTCTATGGCTTAATCGATGTTACAAATACAATGCTTAACTCGCCATAGGTTTTAGAGACCTGATCCACCATCATTAGTGACCATTAACTCACCATAGGTTGTTAAATCAACACTATATTCATTAATCAGCATCAAATATTAAGCTAATGTCATCATTGATTGATAACATCAGTAGGGTACTTAATGGCTGATCATTAAATTTCTAATTGATCCAAAACCTGGCCTAAGGGGGTGACCATAGGTTGTCACCATCATATGATACCTTTGATCCCGACCATCAGTTGTCATGAAGACAACACCATAGGGTTGTTTCAATGGTACCATCATCGGGTTATGGGTTTATAGAAGAAATCAGCTTTAAACCCTAAAATTGACCATTGGTTGATAGGTTCTTAGCACCATAAGTTGCCAAAAACTGCCCTGATCCAAGTCATATTATACCTTAGGAATAATGTACACATGATCACAAGTTCATCTAGAACTGAGATTAGAACAGCAAACATTATAAAAATTGAAATCCAAGTCAAGCATAGCTTTTTAGTGCATGGATCATCATTTTCAACTAAGAACATGAGCTAGTAAGCTTATGGTAAGAAATAAGCATGGAGAAATTTATAAAACTTGCCTATAATGAGAATATGAAACCCCACACTGAAGAAAACTTGAGCAGGTAAGGTAGAAAATCCAAGTATAAGCTATGAACTCGTCCATCTAGCACCTTTCTTCATCAAGTGAGCAAACCCTAAGCATAAGGAACAAGAAAGGTAGGGTTTTAGAGCTTTAGAACAATTTCTACCGTGGAACAGCAAGGTTCCAACCTGGATAAAGGTAGGATAACAAAGAAATAAATGGAGGAAACAAGGGGATTCTTACTCTTTTAGGTCAAGATCACTAGAAGGAAGCTTTTTCAACCCTAAAAGGAAGTCAATTGCAATACTAGATTCTTTTTCCAAGAAAGTCCCCTCTTTCTTCTTCCTTAGATAGGAAACTCGCAGAAGAATAGAGGGAGGAAGAGGATTGTAGAGCTCATTTTGGTGCTTAGGGATAAGTATATGAAGCTTTAATATAAAGAAAAAGAAAAAGTTGAAGTTCTAGTATCTTTCCAAGTGTCCATGGCCTTAAAATATTACGAATATACAAGCACACACACAAGAAGCTCTTCCACCATCCATAAAGACATGCTTATCCCTCAGTTATTGAATTTCCAAGAAAAATAAATAACTCATTAGTTGATAGCTACTAAAGGTAGGTTATCCATGAAGGGGTAAACCCTAAAATACCCTTAGAGAAAACACCTTGAAACCAAGGTTTAAATAAGAGCCCCATGGCTCAAAAAGCTCAAGAATGATGAGAGAATATCCAAGGAACATAATTCAAGTGATAAATTGCAAATAAAACCTCTCAATTGGGTAAATTATAGAAAAGTCCAAAATGTGCATAAAATTGCATAACTTGCTCAAACAATGTCCAAATTGGACCAAATTTGAAACTTAAGCTTTTCTTATGATTTAAAAGCATATTACAAGGTTATATTAGGGTTGTAAGAATTCAATTATGATAATTAATCTTATTCAACTCATTAAGCAAGTTTAGGGGCCTTAAACAGTGTATGTCAGCCTCCCTTGTAGTTCAATGGGTTCAATGCTCAGCAATGGCTTGGGTCCTTCACATAGAGCTTTAGGTTAGATACATTGAATAGACCATACATCATGACGCATTATGGGGGTAAGGTTAACCATTCTAAAAGCTCAAATGGCTTCACATATCAGGGACTCAGATTTCCTCTGTTCTTAGCTATCACTCAGAGGGGTCAGATTTTAGAAACACATGTTCACCCACAGTGAAGTGCAAGTTAGTCCGCTTTGCATCAACATATGACTTATGTCGATGATGGGATCTCTTTAGCCTTTGCTTGATCAAAGTGACTTTATCAACATACAACTATAGTTCTCTGACCTCAGTAAGGCCCTCTCACTTACATCATCTTAGAGAAGCGGTGATCAACACAACCTCCCATGAAGAGCTTTGTACGGAGGCATCCTGATACTGGCTTGGTAACTATTATTATAAGCAAACTCCGCTAAGGGTAGGTACTACTCCCATGATCCACCCCAATTGAGCACACATGCATTCAATAGATCCTCTGATGTATGGATTGTTCTTTCTGATTGTCCATCAGTCTGGGGTGATAAGCTATGCTAAACTTTGCTCAAGTGCTGAGTTATTCTTGCACTTGCTACCACAACTTGGAAGTGAACTTTGGGTCACGATAAGAAATTATTGTACTCCGAATACCATACAATCAAACTATTTCTCTAAGATATAGTTCATCTAGATTTTTCACCTTAGAAGTGATCCTTAAGGTGAGGAAAGGCACTGATTTTTTTAGGTGGTCCACCACAACCCATATTGCATCATGACCTATCTTTGTATTATCCATAGTGTTTTGGTCCCATTTCCTCTTACAAACCTCAATTGGTTGTAGTAACCCACTGGGTTGTTGGTGTTCAGCCTTCACTTTTCGATCATGTGAGACAACTAGCTACATATGTTGCTATGACTCTCTTCATTCTAGGTTAACAAAAATATTAGTGTAAGTCTTTAATCATCTTGGTGGTTCTAGTGTGTACCATACGTTTAAAACCATGAGCCTTTTTTCTTGGAGAGATAATCCTCAAGAACTCAAGTACATCTTTCATATTGGATTCCACCATTCACACCCATTGAGGGATGTGTCTTGAGGTTTTAACCATCAAACCCCTACATCTCAACTAACTATGGTTCCTCTATCTGGGTTGTTACAAGTTCAGTTAGCAAGTCAAGCTTGATTTAGCTTTATATGGTACTTAAACTCTCGCATCCATCATTTTGATTACTAGATTCAATCTTATAACTATAGTATTCAAATTCCTCTCGATCCTCATTTTAAATTTTTTTTAACAATGACCTTGCTCATCTAGGTTTCCAAACCATTCATTCAATATCCTCTCATGGGGTGTGGTAATACCTCAAATTCTCAATTATCATAAAAAGATTTTGCCTTAAGTATTTATTCCTCATATCACTTCTATTCCTAGTATGGCATGTGTCTATCCCATCTCGCACACCCATAACAAGATGAAATAAGCATTTGGTTGCAGTCCAAATACAAAGCTCATATCATTCCAAAAATAGAGAAGGTACATCACACATCACCATTTTATTTTCAAGTCTAGGTTGAATCATTCTCCACATGACTTCAAACCATGAATACCATCATCCCATTAATTCCATGTGTATATATAGGAAAAACACTTCTCATAACCTTTGAGTCTTATCATAACTCCTATTTATGATCCTTAGTCATTTCCTCAAGGTCTCTGGGGTGTCAGTACTTTTGGAGTGATCTCATCGTTATGCATCTAGAGAGTGCCTCTCACATTTACCCCTTAGGCCACATGGACTCATGAAGGTGGCCAACCTCCTAACCCATGGGCCTCAAGCCAACATAGTTGTTACCTCCCGACCCTATGGTCTCGTGCATTAAGGAAATAATCAACTCCTAATCCCATCGATCTCATACCTTCTTGACCTTAGGATTGACTTAGGGTTCTATCGTTACTTTATTCTATTTCATCACACATTTTGCTTGTGGTTCCTTTGATAATATCCAAGTACACTATATCTGTAATGCCCCTCCAAGCACATACATGGCAACGGAAGCAAACCCAATGTTATCCATAACATGGGTCACTTGGCTAGGAGGAACATTACAAAACATGATACTCAAAAGCAATAAGATAAATTAAACACTTTGCATTAACTCAAAAATAGATTCATACATTGTTCATAAAAAGGGAAAGACATAACTATCTCATCCGATATCAAAACCTATTACATGTAGGCTAAGCAAAACTAAAGCATAAATTGTCTCATCTTGATCTCAAGTCTAACACATGTAAGATAAGAGAATCTAAAACATGGAAAGATAAACTGGACTAGAGGATCTACTGACTGGTAGATGGCACCCCACCAAGCCAAAGTCTTCCTCGAACAGCTACCCTTGAAGCTCACGTCAAACCCCCTTGCTCCTTCCTTATTCTTTCCTCCTGCAGACATCACGTCCCCATCCATGCATTCAAAATGGAAAACACGTTAGAGTAAGCAGAATTGAGTATTATTATAATATCATAATAACTGGGCAAAAGAAATCATAAAAGTAACTGAACAATAAAACTTGATTTTACATAATATGCTCTTAATTGGTTAATTATAATTTCCTCTACTCTTATGCACCAACTGTGCTCATAAGGCATGTAGGCTCAATTGATGTTCCACTTGAACTCATGATTTGCACAAATGTGCCATAACTATGCTCCACTTGAGCTCATGATTTGCACTTGAGTGCCATAATGTTCCATTTGAACTCATAAGGCCCGAGGGCTCAACATTAACATAATGAGGACAAAATAATGTAATCAATTACATGATTAATCAATAACTTGGCAGTTCTTCACTTTAATTGAATTTCATTTGATCATGACATAAGTTCTTGAACATAAAACTTGAAAGTATAGGCATCATATAATAACTTTTGGGGAACATTAATTCAAGGTTTTTCTAAAAATTGAATACATAGCTATCATATGATGTTAACTTGATCATCATGATACAATAATCTTAAAGTGATTGAAAACCATTGCTTAAATACTCAAAGTGCATGGACCCACTTACCTTTATTGGAGAAAACCCTAATTGTTCTCCCTAATTCTGAGTCACTCTTATATTCTCGAAATTATATGATTTATATTAATCACCATCATTAATATGCATTAAACCCTAATTTGATCCTTTTAAGGAAACGAGGTCTGATCTTGTAGAACTAGGGTTTGAAGACACTAAAAACAAGTTCCTTGTCAAAAAACCTTTCCAACGAATATTTTTGAGTATTTTTCTGATAAGCAGTTGATTTATCGTGAATTTCTAAACAATTGACCAATTAGAAATCATAGAAAATCCACGAGGGCCTGTGGCCCGCATCTAGCTGGCCCAATCGGGGCCAAAATAAGGAGTCAGGCTCTACTTGCCTGATTCCGGTCTCCTACTGAAGGTAGGAGACGACCTTGCGTCCCTACGATCAAGAACGAATGGATGGGAGTGACTCCCTTAATACTAGCGTGCATGACACTGACCTTAGGCGGAAAAATCTGAGAAACAACAACGTGACCTTCAAATAAATGAAATCTTAGGCAGATAAATAACATTATCAAAGAATAATTAGCCCAAACTATATGTTAACTTCCCTAATGTATTTGAAGGGTCAAATGAAGCCCTATGGACTCCAAATTTGAACCACAAGCTAATTAGGACCTTTAGAATCTACCTATCCACTTAGACTTAGGTTTTCATTAACTTTTATTCATTAACCCCATATAGGTTGTTATTTAATGCACACATTATTAAAAGGTGGCATGGATGAAATTATCATTTATTAAATGAGCTATTTAAGCCAAAGCTAGGTTTATGAGATTATTTCATCATATATTAGACTAAGAGGTCCCATTTAATTCCATTTTGTTAGATAAAAGCTTGAACTTGCAAGCTAAGGTTTCACATTAAGGTACATTAATAGATCTAGGATTTTGAGGATGTTATAGTATCCTTAACGATTCTCACCCAAATTTCCTTCATCTCTTAGGGTGCTCCTAGTTTTCTCTTATGTCCCTTCATGGGAAACATGGTGACCTACCCATCTGGGCCTGACCCCATTCCACCGATCACTTCCATGGTGACTTTTCTTCATGTCCCTTAGAGATGGTCATACTTGGGTCTAAATAATCATATTCAATCTATGTGCTTCTTGTGCTTCTCACACTTAATCTCTCAAGTTCTTTTAAGTGACCTTCAATGTTACCTCAGTTATTAGGCTAATTTTGGAACTCACTCTTTTAAGAAGGGTCCCTTCCAAGACAAGACAAAATTAATACTCGACAACACTAAGGTTCATAAAAGCATACTCGAACTCAAACTTATCATCAAATGTGAGCATACTTCCTATTATTTCATCCATGTATTTTATTCTTGGAAGCCATATTATTATTATACCATGTGAGATATCATTCCAAATTTGGATCACTATTAAAAACTTCATTTCTAATTTGATTACACACAACCTGGTACATTATGCTCCACATGCATCAAACTACATCCTTTTATTAAGTCCTACTTTCCTAATACAAGGTTCACTTTAACCTTCTTAGAGATGGTTGCTTCCAAGGAGTTGTTTGCTTCGTTTTGAGCTTCTTTATCATTGGTGGTGAAAACTTGAATCTTCAGTAATTGGGACTATCCCTTGAGGTGTTGTAGTCCTTGTCTGAGTTGTTATTAGGTTCTCGAGGATTAGAGAGAGGATAGTCAGCTTGGAAATGCCCTTCCTACTAATAGAGGTAGCACACCTTCTTCTTGAAATGGCACTTTCTTTGGTGTGTCTTCCCACAGTTGTGACACCTGGGGGCCGATGCTTGGTGTGGCATTTCCCTTTTCCTTTTTTCTTAATGTGACCATTTTTGTGACCCTGAGCTGTCATATTTTCCTTCCTTGGGCCAATGTTTCCTGTAGCAAAGTTGAGATATCCTTCGGATGGATGTTGAGTAGGCATAATGGTCTTCCTCATATTATGGTAGAAGTAAGCTGAGAGGATGGTGCGGAAGTCCTTCCAATACATTGGTTTTATGATCGAATCTCGATCAGTTGATGTAATCTTCCCACCAAAGTTTTACGAGTCCCTCCAGTAGGTGAGTTTCAAAGAGGACCTTCATGTTGGGTGGCACTCCTAGAATATGAAAACCATTTTCCACGACGTGAAGCCAGCCTTCTACTTTGGAACTGTCTTTGGTCCAGAGTCTATCTATACCCAACTTAACAAAGTCGAGAAGGGTGACTTCATTATAAGGGAGAACATGTAGGGGTTCACCATCCTTACTCCTATAAACACCTTTGGGTGCAAATGCACTGACCTTCTCTGTGAGTTCCATCTGTTGTCCTTGACGGAGACCATGAACTTTCCCAACTATAGGTTCATGACTGGCATCATGGTCGGAGTCACCTCTGAGCTTATCTTCTATCATAGATTTGAACCTAAGTTCGGGACTATCTTCAAGTTTAGGGATGTCAGAGGGGGAAACTTTGGCCTTTAGGCCTTCCTCAGTGTTAACTTCCTCTGGCCTTTTCTATTTCTTGGTAGTTTCATCCTCCATCCTTGAGGTCATACTCCCTTGGTATGAGGGCATCCTTTCTTGCCATTCATGGATGACGGTGATCTTAGTGTGGGCCATGTTTGTTCATACACATGTGTTAGCCTCAAACCTTATTTCTAAGGTATTAAAACATCATAAAATGTTATGTCCATGTCATCTACATTACATGCATTTTATTGTTTGGTGGAGGATTCCCTAATCCTTATCACTCTTAACCCCAAAACTTAGGAGGAGGTGGAGAGATAGAAAACCTTAAGCACTTAGAGTTTGTTCAGTGAAAGAGGGTGAAGAAGGGAGGAAAGTAGATAAGAAATCATAGAGCTATCTTATTTTGAATCAAATCCTCAGATTTTGTCTAGGAAATCACACAGATTTTAGGAGTCCTTGTAAATTGACTAGCGGGGAAGAGGAAAATCTTGCCATCCCCCATATCATGATCATTTTCTAGGCACCTCCATCTTTGGAAAATTCTCTAATAACTCCGTTGGGCTCTAAATAATTTGTTAAATTTAATCATTATTAGAGATAATATGGAAAATCATGCTCTGATACAAAATGTAACAACCCCACCTCCTGACAACCCCCAGTTAAGGAAGGCCAAGAAGCTAGAGCCGTTATACCAAATAGGCTCATATGATTTTACAAATAATAAAAAATAATTAATAAATTCTACAATAACTACGCCTAATGCAGGGTATACAATTGTTCTTTTCACATGCCTTTCAAAAATGGGATATCAAAATTTTACCCAAGGAGAGAACTATCTAACTATATTCCTTCAAAACATTATATATCCATGTTCTTCTTCAATGTCGCCTTTTAATGAATATCCACTTTCCATTAATCTTGTAGAAGTAACAATATATTACCCTACAACGCCGGCAAATAAAATTTCAGTTAGTATAATGTGTTATACTAGTATGTTAGGGAAACAAAATGTTTGCATCTAGTTGTTACAATATATTGCAAAAAAATCATTGTCTAACATATCAAACTTTACATCTTAAACATAACTACTCAATCATGATCTATCCAAGCCTCTGTGATGTCCCTACAATGGACATGGATATTACCTCTCTCATGTGGTAGATCCTCAATATCCCTATTTGGTCCTACCCCAAAGGTAGACTAAGACCTAGAGTGGTATAGTCATTAGATCCTACCCATAGTTAGATCAAACCTCAACTAATGATAATTTGTTGATCCTACCCTAAGGTAGACCAATACCTAGATCATCAATTTCTCACATATACACAAAGATACAGAGGAGGATTAGGATCTGAGCTAGTCCTGCACATATATATGGTGATAACCATAATAACTTTATAGTTGCAACAATTAAAGTTCATCCAAGAAATTAATTTCAGGTAAACCGGTGAAACCTCAGAAAACACCGTGAAACTAAGACGAGTAATCTTAGTCATAGGCACATACCTAATTTGGCATTTTCAAAACCAAGAAAGATAGCTAATCTAATCAAGAAGTACAATCCACCAAGCCACGTAATAAATCAAGCAACTTGATCCTGAAATGTATATAACACCTAATTGTTATAATCACATCCAAATATATTTTATTGACTTGGGATACTATTCTATGGTTTCTAATCCTTATTAGGGTTTCCTTGGAATTTCTTTGTCTTATTTTCCAATTTTACCCTTTTTAGGTCATCAAACCCTAAAAGCACTTTTCTTCTCATAAAAACCCTAATTACTCTAATTATCCAAATTAAGTGTCTTTATCCACAAATTAGTTCAAGAACATCATTTTCATGACTTCTTGATTGATTTCCATATTTAAATCAATTAAACCTCATAATTATCAAAATTAGGGTTTCTAAGTCCATTAATGCACTTTTAAAGTCATGGAACCCTTATTAAGTAGATCATGAAATAATATCATCCAATTGGATCTAATCCGTCCTTTTTGTGTCAAAGGCTAAACTTTGCTCATAATACTCATGGAACATCATTAGATCCATTAATCTTCAAAACATAGGTTTTCAGATTAATTATTAAAGATAGCATCTTTACACACTTTTCAATTTACTAGCATATTTACACCTTGAATTCATTTTTAATGGATTCTACATATTTTTCTCATCAAAATCAATATATTACATGTTCCCATTGGATAACCCTACAATTAGTTATGATTTTTTCTAAATAAATCACTTTTTAGACCAATGAGAAAACACTAACTAATTGTTTAATCTAATTTCATCCGTGCTAGAGGGGCCAGGCCAAGCCAATGGGATCCAGCCACCTTAGCATATCCGCTCACTTGGCAATGCGGGACTGAACCAAAACATGCCAAAAATACCAAAAAGACCTTACCGACTCTGAAGGAACTCGGGGGTGATCTGGTAAAATCACCGGGGACTTTCTTCTTCCTTGATTCTCTTCTTCTTGTAGGTTACTCACTCAAATTATGGGTTGACTTGGAAGTGTATGTTGGATCTAGGGCTCTAGAGCGGGTGAATATAGCTTCAAAATTCTCACAAGAATAGTTAGACTTTCAAATTATATAAATTGAAACCAAATGCTAAAACTCAATTTGAAGTTCTGTCTAAACAAGCATAGCAAGGATGAGAGAGATTGAAACATACATTTGGACAAGGTGGTTAGAGTGGTTCCAATCTCCAAACAAGGCTACCGTCAATCCACTACCTAGACAGGTCAACCTCTAGGACTTTGTAACCCATATACTTATATTCCATTATAAGAGATACAAGAAGACCACCATACATCCAATGACTTACCTATTCAAGACAAGAGTCTTTCACTTACATAAGGACTTACCCACTTGATCAAGATGTCTTCAGCCTTTACCAAGGACTTACCCACACTTGCATCAATTCTTTGTCCTTGAAGGAATTACCCACTCTTCTTGAATCTTCCACCTTGTCCTTCTCCTTCACCTGGAGAAGATCTTCACACCTTAAACCTTTAACAAGAACAACAACTCCTCATTCACTCAGAGAAGATCACTTCAATATTTGTTGTTTGAGAAAGGGGGTTGGGAAGATGGAAGGAATGAGAGCTTTACACGATAACATGGAGGTAGCTCTCTTACAACATGCCTAACTCATCATAATCACAAAATGCTTTGTAAATGAGAGAGAGAAAGGGTCTCAAAGGGTTGCAACACACTCGACTATATCAAGGGCCAAGGATATCATGAATGAGAAACCTTGGAATGAACTCTAAGAGGTCCTATTTATAGTTGGGGGTGTTCCTTTAAATGTGGGATCACTTAATAACAAAAAATAGCTATTTTACAACTTGCAACATATCTATTTTTGTTTGAAACACCTCTCTGATGGTTAGAATCACTTTTTCTACTTTTTCCATATTGTACATTTGGTCGAGTTTCAATAAAGATAACTCGACCGATCCACTAACCCACAAAGCCAATTTTCAAACTATCGGTCGAGTTTGTCCTGGGAAACTCGACTGATGAGTCAAAATTAGTTTCACTCATTGAGTCAGTCGGTCGAGTTCTATGAGTGTACATCTCAACTGATTGATCTATTTCCAAAAATCCATCACTAGTCGGTTGAGATCCAAACTCGACCGATAAAATTGTTGTGAAAAAAAATTTGAAATGATTTTTGACTGACCAAACATTGGAATTAAGTGTCCCTGATTTTTTTATCGTCTTAGTTACAAGT
Organism: Alisma plantago-aquatica; assembly: GCA_963693085.1. Taxonomy (NCBI): domain Eukaryota; kingdom Viridiplantae; phylum Streptophyta; class Magnoliopsida; order Alismatales; family Alismataceae; genus Alisma; species Alisma plantago-aquatica. The sequence continues at coordinate 1,153,517,920 of OY856411.1, forward strand.
CATGTCATCAATACAAATGATTACAAAAATATTCTAAGGTGGTTTTGATTGATTTCCAAAATTTCACTTTTGCATTGCTTTTGACTTGAAGTTGGACAAGCTAGGGCTTGTGTAATTTGATCCTTTTCATGTACCTAAAGCCTGAAATCAATCTTAAACAAACATATTAGATACATATGAATGGAATGGTTAAGTCATTATCAAAATATGGACAATGTACAGCTCTCAAGTCAACATTCTCCCCCTTTTGACAATGACAAATCGTTGCTCAATCATATTGAAAAGGATATGTGAAGTTATACCTTCCTTATGAATTGTAAGGGGATTCATAATTTTAACAGTCTGAATTGCTCCCCCCTCAATCTATGCTCATTCTTGCCTACATAGTTAGTCTTTCTACACAAAGCAATATATATATATATATGTGGTCCTTTAACAAGTCACATGATAAAAGACTATATTGAATAAGAAAGGATCACATAGGCAATAAAATAAATATGGTTGAGCTTCAAAACATTTAATTTCTCTCCACCTTTTGGCATTATCAAAGAGTAAGGGGGTAGAAGAGCACAAAAATAGGTCTTCTCCAAGCACAATCAAAGTATTCAATCCACAAGATAAAATGTGCAACCTCATAGCACACATCAAATAGAGATGAGAGAGAGACAAGCAATCTATGTCATAATCAAAATAAGGGTAACATACCACCAACACATGAGATATAGTCAACCAAAGAGTAAGGGTACAGATGATTAAGATTACAACACTAAAAGCATGTCCTCAAAGCAACTACAAGCCAAAACGATGAAAACAACATGATGATAAAATAGTACATCTCAGATAATGTGCCCAGATGTTTTTAATACAAAATAGTCTAGAAAGATATATATGATCAACATCTAAAGACTAAAAACTAAAACATCTAAACGTCTAGTCTATCTATGTCTACAGCATCATCATCATCTACATCATCATCAGAAGCTTCAGGCTCATAATCATCATCTCCTTCTGAAGGCACAATAGAGACAACATCTTCACCTTCATCACCAGATGCACCAACAAAGCCATCATCAGAACCATCTAAGCCATCCTCGCTATCATCCTCAGATGCCTCCCCATCAACAACAGTAGCTTCCTCATCGGCCTGATCGGGCATCTTCTCACCGACAAAAGGACTAAAACCATGATCGGGCCACATGACATTCTGCTCAGTCCAAGAAATACCAAGATCGTGCAACTCTCAGGCTTGAGGAAAAGTAGGAGTAGAGGTGCCAAGTCTTGCAAGAAAGGTAGCTATAGGACTAGCAGGGAGAGGTAGCACTCCAAGGGTAGATCCATCGACAGTATAGGGTGTAGCAGTAGAAGCAGTAGGTGGAGGGGCTGGGGTAGAAGTGATTATATGCATAGGATGCATAATCACCACCTAAATAGGTTCGGTAGGCAGGATAGGGATGGGCACTAGATAGGTTCATGGTATACATGATGGTATAGAGATCCTGATGAGTATGCTCCTGAACCTAAAGATTATACGCTTGTTGATGCATGATGTAACCCATGAGGGTTTCATTAGATACATTGAACAAGGCGTGGGCAGATCAGAATGGCTTAGGAGGTGGAGGTGCTTGGGTGGAGGTATAGGCTCCTGGTGTGGTAGAAGAGGATGGAGGCAAGCTATTCTTAAGTGTGGTCTCACTGATACAGACTCCTTTTTTAGTAGGTTTGTAATGAAGGTCCTGAAAAAGAGACTTGCCAATGGCATATTGAAAAAGACCACAGATCAAGGCAGGGTAGGGTGGGTGGGTACCTCGAGTGTTCTTCCCATAGTTGAAGCATGTCATACTGTGAAGAATGTAACTAGACCACTTGGCTCTGATGTCCTTTAGGATACAAAATGTAATTATTGTTGTATTCTTTGCAATTTTAGTTTGATTTTTCTTGTGGTGAATATTGTAGTTGACTACCAGAGTGAGAATGTAGTTTTTTAGGTCTAAGGTAGAGGAGGGTAGGATGGACTTTTTCCTATAGGGAAACTGAGGGTTCTTTAAGAATTTATATATGTCAAGGAGAGTGATAGCATATTGCTTGTAGAAGGCCTCAGGATCTAGGAGGTCAAGATACTCAAGGTAATCCTTCCTCCATGTGTCGGTTACCTCAGTACAAGAGAAAAAGATATTCAAGGTATCCTTTGAGATTTGGAACGTTTTACCCAAAATCATGGAAGTAAGAATAACTTGAGTATTTGGTGGGGGTAAAAGTGTCATAATTCCATGACAAGTTTGTATATAATTCATAAACTACCTTAGTGCTTGTAATGGAGTTGTTATAGCACTGGCATTCAACACTCAGGGTAGAGAGGTGGTAGTCATGCAACAATTTGACTACCTCATCTATGACCTTTTGTCTACGCAGACGAGGCTCAAATAAGGCATGAAAGGGAAAGGGGTTCCTAGGAAGGAGCTCCTTGTACCTATTTAGAGCTTCATATCAGAGACAAAGAAGGCATCATCGAAGGGAATGAGGAAAGAGTTGGAGGAGGAGGATGGTTGTAAGGACCCCGACCTTCGTTTAGGGTTTACCCTGTTTGTTTTGCTTAACCTTTATGCTTTGGTGCTTGCTAATCACCTTTAGTGGTGATTAGGGTTTAGTTGTGCTTTGTTGAGAGTTGGAGGTGATGCTTGCAAATAACCCAAGTCTGGGGTTTTGTGAGAAAGTTTGCCACCTAGTGGGGTGTTACTCTCTCTTTGTTTCCTCTAGGGTTGAGAGGAAGGCTTGGGCTCATTGCTTGAGTTCTTTTGGGCCTGGCTGAGCTTGTTTGGGCCTTGAGGTGCCTTGTTTGGGCTTGGTTGAGCTTTGTGTTGCCCAAGAGAGGTGTGTGTATGTTGGTATGTATGCCCTGAGAGCCAATCATGTGATGATTGGTGGGATACATTAAGATTGATTTGATAAACATCAAAGGCAAGCTTCCAATTCATTCTGGTTCAGTCATATGAGATAGTGATAGAACAGATTGAAAGTCTAGAGAATGACAGTACTCAATGACGTATGCTTTCAGGTTGAGGACCTGAACGATGAGATCATACGGATGCTAAGAGTTTGTACATTCTTGTTATGTCCCCAGTCGGATGTCATTTTGGAAGGTAGATAGACAGCAATGACACACAAGATTGGATTGTGGTGTTGGTTGATGACAGAATCTCATTAGTCATGATATAGAGATATCAAACCAAACACATAGGTACTTGTTAGAGAACAAGTGTACCGGACAGACCCACCGTGAGTTTGACACATGGAATCATGAGATGGTAGTCACAGTCAGTACTCATAGTGATGGTGGTGAGTGTGATTCTTAGACCTGAAATCACTACACTCAACACATGTCGTTGGGCACACTTTGACATCATCAAACGCAGTCCTGAAACATGGGTTGTTATAAAGGTGATGATTGGGTGGCTTTGACACATGGGGCTTTTGAGGGGTGAGTGATAGATATGGGATTTGTCCCTCCTGAGGGAGTTTGATATCCATGGCCACTTGATGAGTAGGATTGAGAAAGGCGTGCACGCATGTGTGAATCAGTATATGATATTGATGTCATACATATCTCTTCCAGTCTACTCTGAGATCAAGTAAGTGAATGAACGTTGACAGGATGACTGTTCCATGCCTCGAGTTCATTCGGGATATCAGTGACAAAGGAATTATACATTCGCTGTAACACCATTCACGGATTGTAGGATGAAAGTTGTTCTCCAACTTTCTACTTTCACTTGGGTAGCACTGATGTGTGACTAGGCACCGCTCTTTGCTTGTGAAATCATAAGTGTTATGAACTTTCACTGCCAACGTGAAATGGACCTGCAGGGTCACACACATAGGATTTAACCTGGAAGAGGAGTTTTGTCCACAAAGCAATGTTTAGATTGATTACTAAAGGAGTTTAGTAGTTCAATTAAACACTCAATCAGTCGATAGCTCAATATCGTATGGTTCAAGGTGTTGGACGCATTGATTGGAGTATCGGATTGATTGAAATCACAATTGACTGATTTTGCCCAACCTGTGCTCCCAACCGATCGGTTCATGTGATGAACCGGTCGGCTGAGGTTGCTGAACCGGTCGGCTGGAGTGTCCAGGATGATCGTCTCATGCCCAGGTTGAAACGACAGGTTCAAGGGTTGAACCGATCGGCTCAACTGGTGCAACCGACCAGTTGGGAAAAGTCATGTCGGCAAGAATTTTCCTTTGGTTTCAAATTGCCCAATTCGATTGGGAATAATATTGGTATTCGATACCAATTGGGAAAGAAACAAGGAAAGTATTTTTGAGCCGGATTAGGACCATGAACCGATCAGTTCAGGGCACCAACCGATCGGTTGGAGTGCCCCAAACGATCGGCTCAAGTCCAACCGATCGGCTCAATGGCCAAACCGATCAGTTCAGTTGTGAACCAATCATTTCAAGTTGCGAACCGGTTGCTTTTTGTGGAAAATCCCAAACCCTTCTACTCCTGCTTTAGTCCCGCATTGCCCGGGATGGAGAACCCTGTCCCATGACTCTCCTATATATAGGGGTATTGGGGGCTTCTCAAAGTACAGCTCAGTGCAACCAGTTGCTCTACAAGTTGTCGTTCTCTCTGGTTTTGGTAATGTGAGAGAGCCCGAGCAAGTGCTTCCCGCAAAAGGGAGGTGCAGCAAGGGAAGGACAACTGCAGTTACAATAGGAGGCAGGAGAGCGTGTTGGCGACTAGTACGTCAACAGGAGGGTGCAACTCCTTCCACTTCCTTGTAGGACAAGGAGAGTGGAGTTCCAGGTGGTCCGTGTGGACTACTACAGAGGCGGGAGGACACTGCCACTTAGGAGGACAACTGTCATCCGACAGTCCAGTTCGAGTAGGAGTTGTCAGTCCCGGTGCGACCAAGAGTTGCACAGACGCCGTCAAAGTCCGGAGTTGAAGACCACGCATTGCGCGAGGTATTGTCGCCGAGCAAGCCTCGGGACAAGGTATGATTCCACAAACCATCCTTTCCTATTATATAGACGTTGACGCGTTTCCTCGGTATGGGTTGGGGGAGAATTTTTTTGTTTCCTCTGCCTTCTCTGTCTCCCCTAAAACCCAACAGTGGTATCAGAGCCACGTCAGCTGTTCTATATTTTAGGAATATCGATATGATCGATTTTGGTTTGTCGCCTTTATTTATTGCATACGATGCAAATAATATCGGCTTTATGCATGTCCAATCCTAAATCCACAAATCCCTAATTACATATATGATATGTATTATTAATGCACTCGATACGCGTCGCCCTTAAACGAGTTTTGTGGTGGATGTGTGTAGCATGATTATGGCCTATACACCCCTATCTGTGATTGGTTGTGTGTGGTTGCTTGCATCTCGGTCTGCGCACCGATCTTCCCTCTCTTATTCCTGATGTAAATCGAAATAATTCGAGATTCTTTCCTACCTTTGCTCCCCCCCGAATGTAACTCGAGGTTTCCTTTTTTAAAGCAATGTAATAAATAGGATAGATTTTATTTCCTGTTATGTCAAAGACCGGCGGACATCAAGACGACTGCTCAGACGATCGGTTCAAGGAGTGAACCGATCGGTTGACCTTCCAGACGGTCGGTTCAAGGAGTGAACCGATTGGTTGATGACCGGTTCGAGGAGCGAGACGAGCGGGTGGCGGACATGACGAAATGCACGACGACCAGGCAAACCGATCGGTTGGAGGAGCCAACCGATCGGCTGGTGGCACCCAGACGACCGGCTGGAGAGTACAGATCGTTCATGTGATGAGTTGATCTACTCGGATGGCAAGGCACAGAGTTCATCTTGTACAGGTTGCATGTGATGTAGACCTAGATGACCGTGATTCCTCTTGGCTCGAGGAATCACATTAGGATGGCCATAATCATCGCTTTTTATCGTTTGTGCATGTTTTCTGTGGGATATAGCATGTATATGATACGTACTATGTATTGTGGTGATTGGATATGTATATGTATATAAAACCAAATCCCTCATTAAAATATTAAGTTTTAGATGCCTTCCAAATGCAACACACGTGAAAAGCTTGATCGACCAAGTGTGGGCACGCCAAAGCGTGGTGCACCGTCTATCTCGTGGAAGCGTGAAGGATGAATGTGTGGGTCTGCCAAAGCAGGGTGCATATTCATCGTGTTTGCTTTGGGTCGGACTTAACAAGGTGATCTAGATGGTATCTAGTACCTTGAGGCATAGAGATGATCATTGCAAGGAGTTGTAGATGACATCTTATCAAGAGTTGCATATGATGCATTGGCAAGAGTTGCCTACCTGAGAGATCTAAGTTGTGGGCGATCAGCCAAAGCTGACTCATGATTTAGAGGATTTCAGGATCTTGCCCACTAGAAGATTGTACGCTGCAATCTTCCGAATTGATGGTGAGGGCTATCAATTTGAAGTAAAATAGTGGGAGCGATAATTAATTAAAGGCCTAATTATATCGTCAAACTTTCAAATCAATCAAATAAGTCAAAAATGAGTTTTGGACTAAAATTGCATATTTTCCTTTTTGTAGTTCAAATGGCAACAAACAACAACAACTTTTCTTTGTGATCGGTCCTTGACAAGGACAAGCTAAATGGGACAAACTTCCACGACTGGTATCGGACATTGAGAATTGTTCTCACTCAAGAGCGTAAGCTCTATGTCCCGGATACTCCAATTCCAAAGGAACCCGCTCCTAATGCACCAAAGACAGAAAGGGATGCTTACAAGAAGCATTCTGATGATGCCATTGATGCAAAGTGCTTGATGCTATGTTCAATGAACCATGAGTTGCAAAGGCAACATGAGAACATGGGTGTCATAGAGATGATTCTGCATCTCAGGAACATGTATGAAGATCAGGCACGGCAAGAGAGGTACAATGTTTCTAGGGCGCTGTTCAAGTGCATCGTGACAGAAGGAGATCCAGTTGGTCCTCACACACTCAAGATGATTGGGTATGTGGAGAACCTACAGAGACTGGGATTTCCACTGAGCCAAGAGTTGGCTACTGACGTGATACTGCAATCGTTGCCAGAATCTTACAGTCAGTTTGTGATGAACTACAACATGAACAACTTTGATAGGCCACTATCAGAGTTGTTGGGCATGTTGAGGACAGCCGAGTTACAGATGAAGAAGGACAAGCCTAAGTTCGTGATGGTGATCACGAGCAAGAAAGGCAAGTCCAAGCGCAAGGGCAAGGGCAAAGCTAAGAAAGGTTCTGAAGCTAGCCAGGAGTCCAAGCCATCTTCAGCTCTCAAGGCCAAGGGAGGCGTGACAAAGAAAGGAAATTGTCACCATTGTCAAAAGCCAGGACATTGGAAAAGGAATTGTCCTCTCTACCTGGAAGAACAAAAGAAGAAGGAGGCGACTGAAGCCTCTACTTGAAGGTGTCATGTAAATAAACTTGTAACACTTTTTGAGATAAATGATATCAAGATGTAAAGTGTAAAGCGTTCTTACTTGGGGCAAGTGTTGCCTTTATAGATAGGAATACTTTAGTTTATTTTCAGCCAATAAGGCATGTAATACATTTATGAACTGCTATTTCATACTTGCCAATAGATAGAAACACTTTATTTTTGCATATTGTATGACAATGATGGCAATTAATAAAGAGATGTTTCAATGATCTTTGTGGCAATGCCTTATTTATCTTGTGATATTTGATATGCATAAGATAAGACGATACCTAAAAGTTATAGATAACTCAAACAATTTAATTAGCATTAATCATGAGAAATTCATTTCTAGTTTCCATGTGATGGATAAATCTAGACTCTTTTGGTTATAGAACCAGTAAGAGACATGAATATCTTGGACATGATTAATCAATCTTCACTAATGTAGTGGGAGAGTGATTATCCTATTAGGTATAATACATGTGATGTATTTACATACCTATTGGAATAAATGCTAATACTTCAAATGGTGTTTAGAGAAATACCAATATGAATGTCTTGAAATGTTCAAGATTATCATAAATGAAGTGCAAATTTGGTAAAGTATTAATTCTTGATGAGATCAATGAATAAAATACTTGGACCAAATGTTTGAGATCCTTATGAGTGATTATGATAGTGTATCATAGTAAACTCATGATTAAGGCATGATGATGTCTGAATCAAGAAGGAATCATATTCTAAGGAGTTAGAGAATGATTATCAAATAACTGAATTCTTCTTAATAAAAGAATACCCCATACTAATAAAAGAAATTAAGAATCACAAGGGTTGTGAGTTCTTATATCTTTAACAGATACACCTCAATTATCTACGTGATGAGTTGTTCATGTGATGAGTCAACTATCAAGATGAATATGAGGAACCGAATCTTGAGTTATGATTTATGACCATTACATCCTAAATAACATCCATGTGAACCATAAGGTATGACCTTGATGGTAGCACTCATTGGATTATATCCATAAGTGCAAATGAGTCTTAAGTGTTAAGACACATGGATAACATTTTGAGAAGGATGATGCTTGTTGATTGCAACTTATTGACTAGGAAATTTGGCATATGGATACTAAAACCGCATTCCTATGAGGAATAAAACAAGGATGTGTACGTGACACAGCCTATAAGGTTTATGAATCCGATAATGCAAATGAAGTCTATAAGTTACAATGGACTAATCAATGTGATTGATTGAGTACAAGCAACTCAAAATTGGATCTTTACTTTGATGATATAGTCAAAGGGTTTGACTGATATGTCAAAGATAAAGAAGGGATCTGTGATTTAGTGGGAGCGTATTCACATTCCACATATTGATGTGAAATGGAATTGTTCTAGAATGGAAATCCAAAAGTGGAAATTATCTTTAAGGAAGATAGAGATGTTTCCTATGTGATAGGAATAGAGATCCATAGAGATAGTTCTCGAAAATCTCTTGACTTGGAAAGAGAAAGCATACATTGGCAATCTGTACTGAAGTGTTCAGTATGCATAGATTCAGTGGGAGAAAACTTGTCCATGTTACATGGAGTTAGTATCCCAAGGCCAAGTGTCCAATTCTTATGAAGAATGGGAACACTAAGAATAGATATGGATCTATCATGTATGTAATCATCCCATTATCTTGCATGTATGACATGGCAAGAATAAAATGCATTCATCATCTTGTATGTAGGACATGGCAATATGATGTGCTCATCTTGATAACTCACATGTGTGACATGACGAGTGGATGGCTGTCTATTTCCAGTAAGGGTTACTGGAATACCATGAGAACTTGATAAGTGCTTGTGAAGTACTAGTTCTATGGAGATAAGGAAGAGTTCGATGTAAAGAGTTACATTGATGCGAACTTCCGAAAGGACAGAAAATTAATCGCAATATATATACATAAGATGTATAAAAGTGAAAGTTTGTTGATAATTGGAAATGTTCCAATAAAGCCATTTAAAAGGGAAATGCCGAGTATCTATGTGTTAGTAAACAACAGTGGATACTATATGGATCTGAAAGTTCATAGGATGAGCTTATATTCCACTCATTGATGATAAGTCTGGAATCCTTGATCATGCAATGTGGCTAAAGGTTAGCAATGGAATACTAGATCGCATATTACGGCAACTCCATCTCATACGTGTGACGTACAGCGAAGAGATGAGAGACATGCAATTTGTACAGACTTTGGCAAGGTGTTGCCATTACTCACTATGTTTGCACTAAGAGCACAGTAACATGTGGGACATGTTTGAAGATCACTATGAATATGATTCATGGGTGATTGGCTCGCAGTGCAAGTGGGAGTCTGTTGGTATGTATGCCCTGAGAGCCAATCATGTGATGATTGGTGGGATACATTAAGATTGATTTGATAAACATCAAAGGCAAGCTTCCAATTCATTCTGGTTCAGTCATATGAGATAGTGATAGAACAGATTGAAAGTCTAGAGAATGACAATACTCAATGACGTATGCTTTCAGGTTGAGGACCTAAACGATGAGATCATACGGATGCTAAGAGTTTGTACATTCTTGTTATGTCCCCAGTCAGATGTCATTGTGGAAGGTAGATAGACAGCAATGACACACAAGACTAGATTGTGGTGTTGGTTGATGACAGAATCTCATTAGTCATGATATAGAGATATCAAACCAAACACATAGGTACTTGTTAGAGAACAAGTGTACCGGACAGACCCACCGTGAGTTTGACACATGGAATCATGAGATGGTAGTCACAGTCAGTACTCACAGTGATGGTGGTGAGTGTGATTCTTAGACCTGAAATCACTACACTCAACACATGTCGTTGGGCACACTTTGACATCATCAAACGCAGTCCTGAAACATGGGTTGTTATAAAGGTGATGATTGGGTGGCTTTGACACATGGGGCTTTTGAGGGGTGAGTGATAGATATGGGATTTGTCCCTCCTGAGGGAGTTTGATATCCATGGCCACTTGATGAGTAGGATTGAGAAAGGCGTGCACGCATGTGTGAATCAGTATATGATATTGATGTCATACATATCTCTTCCAGTCTACTCTGAGATCAAGGAAGTGAATGAACGTTGACAGGATGACTGTTCCATGCCTCGAGTTCATTCAGGATATCAGTGACAAAGGAATTATACATTCGTTGTAACACCATTCACGGATTGTAGGATGAAAGTTGTTCTCCAACTTTCTACTTTCACTTGGGTAGCACTGATGTGTGACTAGGCACCGCTCTTTGCTTGTGAAATCATAAGTGTTATGAACTTTCACTGCCAACGTGAAATGGACCTGCAGGGTCACACACATAGGATTTAACCTGGAAGAGGAGTTTTGTCCACAAAGCAATGTTTAGATTGATTACTAAAGGAGTTTAGTAGTTCAATTAAACACTCAATCAGTCGATAGCTCAATATCGTATGGTTCAAGGTGTTGGACGCATTGATTGGAGTATCAGATTGATTTAAATCGCAATTGACTGATTTTGCCCAACCTGTGCTCCCAACCGATCGGTTCATGTGATGAACCGGTCAGCTGAGGTTGCTGAACCGGTCGGCTGGAGTGTCCAGGCCGATCGGCTCATGCCCAGGTTGAAACGACAGGTTCAAGGGTTGAACCGATCATCTCAACTGGTGCAACCGACCAGTTGGGAAAAGTCATGTCGGCAAGAATTTTCCTTTGGTTTCAAATTGCCCAATTCGATTGGGAATAATATTGGTATGCAATACCAATTGGGAAAGAAACAAGGAAAGTCTTTTTGAGCCGGATTAGGACCATGAACCGATCGGTTCAGGGCACCGACCGATCAGTTGGAGTGCCCCAAATGATCGGCTCAGGTCCAACCAATCGGCTCAATGGCCGAACCGATCGGTTCAGTTGTGAACTGATCATTTCAAGTTGCGAACCGGTTGCTTTTTGTGGAAAATCCCAAACCCTTCTACTCCTGCTTTAGTCCTGCATTGCCCGGGATGGAGAACCCTGTCCCATGACTCTCCTATAAATATAGGGGTATTGGGGGATTCTCAAAGTACAGCTCACTGCAACCAGTTGCTCTGCAAGTTGTCGTTCTCTCTGGTTTTGGTAACCGTGAGAGAGCCCGAGCAAGTGCTTCCCGCAAAAGGGAGGTGCAGCAAGGGAAGGACAACTGCAGTTGCAACAGGAGGCAGGAGAGCATGTTGGCGACTAGTACGTCAACAGGAGGGTGCAACTCCTTCCACTTCCTTGTAGGACAAGGAGAGTGGAGTTCCAGGTGGTCCGTGTGGACTACTACAGAGACGGGAGGACACTGCCGCTTAGGAGGACAACTGTCATCCGACAGTCCGGTTCGAGTAGGAGTTGTCAGTCCCGGTGCGACCAGGAGCTACACAGACGCCGTCGAAGTCCGGAGTTGAAAACCGCGCATTGCGCGAGGTATTGTCGCCGAGCAAGCCTCGGGACAAGGTATGATTCCGCAAACCATCCTTTCCTATTATATAGACATTGACGCATTTCCTCGGTATGGGTTGGGGGAGAAATTTTTTTGTTTCCGCTGCCTTCTCTGTCTCCCCTAAAACCCAACAGTGTCGGCCAACATGTGAAGTGTGTCGCCCATGGTGCAAGTGTTGTGTCGCCCATGGTGTTTGACCCAGCCTTGACCTCGTTTGTGTCACCACTAGTGGACACTTGGAGCTTGATGCATGCATGTGGAAAAGACCCTGGACAAGTGTATAAGGCTTGCAATGGTGGCTTGAGCTCTAGGACAAGTGTCCTTTGGGTGGCCGACACCTTGCTTGGACCAACCTTGTTTTCTCCTCCCTTTCCTTCTATATAGGTGGTTCTTTTTCTTGCTTTGAGTTCCTTTGATCCCTTAAGTCTTTTCTCCACCTTGAGTGCATGACACTCCCTCCTTTTCCTTGCTTGTGTCGGCCGACACCCCCTTGAAGGAGCAGTGGTGGTCGACATCCCTTGAAGCTTGGAGCTCTTCTTCTTCCTTGCTCAAGGAGGGTTGCATAACTTCTAACCCTAACTCCATTATCTCTTGCTATGATCTTGTTTACATGTTAGTAGTTTAGTTTCTTGCCTAGCTTCATGTTTGGCCGATCCTTGTAATCTAGGGTTTTGAGCAACTTGTGTTTGAGGAGGAAGATGACCTTGTGGGATGATACCCCTTGGCTTAGTGCGTTGGGTGAAATGCTTGCTCTTGTATTGGGCGATAGGCCAAGTAAGGTGTGTTGGTTGATAGGCCTGTGTTGGGCAAGATGTGGTGGTGGTGGGCAACACCCCTTTCTCTTGTGACGGGCGTCACGCCCTCCTCCTTGTTTTGTTTTGGCCGTTAGGCCTAGATCAGGGGTGAACGACATGTGGGATTAGTCTTTATCTCTCTTGGACATTGCGTTATGGTGCTTGACCAGGTCGTTAGCCCTTGTATCGGGCGTCGTCGAGTGGAGTGTGTCGGGCGTCACATGCCCTTGTGTGTTAGTCGATAACGCTTGGGCGAGATGGGTGTTGCCCGATAACACAAGTGTCTGACACCCCACCCCTATCGCGTGTTACTCCTTCCTTGAGACGCGGCGTCGCGCACTGGTTGCCTTGGTGGCAACGCAGCGTTGCTGCTTGCTCTCCTATCTTCCGTTATGTGTTGTGTTTGGGTGAGGTTAGGTGGCCATTACACCCCCCTTTAGTGAAGGTTGTGGTGATCTATAGTGAGAGCCTTATTATCCTTGTTGACGGTTCCTTGTATTATGGAAATAACTAGTTGTGTACATATAAACCCTTGCCTAAACGTTGGTGACTCCTTGCTCACTTAATGATAATGATTATCTATTAATGCTAAGAATGGCAATGGTAGTGGTAATGTTAACGCTTGCTCTGTATATCCAACATGACTATATGCATGAAGTAATCATCTTGATTATTTGTATAATACTAAATGAGGATAAACATAGATATGGTTGCTTAATGATGTGCTTTATACACTTGATCGCCAGATGATGTATAACTGGTAAGTATAGCATCTTGAATGTCATCTCATGATAGTAAGAATAGTCCTTATGTTGAAACTATGATTATTGCGTACACTAACCATGTAGGTGATGCTTAGCCATGATAAGGCTATGAGATACATGTGATGAGTAACATCACTTGGAAAATTGCTCTGGTTGATGAGATTTCATATATGATGTGTTTGTCCCATGATGATGATGTAAGCCTTGAGGGGCAGTGGCAATACATGATGAGGGATTGAGATCCCATGGTATGTGATGATCCTTGAGATGGATCAGGATTGATGTGATTACAAAAAAAGCATAATGTTGAGTTTTATGTTGTTTATTCTGTTATAGTTTGCATGTTATACAACTTGGTTGAATCTTGCAATCCATCTAAAAGATACTAAATAATTATAGTGGAATATATCATGTAGTTTGCCCTGGCCATAGATCCATCATCGTCAGGAGCTGGTGATGGTGAAATGGGTTCTCCTACAGGTTAACCCGGAGTGCATATTGTTGAATATGCGAGGTTTCTCCTAGCCTAAAGTGAGGAGGTAAGAGTGCAACTTCGGTTGTAGACTCGGTTATATGATGAGCATGGTGAACGGGCCCATGACTCTGGATATGCGATATGAAGAGGATGAATGCGTTCATGGCTCAGAGCACGGTGAATAGGCCCGTGGCTCAGTTTTACTAGCGTCGTGACCTATACCAAGGCGGGCTAGAGAAAGGGTAGCCTGAGGAGCTAACCCTGTGGTTGAGGCCACTTAAGCATGAGACTGCGGTCCTGCTTGTGTTGTTCTCGTACACTGACTATGAGGGGGAAGGTTGTGGAGTCCGGCTCTTCCATTAACCTTGTATGGCACCGGCTATGGGATTCGCAGCCGAAGGTTGGATTTGAACGGTACGGTTCACTTCCTCAGGGCATAATATAATATGTAATTCAGCCGTATAGTAATTGATGCTTAAGGAAAAACAAGGAACATTAGTTGAGGCCTTGTTTGTGTAGTTAATCTGTTATATCTTACATTTACTTACATATACATCATGATGTGTGGCAATGTATATATCTTATCTTATTAATCATGTTCCATTGAGAGAGGTTGGTTATATGCCTTTTTTACAGCTGGTAAGATTGTCGGTAAGAATAGCCTTGTTTTACATATACTGCTCTTGCTATACCTGTTATCACATATCTGTTGTTATAGCTTTATCTTCTTGAGGTTCTATAGTTACGGTGGGGAGTTATGTTTCTCACTGGGACAATGTTCGATTGTCTCACTCCGCTGGTTTTCAGGTGTTCGTGCTAGATATGGTGGGGGTCACAGAGTTGCGGCCGAGCAGCAAGAAGAGCAGTAGAAGGCAAGAGATGGACATGTTGCTGTTTTGGTGTTTTGTAGTAGAGTCTAGAGTCATCCCTATACTCTCAGGTCCTTGGCGATGTTTTGACGTTGTTTCACGATGTACAGCTGTAGATGTTTTTGTATATCCTGTTGTTGGCCGGATGCGGGCCTCTATATGTATGAACAGGTGATGAACTCACGTGATGACAAGACAGCTGTTGTTCTAAGTTGTGGACAAGTTTCAAGGGCTTGTATATATTTATATAACCTGTTTTCTTGTAGGATGTGGACTGGAATGTAATAGTTTCACAGTTTCTCAACTTTCCACAATCGGTTTTAATTAACCCGTGTTTTTGATAATCTGTGGTTATGGTGATTTCCGCACGTTTTCGCGTAACACCTCGCTGTCTGTGTGATAGTGGGATGTGTTGCCACAAGTTTTGGTATCAGAGCCTTAGGTTCACTGAGTCTACAGGGATTTAGGACTAGGTCGTCTGTTCTTGTGTGTTGTCCATATTTTCTTACAACCGTCTTCTGCCCTCAGTGGAAGAAAAGTCAAGATGTCTGGAAACCATGAAGAACACTCAGCTGAGTTTAGTGATGTTGCTTCAACTGAAGGGCAGGCACATGGAGATCGGGTGCCTGAGGTCCCCCAACCTGACCCAGCCATTCTTGAACACCCTGCCTATCAACAGCTTATGGGGCAGATGATGGCTATGATGAATCTCATGGTTGAGTGATTTCCAGTGCCTCCTCCGCGAGCACAGGTTCCCCATGGAGTAGCATCGGGTATTGGGAAGACCTTTGAGCGGCTTCGCCGAGTCGGAGCTTCAGATTATGCTGGAACGGCTGATCCAGCGGATGTAGATCTGTGGCTGACAAGTCTTGAGAAGGCTTTCCGGATCCTCGACATCCCCGAAGTAGACAAAGTAAAGCACAATGTCTACCTTATGAAAGGTAGTGCTGGTCACTAGTGGACCATTGAGGAGGAGAAGCGGCCTGGTGAGGTGATATGTTGGGAAGTTTTCCGGCGCGAGTTCGTCAGCAGATACTTTCTGAAGACATATCTGGATGAGAAGATCAGTCAGTTTGAGTAGTTGCGATAAGGAACGATGAACATCACCGAGTATGAGGCCAAGTTCATGGATCTATTGAGGTTTTGTCCTCATATGGCAGCCACAGATGAAGAGCGAATCAGACGTTTCGAGAAAGGTTTGAGTTCTGAGCTGACAACACTTGTGTCTGTGTTGGAGAATAGAGAGTGGTTTGCTATGTTTGTGGAATCTGTCCGGAGGATTGAACGATCAGTAAGGGAGAAAAGAGAGTCCATGTCTCACAAAAGGACTGCTCAGTTCCAGGGATACAGGTTTGGTGGCTTCAAGAAGCCTAGGTTTTCACCACCTTCAGTAATGAGAGGTTCTGGTGTACCTTTGCAGTGGTCTCCAAGTAAGGGAAGAAGTTATGTTTCTTCGCCATCTAAAGCACATAGTACAGCTTCAGTGGCAGTGATGGGGCCATCTAGGCCAAGGTTTGAAGATAGGGCATGCTATCTTTGTGGACAGACTGGGCATCTCAAGTTACAATGCCCGAATAGAGATGTTGAAGTGACGCACCAGTCGAGGCAGAATCAACAAGGATCAGATCGACAGCAGCCCAGTGGTAGCAGAGGGCGAGGACGCGGTCAAGCATCTCAAGCTGGATCGTCTTCTTAAGGAAGAAGAGGACGTGGACAGCAAGCAACGGCTCGATTCTACGCTATGAATCAGTCGGAGGCGATAGTCAACCCGCGAATGTTGACAGGTCAGATGGAGTTATTTCATTCTGATATGTCTTCTTCTTGCTTTATATCTGTTCTGGTTGACCGGGGTGCTACGCACTCTTTTATCGCCTATAGTATGCTTGAAAACTATCGTTTACCTGTTAGTTGTAAGAAAGATAGCCTGTTGTTAGAAACCCCTCTTGATGGTTCCTCATTGCTTCGAGAAGAGTGTCCATCTTGTGTCTTGTCTTTCTCGGGACACCGCATTCAAGTGGATCTTATACCGCTTGATATGCATGGTTTCGATGTTATCCTTGGGATGGATACCATAGAGAAGTATAAGGTTGTCTTGGACTGTGGTTACAAGCAGGCAGTGTTTGATGATGCTGGAGAGAAGTGGATCTTTCCGGGAGATAGGAAGATTCTTTTGACGTGTCTGATATCGGCTATGGTGGCAGAGAAGTTTCTACGGCAAGGATGTGAGGCGTTCTTAGCTCATGTGGTGGATACTGTTGTGGTTACCAAGGTGAAAGGTCCAAGTCTTGAGGAGGTGCTAGTTGTCCGAGAGTTTGTAGATGTGTTTCTTGAGGAGTTCCCTGGTGTTCCTCCACCCTGAGAGATTGACTTCGAGATCAATCTGGTTCTAGGAACGCAGCCAGTTGCACAGACACCTTACAGGATGGCTCCGTTAGAGATGATAGAGTTGAAGAAGCAGTTGCAAGAGTTGTTGGAGAACGGTTTCATCCGACCGAGTACGTCGCCTTGGGGTGCTCCGGTGTTGTTTGTTAAGAAGAAGGATGGATCAATGTGGTTGTGTATAGATTACCGGCAGTTGAACAAGGTCATGATCAAGAACAAGTACCCGTTGCCGAGGATAGATGATCTGTTTGATCAGTTGTGTGGTGCTACAGTATTTTCGAAGATCGATCTATGGTCCGGATATCATCAGTTGAGGATCAAGGAGGATGACATACCAAAGTCAGCTTTTCAGACGAGGTATGGTCATTTCGAGTTCATGGTTATGCCATTTGGGTTAACCAATGCACCTGCTGCTTTTATGGACCTAATGAACTGAGTGTTCCGCCTGTTCTTAGATCAGTTTTTTGTAGTCTTTATAGATGACATCTTGATCTATAGTCGGGATAGGCTAGAACATGAGCAACATCTTCGTCGAGTGTTGACTCTTCTTCGCCAACATCAGTTGTATGCCAAGTTCAGTAAGTGTGAGTTCTGGTTGGAGGAAGTGACTTTCTTGGGTCATGTGATATCTGCTGAAGGAGTCAAAGTAGACCCAAAGAAGGTGGAGTCCATTGCAGATTGGGAACAACCAAAGACACAGATAGAAGTTCGTAGTTTTCTGGGTTTAGCAGGGTACTACCGGAGGTTTATCAAGGATTTCAGTGTGATTGCTTTGTCGATGACGAAGTTGATGAGAAAGGATGTACCTTTTGTTTGGGATGATCGATGTCAACAAGCTTTCTAGAGTTTGAAGGAGAAGCTGACCAGTGCTCCAGTGTTAATTCTGCAAGAGTCTGGGAAGGGCTATGTTGTTTTCTGTGATGCTTCCAAGAAAGGTTTAGGTTGTGTGCTGATGCAGGAAGATCATGTGGTTCCTTTTGCCTCGCAACAGTTTAAGAAACATGAGGAGAATTATCCGACTCATGATTTGGAGTTGGCAGCAGTGGTTCATGCCTTAAAGATTTGGAGACACTATCTTTATGGGGAAGTGTGTCAGATCTTTACGGATCATAAGAATCTGAAGTACATCTTTTCGCAGCACGAGTTGAACATGTGACAACGTCGATGGATGGAGTTGATCAATGACTATGACTGCACTATCGAGTACCATCCCGGTAAAGAGAATGTGGTAGCTGATGCGCTTAGCAGAAAGTCTTCTTCTCTTTCTTCAAAGAAGGCACGGTTGAGTTCTCTGGTATGCCATAGGAGATATATGTTTGTTTCTCTGCGGCAGATGAATCTGCATATAGAAGTTTCTTTGTTGTCTGGTCTTGAAGCATAGATGCAAGTCAAACCTACGCTGAGACAGCAGATCAAATATGCACAATAGACAGATAATGTGGTATAGTTGATTAGATCAGAGTTCGGAAGCGAAAAGCGTGATGGGTTCCATGAGTCCGAGGATGGGCTAGTTTGCTATCATGATAGGATGGTGGTTCTAGATGCAGATGATTTGAGGAAGTTGGTGCTCGAGGAAGCACACACATCGATGTACACTATGCATCCAGGTGTCACCAAGATGTATCATAGTCTGAAGGACTTGTATTGGTGGCCCAGTTTGAAGAAAGATGTAGCTGAGTTCGTAGCGAGTTGTGCGGTTTGCCAACAAGTGAAGGCTGAACATCAGAATCTGGTAGGTACGTTGCAACCCTTGCCGATACCGCAGTGGAAATGGGATCATATAACCATGGATTTCATAGTTGGTCTACCCCGGACAACTAGGAATCATGATTCCATTTGGGTGATAGTGGACAGATTGATGAAGTCTGCCCATTTCCTACCGGTAAAGACGATGTATACATCTGAGAAACTCGCTCGAGTATATGTGGATGAGATAGTACGTTTGCATGGTGTGCCAGCAATGATAGTTTCTGACAGAGGTCCTCAGTTTACGAGTCATTTCTGGGAACAGTTGCACAAAATGTTGGGAACGCAGTCGAGGTTCAGTACCGCCTTTCACCCGCAGACCGATGGACAGTCTGAGAGGACTATTCAGACTTTAGAAGATCTCCTTCGAGCTTGTGTTTTGCAGTTTCTAGGCAATTGGGATGTACATCTTAATTTGATAGAGTTTTCCTACAATAATAGTTATCAGCGGAGCATTGACATGGCTCCTTATGAGGCTTTGTATGGAAGGAAGTGCAGATCTCCCTTGTGTTGGTATGAATCTGGTGAGTATCAGCTTTTGGGTCCTGTGTTAGTACAGCAGACAATAGAAAAGATCAAAGTGATACATCGACAGTTGAAAGTGGCACAGTACAGGCAGAAGTCTTATGCAGACAATCGTCGAAGACCTTTGGAGTTCCAAGTAGGAGACAAAGTGTATCTTGAAGTCTCACCATGGAAAGGTGTGCTGAGGTTTGGCCGGAAGGGTAAGTTAGCACCCAGGTATATGGGGCCTTATCCAGTCATAGCACGTGTTGGCAAGGTGGCTTACGAGTTAGAGTTGCCTCCAGAGTTACACAGGTTACATCCAGTGTTCCATGTCAGTATGCTGAAGAAAAGTCATCCAGATTCGGGAACAGTGATACAGCCAGTTGAGGATGAGCTTGATGAAGATGTGACCTACGAGGAAGGTCCTGTGGCGATACTTGATAGAAGGGTCAACAAGCTAAAGAGGAAGGACCTGGTTCTTGTGAAGGTTCTTTGGCAGCGTCGTGACGTTGAGGAAGCCACGTGGGAGCTTGAGGAAGAGATGAGAAGGAAGTATTCGTCGCTTTTCTCTTCGGATTTCGGGAACGAAATCCCTTGAAAGGGGTTATCTTGTAAGGACCCTGACCTTCGTTTAGGGTTTACCCTGTTTGTTTTGCTTAACCTTGATGCTTTGGTGCTTGCTAATCACCTTTAGTGGTGATTAGGGTTTAGTTGTGCTTTGTTGAGAATTGGAGGTGCTGCTTGCAAATAACCCAAGTCTGGGGTTTTGTGAGCAAGTTTGTCACCTAGTGGGGTGTTCCTCTCTCTTTGTTTCCTCTAGGGTTGAGAGGAAGGCTTGGGCTCATTGCTTGAGTTCTTTTGGGCCTGGCTGAGCTTGTTTGGGCCTTGAGGTGCCTTGTTTGGGCTTGGTTGAGCTTTGTGTCGCCCAAGAGAGGTGTGTGTCGGCCAACATGTGAAGTGTGTCGCCCATGGTGCAAGTGTTGTGTCGCCCATGGTGTTTGACCCATCCTTGACCTCGTTTGTGTCACCAATAGTGGACACTTGGAGCTTGATGCATGCATGTGGCAAAGACCTTGGACAAGTGTATAAGGCTTGCTAGAGTGGTGGCTTGAGCTCTAGGACAAGTGTCCTATGGGTGGTCGACACCTTGCTTGGACCAACCTTGTTTTCTCCTCCCTTTCCTTCTATATAGGTGGTTCTTTTTCTTGCTTTGAGTTCCTTTGATCCCTTAAGTCTGTTCTCCACCTTGAGTGCACGACACTCCCTCCTTTTCCTTGCTTGTGTCGGCCGACACCCCCTTGAAGGAGTAGTGGTGGTCGACATCCCTTGAAGCTTGGAGCCCTTCTTCTTCCTTGCTCAAGGCGGGTTGCATAACTTCTAACCCTAACTCCATTATCTCTTGCTATGATCTTGTTTACATGTTAGTAGTTTAGTTTCTTGCCTAGCTTCATGTTTGGCTGATCCTTGTAATCTAGGGTTTTGAGCAACTTGTGTTTGAGGAGGAAGATGACCTTGTGGGACGATACCCCTTGGCTTAGTGTGTTGGGCGCCACGCTTACTCTTGTATTGGACGATAGGCCAAGTGAGGTGTGTTGGCTGATAGGTCTGTGTTGGGCGAGATGTGGTGGTGTCGGGCGACACCCCTTGCTCTTGTGACGGGCGTCACGCCCTCCTCCTTATTTTGTGTTGGCCATTAGGCCTGGATCAGGGGTGAATGACATGTGGGATTAGTCTTTCTCTCTCTTGGACGTTGTGTTATGGTGCTTGACCAGGTCGTTAGCCCTTGTATCGGGCGTCATCGAGTGAAGTGTGTCAGGTGTCACATGCCCTTGTGTGTCGTCTGATAATGCTTGGGCGAGACGGGCGTTGCCCGATAACACAAGTGCCCGACACCCCACCCCTATCGCGTGTTACTCCTTCCTTGAGATGCGGCGTCGCGCACTGGTTGCCTTGGTGGCAACGTAGCGTTGCTGCTTTCTCTCCTATCTGCCATTATGCGTTGTGTTTGGGTGAGGGAAGGTGGCCATTACACCCCCCTTTAGTGAAGGTTGCGGTGATCTATAGTGAGAGCCTTGTTATCCTAGTTGAATGTTCCTTGTATCATGGAAATAACTAGTTGTGTACATATATACCCTTGCCTAAATGTTGGTGACTCCTTGCTCACTTAATGATAATTATTATCTATTAATGCTAAGAATGGCAATGGTAGTGGTAATGTTAACGCTTGTTCTGTATATCCAACATGACTATATGCATGAAGTAATCATCTTGATTATTTGTATAATACTAAATGAGGATAAACATAGATATGGTTGCTTAATGATGTGCTTTATGCACTTGATCACCAGATGATGTATAACTGATAAGTATAGCATCTTGAATGTCATCTCATGATAGTAAGCATAGTCCTTATGTTGAAACTATGATTATTGCGTACACTAACCATGCAGGTGATGCTTAGCCATGATAAGGCTATGAGATACACGTGATGAGTAACATCACTTGGATAATTACTCTGGTTGATGAGATTTCATATATGATGTGTTTGTCCCATGATGATGATGTAAGCCTTGAGGGGCAGTGGCAATACATGATGAGGGATTGAGATCCCATGGTATGTGATGATCCTTGAGATGGATCAGGATTGATGTGATTACAATAAAAAGCATAATGTTGAGTTTTATGTTGTTTATTCTGTTATAGTTTGCATGTTATACAACTTGGTTGAATCTTGCAATCCATCTAAAAGATACTAAATAATTACAGTGGAATATATTATGTAGTTTGCCCTGGTCATAGATCCATCATCGTCAGGAGCTGGTGATGGTGAAATGGGTTCTCCTGCAGGTTAACCCGGAGTACATATTGTTGAATATGCGAGGTTTCTCCTAGCCTAAAGTGAGGAGGTAAGAGTGCAACTTTGGTTGTAGACTCGGTTATATGATGAGCATGGTGAAAAGGCCCATGACTCCGGATATGTGATATGAAGAGCATGAATGTGTTCATGGCTCAGAGCACGGTGAACAGGCATGTGGCTCAGTTTTACTAGCACCGTGGCCTGTACTAAGGAGGGCTAGAGAAAGGGTAGCATGAGGAGCTGACCCTATGGTTGAGGCCACTTAAGCATGAGACTGCGGTCCTGCTTGTGTTGTTCTCGTACACTGACTACGAGGGGGAAGGTTGTGGAGTCCGTCTCTTCCATTAACCTTGTATGGCACCGGCTATGGGCTTCGTAGCCGAAGGTTGGATTTGAACGGTACGATTCACTTCCTTAGGGCATGATAAAATATGTAATTCAGCCGTATAGTAATTACTGCTTAAGGAAAAACACAGAACATTGGTTGATGCCTTGTTTGTGTAGTTAATCTGTTATATCTTACAGTTACATCCATATACCTCATGATATGTGGCAATGTATATATATTATCTTATTAATCATGTTCCATTGAGAGAGGTTGGTTATATGCCTTTTGTACAACTGGTAAGCTTGTCAGTAAGAATAGCCTTGTTTTACATATACTGCTCTTGTTATACCTGTTATCAGATATCTGTTGTTATAGCTTTATCTTCTTGAGGTTCTGTAGTTACGGCGGGGAGTTATGTTTCTCACTGGGACAATGTTTGATTGTCTCATTCTGCTGGTTTTCATGTATTCGTGCTAGACGTGGTGGTGGTCGCGGAGTTGCGGTCGAGCAGCAAGAAGAGCAGTAGAAGGCAAGAGATGGACATATTGTTGTTTTGGTGTTTTGTAGTAGAGTCTAGAGTCATCCCTGTACTCTCAGGTCCTTGGCGATGTTTTGACGTTGTTTCACGATGTACAGCTGTAGATGTTTTTGTATATCCTACTGTTGGCCAGATGCGGGCCTCTATATGTATGAACAGGTGATGAACTCACATGATGACAAGATAGCTGTTGTTCTAAGCTGTGGACAAGTTTCAAGGGCTTGTATATATGTATATAACCTATTTTCTTGCAGGATGTGGACTGGAATGTAATAGTTTCGCATTTTATCAACTTTCCGCAATCGGTTTTAATTAACCCGTGTTTTCGATAATCTGTGGTTATGGTGATTTCCGCACGTTTTCGCGTAACACCTCGTTGTGTGTGTGATAGTGGGATGTGTTGCCACAATGGTGCTCCGAAAGGGCAGCTCTCTTTCTCCTATTAGAAGCCATGGAGGCAGAAAGAAGGAGATTGAGAAGTCAAAAACAAAGGAAACACCACCAACAAATGACCAAACACCTAATACAGATGTGCAAGGGAGCTAGGAAGGTCAAGTAAGAGTTGTCTAGGGCTAGAAAAGGGAAGGTCGGGACTAGGGTTGAGAGCTTGAGGGAGTTGGAGATGGAATCGGTCGATTTTTCTCTAGTTGAGAGGGAGAAAATTTGACTGAACCATACTTAAGTTTGCTCCAGCCTGGCCATCGGTCGAGTTTTGTGAGATGGAAACTCAACCGAATGGCTTTTTATAGAAGCCCTCGGTCACAGAGCGGTCGACTTGCCAACTTGATCGTTGGTCAACCTGAACCATCATTAGAAATCTTAATTGCTAGTCATTTGAGTGTTAATTAAATTTATTTTTCTAGTCCATTTTGCATTTTAAACATACTTAGGCACACATCACTCATCATTGGGTACTATATTGCGATAAAACAAGTGTTTACAATGAATACCAAAAACAAGCGAAAAACAAGGCATAAGAACATGAACATTTTAGTACTTTTAGCAAGCAAGGGTGATCAAGACACTAGCTAAGCATATAGGATAGATAGAAACTAACTAGAGGGCATATCAAATTCATCCAAAGCAGTTATGAGTTGTTTAGATCTAATAAAATTAAATTTCTCTCTAGCTAGAGGTTTAGTAAAAATGTTTGCCAACTGATTTTCTGTGTCCACATGTGTGATATAAATATCCTTCTTGGCAATGTGATCATGAAGAAAATGATGATGAACCTCTACATGCTTGGCTCTATTATGCAATATAGGATTGTAAGATAAATTGATTGTGTAAGGAGTGGGACCTACTAAAGGGGACCACTCTTGGCTCTATACCTTGAGAATACTCTAGTAAAACCCCAATTATACATTTATAACATTTAGGAAAAAATGGAGCTAAATACTCTCAATATAATATGGCAAAGTCGAGCAACAAAGTCATACCAACGGAAAAGTAGAATTTAATTATTACATGAACCAATTATTTCTAAGTCTAGTCCACATGGACATAAAGAGAGTAAAAGAGAACTGAAACTAGATAGGTTAGTTGTAGAGGGAAACCTAGACATCTCAGATATCCTTCTCAAACTACTGTTGGGCTGGTTCCTCGAACCCTAGATCCTCAGGTACATGCTCCTACTCTAAAGTATCAACCAGCTCCTCTTCACCTGGGTGGAAGGGAACATCAGCCAGAACATAGGAAATAGAGTATAGGTTAGCAAAGGTTGTGTATGTACATATATAAAATACTTTGGGCAATATTGTGAGGTTAAGGTACAAAAAGAGATGTTCCCACAAGAAGGGGGCTATTTGCATTTAGGTAAGTTCAAGAGAATTATATTAAGAGTAATGAGGCATATTAAATTCAGAGTACAATCATGAAGAATAAAGGTGTCTTGTCATAACAATTAACCATAATTTAAAATAATAAACTTTTGCATGCATAACAATGTAGACTAAATATAACTAAAATAGGGCCAGAACACCATAGGATCATGGCCTAAAAGAAATAAGGGTGGAAACGCTCACCCCGGGAAGAATACACACGCCCTTTATAAGTATGGTTGTACATAAGTACTACTATTCTAGATATTCTAGTCAAACATGCAGCATGCTATAATAGAGTGGCAAGACTATCATTTTAGTCAATTTCAAATAAAGACATACACAGCAGGAGGGGTCCAAGACCCATGTACAATGACAGTTAAATAACAATAGCAACATAATGAATTTAGATCAGGAACTATAAGTGTCCATGAATTTATATTTCCAAAATAATTAACGATTCAAGAGATTCCTCATTAAAAGAGTGTAGGTTTCATTCAAATAATGTCCAAAATCAAATAGATAATGCACATACCTTATGATCAGACCTAGATATTCAGTAACACCTCCTAGGGTCAGGGTTAGGGTTGTCTCAACCTAGTCACAACATATGTGCATACACATAATATAAGGTGCATTAAATTCCTTGCTTAGAAATTGACCCTACTGTAGGTTGGAAAACTGATCATGAAACCTATGCCATTAAATCAGTCACATTTTTTATTTCAAAATTGTATATTTTTTTATTTTTCCACTGAACCAATAATTAGTTATGATTTTATAAGTTAAAATCATTTACTAATTAAAAAGGAAAATTACAACGTGCAATGACCATAATGCCCCTGAATCTAATGCTAATACATGTGACACGATGTCACATGAACTTTAGAGAAAAATGCAAACATGGGTTTCGGGTCAACAAAGTCAAAAGAAGATGAAATCCCCATATTTCCCTTGTGGGTGTGACATGAATGTCACATGTACCATGGGCGAGACCGGGCTTGTGCCCCAGGGATTCATCTCCATGTGTCTCACACCATTAGCTCATGTTGGAGCTCAGACCAGTCGTAGGTGCTCGTGGCATGCCTCTTCGCGGACAGAGACCCTGTCTACTGGCTCCAACTTGCCAAGTCGAAGGCGATGAGCCTTAGCACAGGTGTTGGGGTCACCAATGACTAGGAATCACAAAGAGATCACCGTGCTGACCAGTTAGAAGGAAACCATCAAGGTAGACAGCAAAACGATCACGATACGGTCTCTGTGGATTAACAAAAAAACCTGAGGCATCCCAAAACCACAAGCCTGACCTACGACCTCGTGCATTTCAGATAGGGTCAGAGACAACAGACCTCCTCTTTCATAAGGTGTCCAGAACCAAGGGATCGGCAGCGCTAGTCATTCCGATAAACCAGGACAAATGACGACGAGATAAATATACTGGATGAAGGATGAGACATCATAGATGGTTATCTAAAGGCCGATTGAACCAAGGTGGAGAAAACAACAACTACTTCCACATTCTCACTGGAGATGAAGGTTGAAACTGGCAGTAGCCTCCCTTAAGCCATGAGGAAAATTGACCAAAGGAAATGGTTTAGACAGGTGCAACAAAGGTTCCTGGGTCACCAAGGGTGAGTTCGAGCATAGAGGCATAGTGATTTGGAGGACCGAGTCGCACGAGGGCTAATTGGGTGTTTCTTATCTAGACTACCAATCTTCTCGAGTAAGTGTTTGTTGGACTTGGCAGGAAGGGAGGAATTCATTGGCAATGAAAATGCAAGGTTTAGATGAGTATAGAAATCACAATGCCATCGGCAAAAAGGGCACTTATTCTTTCCACTCAGCTTGTGAGGAAACCAGAGGTTGGGGGTGACTAAGTCTCGCTACCTGACTACCCGAGTACCCGAGCCGAGACACCCGTGTGACACATAACTGGCCCTTGGACCAAAGTCTAGGCCGTGACAAAAGAAATCAATTAAATTGACCCCAAACCTTAGGTTAAACCATGCATAGTCTCTTAGAGTCTAATTAAGGGTGAATTTGATGTCCAAATGACCGCAAATTTTAAGTTTTAGCTAATCAAGATATGAGGAACCTGATTATAGGCTTAGATTTAGGTTTTGAGGTTCTAAGCTATAAATTTACCATTGTGCATTAATCACCCACTTAATGTAATGAACTTAGTCAACTATGGTGAAACCTTTCACCTTAACCCGATCCTTGTTCTTCTGAGATCCAATACTATCCTAGTTCATAAATCTAGGGTCACAAAATCTAGGTTATCATTATTACTAATAAGTTTCCCAATTTAGATACTAAGGTAACAATATCATATGATTTCATCTCTATGGAACCTTAATGAGTCAATCTAGGGTTTAAATATCAGAATGCTAACTAGTTCAGTATAAAACATGAAAAATGGTCTCTAAGAGGTTCCTAATAAAATAAGGGACAAGAAAAGAGGAAAGAAAGGTTTGCACCTAGAATTGGAATGTTACAACACACCACCCCTTAAAATAAATATTTTGTCCCCAAAATCTCAAGAAAAGAGGGAGGGGTAGGTATGCAACATCTCTTTTTTCAAATCCCAGGTAGTTTCCTCAAGGCCAAGGTACTTCTAGAGAATCTTTACAAGCTCAATCTCTTTGTTTTTCAATTGCTTTGTTCTGGAATCTAAGACCTTCATTGGAAACTCTTCATAGGATAGATCTTCTCGTAACTCAATAGGCTTAAAAATCAGCACATGAGTGGGATCCTTCACATACTTCTTTAGAACAGACACATGAAACACATTGTGAATCTTGTCATAAGTGGGAGGTAGAGATAGGTGGTAGGCACACTCCCCAACTCTATCCAAGTTTTCAAATGGTCCCACATGTCAAGGACTCAACTTTCCTTTGACCTTAGACCTTTCTATGGATCATATTGGCTTTATCTTGAGAAACACATAATCACCAACCAAGAAACTCACATTAGATCTCTTCTTATCATCATACACCTTCTGTCAATTTTGGGCAGCCTTCATCCTCTTCTTGATCAAACAGATCTTGTCAGTCATCATCTGCATGTCATCACTCTTCAACAACGCTCATTCATCCACATCATCCTAGTGTAATGGTGAACGACAAGGTCGACCATAGAATGCTTCAAAGGGCGGCATACCAATGTTGGCTTGGTAGCTATTGTTATAAGAAAACTCAGACAATGAGAGGTATTTGTCCCAAACACCTCCCCAATCCATCACACAAGCATGCAACAAGTCCTCCAGAATCTATATTGTCCGCTCAGACTGACCATCGATCTGAGGATGGTATGTTGTGCTGAAACGTAGGTCAGAACTCATCTCCTCATGTATCTACTTCCACAAACAAGAGGTGAACTTCAGGTCATGATTGGAAACTATCGCCTTGGGTACTCCATGTAGGTGAACAACCCATTCCACATACAATTGTGCCATATCATGAACCTTGTATGTACTCTTGAATGGAAGAAAGTGAGCTAACTTGGTCATGCAATCAGTAACAACCCAAACTGCATCGTACCCACACTTTGACTTTAGAAACCCGATAACAAAATCCATAGTGATTTTCTCCCATTTCCACTCTAGTATCTCAAGTGGATG
The DNA here is from genome assembly GCA_963693085.1 of Alisma plantago-aquatica. NCBI lineage: Eukaryota > Viridiplantae > Streptophyta > Magnoliopsida > Alismatales > Alismataceae > Alisma > Alisma plantago-aquatica. The sequence goes on from OY856411.1 coordinate 1,153,546,533, forward strand.
GAGAAGACCATCGGGTCATTGATGTTCAATCTTCACTTGCTGGCACGTCAAGCACTTTGTAACATACGTAGCAATATCCTTCATCATGTTCTTCAACCAGAAACCCCATTGTAAGTCCTTATACATCTTCATGGTACCAGGATGAATCATGTACTTGGACCCATGGGCTTCACCCAAAACTCTCTATGTTAGATCGGCAACATCAGGTATCCATATTCTATGGTGAAAATGTATAGCACCATCCACTTCAATAGAAAACTCAGACCATGGTTTCTTTGTCAACATCTTCATCTCATCAAGCTTAGGACCGTCCAACTACGCAGCAACAACTTTAGAAATCTAGGTGGGAGTGACATTCAAACTAGCCATCTGCATTCTCATCCTCTCTACAAAAGAGTCATCACCAACATGTGGTAGATCAAGTCTCCATCTCAAAACTTATTCTAAACTTCTCCATAAGAAACAACAGATAGAAGCACAAGCTGCATCCTTCTTCCTACTAAAGGCATCAACAACAACATTGGCTTTACCTGGGTGATAAGTGATGGTAAATTCATAGTCTTTGAGGTACTCCATCCATTATCTTTGGCACAGATTCATGTCCTTCTGAGTCATCAGGTAGCATAGACTCTTGTGGTCATAGAAGACATCAAATTGTACCCCATACAAGTAGTGTCACCATATCTTCAGAGCATGATCTATAGAAGCTATCTCCAAGTCATGTGTAGGCCAATTTCCTTCATTCGGCTTCAATTGGAGAGAGGCATAATCAATCACTCATCCTTCTTGCATAAGGACACAACCCAACCCTATTTTAGAAGCATCAGTGAAGTTAACATATGGTTTACCCTCAACAGGAAGAGAGAGCATAGGAGCAGAAGTCAAACACTTCTTAAGTCTAGGAAGTTATTTTCACACTCAGGAGTCCAGATGAACTTTACATCTTTGTGCGCCAGCTTCATCATTTAGAAGAGACAACTCAGAGAAATTTTTCACAAACATCCAATAGTAGCCTGCAATGCCAAGAAAAGTATGTATCTCTGAGGGGTTCTTTGGTGATTGCCACTTTTTCACAACCTCAATCTTAACAGGGTCAACAGCAATATGTCCCACCGAGATAACATGGCCAAGGAACATCACCTCATAGAGCCAAAACTTGCACTTTGAGAACTTTGCATAGAGTTGATGTTCTCTCAAGGCCTGAAGAACAATCTACAGGTGCTTGCAATTCTAGTCCATAGTCTCAGAGTAGATAAGCATGTCATCAATGAACACCACCATGAAGCTATCCATGCAAGGATGGAAGAACCAATCCATCAGGTCCATGAAGGCGGAAGGAGCATTGGTCAGGCTGAACGGAATGACTGGGAATTCATAATGCCCGTAATGAGTACGGAAGGCCATCTCCGATACATCATCATTGTTCACGTGCATCTGGTAATAGCCACTACACAAGTCCATCTTTGAGAATACACTAGCAGACTTCAGCTAGTCGGACAAGTCATCAATGTGTGGTAGGGGTAGCAATTCTTGATTGTCACTTGATTCAGCATACGGTAATCCATGCACATCTGTAAGGACCCATCTTTCTTCTTCATGAATAGGATAGGTTCTCCCCAAGGAGACACTAGGGCATATAAATCCCATGTCTAGGAGATCTTACAGCTTCTTCTTAAGCTCATCCAGCTCAGCAAGTGTCATGCGATAGGGTGGCTTGGAGATAGGAGTCGTGACTGGTATGAGGTCGATAGAAAACCTGACTTCTCGTGTGGAAGGAAGTCTAGGTAGCTCATCGGGGAAGACATCTGGAAAATCTCAAAACACATCAATGTCATTGATGCATGGGTTTTGAGTCGCTTTTACAGGCTTATTTTATATTTGTTTTACGCACGTATTTGTCAGTTTCTTGATTATATTTGTATAATTCACTATAGTTGGCCTTTAAACTCTATTTGCATCAAATTTAAATTATTTTATCATATTTATATGATTTTATATAATCCTCATACTTATGCACATGTTTCGGTACTTTTCAGGTACTTTTGCACTGTACAGAGTCGATATTATCGACCCCAGTGTCGATAGTATCGAGATTTCATCAGGAATCAACCCTAGAACTTGAAATTGGAAGGAAATATCAACATCATGATCGATACTATCGACCTGTGTGTCGATAGTATCGACAGCGTCAGGATCTGCCGAATTCTACACTAAATCGGATTGTTTTAATCTGACGGTTGAGCTTTTTCAGTGTCGTAAAGTGGTCCTATGACCTAAGGGGAGGACGGACAGCCTAAGGGAGATTGGAGATCGAGCCACTCGACATCTAAGAAGGAGGGAGAGAGGATACTAGAGCCGAAGGCCATCAACTGGGCGATCTGGGCACCTCCGACGGGCAATTTTTGCTGTCGGAAGACTGCAAAATGCGTGTTTCTCAAGGAGGATCTCTATGAACACCTTCGTATTAGGGGTTACATGAGTTTTCTCCATTTTCCCCACATTTTTCTTCTCTACTATATGTATTCTCCATTGTTAACCACCCGGGGCTAATCCCCATCGTTCCTTAGGACCCAGGACTAGCCCGGGGAACCATTGTACTGAAATTTTTGCATGAATTAATATAGGATTCTCGTTTCCTAGATATATAATTGTGGAGATTGATTGCTTAATTTATGCTTCATGACCATAGGTAAAGAATTAGACTAATAATTACTCTAGAAAGGGGATTAAAGGTCAGAAAACCAACTTTTATACACTATCTTATACGTTCCTTATATTAGGCGACGTACGGATAGTGGAGAGATACCCAGAGTCATCGACAATGTGCCTAATATAAGATATAAATTGCTACGGAAGTAGAATTGGCTTAGATTTAGGTAGTGGATTGTATCGTGGAAGCGGGCAATCCTGATTACATGCTCTCTATCCAAGATTTGATAAATTCTATGTTATTTATGCGAGATATTAGGTATAACGAGACCCCGTGGTGAAATCGGCAATCCTAAGGAATCCCATCCTCATTGATTAAACCAACATTTAATCATCGCTCGCTTTTTTTTCACTTTATTTTATTTTCTTTTTCAAAACCAATCAACTCTTTTAATCGGTTTAGCTGATCGCAACCGATTAGTAGTAGTCTACTGAAATTTATGTTTCCCTGAGTTTGACTCGAGCCTCACAATGCCTATATTACTTCAATGCGTTCACTTGCATTTAACGCACAGTTTACACGTGTCAAGTTTTTGGCACCATTTCCGGGGAAACGGTGAGTTTCAGCACTACGAGTGTTGCTAGTAGCCACACTAGGCCATTTTAATTCCTGTAATTTTTCTTTTAATCTTTTGAACTAAATTGCAAATATTATTCATTGTTTTAATTATTAGTACCGGTTCATACACTACCATTTGAAATTTCAGGTACTAGTAAAGTAATAATGGGTGACAGAGTGGCAAACGAGGAGCAGACGATCTGGGAGAAGATCAAAGCATCTTCTTCATTTGCACAAAAGGGGCCAATCAAGAAGCAAGCCATCAATGTTCCAAACTATAAAATTGATCCAGGGCTCATTCAATTGGCCAAGATGCAGACATTTAATGGATTTCAACATGAAGACCCAGTAGCCCATATTAGAAGCTTCGTGGAAAATTATGATATGGTGAAGGTAGACAGGTTCCTGTAGGAACAAATTTATCTGAAGTTATTCCCATCGTCCTTAGCAGGCAATGCAAGGGAGTGGTTCTATAACTTGCCAAAATAATCTGTCGAGATGTGGGATCATATGATTGAGGTATTCTTTGAAAGGTACTTCCCACCCGAGAAGACCAGATACCTTGTGAGGAAGATTCACAATTTCAAGCAGCAGGCAGCTGAAACATACTCGGAGGCGTGGGAGCGATTCCGAATCATACTACAGAGAGTCCCACATCATGGGATAGATTTGGAAAACCAAGCAAAGATATTCTAATTTTCCCTAAACCAACATGAACGGGGTATTCTAGATTTAGTAGGTACATGTTTCTTCCTGAACAACAAAGGCTCCAAGTGTTGGGAGATTTTGAAGAACATGGCTAAAAATCAAGCTTGGGGTGAAAGAGACATACCAGAGCAGGCTAAAGCTACAGGTGATGCAAAGGCCATTCAAGCTTTAAATGAGAAGATGAACTTATTAGCCAATAAGCTCCTAGAGAAGGAGAGCAATGGGTCTGATGAGGAAGAACATGCAAAGTATATGCATCAACATGGATATAGAAATAACAATTATGATTGGAGGAAGGAACAAAATTCTCAGAAGCCGCATCCTAGCCTAGCAAGTTTTTGGTATCATAGCTCTAGGTTCGCTGAGTCTACAGGGATTTAGGACTAGGTTGTGTTTGTTTTTGTGAGTCTTCCCGATTTTCTTACAATTATCTTCTTCCCTCAGCGGAAGAAACAACCAAGATGTATGGAAACCATGAAGAACATGCTGCCGAGAGCAGCAATGCTGCATCGGTTGATGGAGCTATAGGGCAGGCACATGGAGATCAGGTGCATGAGGTCCCCCAACTTGACCCAGCCATTCTCGAAAACCCTGCCTATCAACAGCTTATGGGGCAGATGATTGCTATGATGAATCTAATGGTAGAAATATTGCCAGTGCCTCCGCCGAGAGCACAGGCTCCCCATGGTGAAACATCAGGTATTGGGAAGACCTTTGAGCGGCTTCGCCGAGTTGGAGCTTCGGATTATGCTGGAACGGCTAATCTAGCGGATGCAGATCTGTGGTTGAAAAGTCTTGAGAAGGCTTTCTGGATCCTCGACATCCCCGAAGTAAACAAAGTAAAGCACGTTGTCTACCTTCTGAAAGGTAGTGTTGGTCACTAGTGGACCATCGAGGAGGAGAAGCGTCCTGGTGAGGTGATCGGTTGGGAGGTTTTTCGGCATGAGTTCGTCAGCAGATACTTTTCGAAGACGTATCTGGATGAGAAGATCAGTCAGTTCGAGTGCTTGTGCCAAGGAACGATGAACATCACCAAGTATGAGGCCAAGCTCATGGACCTGTTGAGATTTTGTCCTCACATGGCCACGACAGATGACAAGCAGATTAGATGTTTTAAGAAAGGCTTGAGTGCTGAGTTGACAACACCTGTTTCTGCGTTGGAGAACCGTGAGCGGTTTGCTATGTTTGTGGAATATGTCCATAGGATTGAATGATCAGTAAGGGAGAAAAGAGAATCCATCTCTAAGAAGAGGTCGGCTCAGTTCCAGGGATAGAGGTTTGGTGGCTTCAAGAAGCCAAGGTTTTCAGCACCTTCCGTGATGAGAGGTTCCAGTGTACCATCACAATGGTCTCCGAGTAAGGAAAGAGGTTATGTTTCTTCACCATCAAAAGCATATAGTACAGCTTCTGTGGCAGTGATAGGGTCATCTAGGCCACAGTTTGAAGATAGATCATGCCATCTTTGTGGTCGGATCAGGCATTTCAGGTTCAACTGCCCGAATAGAGTTGTTGAAGTAACGCAACAGCTGAGACAGAATCAAAAAGGGTCAGATAGACAGCAGCCCAGTAGTAGCAGAGGGCGAGGACACAGTCAAGTGTCGCAAGTAGGATCGTCTACTCAAGGAAGCAGAGGACGTCGATAGCAAGCAATGGCTCGATTCTATGTTATGAGTCAGCCGGAGGTGATAGTCAACCCACGAGTGGTGACAGGTCAGATGGAGTTATTTCATTCTGATATGTCTTCTTCTTGCTTTATATCTGTTCTGGTTGACCCGGGTGCTACACACTCTTTTATCGCCTATAGTATGCTTGAAAATTGTCATTTACCTATTAGTTGTAAGAAAGATAGCTTGTTGTTAGAAACCCCTCTGGATGGTTCCTTGATGCTTCGAGAAGAATGCCCATCTTGTGTCATATCTTTTTTGGGACACAGTATACGAGTGGATCTTATACCACTTGATATGCATGGTTTCGATGTGATCCTTGGGATGGATACCTTAGAGAAGTATAAGGTTGTTTTAGACTGTGGTTCCAAGCAGGTTGTGTTTGATGATAGCGGTAAGAAGTGGATCTTCCAAGGAGATAGGAAGATTCTTCCGACGTGTCTAGTATCGGCTATGGTGGCAGAGAAGTTGTTGCGGCAAGGTTATAAGGCTTTCTTAGCTCACGTTGTGGATACCAAGGCAAAAGGTCCTAGCCTTGAGGAGGTGACGGTTGTCTGAGAGTTTGCAGATGTTTTTCCTAATGAGTTCCCCGGTGTTCCCCCACCCTGAGAGATTGATTTTGAGATCAATCTGGTACCAGGAACACAACCAGTTGCACAGACACCGTATAGAATGGCTCCAGCAGAGATGGCAGAGTTGAAGAAGCAGTTACAGGAGTTGTTGGAGAAGGGTTTCATCCGACCGAGCACGTCGCCTTGGGGTGCTCCAGTGTTGTTCCTTAAGAAAAAGGATGGATCAATGCAGCTATGCATAGACTATCGGCAGCTGAACAAAGTTACGATCAAGAATAAGTACTCGTTGCCAAGGATAGATGATTTGTTCAACCAGTTGCGTGGTGCTATAGTGTTCTCAAAGATCGATCTATGGTCTGGATATCATCAGTTGAGGATTAAGGCAGATGACATACCAAAGTCAGCTTTTAGGATGAGGTATGGTCACTTCGAGTTTGTGGTTATGCCGTTTGGGCTAACCAATGCACCTGCTGCTTTCATGGATTTGATGAATCGAGTGTTCCGTCCATTTCTAGATCAGCTTGTTGTAGTCTTTATAGATGACATCTTGATCTATAGTCAGGACAGGCAAGAGCATGAACGACATCTTCGACTAGTGTTGACTCTTCTTCGCCAACATCAGTTGTATGCCAAGTTCAGTAAGTGTGAGTTCTGGTTGGAGGAAGTGACTTTCTTGGGCCACGTAATATCCGCAGAAGGAGTTAAGGTGGACCCTAAGAAGGTGGAGTCCGTTGTAGAGTGGGAGCAACCGAAGACGCTGATAGAAGTTTGTAGTTTCCTGAGTCTAGCAAGTTACTACAGAAGGTTTATCAAGGACTTTAGTGCGATTGCGTTACCAATAACGAAGTTGACTAGAAAGGATGTACCTTTTATCTGGGATGACCGTTGTCAGCAAGCTTTCCATAGTTTGAAGGATAAGCTGACCAGTGCTCCAGTGTTAGTACTGCCAGAACCCGAAAAGGGCTACATTGTTTTCTGCGATGCTTACAAGAAAGGTTTAGGTTGTGTGTTGATGCAGGAAGATCATGTGGTCTCTTTTGCTTCGTGACAACTTAAGAAACACGAGGAGAATTATCCGACTCATGATTTGGAGTTGGCAGTGGTGGTCCATGCGTTAAAGATTTGGAGACACTATCCTTATGGGTAAGTGTGTCAGATCTTTACAGATCATAAGAACTTGAAGTATATCTTTTTTTGCAGAGTGAGCTAAAAATCTGACAATGTCGTTGGATGGAGCTAATCAATGATTACGATTGCACCATCGAGTACCATCCCGGTAAGGCGAATGTGGTAGTTGATGCACTTAGCCGAAAGTCTTCTTCTCTTTTTACAAAGAAGGAACAGTTGAGCTCCTTGGTATGCCATAGACGGGATATGCTTGTTTCCTTGTGACAGATGAATGTGCAGATGAAAGTTTCCTTATTAGCTGGACTTTTAGCACATATGCAAGTCAAGCCTACGCTGAGACAACAGATCAAAGATGCACAACAAACAGATGATGTAGTGTAGTTGATCAGATTAGAGTTTGGCAGCGAAAAGCGTGATGGGTTCCATGAGTCCAGGGATGGACTAGTTTGCTACCAAGATAGGATGGTGGTTGTTATAACCCCAATTTTTGGGTTCAAATAGTGAGAAATGCAATTTCTCATATTAAAGATAATTGAATAATTAATGATATGATTTGTTTCGAATAAATGGATTCCCTTCACAATAGCCTTGATTGGTTGCTTTGTGGGCTTTATTGGCTATTGGGCCCAATAACAAGGAAATTCAATTAGTAAATGGATAACTGAATTTTTAAGAAAAGAAATATGTAGAAACCTCTAGAAGGCACATCCAAAGAGGATTTTGTGCCTCTTGGGTTCCAAGGAGTCCAAAGTTGCATAGAGAAGGCAACAAGAAAAGAAGAGATTAATTAAGTATTTCTTTATTAAGAAATAAATTGAAAAATATGATAAAATATGGAAAATAAGTGAAAAGAGGCATAAATGAGATTTCTTGGTGAAATTTCGTATCCATGAGGTTACTAATATTAAAAGTAATTCCAATGAGGAAAATAAAAGAGAAATAAAAAGAAATCCTCAAAAGGAGGTATTTAAATGAGAAATAAACAAGATAATGTGAAATAATGCATAATGATGCATCTAGAAGGATAATAAGTATCCAATAAAGAGAATTTTGAAATAATGGAGTATCTTGGGATCTAAGGAATCCCAATAAAGAGGAAAGAAAGAGAAAATACCAAAAAGGCAAAATAAGAGGATAATGTGTTGCTTTATTAATGAATTATGAGGTAATGTTAAAAAGAAAGTAAATCCTATAAAAGGGAATAGAATTTCGTGCCTAAGGATTGAAAAGCAAGAAATAAAAAGGATGTTGGCAGGGATTTTCGAATCCCTAATTGTATAAATAATGAAGGATACCAAAAGTTTAGAAAGAGAGAGAAGGAATACTTCTCTTTGAAGGAATAAGTTTCCTTTTAGGAAACGGACTCTTTGATTCAAGGATAGCCAACCTAGGGCTTCTTTACCTACCCTTATATAAAGGGTAGACCCTCTGGGTCGAGTCCAGAAAGGTCCCACACTCTCTCTCCCTTCTTCTTGGTTCTTACACGTGAAACCCTAATCGAGGGAGTAGGTTGACCCTAGAGCGAACGAGGGGCTTCGGAGTCATAATGTTGGAAGAAGGAAGCTACCACGGCAGCCCTGAACGGCAGAGCTAGCAGCTTCAAGCACACCACCCCTCTCATGGGCTGCAGTAAGACCTGCAGCATGGTCGCAGGTCACAGGCCAGGATCTCCTCCACCCGGTCGCCCCGTCACCAAAGGAGGCATAGGTAGGCGCGGGGGAGGGTGACGGACGCAAGGGGTACATCCCTGAGGGCCGGAGAGATCAGGTGGATGAAGGGGAAGCCCCGCCCACGGCTCCTAGGGCGACAACAGCCTATTGTCACGAGGAAGAAGATGAGGGCGCACGATGGAAAGTTTTGCCCTCCAGGCATCACAAAGATAAAAGAGTCACGGGAGGGTAAAAGAGTCAATTCGAAATGTTTTAAATCAGCCGATGTGCTCTACATGGAAAGGGCGACGTGGCAGCCCCCCATTGGCCGAAGTAAGTGTTTTATTGCAAAAATCGTAGTTAATATTCGTAACTGCGATCAAGACAAATTATATATGTATTTTGATCAGAAAAATGCAAGGAACCCATTAAAACAGTTTTATAGCCTGAATCTGATCATAGTTCGAAAAGTATCATCATCTTTAATGAATTAAAGATTAAGAAACCCTATGTTGATATGATTAATGTGTTTAATAGGGTTTAATGGATCATTAGAGTTGATGTTAACCTGTTAAATGTAAAAAAAAAGGTACTTTATGTTCAAAAAGGAAGAACTTTGCACATGATTAGTCTAATTTAGAGTGTATATGCTTGAAATTGGAAAAGTACATAAAGTTATCATCTTTAGTGTTTTAATTAAGGGAAAATCCTTATATTTGATGGTAAATGGTCTTAATGACATTATTTGGATAATTCAAGTTGATATTAACCTATTGTTAATAAAAGTGAAAATAGGATCTAAAAAGATCATCTTTTTATATAATTAGCTTAATTTAGGGTTTCGTGCATGATTATGCATTAATGAGTTTAAAAACCCTAATTTAAGAGAATATGTCTTTTAATTGTTTTAATTGTTACAATCCATGAATAAATAGGGATATGATGATCATAAGTCAATTTGGCTATTAAAATGAATAGTTTGAGCAATTAGGGTTTATTAGGGTTTGTTGGTCTAAAAGGAATAAAGTTTGAGAAATTGATCTAAGAAACCCTAATGAATATTAATGAAACCTTAAAGCGGATTAGAAACCCTAGAAAGAGAATTCAAGTCTATAATGTAGATTCTTGATAAAGTGTGTAATGAATAGAGTACATATTCTTTTCAGGAATTATGTGATGATTGAATTACTTGCTTGGATCTGTTGATTGGCTTGATTGTATAAACATGAAGTATATGTTGAATAATCTGCATGACTCATCAAATCAGGTATGTGGTTACTTATGAATAACCGCTTAGGTTTTCCGATGGATTCTCGGATGTTTAATCACATTGAATGCAACTAAACTGTTTGGATGTTCATATTGCAATTATAAAGTGACTATGACTATCACATAATGTATATGCCTGCTAGCTCAATCACAAATCCCCTCTATGTAGTAATGGCTGACCTGGTATAAGGCTACCTAGAGGGTAGGTCCATCAGGTCATGAATGACTTTGGCTGCCTAGAGGGTAGGTCCATCAAGTCACCTTGATAGAGGTACCATATAAGTCCTTACATGGACAACACAGAGTAGTGGATAGGTATGGATTGAGTAGTTTGGCTTAAACCGTAATCGTGATTGTCAAATGATTAATTGAGTGATTATGTGGTTAACATAGTTGAACATTATCTGTTTCCCCCACATACCAACTTCGGCTGATCGTCGTTTTGTTTGTCGGCGATTTAGGTAAAAATCACAAAAGAACAAATAGTAAAGCGACACATTGTGAATTCAAGAATTAAAGAACAAGGAGGAATCAGTTAGAATAGTCAGCTAAGGTTAGAACAAACTTTTCAAAGGTATGCATTTAAAAAAAATTATTACCATTTTTTCAGTATAGTCTGTTAGAATTTAATAATTGTTTTTGGTTATATGTCGAACCTTTGATCCGGAATTAATGGGTGTGGCTTCAACCTCTTGGTCTCCCTTAATTGGGGGTTACTGAAAGGTGAGGTCATAACATTTGGTATCATAGCTTGGGTTCCTCAATTAACCATTAATAATTATTAAATTTTACAAAACTCCATAGAACCCATAGGAGTTATTAGAGGATTATCTGAAAGACTGAGGTGTCTAGAAAAGGATCACAACCGGGGGCTGGCAATATTTTCCTCCGTACCGCTAGTCGGAATACGAGGACTCTCGGATCTGTGTGACTACCTGGCCAAAGTCTTAGGGTATGAATCGAAATAAGATACATTTAGGACTTCTCATCTTATTCATCCCTTCTCATCACAAAATTCTGATAAGGACCTAAAGGATTAGGGTTTTCTTTCTTCTCCTCACCCTCTTGAGGTATGGGTAAGGTTAATAAGGTTTAAGGAATCCTCCATCAAATTAATGAAAGGCATGTAAATAAGATGTCATGGACATAAGCTTAATAGTTTAAGCGCAAATTAAATAATAGATACATGCTTAGGTCGTATGACATAAGTCATCATGTCCTCAGAAGGGACCTGAGGCTAGACCTTCTTGTCAAGAGGATAAGTCATTCTTGGAGATAGAGATCTCCATTTCTAGTAGAGACCTGGCACATCCTATGAGGATGATGCTAACCCTAACCCTAAGGGATGGTTAGAGAGAGATGAGTTGGACCAGGTGTTTGAAGGGACACGCTTTTGGGATGCCATATGATCCATGGGTGACCTAGCACCTTTGGCAACCCAACCCAGGGAAGGGTCATGCATGTTAGGGTAAAGGATAGCCCCTTCGATGATGTTGTTAGTGAAGGACCTGTAGAGACCGTATGGGCTTATTCGAATAGGCATAGTATGCACCCAGGGTACGTTAGGGTTGAAACCCTGACCATGAGGGTACGAAGGATGGCTTATGAAATAAGCATGGATGACCTTGAGCGAACATAAGTTCAACATAGGTTTCATGCCTTGGAGGTTGACCCTTCACTAAGATAGGACCTCTAATGGTGAGGTTAGGGTTAGCTCTAGAGAGAGAGCAGGAAACCCAATAAGAAGGTTGGAATACTAGACTCCGAGATATGAGTGGAAGTCGGGAGTTGAGGATGATGCGACCTAAATGGATGATAGTTGTCACCACACGCATGATCCCTAGAGGTTTTTGATGTCTTGGTTGCCATGGAAGGACCAAAACCTAGAGGGAGGATGAGGTTTCTGGCACCTATGTGCCTATGGTATAAGTGTTTATCTTTTGAGAAAGGAAGAAGATGTTTTGTATACCCTGAAGTGAATTTGTAACAGGTTAGGAGGCCTTGTACCTTATGGGTTGTCCTTGAGGAAGATCCAACTCTAAGTGTTTCTCGAGTTGAAGGATGACAGGAAGTGCATGTTATGCCTTTTGCAAGCTTGATTCATGGTTAAGAGATAGAGCATGCAGCTGGACACCTAAAAGTGAACCTAGGGTTTCTAGGCCTAAGAGGGGAAGTGGTATACCTAATGCTCATGATGAGAGTTAAGTTGCTATAGTTTTGAGCATGGTACGCCTCATGTATAGAGGAAAAGGGAAGCCCCTTCAGTTTAAAGTATGTTTGATGAACCCCTCACAGCTAGGTTGTTGATAAAGAAAGGTATGATCTTGATACAACATTGAGGAAAGAGGACAAGTATGACCTAGCATGGTTCAGTAGGTGATATGTTTGTGCCTTAATAGCTTTCTAGGGTTAAGTAGACTCATGTAGATGTAAACCCTAGACCTAAGAGCTTTTGTTGGTTTAAGGTAACCTAAAGAGGTCTCATAGGATCTTGAGAAACTAAGTGAAAAGTACATGGTATGAGAATGGACCTGTAGACCCATAGATATCCATCTCTAATCGCATATGAATGTGTTACCATGGAGGTAACCGGTATGGGGCTTGACCAAGGTAGGCAGGTTGCCATGATCCCTATGAAAGGATGAAAGTCAGCCCATGAATACAGAAAGAGAGATGATGAAGACTTGGGTAAGGTTATAAGTGAACATGTACTATGATGGAGAATCCTAAGTCTATCCTAGGGTCGGGTAGGGATAAGACCGATGAAAGTAGGAGTTGCCTAATTCCCCAGTTGCACATGACCATAGGGTCGGGAGGTAACAGCTATCATTGTCTAAGGGCCATGGGTTAGGAGATTGATCACCTTCATGAACTCATGGGACCCAAAGGGAAGATGAGTAGGGCACTCTCTTGAGGCATGAGGGAAGAGGGATGACCCCAAAAGAGCTGGTACCCTATAGACCTAGAGGAGATGACCAAGGATATAAATCTCAGTAGGTTTAAGATTAGTTGGATATCATGATGTCTGTGCTATAGAGACATATGTGGCATGTTGTAACTTAGATGTAAAGGTGTATTGGCAAGGTGGGGTGTACCATCTCTACTCTTGGAACAGGAAGAACTCTGTATTTCGACTGCATCCAAATGCTTATTTCCTCTTGTTATGGGGGTGAGAGATAGGACAGTACACATGCCATACACCAAGGATAAAAGATGATGTGGTTTGGAACGTTTCCACGAGATATGGGGATAGAGAAGATAACATACCCAGGCAAAGTGAATGATACATGGTTTACAAAGACTAAGAGGGATGAGGTAGTCACCTTATGAGGATGTCTTTATCCTGAGCTATGTGGAACTTACAAGTTATACCAGGTTGAGTTTGATCACTGTGATGATGATATCAGAGGTGTTCTTAATGGAGATAGACATAGAGTTGGAGGTAATATGATAAGTGAAATACATGGAAGTGTATGTCTTCAATGTTACCTAATACACAAGAAGGTGAAGTAGTAATGGATACCCTGGTTGAGATATACCTGCCTAGTTTGGCTAGAAGAGGTTGTTAGACTAACCCTAAGTTTGGAAAGGAGAGGTGTTTGGATAACACTCAGATGTAACAAGATGCGTTGAGAAGTTAAGAGTTGTTTGGTTAGCCAGTCTAGTCCTTGATACGATGGAAGGATGGTGATAGAACCTCAAGGGCACTTCTTGGGAAAAGAAGGTGATGAAACCCCGACTAGAGTGGTTTAATTAGGGTTTCTGAGGAATCTATCTTAAGGAATCATGACAATACAGGGGATCATGACTTAATACCATGGTACTACCAAGATAATAAGTAATAGTGGTACTTTAAATACCTAAGATAAAGTTGCATGTGGGTTATGGCCATGCAATGCCAGGAGGTAAAGGACGAATGCCAGTAACCCAGTGTATCGATATAAAGGATAAAGAATCCCCAAAATAAAAAGGGAGTTCATCACTATGGATGTTGTACGTCTCCCCTAAATCAAGGAAGGTTGAGATACAATATGGGTTATGATAGTTCGCCTTACCTAGATGACATGAGAAAGAAAGAGTTCTGTCAAGGGATAGATCTAGTTGAACTACTCATGGGAGAGAGATGGTTCAACTATGAAGCAAGTTCAAAGGTTTTTGAGTTTGACCTAAAGGTTCCCTTCCAAAAGGTGGAAGTAGGTACATGAAGAACTCAATGTTAGTACAGTTTATCACCCCAAACTAATGGTTAATATGATCCAGATTAAAGGGTCTGATGAGGGCATATGTGCTCATTCAGGGTGATATCTAGGGATAGTTCCCGTCCTGTGAAAGATGTTATGATGACCACCATAGTTAGTATCGGGATTCTAGGAAGCTCTGTAAGGGAGGTTGTGTCAGTCACCACTTCAGTAAGGTGATGTTGGTGAAAGGACCACATGATGATTAGGAAAGGACCACAGTGCACGAAGACGAAAGTCGCTCTAATCATGCAATGGCTGAAAGGAGCCTAGAGACGACGAGAGTCGTGAGCAGATGCAAAGTAGACTAACATGCAGTGCACTGTGGGAGAATATAATGAGAATCTGACCCCTCTGAGCTGCAGCTGAGAAAGCTGAGTCCCCGATACATGGGTCCATTAGAGATGGATGAATGGAGATGGTTAGGTTTTGACCCTACCCCTCAGGATAAAGTAATGTGGGACGTTTTCCATGTGTCCAATTTAGAGCACTACGTGAGGTACCCCGGCCATGTGCTGAGCAATGAACCTAGTGAGCCCCAAGGGAGGCTGACATGGCCTGAGTCACCTATGTAGTTTATAGACGCCATGATGAAAGAACTCAGAGAAAAAGAATATGTGATGATAAAGGTTCTTTGGATGCGCCATGAGTACGGTAAAGCCACATAGGGGCCAATGATGGACATGGAAAGGTCTTATCCTAAATTGTTTGTTTGCTTGATAGAATTTGGAGGACAAAATTCCTATAAGAGGGGAAGGATGTTATAACCCCAATTTTTGGGTTCAAATAGTGAGAAATGTAATTTCTCATATTAAAGATAATTGAACAATTAATGATATGATTTGTTTCGAATAAATGGATTCCCTTCACAATAGCCTTGATTGGTTGCTTTGTGGGCTTTATTGGCTATTGGGCCCAATAATAAGGAAATTCAATTAGTAAATGGATAATTGAATTTTTAAGAAAAGAAATATGTAGAAACCTCTAGAAGGCACATCCAAAGAGGATTTCGTGCCTCTTGGGTTCCAAGGAGTCCAAAGTTGCATAGAGAAGGCAACAAGAAAAGAAGAGATTAATTAAGTATTTCTTTATTAAGAAATAAATTGAAAAAGATGATAAAATATGGAAAATAAGTGAAAAGAGGCATAAATGAGATTTCTTGGTGAAATTTCGTATCCATGAGGTTACTAATATTAAAAGTAATTCCAATGAGGAAAATAAAAGAGAAATAAAAAGAAATCCTCAAAAGGAGGTATTTAAATGAGAAATAAATAAGATAATGTGAAATAATGCATAATGATGCATCTAGAAGGATAATAAGTATCCAATAAAGAGAATTTCGAAATAATGGAGTATCTTGGGATCCAAGGAATCCCAATAAAGAGGAAAGAAAGAGAAAATACCAAAAAGGCAAAATACGAGGATAATGTGTTGCTTTATTAATGAATTATGAGGTAATGTTAAAAAGAAAGTAAATCCTATAAAAGGGAATAGAATTTTGTGCCTAAGGATTGAAAAGCAAGAAATAAAAAGGATGATGGCAGGGATTTTCGAATCCCTAATTGTACAAATAATGAAGGATACTAAAAGGTTAGAAAGAGAGAGAAGGAATACTTCTCTTTGAAGGAATAAGTTTTCTTTTAGGAAATGGACTCTTTGATTCAAGGATAGCTGACCTAGGGCTTCTTTACCTACCCTTATATAAAGGGTAGACCCTCTGGGTCGAGTCCAGAAAGGTCCCACACTCTCTCTCCCTTCTTCTTGGTTCTTACACGTGAAACCCTAACCGAGGGAGTAGGCTGACCCTAGAGCAAACGAGGGGCTTCGAAGTCGTAGTGTTGGAAGAAGGAAGCTACCACGGCAACCCGGAACGGCGGAGCTAGCAGCTTCAAGCGCACCACCCCTCTCGTGGGCTGCAGCAAGACCTGCAGCATGGTCATAGGTCGTAGGCCAGGATCTCCTCCACCCGGCCGCCCTGTCACCAAAGGAGGCATAGGCAGGCGCGGGGGAGGGCGGCGGACGCAAGGGGTACATCCCTGAGGGCCGGAGAGGTCAGGTGGATGAAGGGGAAGCCCCGCCCACGGCTCCTAGGGCGACAGCAGCCTGTTGTCGCGAGGAAGAAGATGAGGGCGCACGATGGACAGTTTTGCCCTCCAGGCATCACAAAGCTAAAAGAGCTGTGGGAGGGTAAAAGAGTCAATTCGAAATGTTTTAAATCAGTCGATGTGCTCTACATGGAAAGGGTGACATGGCAGCCCCCCATTAGCCGAAGTAAGTGTTTTATTACAAAAATCGTAGTTAAATATTTATAACTCCGATCAAGACAAATTATTATGTATTTTGATCAGAAAAATGCAAGGAACCCATTAAAAATAGTTTTATAGCCTGAATCTGATCATAGTTCGAAAAGTATCATCATCTTTAATGAATTAAAGATTAAGAAACCCTATGTTGATATGATTAATGTGTTTAATAGGGTTTAATGGATCATTAGAGTTGATGTTAACCTGTTAAATGTAAAAAAAGGGTACTTTATGTTCAAAAAGGAAGAACTTTGCACATGATTAGTCTAATTTAGAGTTTATATGCTTGAAATTGGAAAAGTACATAAAGTTATCATCTTCAGTGTTTTAATTAAGGGAAAATCCTTAGATTTGATGGTAAATGGTCTTAATGACATTATTTGGATAATTCAAGTTGATATTAACCTATTGTTAATAAAAGTGAAAATAGGATCTAAAAAGATCATCTTTTTATATAATTAGCTTAATTTAGGGTTTCGTGCATGATTATGCATTAATGAGCTTAAAAACCCTAATTTAAGAGAATATGTCTTTTAATTGTTTTAATTGTTCCAATCCATAAATAAATAGGGATATGATGATCATAAGTCAATTTGGATATTAAAATGAATAGTTTGAGCAATTAGGGTTTATTAGGGTTTGTTGATCTAAAAGGGATAAAGTTTGAGAAATTGATCTAAGAAACCCTAATGAATATTAATGAAACCTTAAAGCAGATTAGAAACCCTAGAAAGAGAATTCAAGTCTATAAAGTAGATTCTTGATAAAGTGTGTAATGAATAGAGTACATATTCTTTTCAGGGAAATTAATTGTGGATTATCTAGTGATCTGGGAAATTAATTTGGTAATTATCCAAGTCTTACTTAAAAGGCAAATTTGAAGTCTTTGTCTATTTGATTTTGACTAAATCTCTTGTACCAGGGGAAGATAATAAAAAAAAATTGTTAATTACGAAATTTGGAATTTAACGAGATTAAGATATGATCGACATGATTATTTTTAGCAATTGGACTTCTATCAAATAGAAACATGAAAAGAAAATAAAAAAGAGGGCGACCCCAGTCCTCACAGACTGGAGGTCGTGACCTCTATTTCCTGGTTCCAAAGAGAGTGCCCATTATAGGCATCCGTTGCCCAAGATCGGGTGAGAGTGGGGGTATAAAACCCCTCGATCTTGGATGCTTGGTGCCGGCCGGACCCTATGCTAGGGTTTTGACACAGATCGAGAGGATGAGAGAGAGGGAACATTGAAGAAGACCATGATGGCAGCAGCTCTAGGGTTCGGATGAAGCTTGTTTTGGCAGCCATCAAGGTAGCATACCATCGACGGAGGTGAAGGGGAGGAGGATCGACGGCCAAGTCAACCTTTGACGGGTTCATCGCCAATCGGAGACACGAGCACGTTCATCGTCAGAAGCACCAGTCGTCATGTTTTGTTCTTACGGAAAAATAGGGGGAAAACGCCCCCTTTCCATCAGGTGAAGAAGACGGAGGGAGCGCCGACCCTAGTCTGAGATGCGCCTGAGATGAGGGTCGCCGGATCAGATCTTGACGGCTGAGATTGGCTAAAGTTAGGTAAGTTTCTAAAATTCATATCTGGAGATTGGGAAGTTGGATTTTATCAAACAAGATACCTATAGAAAGGTCATGATTAGTACTATCACATAAAAATACATCCATATTATGATTTAGATATTTGTTATTTATTAAAAATATTGCATTCAAAACTATATGATTTTGATGTTTGGTCAACTAAAAATAGCAAACGAATTTAGAAATTCATGAAAATTTTACTGGATGTGTATTATAATGTTCCTAACATGATTTCAAAGTATGATCTCTATTATATTAATTTTTATTGAGGTTTGTGATATTAACCCTAATAAGGGTATTTTGGGTATTTCACCCATGAGATGATTTTTAAATGACTTGATATTTTGATACGTGATCATTCCTACATTATATGATTGCTTTTCTATAGATTTGATGGATTTTCTTATGTTATTATGTTAGTATGTACTTTTGGACCTAAGTGGCCATTATCTAGAATAATAGATGACTATCTTGAGACAATAAGTGATATATATGTATGCCTAATTAAGTCTGATATTATTTATCTAAATGGTATTTTAATTTGATTTCATAATAGAGTCAAGTAAGGTTAGTATGTATGATCATGTTTGATATTTTCTTCTTATATGATCTATATGTTCATATTAATGTATAAGACGATTTATGTCTTATTTGAGTATAAAGATAATATTGATTATATAGTATGAGTTTTATTTTATTTCAATGCCAAAATTTTATGATTATCATAGATTAAAGTTATGCTTAAGAACCCTAAGTTGGTACATATAGTTAGGAAGACGGTACTTGTGATTTAGAAATAAAAAGAGGGAACATCGGCTTGGACTGATAAAACTGTGATGATGTCCAGGTTATTAGAGTTATGGAACTGGAATCAAGACTTCCTTATAGACACCCTCAGTACAAGAGGTAAGTGGTCCATGCCCGTGAGTATTTGTATTTATCAAACTCCTCATATTTTCATAAGACTTCATGATTTATGTGATCTAGTGTTCTAATACTTCATGTTAAGATATACAAGTAAGATTTTTATACATTCATGAATATGTCCTTACATGTGCATAATATCTCGAGAAGAGATATGTTATTAAGAGTTTATGAGGATGATAGAAACTCATGAACCAGGTTCATGAGAAAACTTAAGCATCATGTTTCTGTAAGAACTATTAGTAATGATTCATATTGATGGATACGACTACAAGATAACCTATGCAACCAATATTGACAATGAGGGATAAGAATGTATTAATATTTCAAGTAGAAATATGCTATTAAGATTTCTTAGATAGATTAATATCTAAGAACTAAGTGTTATTTATATTTCATAGAATGATTTAGATTTAAGATTTAAGCATGATGTAAGTATATAAGTTTTCAAACATATCAAGACATGTTCAAGTTTCCAAGATAAAGATTATACTAAGATCAAAATATATTGAGAATTGAGTTTATGATGATGTTATAACATTATGATGGATAAAGTTACAAAATAATATTTTTATAGGGTTCATACTCTAAGATTTATGACTGAAGATGTAAGCTCACATGAATACATTAAAATTTAGGGTAAGATCATATTTGGTGAGAGTTATGGAAATTGAGTTATATTGTTAGTAATCATACTTTTTAGATATTTTATACTTAAGATGATTTCATACATTAGACTTAAAGTTTAATATGTAAGTTTATATGATGACATTAAGATTCAAGGAATGATCTATTATAATGAGTTTTTATATATATTGAATAATCTTGTCATATGGTATGTTTATAGATATTCTATGCTTAAATTAATCTCACATACTTTATTAAAGTTATTTTTGTATCCTTAGTATATATATTCAGATAAGATCCTCTCTCGTAAGACATTAGACTCATTTATCATATAATTGGTATAAGTGAAGTAATTTGACCAAATAAGAGTTTTAAAATAAAGTTTACCCTGATAATGAGATACATGTTCAAATCTAGCAATGAATTTAGTTTAGAACTTAAGAATAAAAAAAAGATTTAGATTCAGACTTAGACTACTCACTGTGTGAGTAGCCAGATTTTAAATAAAGGTACATGATATGGGTTATAGACCCAATCTCAATTATGTAGTAATTGAGATACATGTTTACATTCAGATATAGATTCAGATTTAGATTCATATATAGATTCAGATTCCGATCCAGATTTTAGATTCAGAATTCAGTACATGTTTAGTACTCAGTTTCATATAAGTTCAGATTCAGAGTTTAGTAATGATAGACTTAAGATAATTAATTTGAAACATTCACATAATGCATTATATAATAAGTCCTTACCAGAGAGTCACGGGATGATACAGAGGGTGCGTTGCGCCAGACACTGCCGGTGTCACAGAGGGAATTTATGCCAACAGAGGGTGTGTTTCACCATAGAGGACACTTCGGTGTCAACAGAGGGCACGTTGTGCCAACAGAGGGTGCATTGCACCATAGAGGACACTTCGGTGTCAACAGAGGAGGACTTATTGTATAATGGTGGCCACAGTCAGATAAAAATTGTAAGTAAAAGATACCATAGATTAGAGATGTCCATATTCTCATCCATGAGTAATTATGAGAGGGTATTAGATAAGATAAGTAAGACCTAGGCACTTTGGCATAGGTCATGAGATCCATGTACCAGGGTACATGTCTCTAGAGAAAGATTAGATAGAAAGATATAAATTTCATATTAAGAAATAAGAGATTTTATATTTCAGATTTTACTCAAAGCTTGATAGTACTTTCTCGTTTATAATGTCAATTTTAGATTATTAGTCATGTACATTTTTAGAATACTCATGCCACTTACTCTAATGACTATTTTTCCTAATGCATGGCTGGGGACGCGATGTCCGCAGGGTTTAGAGTAGCAGAAGATTTAAAGAACAAGAAAAGGTGTAGTAGGTTTTCAAGCTTGCCTAGTGGGGTGCCATCTACCGAGACGATCCAGAGTTTAGACCTCTTCTTTTATGCATGGTCTTGTTATCATAGTATATTAGATGACTTGTTTCCCTTTGTCAAAACTATGTATGAATTAGTTTTTCTTAAATTCAAAGTGTTTCATTTACTTTCATTGCAATGATAGTCATGTTTGTGATACCCCAGAAAAAAAATGCTTCCGCTCATGTGATATGAAAATCGGGGTGTTACAATATGGTATCAGAGCAATTTGGTAAATGGCCACTAGGCAAGTATGATTCTCATAGTCACCCTAGATTGAAGATAAGAGATTAGGGTTTAGGGATAGATTTCCAAAGAAAGATACAGTGACCTACAATGACTAAGAGTTTTCACCTTAGAAGAAATAGAGATGTCATAGATATATGTTTACCTATTCTAGATCTCAAGTTTCAGCCTAACCCTAGCTAATGATGTTTCTTCTCCATTCTCAATGGTTATGGCCAGCCAATTGAGAATTGAAGAGGAATATCATAAGAACTAGACTTTGATGCATCTCTCATTTCTTACTAGGCTGTGTGGTATGGGACACACATATTAGTAGGTTAGTGAGAGATAGCATGACAGGATCTCACATCTGTGGGTATGTGCTTGATCACCACATATCTAGAGGTGTAGGAGATACCTGGAAGACCTAAGATTAGATGGTCAACTATGCCTCGTGTTAGGAATTCATGAGAAGGTTGAGGTAGATGCCCTAAGTATAGAGACAAGTTTAGTTTCATAAACCCTAAGTATGAGTTGAGAAGTAGACCAAGGTAATAGATAATGCTCACATAAATATGTATGAAAATACATTACATATCTCTTTTCATGCAAAAGTTTGAACATAAGTGTGTCTTATAATAAATGAAGAAGTAAGAAGAACCCTAAGGTGGGTAGTAGCCTAGAGAAATTTTGGGGACGAAATTTATTTTAAGGTGGGTAGAATTGTAACATCCTCAATTTCATAGCTAAAGTAAGCCTTTTATGTGGGGTTTTCTAGTAAAGGCATGCCAATAGACATAATCAACATAACCATGGCTAGGTACGTAACTAAGTTCACAAAATGTGTATGATTGTGGTCGGTTGTATACGAATATAAATGAATTATT
Organism: Alisma plantago-aquatica; assembly: GCA_963693085.1. NCBI lineage: Eukaryota > Viridiplantae > Streptophyta > Magnoliopsida > Alismatales > Alismataceae > Alisma > Alisma plantago-aquatica. The sequence continues at coordinate 1,153,568,989 of OY856411.1, forward strand.
CCTATGAACAATAATGTGCCAAATATATAATATGATGAGTCTAGTTCATGGCTTGAGCCTTAGACCTAGCTTAGGTCTTCATGTTATGTAACTAAAGAAATATTAATCACATATGTCATACATGAGCTTCAATTGAGAAATTATATTGATGGAAGACATATTTTCATGATTTAGAACATGATTAAGCTCATGGGCCCCTTGTAAGACTATGGAATGCGACATGTGCCCTAGAGTCCAATTCTAGCTCATTTGGGCCAATTAAGTCTTAAAAGTAGGTCCTTGGAGTATAAATTTAGAAATCTAGTATTCTTACACATGATAAGTACTTTTAATATTTTTAATAGATGAAGAACTAAAACATAAGATCATAGGAAATTTTTTTAGATAATTGTGGATTATCTAGTGATCTGGGAAATTAATTTGGTAATTATCAAAGTCTTACTTAGAAGGAAAATTTGAAGTCTTTATCTATTTGATTTTGACCAAATCTCTTCTACCAGGGGAAGATAATACAAAGATTGTGTTAATTACGAAATTTGGAATTTAACGAGATTAAGATATGATCGACATGATTATTTTTAGCAATTGGACTTCTATCAAATAGAAACATGAAAATAAAATAAAAAAGAGGGCGACCCCAGTCCTCACGGACCGGAGGCCGCGACCTCTATTTCTTGGTTCCAAATAGAGTGCCCATTATAGGCATCTGTTGCCCAAGATCGGGTGAGAGTGGGGGTATAAAACCCCTCGATCTTGGATGCTTGGTACCGGCCGGACCCTATGCTAGGGTTTTGACACAGATCGAGAGAGAATGAGAGAGAGGGGACATGGAAGAAGACCATGATGGCAGAAGCTCTAGGGTTCGGATGAAGCTTGTTTTGGCAGCCATCAAGGTAGCATAGCATCAACGGAGGTGAAGGGGAGGAGGATCGGCGGCTAAGTCAACCTTTGACGGGTTCATCGCCAATCGGAGACACAAGCACGTTCACCGTCAGAAGCACCAGTCGTCATGTTCTATTCTTACGGAAAAATAGGGGAAAACACCCCCTTTCCATCAGGTGAAGAAGACGGAGGGAGCGCCGGCCCTAGTCTGAGATGCGCCTGAGATGAGGGTCGCTGGATCAGATCTTGACGGCTGAGATTGGCTAAAGTTAGGTAAGTTTCTAAAATGCATATCTGGAGATTGGGAAGTTGGATTTTATAAAACAAGATACCTATAGAAAGGTCATGATTAGTACTATCACATAAAAATACATCCATATTATGATTTAGATATTTGTTATTTATTAAAAATAGTGCATTCAAAACTATATGATTTTGATGTTTGGTCAACTAAAAATAGCAAACGAATTTAGAAATTCATGCAAATTTTACTGGATGTGTATTATAATGTTCCTAACATGATTTCAAAGTATGATCTCTATTATATTAATTTTTATTGAGGTTTGTGATATTAACCCTAATAAGGGTATTTTGGGTATTTCACCCATGAGAGGATTTTTAAATGACCTGATATTTTGATATGTGATCATTCTTACATTATATGATTACTTTTCTATAGATTTGATGGATTTTCTTATGTCATTATGTTAGTATGTACTTTTGGACCTAAGTGGCCATTATCTAGAATAATAGATGACTATCTTGAGACAATAAGTGATATATATATGCCTAATTAAGTCTGATATTATTTATCTAAATGGTATTTTAATTTGATTTCGTAATAGAGTCAAGTAAGGTTAGTATGTATGATCATGTTTGAGATTTTCTTCTTATATGATCTATATGTTCATATTAATGTATAAGACGATTTATGTCTTATTTGAGTATAAAGATAATATTGATTATATAGTATGAGTTTTATTTTATTTCAATGCCAAGATTTTATGATGATCATAGATTAAAGTTATGCTTAAAAACCCTAAGGGTGTACATATAGTTAGGAAGACGGGACTTGAGATTTAGAAATAAAAAGAGGGAACATCGGCTTGGACTGATAAAACTGTGATGATATCTAGGTTATTAAAGTTATGGAACTAGAATCAAGACTTCCTTATAGACACCCTCAGTACAAGAGGTAAGTGGTCCATGCCCATGAGTATTTTTATTTATCAAACTCCTCATATTTTCATAAGACTTCATGATTTATGTGATCTAGTGTTCTAATACTTCATGTTAAGATATACAAGTAAGATTTTTATACATTCATGAATGTGTCCTTACATGTGCCTAATATCTCGAGAAGAGATATGTTATTAAGATTTTATGAGGATGATAGAAACTCATGAACCAGGTTCATGATAAAACTTAAGCATCATGTTTCTGTAAGAACTATTAGTAATGATTCATATTGATGGATACGACTACAAGATAACCTATGCAACCAATATTGACAATGAGGGATAAGAATGTATTAATATTTCAAGTAAAAATATGCTATTAAGATTTCTTAGATAGATTAATATCTAAGAACTAAGTGTTATTTATATTTCTTAGAATGATTTAGATTTAAGATTTAAGCATGATGTAAGTATATAAGTTTTCAAACATATCAAGACATGTTCAAGTTTCCAAGATAAAGATTATACTAAGATCAAAATATATTGAGAATTGAGTTTATGATGATGTTATAACATTATGATGGATAAAGTTATAAAATAATATTTTATAGGGTTCATACTCCAAGATTTATGACTGAAGATGTAAGCTCACATGAATACATTAAAATTTAGGGTAAGATCAGATTTGGTGAGAGTTATGGAAATTGAGTTATATTGTTAGTAATCATACTTTTTAGATATTTTATACTTAAGATGATTTCATACATTAGACTTAAAGTTTAATACATAAATTCATATGAAGACATTAAGATTCAAGGAATGTTCTATTATAATGAGTTTTTATATAGATTGAATAATCTTGTCATATGGTATGTTTATATATATTCTATGCTTAAATTAATCTCACATACTTTATTAAAGTTATTTTTGTATCCTTAGTATATATATTCAGATAAGATCCTCTCTCGTAAGACATTAGACTCATTTATCATATAATTGGTATAAGTGAAGTAATTTGACCAAATAAGAGTTTTAAAATAAAGTTTACCCTGATAATGAGATACATGTTCAAATCTAGCAATGAATTCAGTTTAGAACTTAAGAATAAAAAAGATTTAGATTCAGACTTAGACTACTCACTGTGTGAGTAGCCAGATTTTAAATAAAGGTACATGATATGGGTTATAGACACAATCTCAATTATGTAGTAATTGAGATACATGTTTACATTCAGATATAGATTCAGATTCAGATTCAGATATAGATTCAGATTTAGATCCAGATTTCAGATTCAGAATTCAGTACATGTTTAGTACTCAGTTTCATATAAGTTCAGATTCAAAGTTTAGTAAAGATAGACTTAAGATAATTAATTTGAAACATTCACATAATGTATTATATAATAAGTCCTCACTAGAGAGTCCCGGGACGATAAAGAGGGTGCATTGCGCCAGACACTGCGAGTGTCACAGAGGGCATTTATGCCAACAGAGGGCACGTTGTACCAACAGAGGGTGTGTTGCACCATAGAGGACACTTTGGTGTCAACAGAGGGCACGTTGTGCCAACAGAGGGTGCATTGCACCATAGAGGACACTTCGGTGTCAACAGAGGAGGACTTATTGTATAATGGTGGCCACAGTTAGATAAAAATTGTAAGTAAAAGATACCATAGATTAGAGATGTCCATATTCTCATCCATGAGTAATGATGAGAGGGTATTAGATAAGATAAGTAAGACCTATGCACTTTGGCGTAGGTCATGAGATCCATGTACCAGGGTACATGTCTCTAGAGAAAGATAAGATAGAAAGATATAAATTTCAGATTAAGAAATAAGAGATTTTATATTTCAGATTTTACTCAGAGCTTGATAGTACTTTCTCGTTTATAATGTCAATTTTAGATTATTAGTCATGTACATTTTTAGAATACTCATGCCACTTATTCTAACGACTATTTTTCCTAATGCATGGCTGGGGACGTGATGTCCACAGGGTTTGGAGCAGCAGAAGATTTAAAGAACAAGAAAAGGTATAGTAGGTTTTCAAGCTTGCCTAGTGGGGTGCCATCTACCGAGACGATCCAGAGTTTAGACCTCTTCTTTTATGCATGGTCTTGTTATCACAGTATATTATATGACTTGTTTCCCTTTGTCAAAACTATGTATGAATCAGTTTTTCTTAAATGCAAAGTGTTTCATTTACTTTCATTGCAATGATAGTCATGTTTGTGATACCCCAGAAAAAAAAAATGCTTCTGCTCATGTGATATGAAAATCGAGGTGTTACAGCAGTTGAGGTTCAGCACCGCTTTCCATCCACAGAAAGATGGAAAGTCTGAGAGGACTATTCAAACTTTGGAGGATCTCCTTCAGGCTTGTGTTTTGCAGTTCCTAGGCAGTTGAGACGTACATCTCAGTCTGATAGAGTTCGCCTACAATAATAGTTATCAGCGGAGTATCGACATGGCTCCTTATGAGGTCTTATATGGCAGGAAGTGTAGATCTCCGTTATGTTGGTACGAGTCTGGTGAATATCAGCTTTTGGGTCCTGAGTTAGTGCAACAAACAACAAAAAGGATCAAGGTGATACAACAACAGTTGAAAGTGTCACAAGATAGGCAGAAGTCTTACGTAGACAATCATCGACGACCTTTGGAGTTCCAGGTAGGAGACAAAGTGTATCTTAAATTCTCGTCGTGGAAAGGTGTGCTAAGGTTTGGCTGGAAGGGTAAGCTAGCACCCAGATATATGGGGCCATACCCAGTCATAGCACGTATGGGCAAGGTAGCTTATGAGTTAGAGCTGCCGCCAGAGTTGCATAGGCTACACCCAGTGTTCCATGTCAGTATGTTGAAGAAAAGTCATCTGGATACAGGGACAGTGATACAGCCAGCCAAAGTTGAGCTTGATAAACATGTGACCTACGAGGAAGGTCATGTGATGATCCTTGATAGAAGAGTTAAGAAGCTAAAGAGGAAGGACCTGGTCCTAGTTAAGGTTCTTTGACATCATCGTGGTGTTGAGGAAGCCACATGGGAGCTTGAGGAAGAGGTGAGGAGGAAGTACCCCTCACTTTTCTCTTCGGATTTCGAGGGTGAAATCCCTTTGTAGGGGGTTATAGCTTGTAAGGACCCTGACCTCCATTTAGGGTTTATCCTGTTTGCTTTGCTTAACCATGGTGCTTAGTTTCTTGCTAATCACCTTTAGTGGTGATTAGGGTTGGTTGATGCTTTGTTGAGATCTGGAGGTGCTACTTGCAATAAACCCAAGTCTAGGGTTTGAGGGAAAGTTTGTCATCTTATGAGATGTTCCTCCTTCTCCTTGCTTCCTCTAGTGCTGAGAGGAAGGGTTGGGCTCATTGCTTGTGTTCCTTTGGGCTTGGATGAGCCTTGTTGGGCCTTGTGGTGTGTTACCTTTGCCTCTTTGGACCTTGTGTCGGGCAAGAGTGTGTTTGTGTCGGCCTGTGGTGTGTCGGCCATGCTTGTGTCGGCCTGTGTTGTGTCGCCCATGGACCTCTTTGACCTCTTTGACCTCGTTTGTGTCACCACTAGTGGACAGTTGGTGCTTGATGCGTGCATGTGGCAATGGCCTTGGACATGTGTTTAGGGCATGTTAGAGTGGTGGCATTGCCCATGGACAAGTGTCCCTAGGTGGGCGACACCTTGCCTTGTATTTCCTTAGTTTATCCTCCATCCTCTTCTATATATGTGTTCCCTTTCTCTTGCTAAGGATCCCTTTAGTTCCTTAGTTTCCCCTCTCCCTTGGTGCACGACACCCTCTTCCTTTGCAAGCTTGGTGGTCGATCCTTCTTGGAGTCTCCTTCTTCCTCTAGTGGTGGCCGAACCCTAGAGTGCCTTGCTCTCTTCTTGTGGTGGTGCTTGGAGCTAGGAGCTTGGAGCTTGCTTAAGGCGGGTTACATAACTCCTAACCCTAACTACATTACCATCTTCAATGTTCTTGTTTGTATGTTGTTATAATCGGCTATGTTTGTTGCTAGTTTCGTTTCTTGCTTAGTTGCACCTTGTTGGCCAAACCATGTTTCTAGGGTTTCCTTGTTGAGCAATACCCTCTCCCTCCTTGGTCTTGAGAAGTGAGCTTAAACTCTAGTGATATGAGAAATACTCCTCTCTTGTTTGAGTTGAGAGGTGAGCTTGTATTCTAGTTGATTGAGCAACACCCTTCTCTCACCATGGATTCGAGAGGTGAGCTTTATAGTGGTTGTAGACCTTTGTTAGGGTTGGTCCTTGTGTTTCCTGATTGGTGATAAGAAGCTAGGCAAGACCCCTCTCTTGGTTGTTGAGAGGTGAGCCATCTTCTTGATCCATTAGGGTTTTGGTGCCCTTTGTGCTTGAGGTTGGTGGCGACCTTGTTGGGTTGCATTTCCTTGCCCGATATGGGGTTGGTGGTGATGCTCCCGATATCCCTCTTTGGCCTAGAGCTTTGGACGTTATGTTGTGGTGTTGTGTCGGGCATCACACACCTGGTCCTGCCTTGTTGTGTCGGGCGTCACACCATGATAAGTACCATGCCTGACTCCCTTAACCTCGTTATACCTTGATGTTATGAAGCCTTGCTAGCTAGTTCTGTGGTGGGTGTCTCCCCTGGCCCTGGCCTTGTGTGTTGGCCAGTAGATGAGGTTAGCTAGCTGGATGACATGCTTTCCTTGATGTTGTTTGAGGTTGTGCCCTGGTCGTTATACCTAGATGTGTAGAATGTTGGTCGTTACCCTTGTGTGTCAGGCGACACACATGGTTGTGTCCTCTGCCCGACATGCCTAGTTCAGGTGGTAGCCTTGTGTACGTACCTTGGACGTTATGGAATATGTGGCTAGCTAGTGTCGGGCGTCATGGTGTTGTGGTGATGCCCGACAGAGTGTCACCTAGTATCCCCAGCCGTTGCATATGGGTGCCTGATGAGCGACACACCCATAGGCTCAGTTACCTGATAGGCTTTGTGGCCGTTGTACCCTTGATACCCGACGCAGCGTTGCACGACTGGAGGTGCACGACACGCGTTACACGATACACATGAGTGCACGAGATGGCTTGGTTCTTTGTTGCCCGATATATGTGGTAGCCCAATACCTTATTGTGTGCTTGGCTGTTATGTGACTAACTTGTTTGGCCGATATGTGGGAGAGGTGTTTGGATGATATGAGGAAGTACCCTGCCGATATCTCTTCTGGTTAGGGTAATGGATGCTTCTAGTAAGGGTCTTGTCCTTCTGGAAAACCTATGTGCTAGATCTTGTCCTATGATGTCACGTTTGGTTGATGTTGATGACCCTTGTTAAGCTTGATGATAGTAAGATAATTAATATGGTTGATCACACCTTGACATGACATCCCATGTGTTATGACCATCTTGAATTACATGTATAACACTGAGTTAATGGTAAGCATGAAAGAAGCTTTGCATGATGATATGACATGTCTATGGTCACAGGTTGAGACATGAATGATAAAGTATATAATCATCAGTACTGCCCTATGTTGATAATATAACTCTTCTGTTAATCCATGATAATTGTGCATACTAATCATGTAGGTGTTTCATACAGATGCATAGTCAGGAAAGAGGGATATGAGGTATATATGATTGAGTAACACTGCTCTGATGGTTATTCTTGATGATGAGATGATATATGTGTTTCGGTCTGAGGACGTGAGTTTGGCTAAAGTGCCCAGTTGAGGTGTTATCCTCTGATGATGATCGTGGATTGATATCCCAAGTGATGAGAATGTCTGTTGAGGCAGTGGTTTCGTGTGATGAGGGATTTAGATCCCGGAATAGCATGATGATAGTAATAATAATGTAGTTTCATGTTATGCATGTGTACAACTTGGTTGCCTCAACAATCCACTTAAAATATACTAACTAATCACTGTGGAACATATTATGTAGTTTGCCCTGGCCATAGATCCATCATCGTCAGGAGCTGGTGATGGTGAAACGGGTTCTCCTGTGGGTTAACCCGGAGTGCATATTATTGAATATGTGAGGTTTCTCCTAGCCTAAAATAGTGAGGATTCGAGTGCAGCTGCGGTTGTAGACTCGGGATATGTATAGAGCATGGTGAACATGCCCATGGCTCAGGATATGTGATATGGGAGCATGAATGCATTCATGGCACACAGCATGGTGAACAGGCTCGTGGCTCAGTTTCACTAGCGCCAAAACCTATACCGAGGTGGGCTAGGCAGAGGGTAGACTGCGGGAGTTGACCCTGTGGCTAAGGCCACTTAAGCATGAGACTGCGGTCCTGCTTGTGTTGTACTCATGCGCTGACCACGAGGTGGGAGGTCATGGAGTCCGGCTCTTACATTGACCTTGTATGGCACCGGCTCTGGGTTTCGCAGCCGTCGGGTGGATCTGAGCGGTATCTCACTTCCTCAGGGCATAATAACACGTAATCCAGCCGAATAGAATTTACTGCTTAAGGCAAAACACGGAACATTGGTTGAGGCCTTGCTTGTGTAGTTGATCTTGTTGTACTCGCATTTACTTATATGTTCCTTATGCTATGTGGTAAAATCTTATAAATCTTATCTTGTTAATCATGTTCCATAAAGAGATATTGGATTATATGCCTTCCGTACATCTGGTAAGCCTGATGGTATGAATAGCTTTGTTACATAGACTGCTCTTGTTATACCTTTTATCAGTTATCTGTTGTTACTGTTTTCATCTTCCTTTGGTTTTCTTGTTTCGGAAGGGAGTTATGTTTCTCGCTGGGACTGTGGGTCTCACCCCGCTGGTTTGTAACCTTTTTAGGTGGTCGAACTAGACGTGGTGGTGGTCGCAGAGTTGCGGCCGAGCAGCAAGAAGAGCAGTAGAAGGCAAGAGATGGACATGTTGTTGTTTTGGTTGTTTTGTAGTAAAGTCTAGAGTCATCCATGTACTCTCAGGTCCTTGAGAGCGTTTTGACGTTGTTTCACGATGTATAGTTGTTGATGGTTTGTATATCCTGCTGCTGGCCAGATGTGGGCTGTTATGTATATATAACAGGTAATGAACTCATGTGATGACTAGATAGATGATCTCCTAAGCTGTGGACACGTATCAAGACTTGTAAATGTTTATATAACCTATTTCTTGCAGGAGAAGGAGCCAAAAGTAATAATTTCTTAGTTTATCCATTTTCCGAAATCGGTTTTAATTAACCCTTATTTTTGGTGATTTGTGGATTATGGTGTTTTCCGCACATTTTCGCGTAACACCTCGTTGTCTTTGTGATAGTGGGATGTGTTGCCACACCAGAGGTAGGGGACGACTAAGTCCCACTACCCAACTACCTGGGTACCCGACCCGAGATGCCCGTGTGACACATAACTAACCCTTGGAATAAAGTCTATGCCGTGACAAAAGAAATCAATTAAATCAACCCCAAACCTTAGGTTAAACCATACATAGTCTCCTAGGATCTAATTAAGGGTGAATTTGATGTCCAAATGACCCCAAATTTTAAGGGTTAGCTAATAAGGATATGAGGAACCCGATTATAGGCTTAGATTTAGGTTTTGAGGTTAACTAAGTTGTAAATTTACCATTGTGCATTAATCACCCATTTAATGTAATGAACTTAATCCAATGGTCAATTATGGTGATACCTTCCACCTTAACCCGATCCCTATTCTTTTGATATCCAATACTATCCTAGTTCACAAATCTAGAGTCAAGAAATCTAGGTTATCATTATTACAAATAAGTTTCCCAATTCATGTACTAAGGTAACAATAATATATGATTTCATCTCTATGAAACCTTAATGAGTCAATATAGGGTTTAAAGATTAGAATGCTAACTAGTTCAGTGTAAAACATGAAAATGGTCTCTAAGAGCTGCCTACTAAAATAAGGGACAAGAAAAGAGGAAAGAAAGGTTTGTACCTGGAATTGGGGATGTTACATATTGCACTAGTATTATCACAATAAATAGGATAAGCATCAAAATAAATGTTAAAGTCTTAGAGCATTTGCTTCATCCATAGAACTTGAGCACAAAAACTCCTGGATGCAATGTATTTAGCCTCGGTAATTGGTAAATCCACTATGCTCTGTTTCTTAGAAAACCAAGACACCAAGCATGGTCGTAGGAGGAAGCAAAGGCCAATTGTGCACTTTCTATCAATTAAGCATCGTGCGTAATCTACATCACTATAATCCATAAGAGTAAAGTCCCTTGACTTGGGATACCATAGTCCAAAATTTGGGGGTTTGGCTAATTAATTACCTTAAAATCCTCTTAACATCTATAAGATATGATTTCTTGGGATTTGATTAAAAGTGAGCACACAAGCCAACACTAAACATTATGTCAGGTCTAGAGGCAGTTAAATAAAGTAAACTTCCAATCAAACCTATATAGAGCTTCTCATCCACTTTCTCACCTTCTTCATCTTTATCAAGTTTGGCGGTGTTTGACATGGGGTGTCCATCGGCTTGGTGTTTTCCATCCCAAAGAGCTTAAGTATCTCACTTGTGTACTTTCCTTGGTTGATGAAGTTCCCATATTTAGTTTTCTTTATTTGAAAGCTGAGGAAGAATTTACGCTCACCCATCATGCTCATCTCGAACTCACTCTGCATAAGATCACTAAATTCCTTGCAAAAATCAAGATTCGTTCTACCAAAAATTATATCATCAACATAAATTTGAATGCTAAGAAAATTGTTAGAAGTGTGTTTGAGAAACAAGGTAGAATCTACTTTGCCCATGATATACCCATGATCTAACAAAAAGTTCTTTAATTTCTCATACTAAGCTCTAGGTGCTTGTTTGAGGACATAGAGAGCTTTTTGCAATAGATAGACATGGTTGGGTAAACTATCATGTTCAAAGCCCAGGCGTTGTGCAACATAAACTTCCTCCTCAATTTTACCATTCAAAAATGCAATTTTAATATCCATTTGATAAAGAAGAAAGTTCTTATAACTAGAAAAAGCTAGAAACATACGAATGGACTCAAGTCTATCTACATGTGCATATGTTTCATCAAAATCTATACATTCCCACTAATTGTAGCCTTGAGCCACTAACATGGCTTTGTTTCTTACCACCTTGCTACTTTCATCTAGCTTGTTGCGGTAGACCCACTTGGTGCTAATGATCTTTCTATCACATGGTCTAGCCACTAGAGTCCACACTTTGTTTTTCTCAAATTGCTCCAATTCTTCTTGCATGGCTAGGATCCACTCATCATCCCCAAGAGCTTCTTTGATGTTCTTTGGCTCAAGTTGTGAGATGAAGGCATTGTTTGCTTGTTCTTTGTTGAAGGCATCCCACATCTTCACTCTTTTTAAAGGGGTCACCTAAGATCATCTCTTTCGGATGATTCTTTGTAAATCGGGGAGTTGGATCCTTCTTCTCTTCATCTTTCTCTTCTTCTTGAATGGCCACATCTTTTCCCTTTTGGCTGATGTTGAGTTCTTTTAAGATAGGAATCACCTCACCTGCAAAATCATCATTTGGAATAATATCTTTGGGAATAGAGGGGTAAGTCTCAATAAATTTGACATTAATAGATTCTTCTACTTTATATAGATCAACATTAAACACTCTATAAGCCTTGCTAGTAGTTCTATAACCAAGAAAGAAAGCCTTATACGATTTCAGGTCAAACTTGTTGAGAGAATCTTTCATGTTCAAAACAAAACAAGGACATCCAAAAACACGAAAGTACTCGATAGAAGGCTTCCTACCACGCCATATCTCATAGGGGGGTTTCTTCAAATAAGGATGTGTGAAAACCCAATTTTGCACAAAACATGAGGTACTAACGGCTTTGGTCCAAAACTTCTTTGGTGTGTCATACTCTAAAATCATGGTCCTAGACATTTCCTGTAATGCCTATTCTTACTCTCTACAACCCTATTTTGTTGAGGTGTTTGAGGTGAAGAGAAGTCATGTGCATAGTCGGACTCATCATAAAAATGTTCAAAAAGATCATTTTCAAATTCTCCCCCATGATCACTACGGATGGAAACAATCCGGCAAGAAGCTTCATTCTCTAATCGTTTACAAAAATTAGAGAAAACATCAAGTGTATCACTCTTGGATATGAGAAAGAAGGTACAAGTATATCGAGAGAAATCATCGACAATAACAACACAATACTTGGAACCACAAAATGAGTTCAATATGGAGAAGTTCAAGATATCTCTTGGTAATAAGGACTCCTTTGGATATGAAGGAGGACTTGGTTTGCTTTCCTTGGGTATAAGGTGGGCATTCCTCATTCTTTCTAAAATCCAATTTTGGAAGTCCCTTGACCAAGTCTTTTTTGCTCAACTTCTTCAATTGATGCATATTTACATGACCATGATGACGATGTCAAAGAGAAATATCATTTGAATTGACTACAAGGCATCTACCAACAATAGGCTTAATAGAGTCAAGCACAATTACATAAATATCACCATTTCTAGTTCCCTTATATACGACACGATAAGTGAGGGAATCTATAAACAAGCATTCAAAAGAAGTAAATAGCACAAGGTAACCATTATCACATAATTGACTTATACTTATTAAATTGTGATGTAGGCCATCCACAAAAATAACATTCTTGATACGCAAGGGTTTACCTACGTCATTCACACCTTTTACCTTACCTTTCTTGTTGTCCCTGAAAGTAACTGAACCTCCTTTCTTCTTTGTGAAATTATTGAAATGGCTTATTTCACCTGTCATGTGCTTAGTGCAACCACTATCAACAATCCATTTTCCTTTTTCCTTCAAGAAAGAAGAGTGTCAATTCCCAACTCAAACTTTGGGACCCTGAGTTAGCTTGGGGACCCATTTCATCTTTGGGTTGGTCCCCTTAGGCTTGTAAGGACAATAAGTAGAACAATGATCACCACTTTTACATTGAGAGCAAATCATAGGGTTCTTAGTGCCAGAAGACTCTCCAATAAAAAAGGAAGTTTCCTTACTCTTTTTTCTTACCTTTAGCCTTATTCTTGCCCTTAGGTGCTCCCCCTACAGATCCCAAACCACTAGTACCACTTTGTTTGGTAGAATGGTCAAGGATTTCATTTAGGGAGTTTTTCCCTTTGAGGAATTTCTACAGAGAGGCTCTAAGTCTATGATTGTCATCTATAAGAGATATAACAATACAAGACAAACTAGCAATATCATCTCTAGCATGAATAAGGTCAGACTCTAAACAGAGGGCTTTAGTCAAATATGAATCTTTTTCAAGAGTAATGGAAGCAACATCATTACTAGGAAAAATATCTCTAGAAGATAAATCATTTACTTGACCAAGCAACCAATCATTTTCAGATTTTAACTATTGAATTTCTTTGAGATAAACATCCCTCTCATCTCTACGAGCATCAATAATAAGTTTGAATTCAACATTTTCAATTTTAAGTATGTCAATCTCTTTTAGCACTTTTGGTTGTCTTCCTTAAAAGATTCAATGTTCTTAAGATGGAAACCATTCTCCACCTCAACTCCATTATGTTGGAGCTCAAGATCAAGAAATGGTCTTACAAGTTATCAATGCTCTCAAGATGAATTTTCTCATTTTACTCGAGAATATCAAGTTTGACATACAAATCATCAATGATTTTACCTAACCTCTTCTTTTTAGATTTACATTCGGAATAAGAAGAATGAGTAGTAACAAGCATGTCAATAAGAGTTTCTTTAGCTAACTCATGCAAGCTTACCTCACTTGCCTCATTTACCTCACCAATATATTCACTTGAAGAGGCCATGAGTGCAAGGTGGTACTCTCCATCTTCATTGGAGCTTGAGCCACTAGAGGATGATCCTACCCGAGCTGCATGACTTGTGTCTTTGTGTCTCCTCTCCTTATTGTCCTTACTCTTGTATTTTCTATTTTTCTTGTACTCTTCCTCCTTCTTGAAGCTGCTCTAGTGGTGTGACTTTCTATCCTTACGGCATTCACTCTTGTAGTGTCCTTTTTTACCACACTTGTAGCACCTTGGAGTAGAAGAAGAAGATTGATTTCTATTGAAGTTCTTTCCCTTAGAGAAGTTGGCTTCATGCTCACTAGGGCCATCATCTTCACTGGGTGAGGAGGGAGAGGTCTGGCAAGCAAGTTGTTGTTGAAGGATGACAACCTCCACTTGAGTTTTGAAGGCACTATCTTTGATCATCCTTGCTTCCTTCTCTTCTTAATTAGCTTCCTCTTCTTGGTTGTCAAGTCTTGGCTCATGAGCTTGTAAATTTCCAATAAGCTCCTTGGTTGGAATGTCACCAAGACTTCTCACTTCTTCAATGGATGTCACCTTTGACTCCCATCTCTTTGGTAGAGACCTCAATATCTTTGAGTTGATTGCTCCTCTATCCAAAGTGTGTCCCAAAGCATCTATGTCGTTGATGATGATGTTGAGCCTTGAGTACATCTCAGCAACTCCTTCTTTCTTCCCCATCTTGAAGTTCTCAAGAAGTCTATTCAACATGTATATTTTTGCATCCTTCACTTGCTTTGTGCCTTCATAAGTGATGCACAACTTGTCTCATATCTCATAGGATGTATCCCATGAGGAGATGCAGTTGAATTTGGATTGAGTGAGGGCTGCATAGAGGATGTTAATTGCTTTGGTATTGAGTTGGGCATTCTTTAGGATAGTGTCATCCCATGTTGACACAGCTCCGGTTGGCTCCTTGTAGGGTGTAATCATCATCTTCCACATATAAAAGTTCATCCCTTGAATGTAGAATTGCATCTGCCGCTTCTAATAGAGGAAGTTTGTATTGTCAAAGATCGGGGCGTGCATGGAGAAGCCTCCCTATAGGTTGAGGGAACCAAGTAGTTTCTCACCCATCTTCTCATCTCGTGGGAGATGTTTTGGAGAAGATCCTTGCTCTGATACCACTTGTTGGATCTAGGGCTCTAGAGGGGGGTGAATAGAGCTTCAAAATTCTCTCAAGAATAGTTAGACCTTAAAATTATATTAATTGAAACCAAATGCTAAAACTCAATTTGAAGTTCTATCTAAAAAAGCATAGCAAAGATGAGAGAGATTGAAACATACACTTGGACAAGGTGGTTAGAGTGGTTCCAATCTCCAAACTAGGAGACCGTCAATCCACTACCTAGAGAGGTCAACCTCTTGGACTTTGCAACCCATGTATACTTATATTCCATTATACGAGATATAAGAAGACCACCATACATCCAATGACTTACCTATTCAAGACAAGAGTCTTTCACCTACACAAGAACTTACCCACTTGATCAAGATGTCTTCAGACTTCACCAATGAGTTACCCACACTTGCATCAAGTCTTTAGCCTTGAAGGAATTACCCACTCTTCTTGAATCTTTCACCTTGTCCTTCTCCTTCGCCTGGAAAAGATCTTCACACCTTTTTCAACCTTGAAGAATAAGAAAAACTCCTCCTTCACTCAAAGAAGATCACTTCAACCTTTGCTCTTTGAGAAAGGGGATTGGGAAGATGGAAGGAATGAGAGCTTTACAAGATAACATGGAGGTAGCTCTCTAAAAACATGCCTAACTCACTAATAATCACAAAATGCTTTGTAAATGAGAGAGAGAAAGGAACTCAAAGCATTGCAACACACTCAACTATAGCAAGGATCAAGGATATCATGAATGAGCAACCTTGGAATGAACTCCAAGAGGTCCTATTTATAGCTAAGGGTGTTCCTTTGAGTGTGGGATCACTTAAGAACAAAAAGTAGTCATTTTACAACTTGCAATGGAACTGTTTTCATTTCTAACAACTCTCCAATGGTTGGAATCTCTCTTTTTTTTTGCATTTTTTGTACAGTACATTCAGTAGAGTTTCAATAAAGATAACTCGATCGATCCACTAACCAACAAAGTTAATTTTCAAACTATTGGTTGAGTTTATCCTGGGAAACTCAATAGATGGGACAAAATTAGTTTTAGTCAGTGAGATGGTCGGTTGAGTTCTATGAGTGTACAACTTGACTGATTGATCCATTTCTAAAAATCCCTCACTTGTCGTTCGAGATCCAAACTCAACCGATAAAGTTTCTATGACAATTTTTTTCAAAATGATTTTTGAGTGACCAAACGTTGGAATTAAGTGTCCCTAATTTTTTCTCATCTTAGTAACAAGTCATGTCATCAATACAAATGATTAAAAAAATATTATAAGGTGGTTTGGAGTGATTTCCCTAATTGCGCATTTGCATTGCTTTTGACTTGAACTTGGACAAGCTAGGGCTTGTGTAGTTTGATCCTTTTCATGTACTTAAAGCCTAAAATCAATCTTAAACAAACATATTAGATACATATGAATGAAATGGTTAAGTCATTAACAAAATATGGACAATGTATAACTCTCAAGTCAACAGTGTACGCCTCCCTTCCAGCGATTTGGTGTTTCTCTATCTTCGCCTGGCTCTGACAGACTCAAAGAGGGATCCAATTGCCTCATTGGTGGTCGGAGATGATCGGACGATGACGGACTTTCTTGACATGACAACAAGAGAAGATTGGAGAGTAGGAAGGGAGAGGGTAAGCAATTGCAGGCAGAGGTGAGTTCCAGTAGGGGTGGCAATCAGGTCCGGGTTGAGCGGGTCCTATTTTGGGTCAATTCGAGTCAGATCAAATACACTCGACCTGAACCCGACCCGAAAATAATTTCGGGTCATACTTCCTCGACTCGAACCCGAAATTACTATTTGCGGGTTTGACCCGGTGGACCCGAAAATACCATATTATATGCAAACCCGAAAATACAAACCCGGAAAACCCAAAAATACAAACCCAAAAAAATTGAAAATAAAAACCTGTTAGACCCAAAATTGCTGCAGAATTTGTTGGTTAATTAGTACTTTACAAGCAAAGACTTGTATAAACTATATTATTTTTATGTTTGAATGTGTTCAACTTTTATATGGCTAAAATATGAAATATATATATACATATATGAAGACATAATTTCGGGTCGATCGGGTTTTGCGGGTCGAGAATTGCAAACCCGACCCGTAAATAGTTTTGGGTTTTTTGGGTTCGGGTCATTTCGGGTCGGATCAAAAAAATCAAGACCCGAACCCTCTTTAGTCGGGTCGGGTCGGGTCGAGTTTTTCCATCCCTAAGTTCCAGATGCTCTATGCAATCCTTATGAGCACTTAGATGGGTTGCAGAGGGGGTCTAAGCCTCTATTTATACATGGATATGACAACAGGGTACATGGATATTAGGTGAATCTCCTATAAGCCACGAACCTAGGTGAAATCTAGGGTAGGTCGGTTCGATTTGCTCTCCTAAATCCAAAGGGAAATGTATTTAGTGTTGAGATGATCGAGGCAGAGAGAAATCTCCTCAAGAATTCATGCCCTTAATGTTCCATGTTTCTAAATCTGTCACAAGCTAGGAGAAGAGACGCATCATTGGATCTTGGATCTGATGGTCCACATCACACTCGCTATTTAAAAGATTCCTAATATAAATCGAAATGGCATGACATTTAATACTTTCCAATCTATTATTTACACTTTAGATTTTTTGTAAAATCCATATCTCCTAAACCATTAATCCTTTTAATCCCAAATTTTAAGGGAAAGTCTTTTATGACTTAATCCACTTGTGTATACAAGTTGAGACCAAAAATTGAAAGGAATAACCCTTTTACTTTATTTGCAAGTCATCCACTCAAAAGGCATATATTATGCAATTAAAATTCATATTTTCTCTTTCTTTCCCTTCTATTTTCTTTATTTTGGTTTATTTTCTCATTCAAAACTATAACACCCCAATTTCTAAATATTCACAACACTAAGTGGAAGCATAGATATCATTGGGATGTCATAAAAATAATTATTGTTGCATAAAAATAAAGTCATATCTAAACCAACACGGGATGAAATAACAGTTCTCATACTCAAGTCCTCAATATAACACTCACACTTTAAACTAATACATGGTTCTCTTAACTTGAAAGTAAATATAAACTAATATTCTATTATAGTTGGCACCCCACTAGATTTTATCTACTAGATTTGTCCTCATCCCGTAGGCTCCTTGCCTAAGCTCCTCAGTCCTTCTTTCCTATGGACATCGCATCCCCAGCCATGCAAGGCAAAATGGAAAACACGTTAGAGTAAGTGGCACTGAGAAACCTTATAGGACTGCAAAACAAACTATACTTTTTGAGGAAACATAAGTTTAAACATGATAATATTGAATTCTTGCCATGTCATATAAGTTTAATTATCTTAATCATTAACGTTGTTGTCTTGGGCTGAATATGTTATGCTCCATCCTTTTCTTTCTCACACATAACTTATGCTCCCAAGAGCTCATTTCTCACATAGAGCTTATGCACTCAAGTGCTCATTGCTCACACAGAGTTTATGCCAAAAAGGCACCTTAATCTTGGAAGGAACAATCATAATTCAACTATCTTTACCTTGACATTAATTTTGTAACATCCCTGACCTGGGTTATGCTTTAACCCTAGGTGTTTTGATTAAGAAATATGATTATATGCTTAATCTTATCTTATGAAAAGTGCTTAGGGCTCATGAGGAACTTATGTTTCAATTTTGGTCCTGTTTGAACAATGTTGAAGCAATGTTTGCTTATTTTGGACCAAAGTGCAAATTACCCAAGTTGAGGGGTTAAATTGCAAATGTTGCACGATAAGATGTTCCTATGATGTTGAGACATCATAAGAATGAATATGATGTAGTGCTATGGTTTCCACAAGCTTGGACACCAAGATTAAGCTTGTAAAGCAATCCTTGTGCATTAAAACCTAGTTTTGGAGTAAAGTGCAATTTACCCAAAATCCAGGGTTCAATATGCAAATTACCACTTCAATAAGGTCCTTAATGTTTCTTGGCATTAAGTAGATAAAATAAAATGAGAGGGGCATCTCATTTGAATTAAGTTGGAGGAGAGAGAATCTTGATATTAAAATAATCAAGATTTAATCCTAATTGAAACCCTAATTCAATTTAGGGCAAAAATGAATGTATTAATTAAAGGGCCTTCAACCAAAATGTTATTGGTTGATTTTGAATAAGGATGGACGTTCATTTGCCAAGATAAGGAACGAAAATATCTAAAGGAGGTGAAACTCCACTCGCCTTATTATAAAGGAAAGTAATTTCCACTCACATATGGGATATTAATATAATAAGCATTAAGGTGCTTATTTTCTTTTCCCTTAATTCATGAATAATGGAAGGGAGTTCGGTGGGTATATAGATGCCCTTGCATGCAAGCAAACCAATGAGGAATAGGTGGTACTATTTTTGGAATTAAATGCATTTTAATAAGGCATTTTCTCTCTCATCAATTTCCTTATAAAAGTGCCATTTCCAAGCCCAAACCAAGGCCTTTTTCAGATTTCTTTCTTCCCCTTGCTTGCAAAACCGACCAAGGAGATAGAGAGGAGCAGGGAGCACGTCCCCAACATGTTGGTAAGCCCTTGACCTTCGTTCTCCTTGATTTCATGGTGGAAATCGAAAATAAATTATGGATTCCTTCTTATTTCGATCTCCTCTTCAACCCTAGCCAACTTTTACAATCAAAAGCTTGAGGACGAGCCTAGGGGGAGTTGCAAGAGATTCATCCACCATTAATAGAGTGATCTTGGAGCTTTGGAGCTCAATTGGAGGTGGGTTTTATAACTTAAACCCTTAAACATTGCTATTGCATCAATTCTTTATGCTTTGTTGATTGATTTCTTTAATTTGATACACTCTTGTTTCTTTGCTGCAATTTCCATCAAGAACGGTTTCTGTTCTTGGTTGTTCGAAGAAAGGGTATGATGACATCATCCTAGATGCTTATCCAAAGAAAAGTACCAAGCCAAACGGTTTTGGTAGCTACTCCAAATCGTTTTAATTTGATTGGTTATGCGGTTTCAGCAAACCGTTTAAGGGCAAACGGTTTGAAACCGTTTGGGAGAAAACGGTTTCAAAACCATTTGAGATGGTTGACCAAGCGTTGACCGTTTATTAATTTTGTTCCTAATTATGTAGTATGATAACCCACCAAATTTTAGGGGTTAACTCCAAAGGAATCGTAGGTTGAAGGCCAATCAATTAGGCAAATCGAATTGAATTAAATGCTTATTTTCAACCTGATTAACTTGACCTGTTTGGGAAAACGGTTTCAAGACCATTTGAGTGATTTGACCAAGCATTGACCGTTTGGGATTCCTGTTCATAATTATTTTGTTTGATGACACTCCCAATTTTAGGGATTAACTCCCAAGGAATCGTGAGTTGAAGGCTAATCAATTAGGGAAACCTAATTGGATTAAGTGCTGATTATCAATCTGATTTAATTGAACTTTTTGGGAAAACGGTCTCAAGACCGTTTGAGTGCGTTGACCAAGGGTTGACCGTTTGGTATTACTGTTCCTAATGATGTGTTCTAATGACTCACCAAATTTGAGGGATTAAATCCCAAGGAATCGTGAGTTGAAGGCTATTCAATTGGGCAAACCCAAATTGAAAACAGTGCTGAAATTCCAATGAGTTAATTGGAGATTTTGGGTTGATTAGCCCAAACGGTTTCAAGACCGTTTTGGGATCACCCAAACGGTCTCAAGACCGTTTGGGGGTCACCCCAAGACCGTTTGGAGGTCTGGGGTCAAGTATAGTTGACCAATTGAAGGTCTAAAGGTACCAAATCATATTGCAATTAAGTGTTGATTTGTTGATCAACTCGATAGACCAAACATTGATGAAATTTCACTAGAATCCAAAGGTTGGATGAGCCAAACGGTCTCAAGACCATTTGGAGCTCATACAAACGGTCTCAAGACCGTTTGGGGGTCACCCAATACCGTTTGGAGGTCTAGGGTTGAGTATGGTTAAGCAATTGAAGATCCAATGTCACTAAGTTGAAGTGTAATCAATTGCTGATCTGGTGATCAATCCCATGATCCAAACCTTAATTGGATGGCTTGGATTTGAGTGATTTGATGGGAAAATGGTCTCAAGACCGTTTGGAGGTCATCCAAACGACCTCAAGACCGTTTGGGGTCAGGTCATACCCAATTTGAATGATGGTTCAATAGTTTCAATGTAACCAATCTTGCATTGATTAGTGTTGATGAATCATTGATTCCAAACCCTAATTCAATTGAACCAAACCCTAATTGATGACCAATTGAGGGTCCATTGAGGGTCAAATCAGTTGGAGTTTGACCTATTAAACTCAATTGAAGTATGAGTATAGGTCCAATTGATGATTGGTTCCATGAATTCAATGATTGAAGGAATCAACATTGGAAACCCTAATTCAATTGGATACCTTATGTAATGGAGGTCCAATGTGATTGAATATTTGAGAATTAAGTTGATGAATGTTCTATTAATCCAATTATGATTAGCAATGATAATCAATGAAGGTACAAAGGTTGAAACCCTAATAGTACCCAAGTGATTAAGTGCCAATTAAGGGATGAATCCCTAATTACTTATAGGATCAATGACTTGGTATACTATGTAATCATTGTTGTATACTTTTGATTGAAGGGTGGATGTGACCTAATCAAGTTGAAAGGATAAAAGTATATAATTCATATATAAATATGATTCATGAGGTTATCTCTTGTAGCACAACCGTGCAAGGTAGCACGGCCGTGGTGACTTCCCTTGTACGGCCATTCCTGGCTGCACGACTGTGGTACTCTATGCTTGACTTAAAGTTGTTTTAAAAAGAACCTAATATGGTCTTTTTGTTAATTCCTAATTTAAGGATGAGTCCATATCATTAAAGATAGTTGGACCATTCTTATGTATAACCTATGCACTTCATGGCAAGAGTGATAGGTTAGTGGATGAAAGGATTAAGATGGGAAATACCTTAATCCAAGATAAGCTAATAATTTAAGAAAGTTGGAAGTAATGAGGTAAGTGATACATCAAGATATGAAAGACTTCACTGTTAGCATCTCAATGTTGATATAGTTTAATAACTATGAAATCCTAATGAGAGATAGGAAACCCTAACCCTAAATTGGATAATGGGACATGAGAAACCCCAAAGTGATGTGAATAGTAAGCCCTAACCCTATTAAGGGAATAGTGGTGTTACTATTATATTACAAGAGATAAAATGGTTAGATGTTGCCTAGTGATAGGTGACAAGATGTTGAATGGCCTTGTGAGCCATATGATTAGATGTTTCCTAGTGATAGGTGACAAGATGTTTTTAATGGCCTGGAGAGCCATAAGGTTAATTGTTACCTAGTGAGAGGTGATAAGATTTTTTAATGGCCTAGCGAGCCAAATGGTTATATGTTGCCTATTAAGAGGTGACCAGATGTTTCATGGGCCTTATGAGCCATGAGAATAATTGTGGCATAATGAGAGGTACTAAGATGATTATAAAAGTTCTTGTAAGAAAAGTTAATGTTTTAATAAACATAATAAAAGGAACCATTGTACTAAATAAAGAATGTGAAAAGCTATGAAGGCTAACCTCAGGGCTCAAAGCCTAGAGAAGGATGTGATAATCAATGATGAATTATAGGGATGAATATCCCAAAATCCATGTAATCAGGATTGGTTAAAGTCTAATACCTGGCAGAGGCTTAATGCATGTAATTAGGGTTGGTTAAAGTCCAATGTCTGGCTGTGAAATCAGGGTTGGTTAAAGTCCAATGCCTGACTGTGTAATCAGGTTTGGAGAAATCCAATACCTGGAAGAGGCTTAATGCCTATAATCAGGGTTGGTTAAAGTCCAATGCCTGGCTGTGTAATCAGGTTTGGTTAAAGTCCAATACCTGGCAGAGGCTTAATGCCTGTAATCAGGGTTGGTTAAAGTTCAATGTTTGGCTGTGAAATCAGGGTTGGTTAAAGTCCAATGCTTGGCTGTATAATCAGGATTGGTTAGAGTTCAATGCCTGGCTATGTAATCAGGGTTGGTTAAAGTCCAATACCTGGCAGAGGCTTAATGCCTATAATCAGGGTTGGTTAAAGTCCAATGCCTGGCTGTGAAATCAGGGTTGGTTCAAGTCTAATGCCTGGCTGTGTAATCAGGGTTGGTTAAAGTCCAATGCCTGGCTGTGTAATCAGGATTGGTTAAAGTCCAATGTCTGGCTGTGAAATCAGGGTTGGTTAAAGTCCAATGCATGGCTGTGTAATCAGGGTTGGTTAAAGTCCAATGCCTGACTGTGAAATCAGGATTGGTTAGAGTCCAATGCCTGGCTGTGTAATTAGGTTTGGAGAAATCCAATACCTGGAAGAGGTGTAATGCCTGTAATCTGAGTTGGTTAAACTCCAATGCCTGGCGGTGTAATCAGGTTTGGAAGAGTCCAATACCTAGCAGAGGATCAATGCCTGTAATGATGACACAGGATTGGTAATAACCAAATGCATGTATTAATGATATATGAGTACATGGTAGATGTAATTCCTTATCTGTTTAGCAGATTGGCTAAGGCCAACAGATTGAAACAAGAATGTTTCATGGGTGACATGTCAAGTTAATGAGTGTTACAAGACATATTTGATATGGTGGTACAATATGATAGATAAATGATATACATGTCATTCCTATTCCTTATTAAAAGAATAGATGATATATTGCTCTATCATAAATAGTTGCAATGCTTTCAAAGTTAAGAATACTTTAAATTGCTTATCCTCTGCCCAGTTTATATCCTTAACTGCAATAACAATGTTTTGGAGGAGAGTTATATCTCCCGATGGGGCAATTTACAATTGTCTCACCCCCGTGGGATCCAACATTTTTAGGTGGACGCAGACAAAGAAGCAGATACTCTTTTGCAGGAAAAGGAAAGCTACAGCATGGACAGCAGTAAGATATCAGGTGGAGATACTGTCTGTCAAGTTATGTAGCTAGAAAGTTCTATGTGTCGTCTCTGTACTCTCAGGTCCTCGGAGTTTTTAGTCAGTGTTTTAATACATCAATCTAAGGTTTTGGCTTGATGACCCGAAATTCATACACTGTTTGTATATAATGTTTATAAGGCAGTTGATGATGTAGTCTCTGAAAATAGATGGTACATGTTATGTACATTTGAACTAGAATATAAATGTTATACAATGGTTCTTGATAGAAAAGATTTCCTATGTGAGGATCTCTTTGCAAAAAGTTTTAAATTTTTAGTGATTTTCAGTAATCCGCTGGTGATGATCGCTTCCGCATGTTTTATTATTGTTAGTGACACTTGTTATCTTAATAATGGCGTGTGTCGTTACAATTAGTGGTATCAGAGATTTAGGTTCGTTGAGTCTACAGAGACATAGGACTAAGTTGTTGAGTCTGTGTTAGTGTCCTCCAGTATACCCTATAATGATTTCTACTTGTGCAGAGAAAGGGTAAAGTTTTAAAATGACTGGAAAGCATAAAGAGCACATTGCTAAGGGCAATGTTGTTGCACCAAGAAGAGGTGCAAGGGATCATGCAAGAATAGAAGGAGTGCCTGAGAATCCCCATTAAGACCTGATCAGGATAGAGAATCCTATGATCATGCTCTTATTGGGCAGATTAGGGCAACAGTAATGCATATAAGTGAACTGGATGCTAGCCTTATAACCTAGGTTATCAGTCCTTAATACAGAAAGCTTGAGCTTTAAAAGAGTTCCTGAATGAATTAGTCATGTGGGAACAAGGGAAAATGTGGAAAAGATTAACTTATGGCAAGAAAGTGGACTCTGCCATGAGTTCAGACAGATAATAAATCTGTGATGGTAGTGCCCAAGAAGGGGCAATAAGTTGAGAAGTAGGGAATGGTCTCTATAATTCTAGAGACATTTGCCTAATGGTTTTAAAAAGCCAAGTTTTTGGTACTAATAGTGCAATAAATGCCTAGTGTACCAGGGAAATAGCCACTAAGTAAGTGCAAAGGTCTTAACCTTTCACCTGTAAGATTCTATGGCTTAGTTTTTGCTTCAGTAATAAGACTAGTAAGACCATGATATGAGTAAAAGGTATGTTATAAATGTGTACATGTTGAGTACACTAAACCCTTTTTGTTATAAAAAAAGGATTGTTGATTTTGTTTTCCCTATTGGTTGCTATATAGGGAAGAAATGATGAGAACTAGAATTTGAATTCTGTTCAATATTCTTTTAAATACTCTATATTGATCTTACCTCTATGAAAGAGGAAGAGGTATAGAAGAGATGCCTGGATAAAATCCAAGAATGTTAAATCTTATGTTATGATAATATGAAAAGCAAGAAATATGATAGCATGTAAGTGCATACTACTTGATCTCAGTACTTGTAAACCCTGATCAGGTATACAACTATTGATGATAAAGTGAGTATGGAAACTCTTAGATTGATATCTTTTTGATTGCCCTGATCAAGCAATCATTCTGAGACAATCTAATGAGTATCATGAAATTGGAAATATGGTATGGATAAATGTATCATATCTTAAGTACAAGAAAGAGGGATCTGATATGAATTCAGATCAGTATGTGTATATGAGGAAGTAAAAGTATGACCCTTATATGATGATAAAGAGAACAAGGGAGGTGATCCCTGTTCAATAAAGTTGTAAATATGATAAAAGAAAGATGAGAAAATGATGTGTTTTCAACACATGTGACTGATACCAAGGTAAGAGATTCTGGTATCTGAGAATTATCAGATGGTTTAGGTTGGCTACCCGGAATGGTCAACTATGAAATCAGTCTGATTATATAAAATGATATGAACATCATATGTTAGGGGTTTATGCTTTGCACAAACATAACAACTAAATATGTCTTTAAGATAAGATCTCAATTGACTCTATGAGAATATTGTGTGAAGGAACTTTGTGCTGATCAAAGTTCTATGATGTCTCCATAACAATGAGGTGTTATGAAGAGACATGATGATATGATGAATGAATAATATATGTTCCCTTTTTATCTGGGATTTCGGGGACGAAATCCTTGTTAGGGGTTTATAATTTGTAACATCCCTGACCTGGGTTATGCTTTAACCCTAGGTGTTTTGATTAAGAAAGATGATTATATGTTTAATATTATCTTATGAAAAGTGATTAGGGCTCATGAGGAACTTATGTTTCAATTTTGGTCCTGTTTGAACAATGTTGAAGCAATGTTTGCTTATTTTGGACTAAAGTGCAAATTACCCAAGTTGAGGGGTTAAATTGCAAATGTTGCATGATAAGATGTTCCTCTGATGTGAGACATCATAAGAATGAATATGATGTAGTGCTATGGTTTACACAAGCTTGGACACCAAGATTAAGCTTGTAAAGCAATCCTTGTGCATTAAAACCTAGTTTTGGAGTAAAGTGCAATTTACCCAAAATCCAGGGTTCAATATGCAAATTACCACTTCAATAAGGTCCTTAATGTTTCTTTGCATTAGGTAGAGAAAATAAAATGAGAGGGGCATCTCATTTGAATTAAGTTGGAGGAGAGAGAATCTTGATATTAAAATAATCAAGATTTAATCCTAATTGAAACCCTAATTCAATTTAGGGCAAAAATTAATGTATTAATTAAAGGGCCTTCAACCAAAATGTTATTGGTTGATTTTGAATAAGGATGGACGTTCTTTTGCCAAGATAAGGAACGAAAATATCTAAAGGAGGTGAAACTCCACTCACCTTATTATAAAGGAAAGTAATTTCCACTCACATATGGGATATTAATATAATAAGCATTAAGGTGCTTATTTTCTTTTCCCTTAATTCATGGATAATGGAAGGGAGTTCGGTGGGGATAGATATGCCCTTGCATGCAAGCAAACCAATGAGGAAGAGGTGGTACTATTTTTGGAATTAAATGCATTTTAATAAGGCATTTTCTCTCTCATCCATTTCCTTATAAAAGTGCCATTTCCAAGCCCAAACCAAGGCCTTTTTCGGATTTCTTTCTTCCCCTTGCTTGCAAAACCGACCAAGGAGCTAGAGAGGAGCAGGGAGCACGTCCCCAACCTGTTGGTAAGCCGTTGACCTTCGTTCTCCTTGATTTCATGGTGGAAATCGAAAATAAATTATGGATTCCTTCTTATTTCGATCTCCTCTTCAACCCTAGCCAACTTTTACAATCAAAAGCTTGAGGACGAGCCTAGGGGGAGTTGCAATAGCTTCATACACCATTAATGGCATGAGCTTGGAGCTTTGGAGCTCAATTGGAGGCGGGTTTTATAACTTAAACCCTTAAACATTGCTATTGCATCAATTCTCTATGCTTTGTTGATTGATTTCTTTAATTTGATACACTCGTGTTTCTTTGCTGCAATTTCCATCAAGAACGGTTTCTGTTCTTGGTTGTTCGAAGGAAGGGGATGATGACATCATCCTAGATGCTTATCCAAAGAAAAGTACCAAGCCAAACAGTTTTGGTAGCTACTCCAAATCGTTTTAATTTGATTGGTTATGCGGTTTCAGCAAACCGTTTAAGGGCAAACGGTTTGAAACCGTTTGGGAGAAAATGGTTTCAAAACCGTTTGATATGGTTGACCAAGCATTTACCATTTGGTAATTTTGTTCCTAATTATGTAGGCTGATAACCCACCAAATTTGAGGTGTTAACTCCAAAGGAATCGTAGGTTGAAGGCCAATCAATTAGGCAAATCGAATTGAATTAAATGCTGATTTTCAACCTGATTAACTTGACCTGTTTGGGAAAACGGTTTCAAGACCGTTTGAGTGAGTTGACCAAGCATTTACCATTTGGTATTAATGTTCATAATTATGTTGGTTGATGGCCCTCCAAATTTGAGGGATTAACTCCCAAGGAATCGTGAGTTGAAGGCTAATCAATTAGGGAAACCTAATTGGATTAAGTGCTGATTATCAATCTGATTTAATTGAACTTTTTGGGAAAACGGTCTCAAGACCGTTTGAGTGTGTTTACCAAGGGTTGAACGTTTGTTATTACTATTCCTAATGATGTGGTCAAATGACTCACCAAATTTGAGGGATTAACTCCCAAGTAATCGTGAGTTGAAGGCTATTCAATTGGGCAAACCCTAATTGAAAACAGTGCTAAAAATTCCAATGAGTTAATTGGAGATTTTGGGTTGATTAGCCCAAACGGTTTCAAGACCGTTTGGGGATCACCCAAACGGTCTCAAGACCATTTGGGGGTCACCCCAAGACCGTTTGGAGGTCTGGGGTCAAGTATAGTTGACCAATTGAAGGTCTAAAGGTACCAAATCATATTGCAATTAAGTGTTGATTTGTTGATCAACTCGATAGACCAAACCTTGATGCAATTTCACTAGAATCCAAAGGTTGGATGAGCCAAACGGTCTCAAGACCGTTTGGAGCTCATCCCAACGGTCTCAAGACCGTTTGGGGGTCACCCAAGACCGTTTGGAGGTCTAGGGTTGAGTATGGTTAAGCAATTGAAGATCCAATGTCACTAAGTTGAAGTGTAATCAATTGCTGATTTGGTGATCAATCCCATGATCCAAACCTTAATTGGATGGCTTGGATTTGAGTGATTTGATGGGAAAACGGTCTCAAGACCGTTTTGAGGTCATCCAAACGACCTCAAGACCGTTTGGGGTCAGGTCATACCCAATTTGAATGATGGTTCAATAGTTTCAATGTAACCAATCTTGCATTGATTAGTGTTGATGAATCATTGATTCCAAACCCTAATTCAATTGAACCAAACCCTAATTGATTACAAATTGTGGGTCAATTTAGGGTCAAATCAGTTGGAGGTTGACCTATTAAACTCAATTTAAGTATGAGTATAGGTCCAATTGATGATTGGTTCCATGAATTCAATGATTGAATGAATCAACATTGAAAACCCTAATTCAATTGGATACCTTATGTAATGGAGGTCCAATGTGATTGAATCTTTGAGAATTAAGATGATGAATGTTCTATTAATCCAATGATGATTAGCAATGATAATCAATGAAGGTACAAAGGTTGAAACCCTAATAGTACCCTAGTGATTAAGTGCCAATTAAGGGATGAATCCCTAATTGCTTATAGGATCAATGACTTGGTATACTATGTAATCATTGTTGTATACTTTTGATTGAAGGGTGGATGTGACCTAATAAAGTTGAAAGGATAAAAGTATAGAATTCATATATAAATATGATTCATGAGGTTATCTCTTGTAGCACAACCGTGCAAGGTAGCACGGCCGTGGTGACTTCCCTTGCACGACCGTTCCTGGCTGCACGACTGTGGTACTCTATGCTTGACTTAAAGTTGTTTTAAAAAGAACCTAATATGGTCTTTTTGTTAATTCCTAACTTAAGGATGAGTCCATATCATTAAAGATAGTTGGACCATTCTTATGTATAACCTATGCACTTCATGGTAAGAGTGATAGGTTAGTGGATGAAAGGATTAAGATGGGAAATACCTTAATCCAAGATAAGCTAATAATTTAAGAAAGTTGGAAGTAATGAGGTAAGTGATACATCAAGATATGAAAGACTTCACTGTTAGCATCTCAAAGTTGATATTCTTTAATAACTATGAAATCCTAATGAGAGATGGGAAACCCTAACCCTAAATTGGGTAATGGGACATGAGAAACCCCAAAGTGATGTGAATAGTAAGCCCTAACCCTATTAAGGGAATAGCGGTGTTACTATTATATTACAAGAGATAAAATGGTTAGATGTTGCCTAGTGATAGGTGACAAGATGTTTTTAATGGCCTGGAGAGCAATAAGATTAATTGTTACCTAGTGAGAGCTGACAAGATGTTTTAATGGCCTAGCGAGCCAAATGGTTATATGTTGCCTATTAAGAGGTGACCAGATGTTTCATGGGCCTTATGAGCCATGAGAATAATTGTGGCATAATGAGAGGTACTAAGATGATTATAAAAGTTCTTGTAAGAAAAGTTAATATTTTAATAAACATAATAAAAGGAACCATTGTACTAAATAAAGAATGCGAAAAGATATGAAGGCTAACCTCAGGGCTCAAAGCCTAGAGAAGGGTGTGATAATCAATGATGAATTATAGGGATGAATATCCCAAAATCCATGTAATCAGGATTGGTTAAAGTCCAATACCTGGCAGAGGCTTAATGCCTGTAATCAGGGTTGGTTAAAGTCCAATGCCTGGCTGTGAAATCAGGGTTGGTTAAAGTCCAATGCCTGGCTGTGTAATCAGGTTTGGAGAAATCCAATACCTGGAAGAGGCTTAATGCCTATAATCAGGGTTGGTTAAAGTCCAATGCCTGGCTGTGTAATCAGGTTTGGTTAAAGTCCAATACCTGGCAGAGGCTTAATGCCTGTAATCAGGGTTGGTTAAAGTCCAATGCCTGGCTGTGAAATCAGGGTTGGTTAAAGTCCAATGCTTGGCTGTGTAATCAGGATTGGTTAGACTCCAATGTCTGGCTGTGTAATCAGGTTTGATTAAAGTCCAATACTTGGAAGAGGCTTAATGCCTGTAATCAGGGTTGGTTAAAGTCCAATGTGTGGCTGTGAAATCAGAGTTGGTTAAAGTCCAATGTCTGGCTGTGTAATCAGGGTTGGTTAAAGTCCAATGCCTGACTGTGTAATCAGGATTGGTTAAAGTCCAATGTCTGGCTGTGAAATCAGGGTTGGTTAAAGTCCAATGCCTGGCTGTGTAATCAGGGTTGGTTAAAGTCCAATGCCTGGCTGTGAAATCAGGATTGGTTAGAGTCCAATGCCTGGTTGTGTAATCAGGTTTGGAGAAATCCAATACCTGGAAGAGGTGTAATGCCTATAATCAGGGTTGGTTAAAGTCCAATGCCTGGTGTTGTAATCAGGTTTGGAAGAGTCCAATACCTGGTTGAGGCTCAATGCATGTAATGATGACACAAGATTGGTAATAACCCAATGTATGTATTAATGATATATGAGTACATGGTAGATGTAATTCCTTATCTGTTTAGCAGATTGGCTAAGGCCAACAGATTGAAACAAGAATGTTTCATGGGTGACATGTCAAGTTAATGAGTGTTACAAGACGTATTTGATATGGTGGTACAATATGATAGATAAATGATATACATGTCATTCCTCTTCCTTATTAAAAGAATAGATGATATATTGATCTATCATAAATATTTGCAATGCTTTCAAAGTTAAGAATACTTTAAACTGCTTATCCTCTGCCCAGTTTATATCCTTAACTGCAATAACAATGTTTTGGCAGAGAGTTATATCTCCCGCTGGGGCAATTTACAATTGTCTCACCCCCGTGGGATCCAACATTTTTAGGTGGACGCGGACAAAGAAGCAGATACTCTTTTGCAGGAAAAGGAAAGCTACAGCCTGGACAGCAGTAAGATATCAGGTGGAGATACTGTCTGTCAAGTTATGTACCTAGAAAGTCCTATGTGTCGTCTCTGTACTCTCAGGTCCTCGGAGTTTTTAGTCGGTGTTTTAATACATCAATCTAAGGTTTTGGCTTGATGCCCCGAGATTCGTACACTGTCTGTATATAATGTTTATAAGGCAGTTGATGATGTAGTCTCTGAAAAGAGATGGTACATGTTATGTACGTTTGAACTAGAATATAAATGTTATACAATGGTTCTTGATAGAAAAGATTTCCTATGTGAGGATCTCTTTGCAAAAAGTTTTAAATTTTTAGTGATTTTCAGTAATCCGCTGGTGATGATCGCTTCTGCATGTTTTATTATTGTTAATGACACTTGTTATCTTAATAATGGTGTGTGTCATTACAAATTTGGAGTATAATAACTTAGAACATTGAATCTTGAGCATAATAACTTAAAGCATTAAATCTAACTAAGAAAACATGTGCATATTATGATGATATCACTATATGAGAAAGACATAAGGAAAACCCATGATTTGATTCATAATAAATTTCCTTGCATGTATCCATTAAAGCATGTACTTGATATCATTATACTTGAATTTCATAAATATAAGCGAATATATAGCCCTTTACCCATACTTGTTACTCAGAGTGCATGAATCCACTTACTTATTTTAGTAGGAACAATGCTCTAAGATCCTTGATCATATCTCTTTATTAACCTACGAAAAAAAACTTGAAAGTTCCTTAATTATATCTCTAAATCCTAATTGCATTAAATCTAATACTTTGTGAAAATCAACCCCCAAAACATGTCATGTAGTTTAGACCATTAGATATATCTTGAAAAACTAATCAAAATACATACATAATTTGCTCCCATCTGGGCTATAGAATAATTTCTATACCCTATCGAATATTATATTATACTCGACAAACCAGAATCAAAATGCACATGTAACATGATCGCTGATAGGAAATATTGATCTGTCGTCATCTTTGTGTTTCAAAATTAAGCATAAAAGGGAAAAACTTAATAAGTTTGTCTGCTAAAATCAAGCATGTACTTTCAAAACATGTCAAATATCCAATATACCCACGACTGTAGTTCAAATACAGACGGTACAAAGGCTAAAGTGATAAAGCCAAGTCCAATGTGTATTGGCAGATATCCTATTGGATATGATCAAACCACTAAACAAGGAGCCCCGATTGATGGAAATCCTATTTGACACCATTAAACCAGTAAACAAAGAGTACGATTGATGGAAATCCTTCTCGACACCATTAAACCAGTAAATAAGGAACACGATTTCAAGAATGGAAATTTACAATATATTAATACCCATCGCAAACCGAAGTGACTACAAGATGTATCTCCTTCTTTTGGACTCGGCAAGCCCAGATATGCGTTGTGAGTGATTGGAAGGCCACAACGCTTCTTCCCACCATGACAAGTCAGGGGAAGCAGTTCACCGATCAAGAAAAGGACAAATCATGTATAAAAGCACGATGTACAATCAAAGATTTGGCAAACAGACAGAGATGATTGAATTCAAAAAAGTAGTCCGTTGATCAATTACAAATGGAGACATGAAAATAAATAGTGAGAAGTTATGTCCAGAACCCCCATACTACTGTACTCGGTTGAAAATAGTAGAAAGAAGGCGAGGGTGTGTAACCATGAAATTACCTTGAATTGGGAAGCAACGAACGTAGGTATGTTAGAACTAAGGCAAAGTGACCGTCTTCGGCGTGATGGCCTCTGCGGCTGAGGCACACCTCTAAAGTCAAACCGAGAAAGCATAGTACTTGGGAACGATGTTGGATGGTTCTTAGATCGTTCAGGTGGGAAGGGAGTCTAGTGTGAGGCGGAGGCAGCAAAAAAAAAGAAACCAATTCTGTCACGAACCTTTTCGTCTGGAGTCTCTGGGAAAGGAAGAGTCCCATTCAGAAGGGAAAGTCCAGCGACGGGGATGACCCTCCCAGCGGACCGCAAGATCCACAAAGAGCCAAATTTATCAATTAATAATATTTATTATAGTGTATTATATCTTTAAACTAGAAGAACTTTCTAAAATCATAATAGAAGTCAAACAAGGTCAAAACGATTTCAATTTCATTTTAGGAGTTGTTTTAAAATACATATTAATTGATAAGAGTACTTTAATTTAGTGAAAATTAAAGGTTTCCTAATCGATTAATGACCAAAAATTTCATATTTAAACCTATCTTGAAATTAGTTTCTATTAGTTAGGTTTATCCCCATTATGTGAGGATTTGTTGTTAACACCTTAATGTTACTTTAAATAATTTTGGGGATGTTACAGAAACTAAAAGGAACCAAAAACTAATTAATAGTGGTCATCCATACCACTTTTTAGAGAATTCTACAAAATTCTCATATATTCACACCATTACCTTTTATTTCTTTTTTCCTTTACTTATTGTAGGATATTCTTTTATCCTTTTTCCCTTTCATCATTATTGGATTTATCAAAATAATATAAATCACAAAATCATGCACCCAAGGGAAATTTTGTAAAAGAATCATTTTTTTGAAAACAACTCATACAATTTTCCATTCGAATCCCTTTTATTTGAAAATTTGCATTTCAATCAATACGAGCAAATTTGAGGTTATAACATCCTTCCCCTCTTATAGGAATTTTCCCTCAAAATTTTATTAATCAAGCAAACAACTCAGGGTAAGACTTTTCCATGTCCATCTTCAGCTCCCATGTGGCTTCATCCTCTCCATGGTGCTTCTAAAGAACCTCTACCATTTCTATCTTTTTACTCCTGAGCTCCTTCACCTTGGTATCCAGTACCCTCACAGGTGACTCAGGGTATGTCAGCCTCCCTTGGAGTTCAATGGGTTCTATGCTCAGCACATGGCTCGGGTCCTTCACATAGCACTTTAGATTAGACACATGGAACACATCATACATCATATCACACTATTGGGTAAGGCTATCCATTCTAAAACCTCAAATGGCTCCACGTATCGTGGACTCGGATTTTCTTTGTTCTTAGCTATAGCTCGGAGGGGTCAGATTTTCAAAGACACATCTTCACCCACAGTGAAGTGCAAGTCAGTCTGCTTTGTATCAGCATATGACTTATGTCAATCCTAGGCTCTCTTCAGCCTTTGCTCGATCAAAGTGACTTTATCATCTTACAACTATAGTTCTTCTGACCTCAGTAAGGTTCTCTCACCGACATCATCTCAGTGAAGCGACGACTGATACAACCTCCCATGCAGAGCTTTGTACGTAGGCATCCTAATATTGGTTTGGGAACTATTATTATAAGCAAACTCAACTAAGGGTAGGTGCTGCTCCCATGATCCACCCCAATCAAGCACACATACTCTCAACAGATCCTCTAATGTCTGGATTGTTCTTTCTGACTATCCATCAGTCTGGGGTAATAAGTTGTGCTAAACTTTAATCCAGTGTTGAGTTCTTCTTGCACTTCCTTCCACAACTTCGAAGTGAACTTTGGGTCACAATAAGAAATTATTGAACTCGAAACACCATGCAGTCAAACTATCTCTCTAATATATAGTTCATCTAGGTTTTTCACCTTGGTTGTGATCCTTAATGCAAGGAAAGGCACTGATTTGGTTAGGTGGTCCACCACAATCCATATTGCATCATGACCTCTCTTTGTCTTAATGAGACCGACCCCGAAATCCATAGTGTTTTGGTCCCATTTCCTCTGACAAAACTCAATTGGTTGTAGTAACCCACCAGGTTGCTGGTGTTCAGCCTTCACTATCAGGTCATGTGAGACAACTAGATACATATGTTGCTATGCCTCTCTTCATTCTAGGCTA
Organism: Alisma plantago-aquatica; assembly: GCA_963693085.1. Classification (NCBI taxonomy): domain Eukaryota; kingdom Viridiplantae; phylum Streptophyta; class Magnoliopsida; order Alismatales; family Alismataceae; genus Alisma; species Alisma plantago-aquatica. The sequence goes on from OY856411.1 coordinate 1,153,604,079, forward strand.
CCAGAAATATCAGTGTAAGTCTTTAATCATCTTGATGGTGCTAGTGTGTACCATACACTTATAACCAAGTGACTTTTTTTCTTCAAGAGAGAATCCTCAGGAACTCAAATCCATCTTTCATATTTGATTCCACCATTCACACCCATCGAGAGATGTGTCTTGAGGCTTTTCCATCAGACCCCTACATCTCAATTAACTTTGGTTCCTCTATCTGGGTTGTTACAAGTTTGGCTAGCAAGACAAGCTTGATTTACCTTTATTTGATACGAAAACTCTTGCATCCATCATTTTTATTACTAGATTCAATCTTATAACTATAGTATTCAAATTCCACTCGATACTCATTTGGTTCTTTTTAATGATGACCTTGCTCATCTAGGTTTCCAAACCATTCATTCAATATCCTCGCATGGGGTGTGGTAATGATGGAGTTTTGTTTTATGCAACACCACTAAAAATCCTAGAGATGATGAGTCTCTAAGTTTAGCCTTGCTAGTACTATGGTAAGAACTCCACCCGCATGTGCTAAGACATGTGGAAGTCTTATCGTAGTATAGTTAAGGGTCGAATCCTCGGGACAACGGTCTTGACGAAGTCAAGATGGAAAACGTTTAGCCTTTACTTAACAACTTAAAGATTGATATTTAGATCGAAAGTTTGATTTGGTTGTTTTAAACTAAGTACAAAGGAAGTAAAGCAAGAAAGTAAATAAAGCAAGTAAATCTTAAGAGTTAACAAATGATGATGAATCACTGGGGTTAGGCAGGTATTTACCACCGCTACACATGCATTGTATATGTACTAAGCAAGACTTATAAGCTAGATGCATGGATGTTTCCACAAGACCGATGCCTTATAAGACAAAAGCGATGCGTTGCATCCAAGGGTGTTCCACAAGACCGATGCCCACATAAGACAAGAGCGATGCATTGCACCCTTCGATGTTCCACAAGACCAATGCCCATATAAGAAAAGGGCAATGCATCTCATCCTCCAAGGGTTAAGTAACTCTCATGCGGTACATCACTACGCGTCACTGAAGGATGTAGTCTCCGAAGAGAGAATCTTACTCAACCTCAAGAAACGTGCATCTAAAACTAACAAGCGAGCGATAATTACCAAATCGAATGGCGTCCTTGTAGGCCTAGTCTCCTATTCGGATAACCTAGCTACGAGAAGTGCGGGAATGATGCAACGCCAGCCATTCCCGAACAAATGGTCACATGCTTTACATCATTCCCCTCGCAAAGTGTGTTCCTCGACTTACCAAAGGTCTCTTCCATACAGATGGGAGTGTGCCAAATGATAGTGAGTTTACTCCACTCTTTGAGATACACTTCTAGACACCGAAACGGATGCGTGGTGGATACACACACCAGAAACCAACACTAAATCGGTATTCAAGCCTCGATAGCGGTCGTAGACAAACCACAACGAAAGACAATAAATGCATACAAGAACGTGGCCATCATTCAAGCATGTGTGAAACGATTTAGTATTAAAACGAAATGATAACATCTTTTTTACAGTACATAATACAAAACATGGGCAGCGGGGCTAGTCCCCGCGCCCCAGTGGATGGAACTACTCGCTCCTCATAGAGGGAGCAACAAAGAAGGAGGCAAGAAGAGATAGAAAGAACATCATCTCCACTGAGGAGAGAAGGTTGAACCCTTGGTGGAGAGAGCAACGATCTCCACCCCTTGCAGCTTGCTTGATGACGGATCTTCTCCTCTCACCTTCCTTGTTGATGAGAGAGAAAGTAGCTTGCAATGGACGTGAGTCTCAGACTGGCGGCCTCGAGTGATGGATGGAGTTGTTCTGGTAGTGGAGAGACAGCCTCTGGACGTCCCCTTCTCCATGAACGGCCCTGAGGTCTTATTTATAGGCTTTGAGTGGGATCCAAATGGTTTGGAGACCGTTTGGGCTCAAACGGTCTTGGGACCGTTTGGCGTCAAACGGTCTTGAGATCGTTTGGCGTCAAACGGTCTTGGGACCGTTTGGCGTCAAACAGTCTTGAGATCGTTTGGCGTCAAACGGTCTTGAGATCGTTTGGCGTCAAACGGTCTTGGGACCGTTTGGCGTCATGCGGTCTTGGGACCGTTTGAACTCCATGCGGTCTTGGGACCGTTTGGCTTCGTGCGGTCTTGGGACCGTTTGAACTCCATGCGGTCTTGGGACCGTTTGGCTTCATGCGGTCTCGGGACCGTTTGAACTCCATGCGGTCTTGGGACCGTTTGGCTTCATGCGGTCTCGGGACCGTTTGAACTCCATGCGGTCTTGGGACCGTTTGGCTTCATGCGGTCTCGGGACCGTTTGAACTCCATGCGGTCTTGGGACCGTTTGGCTTCATGCGGTCTCGGGACCGTTTGAACTCCATGCGGTCTTGGGACCGTTTGGCTTCATGCGGTCTCGGGACCGTTTGAACTCCATGCGGTCTTGGGACCGTTTGGCTTCATGCGGTCTCGGGACCGTTTGAACTCCATGCGGTCTTGGGACCGTTTGGATCTACTCGACCCTTGGGCTGGTTTGTTCTTTTGTTATTTTTTTGTGCTTTTTCTGCAATTATAAAAGGAAAAGTTAGTTTGATGATGTATTTACAAAAAGGGGTAAAATTAGGTTTAAGTACAGTATAAATGTAGAAAGAGTATGGAAAACTAAAGAAAAAGACTAAGATAAACTACTAAAATAGGAGGTTATCACCCCCCTAACTTAGAGTCTAGCTTGTCCTCAAGTTAGATAGAGCTGAGGCATGAAATGGCGCGGCGATCTTAATTAAAATTTCCGTACTCTTGCTTCAATTCTTGACCTGAGTTCCCCAGGGGTCGTATCTAGGCTTATTGCATGCCTTGATCCTTTTGGATTTCGAGAGTTGCTTGGATTTCAGGTTTTTCCGTATCTCAAAGTTTGCCTTGGGACCACATTTATTTTGTGCATGCTGTTGACTCTAATCAACTTTATACCTATCTGGAAACCTTATTGGAAGCTAGAGAGGGTATGAGGGTTGGCTAAAGGCTTTGAAGTGTAACTCCCCTTCGAGTGGGGGAGGGGCTGTCTATGCTTTTTAGGATCTCACTACCGGACACGACACATCTGCCTTTATGAGGGCAGCTGAATGTACCGGCCGGGCAAGTCCTTTATTAGCCTTTTCATATACTTGGAACTTTTAGGGTTTCACTACCGGACGCGACGCATCTGCCTTTGTGAGGGCAGCGGAATGTGTCGGCCGGGTGAGCCCTTAATCAGTTCTTTATATAGGTCCTTATTCGTGGCACAACTCTCATGATTTTATTCGTCTCTCTGGCTTTTATTCAAAAACTCACAGGCTTGGGTTTTGGGATGAGGATTTAATTTGGGCGGCCAAGCCTCTTTTATTTTGAAGAGAGGAAAGTTGTTCTTAAAGTTTTTCAGCATGCACTTATTTGGTTTGTGGTCCACTTGCAGAGCTTTTTGACTTGGAAGTTGCCTGATTTCCCTCTCATCCTTGAGATCTCGGCTTATTTCTGCCCTGATTTTGACCTATGGAGAGTCAGATAAAGAATTAGAGCAAAAATATAGGATCCATAGTGGATGGGGGTTGATAAATCGCCATTTGATGTCTAAGTGCTAAATACTTGTAGAGAATAACATGATTCTAGAGTTAGTTGAGGTGACTTATTTTAAGGAAAAGGGTGTATAGAGATTGATACCTAGCCCTTGTCTGATGACCCCCCCCCTAACTCATCACACACTCTGTCCTCAGAGTGGGAAAGTGATAGGTTGAGAAGTCATTTGAACAAGGGCTGCGAGTTAAGCCAAAATTGCGGTAACCCCTGGAGATTGGAGTAGAGTGGATGCGAATTGGGGTGCCTTGTAGCGCTGACTCAGGAGCTTTATGGATGTCGCAGTGCATTCCTTTGCAATTGTGTCTTGATATTGTAGACGAAATCTGCAATTCTAGCAACGAATCTGCTAGACAATATCAAGACAAAATTGCAAAGGAGTGCACTGCGATATGTGCTGCTTGATTACACAAAAGTTCCTAAACGGTGTCTAAACCGTTTGGTTCCGAACGGTTTGAGGACCATTTGGTTCCAAGCGGTTGGAGGACCGTTTGGTTCCAAACGGTTTGAGGACCGCTTGGAAAGCAAGGAGCCGCAGGTCGCCGGCGTGGGGGGGAAGGTGGAACGGGGCGAGGGTTTGAAGGTGGGTGGAGGAAACGGCGACAGGCGCGATAGTGGCGACAGAACGGCACGGCAACGAAGAACATTATTTGACGACGACTGCGAAGGTGGCGCGGAGTGAGCAGCATGCTTGGGGTCGCCGGACAATCTTGTGGGAGGTGGATTGAGAAGCTTGCGCGGAGGCACAGAAGCAAAAAGGTGAAGTTCTGCGCACGAAAAGACTGTAGAGTGCGAAGATTCGAAGAGAGGAAGATGGAGATGTGGGGTCGGTATTTATAGTGGTAACTTATCGTATTCCAAACGGTTTCAAGACCGTTTGGTTCCAAACGGTTTTAAGACCGTTTGGTTCCAAACGGTTTCAAGACCGTTTAGTCCCAAACGGTTTGAGGACCGTTTGGTCCCAAACGGTTTCAAGACCGTTTAGTCCCAAACGGTTTGAGGACCGTTTGGTCCCAAACGGTTTCAAGACCGTTTGGTCCCAAACGGTTTGAGGACCGTTTGGTCCCAAACGGTTTCAAGACCGTTTGGTCCCAAACGGTTTGAGGACCGTTTGGTCCCAAACGGTTTCAAGACCGTTTGGTCCCAAACGGTTTGAGGACCGTTTGGTCCCAAACGGTTTCAAGACCGTTTGGTTCCAAACGGTTTGAGGACCGTTTGGTTCCAAACGGTTTCAAGACCGTTTAGTCCCAAACGGTTTGAGGACCGTTTGGTCCCAAACGGTTTCAAGACCGTTTGGTCTCAAACGGTTTGAGGACCGTTTGGTCCCAAACGGTTTCAAAACCGTTTGGTCCCAAACGGTTTCAAAACCGTTTGGTCCCAAACGGTTTGAGGACCGTTTGGTCTCAAACGGTGTTAAGACCGTTTGGTCTCAAACGGTTTGAGGACCGTTTGGTCCCAAACGGTTTCAAAACCGTTTGGTCCCAAACGGTTTGAGGACCGTTTGGTTCCAAACGGTTTGAGGACCGTTTGGAGCATAAAAATATTTGTATATTTTTTTGTATTTTTAGATTTAGTAATGAAAGAACTTAAAGAAGCAAAACAAAATTAAGAGAGAATAAAGCTAGAAAATTGGAGAAATTGATACTCAGGTCTTGGGTTGCCTCCCAAGAAGCACCTTGGTTTTACGTCACTGGCTCGACGAAATTGTGGGCGTAGCGTTTCTGACATCGAGGGTTTGTTGATGTGGAGAAGTGTTAGCTTCCTGAGTGTAGTATCTTTTTAAACGGTGTCCGTTGACCGTTCGTTCTCCTCCGTTGTTGTTGATGATAATGGCAGCTCCAGTTGGGTAGATATGTTTTATAGTGAAGGGTCCGGACCATCTTGTTCGAAGCTTTCCGGGGAATAATTTGAGCTTGGAATTGAATAAGAGCACTTTGTCACCAACGGTGATATCTTTTCTCCTAAGATGTCCATCGTGCCACATTTTCGTTTGCTCTTTATAGATTCTGGCACTGTGATATGCTGTCATGCGGAGTTCTTCTAGCTCCTGTAGTTGAAGTTGTCTGTTCTCTCCTGCACTTTTAAGGTCGAAGTTTAGTTGCTTGATGGCCCACCAGGCTTTATGTTCCAGTTCTACTGGAAGATGACATGATTTACCGTACACCAAGCGGAACGGAGTTGTTCCAATTGGTGTTTTGTAAGCCGTACGATATGCCCAGAGGGCGTCAGAAAGTTTGGTGGACCAATCAGTGCGATTTTTGTTCACTGTTTTTTCAAGAATCGCTTTGATCTGTCTATTGGATACTTCCACTTGGCCACTAGTTTGCGGGTGGTAAGGCGTGGCAACTTTGTGATGGACTCCATATCTTCTTAGTAATGCTTCGAAACTTCGTTCCAGAAAATGGGTTCCGCCATCAGATATGACCGTTCTTGGGACTCCAAATCTTGGAAAGATGGTATCTTTGAACAATTTGACAACAGGTTTGGAGTCATTAGATGCAGTGGGTACAGCTTCGACCCACTTCGAGACGTAATCCACAGCGACCAAAATGTACGAGAAACCATATGATGAGGGGAAAGGTCCCATGTAGTCTACCCCCCATACATCAAACAGCTCAATTTCCTGCCACATGGTAAGAGGCATTTCATCTCTTTTTGATATGTTGCCCGAAAATTGGCATTTATCACAGGATTTGACAAAATTATGTGAGTCTTTTGATATGGTGGGCCAGAAGAAACCAGATTGTAGAACTTTTATGGCAGTTTTCTTGGCGCCCATGTGCCCCCCCGTGGGTCCGGAGTGGCAGTGTTCCAAAACCGATGTTATTTCTTCTTCTGGAAGGCATCGACGAAAAAGTCCGTCGGCACAGAGGTAGAACAAGTAGGGTTCATCCCAATGATAACGTTTTATGTCATGAAGGAATTTCCTTTTATCTTGATAAGAAGCAGACGGGTGAATGATCCATGTGGCCAGATAATTGACGATATCTGCAAACCAAGGGAAATTATGAGTGGCTTTCATAAGTTGATCATCAGGAAGAGAGTCCCTGATAGGGATTTTATCTTTGTCTTCAACCTCGATTCTACTGAGGTGATCGGCGACAACGTTCTCTACGCCACTTTTATCTTTGATTTCTAGATCGAATTCTTGAAGCATCAATACCCAGCGGATGAGCCTGGGTTTGGCATCCTGTTTCTGAATCAAATATCTGATAGCAGAATGGTCAGTGTAGACAATTACCTTAGAGCCGATCAGGTAAGAGCGGAATTTTTCAAAGGCGTAGATGATAGCTAGGAACTCTTTTTCCGTGGTCGTGTAGTTTCTTTGTGCTTCATCAAGCGTTTTGGACGCATAGTAGATGACATAGGGTTTCTTGTCGATTCGTTGTCCTAAAACGGCCCCTATGGCATAGTCACTTGCGTCACACATAATTTCAAAGGGTTGCGACCAGTCTGGAGCCCTTAGAATAGGTGCGGAAATTAGTGCTTCTTTAAGGGTGGAGAAACTTTGCATACATTCTTGGTCAAAAATAAACTCGGCATCTTTTGTCAGGAGTTGGGTCATGGGTTTAGCTATTTTTGAGAAATCTTTGATGAACCTTCTGTAAAACCCGGCATGACCTAGGAAAGCTCGAACTCCTCTTATGTCCTTCGGAGGTGACAACTTCGAGATGACATCAATCTTTGCTTTGTCGACCTCGATCCCTCTATCACTTACTCTATGTCCGAGGACGATACCCTCTGTTACCATGAAATGGCATTTTTCCCAGTTCAGGATAAGGTTTGTTTCCTTGCAACGTTGCAGGACTTGTTCGAGATTATTTAGACAGTTATCGAAAGACTCTCCATAAACAGAGAAATCATCCATAAAGACTTCCATAATAGATTCAGTTAATCCGGCGAAAATGGCGGACATGCAGCGTTGGAAAGTAGCAGGAGCGTTACATAGCCCGAATGGCATTCTTCTGAAAGCATATGTCCCGAAGGGACAAGTGAAGGTGGTTTTTTCTTGGTCCTCTGGATGTATGGGTATTTGGTAGAACCCAGAATAACCATCGAGATAACAAAAATATTTTTGGTGGGCCAAGCGCTCCAGGACTTCGTCCAGAAAGGGTAGAGGGTAGTGGTCTTTCCTTGTAGCTTTATTCAACTTCCTATAATCGATGCACATTCTCCACCCCGTTACAGTCCTAGTAGGTACGAGCTCATTTTTATCGTTGATCACTACAGTAGTGCCCCCTTTCTTTGGGACAACTTGAACTGGACTAACCCACTGAGAGTCGGAGATAGGGTAGATCATACCAGCTTTAAGCAGTTTGAGGACTTCCAAACGGACTACCTCTTTTAAATTTGGGTTCAGTTTTCTTTGATGTTCGCGAGTGGGTTTGAATTCTTCAACCATAGGAAGCTTGTGCATACACAGAGCCGGATTTATGCCTGTGAGGTCGGTTATTTTATAACCAATGATCTTTTTGTGTTTCCTTAGTTTGTCTAGAAGTCTGGCTTCTTGGTCTTCGGTGAGGGTGGAGCTGATAATAACTTGGCATAGCTCTTCCTTATCCAGGAAAACATATTTGAGCCCTGTGGGTAAGGTCTTCAATTCAGGGGTTTTTGGTGGTTCTGCTTCTTCAATAGTCGTTATGGCTTTAAGCTCTTCAAAGGTAGCCTTTGGTGCTTCTTCTGCCTTTTCTAGATATTGGATGCATTGCTGGACTAGTTCATTTGCAGAGAACTCGACTTCGGGATTGATAAGAGCATTTTCAAGTTCGTCGATTGGCTCGGAGATTTCTAGTTGCGACATTTGTTGGATTGCGTCTAAAAGAAAGACTTCTTCTTGAATGTTAGGGCCTTTCATGCTGTCAAGGACACGGAATTGAATGGCTTCCTTTCCGAGCCTAAGGATGATGGTTCCGGCTTCGACATCGATTAGCGCTCTGGCTGTAGCTAGGAAAGGCCTGCCGAAAATGATCGGATATCTCAAGTCCTCTTTAATATCCATGATGACAAAATCACATGGAACGTAAGCATCCTTGCCTATTCTTACTGGAACGTCTTCAATGATTCCCAAAGGTGTGGTTATGGTGGAGTCAGCAAGTTGAATAGTCATTGATGTAGGTAGCAGATCTGTGAAACCGAGGCGTTGGCACATTGAGAAAGGCATAATGGATATACTAGCCCCGAGGTCAGCTAATCCTTTCTTTGTGGATGCGTTTCCAATGCAACATTGGATTCCGAAAGAACCTGGGTCCTTCTTCTTTTTGGGCAGTTTGTTCAAGATGATGTCAGAGGTGGTTTGGGCAAGCTTGACAGTTTCCTGCTCTTTGGTGATATACTTACGTGATAGCAAGGTTTTGAGATACCTTTCCCATGCTGGTACTTCGGATAGAGCGTCGAGGAGTGGGATGTCGATATAAAGTTTCTTCATTGCTTCCTTGAATTTCTGAAACCTGGCATCCATTTTTGTTTCTTGCAGTCTGCCTGGATATGGAATCCTTGGTTTGAATTGCGGGACCTTGGGTTCTGTGGGTACATACTCTTTGTTTTTGTCCTCGGTGTCTTCGGGAGATTTCCCAATCTCTTGTTGTGAGATCTCTTTCGTCAAAAGAATGGGCACATCATCATCATCTAGAGTGATCTTGATGGGTTCAGGCAGAATGCGTCCCGACCTTGTGGTGATGGCGTTCAGCTGTTCGTGTTCATTTTGCCCATTTGGTTCAGGCTGCCTATCAGAAATGCCGGCTGAAGACTTCAACTGTGCAGCAATCTGAGCTAGATGGGTTTCAACTGCCCTTTGTTGGGCTTGCTGGCTAGCTAGCATAGTTTGCTGAGACTGAAGCATTTGCTTTATCAAAGATAGTTCGTCTTCTGGTTGTTGCAGAGGTGCGGTTAACTGTGGCTGCAGGGGCTGCTGCAACTGGGGTTGCTGTGGCTGCTTCAACTGGGGTTGGTGCAACTGAGGGTGCAGTCCTGAATGAGTGTATTGGTAAAAAGGATTCCTGGGATAGTTAGGTCTTTGAAAACCTTGTCTGTAATTCCCTTGACTGAAGTTATTCTGGAGTCCCGGTGGTTGTCTGTTGAAAGATCCACCTTGTGCCTGCTGCTGTGGGTTGGCAGTCCCTGCAGGATTCCCGTATTGGAAACCAGGATGGTTCCTTGGTTTATCTGGGTAGTAATACATTTGGCCAGGTATTGAATGTATGGAGTTGACTTGCTCTGGCATTTGGTCTTCGGGATGCTCGATGATGGGTTCATATTGCGGCATAGGTGGTTGTAAATCCATCATGACATTGTACAACAATCCACATGATAATGTGGGATGATCGGATGCATGACAGGCTTCACAAGCTCCAGTAGCTGCCTTAACTTGTTGAACCTGGGAGCTTTTCTTCTTATCATATTCCCCGAAAGAAGTTTCGAGGGCTTGTTGCTTGCTAGCAATAGTCTTCAAAGCCTCAGCAATGGCTTTGAGTTCCATAGATTCTTCTGCTTTGTAAACCTTGAGAACGCCTTTGGGTTGGTTAGATGACCTTCCCCAATTGGATTGGTTCTCGGCCCCCAACGTAACTATATTCCAGGCGTCTTCGTAGTTCTTTCTCATAAAGTTTCCTCCAGATGAGGAATCTAGGAATTGCTTGATATCATCACTTACTCCTCTGTAGAATGTTTCTATTAGTTGATTTTGAGAAATGCCATGGTGAGGACACTTTCTCAGGAGTTCTTTGAATCTTTCCCAAGCTTCAGAAAGTGTTTCTCCAGGTAATTGGGAAAAGTGATTAATCTGTCCCCTGATCTCATAGGTTAGGGAAGGTGGGAAGAACTTCTCAAGAAACTTCTCTTCTAAGGGAGTCCAGGTAGTGATGATAGGGTGTCTATCCAAAGCGTTGTACCAGCTTAGTGCTCTTCCAGATAGGGTGAAGTGGAAAAGGTGTAACATGATTGCTTCCATTGCAATGCCTGCTTGGGGTACAAGTCGGCAGAGTGACTTGAACCTCTTAAGGTGATCCATGCAATCATCTCCGTGTGCTCCGGAGAAAGAGATGCCTTGCATGATCTGGATCCATTGCATCCGAATTTCAAAGTGTGGTATGTTGATAATCGGTGGTCGGACAGGATGATCATCTTGATAATTCTTTGGGACTGCATAGTCCCGAAGTTGCTTGTTTCTTAACGCAAGTTGAGCAGCAGCCTGCTCTGCTTGGATGCGGGCTTGTTCTTCAGCTCGGATCTCAGCTTGCACCTGAGCACGAGTGTCAGCAATGAGTTGTGCTCGTTGTGCTGCTATGGCGGCGTTGACTCTTTCTGCAATAAGGCGTTGCTCTTCGGCCATCTGTCTGGCTCTTTGGCGGTTAAGTCTATTCCTTCGGTGAAAACTTCTTTCTACCTCAGAATCGTATTCTGGTTCAGGGGAGAATCCGATGCTATGCGGGGGTTGCATACACATTTTCTACCTGAGTAGAAGGAAAATCTCAAGTTAGGAAAAATGGAAGGAAATGAAAAAGATCAAGAAATATTGGATTGGTTATTAAGAAAAAGTGTAAAATCCTAATCAACCAAGAAATTGGTAAGTAAAAACTAAAAAGTTCCGTTGTCCCCGGCAACGGCGCCAATTTTTGATGGAGTTTTGTTTTATGCAACACCACTAAAAATCCTAGAGATGATGAGTCTCTAAGTTTAGCCTTGCTAGTACTATGGTAAGAACTCCACCCGCATGTGCTAAGACATGTGGAAGTCTTATCGTAGTATAGTTAAGGGTCGAATCCTCGGGACAACGGTCTTGACGAAGTCAAGATGGAAAACGTTTAGCCTTTACTTAACAACTTAAAGATTGATATTTAGATCGAAAGTTTGATTTGGTTGTTTTAAACTAAGTACAAAGGAAGTAAAGCAAGAAAGTAAATAAAGCAAGTAAATCTTAAGAGTTAACAAATGATGATGAATCACTGGGGTTAAGCAGGTATTTACCACCGCTACACATGCATTGTATATGTACTAAGCAAGACTTATAAGCTAGATGCATGGATGTTTCCACAAGACCGATGCCTTATAAGACAAGAGCGATGTGTTGCATCCAAGGGTGTTCCACAAGACCGATGCCCACATAAGACAAGAGCGATGCATTGCACCCTTCGATGTTCCACAAGACCAATGCCCATATAAGAAAAGGGCAATGCATCTCATCCTCCAAGGGTTAAGTAACTCTCATGCGGTACATCACTACGCGTCACTGAAGGATGTAGTCTCCGAAGAGAGAATCTTACTCAACCTCAAGAAACGTGCATCTAAAACTAACAAGCGAGCGATAATTACCAAATCGAATGGCGTCCTTGTAGGCCTAGTCTCCTATTCGGATAACCTAGCTACGAGAAGTGCGGGAATGATGCAACGCCAGCCATTCCCGAACAAATGGTCACATGCTTTACATCATTCCCCTCGCAAAGTGTGTTCCTCGACTTACCAAAGGTCTCTTCCATACAGATGGGAGTGTGCCAAATGATAGTGAGTTTACTCCACTCTTTGAGATACACTTCTAGACACCGAAACGGATGCGTGGTGGATACACACACCAGAAACCAACACTAAATCGGTATTCAAGCCTCGATAGCGGTCGTAGACAAACCACAACGAAAGACAATAAATGCATACAAGAACGTGGCCATCATTCAAGCATGTGTGAAACGATTTAGTATTAAAACGAAATGATAACATCTTTTTTACAGTACATAATACAAAACATGGGCAGCGGGGCTAGTCCCCGCGCCCCAGTGGATGGAACTACTCGCTCCTCATAGAGGGAGCAACAAAGAAGGAGGCAAGAAGAGATAGAAAGAACACCATCTCCACTGAGGAGAGAAGGTTGAACCCTTGGTGGAGAGAGCAACGATCTCCACCCCTTGCAGCTTGCTTGATGACGGATCTTCTCCTCTCACCTTCCTTGTTGATGAGAGAGAAAGTAGCTTGCAATGGACGTGAGTCTCAGACTGGCGGCCTCGAGTGATGGATGGAGTTGTTCTGGTAGTGGAGAGACAGCCTCTGGACGTCCCCTTCTCCATGAACGGCCCTGAGGTCTTATTTATAGGCTTTGAGTGAGATCCAAACGGTTTGGAGACCGTTTGGGCTCAAACGGTCTTGGGACCGTTTGGCGTCAAACGGTCTTGAGATCGTTTGGCGTCAAACGGTCTTGGGACCGTTTGGCGTCAAACGGTCTTGAGATCGTTCGGCGTCAAACGGTCTTGAGATCGTTTGGCGTCAAACGGTCTTGGGACCATTTGGCGTCATGCGGTCTTGGGACCGTTTGAACTCCATGCGGTCTTGGGACCGTTTGGCTTCGTGCGGTCTTGGGACCGTTTGAACTCCATGCGGTCTTGGGACCGTTTGGCTTCATGCGGTCTCGGGACCGTTTGAACTCCATGCGGTCTTGGGACCATTTGGCTTCATGCGGTCTCGGGACCGTTTGAACTCCATGCGGTCTTGGGACCGTTTGGCTTCATGCGGTCTCGGGACCGTTTGAACTCCATGCGGTCTTGGGACCGTTTGGCTTCATGCGGTCTCGGGACCGTTTGAACTCCATGCGGTCTTGGGACCGTTTGGCTTCATGCGGTCTCGGGACCGTTTGAACTCCATGCGGTCTTGGGACCGTTTGGCTTCATGCGGTCTCGGGACCGTTTGAACTCCATGCGGTCTTGGGACCGTTTGGATCTACTCGGCCCTTGGGCTGGTTTGTTCTTTTGTTATTTTTTTGTGCTTTTTCTGCAATTATAAAAGGAAAAGTTAGTTTGATGATGTATTTACAAAAAGGGGTAAAATTAGGTTTAAGTACAGTATAAATGTAGAAAGAGTATGGAAAACTAAAGAAAAAGACTAAGATAAACTACTAAAATAGGAGGTTATCAGGTAATACCTCAAATTCTCCATTATCATAAAAATATTTCAACTTAAGTATGTATTCCTCATACCACTTCCATTCCTAGTTTGGCATGCATCTATCCCATCTCGCACACCCATAACAAGATGAAATAAGCATTTGACTATAGTCCAAATACAAAGCTCATCATGTTCCAAAAGTAGAGAAGGTACATCACACATCACCATTTTATTCTCAAGTCTAGGTTGAATCATTCTCCACATGACTTCAAACCATGAATACCATCTCCCCCTTAATTCCATGTGTATATATAGGAAAAACACTTCTCATAACCTTTGAGTCTTATCATAACTCCTATTTACGATCCTTAATCATTTCCTCAAGGTCTCTAGGGTGTCGGTACTTTTGGAGTGATCTCATCCTTATGCATCTAGAGAGTGCCTCTCACATTTACCCCTTGGGTCACATGGACTCATGAAGGTGGCCAACCTCCTAACCCATGGACCTTGAGCAAACATAGTTGTTACCTCCCGACCCTATGGTCTTGTGCATTCAGAAAACAATCAACTCATACTCCTACCGGCTCATCCCTTATAGACCTTAGGATTGACTTAGGGTTCTATCATTACTTTATTCTATTTCATCACACATTTTGCTTGTGGTTCCTTTGATAATATCCAAGCACATTGTATCCTTTACGATTCTCACCCAAATTTCCTTCATCTCTTAGGGTACTCCTAGTTTTCTCTTATGTCCTTTCATGGTAACCTACCTGAAACATACCAACTCAAACAAAACACAATTACATACTAACCAGCAGATTACCAAACAAATCACAGGAAATCAAAACGGATTTATAACAAGCACCATAAGATGAGACATATTACATCTGAGCCAACACTTTCTTTTCATAACATATTTTCAAGGTGCTACAACATAATTCCCATCATCTCATTACATGAAATAACTGTTCCACATGCTGATGTATTACACCAAGGTACAGAAGACAAAAACCACATATCGATCATCTAATCGGAAACATCGAACAACTCTCCTAAAGACCTGAGTGTACATGGACGACACCTAGGACTCTACATCTTGACACTATCTATTCCACCTGGTACGGTACCTCTGCATATCATCTCAACTACATGATCTTTATCTTGCCAGGCACGTCCACCTAAAAAGGTTGTTAACCAATGGGGTGAGACACACAGTCCCAGCGAGAAACATAACCCTCTACCAACTCTATTATTATCACATATAACTGAGCAGATAGTTCAACTAAACAACAGGTAATCACTGACCAGTTATACAAAAAGGAATATGAAGAACATGTATGTAAAGAGCATATGAGAAAGATTACATCATCCAAGGCCTCAACCAATGTTCAGTATTCTTCCTTACAATATATATACTATTCGACTTGATTACACATTATTATTATGCCCTTTGGAAGTGAGTCGTACCGCTCAAATCCAACCTTCGGTTGTGAAACCCAAAGCCAGTGCCATACAAGGTCAATGGAAGAGTCAGAATCCATGGCCTCTACCCTCATGGTCAGTACATGAGAACCAAAATAGGACCGCAGTCTCTTGCTTAAGTGACCTCAGTCACAGGGTCAGCTCTGCAGGCTACCCTTTCTCTAGCCCACCTTGGTACAGGTTACGGCGCTAGTATATCTTGAGCCATGGGCCTGTTCACCGTGTTCTCGAGCCATGAACGCATTCATTCTCTATCACACTGAGCCATGGGCCTGTTCACCATGCTCTTATACACATCTTGAGTCTACAACCATAGTTTCACTCTAATTCTCCTATTTTTGGCTAGGAGAAACCCCACATATTCAACATTATGTGCTCCGGGTTAACCCACAGGAGAACCCATTTCACCATCACCAGCTCCTGACGATGATGGATCTATGGCCAGGGAAAACTACATGAAAGTTCATCTATATTTATTTAATGCATTTTAAGTGAATTTTTGGTGCAACCAAGTTGTATTAAACAACCATATATAAAACATAAACAACATTAAATTCCATTATCTTGTGTCACACTGTTACTGTTATTCTCAATGCCCTCAACAATCATCATATTGCCATGGGATATCAATCCCTCAGTTCATCACATAATGCTACTGCCTCTCAAAGCTTCATCATCATGGGATATCAATACCTCATATCATAATGCCACTGCCTCTCAAGGCTTCGTCATCATACATCATCATGGGATAGCAATCCCTCATATCACAACTAGACGATAACACCTCAATCAGGCACTCAGCCTTTATAGGTCACCAAACCTTTCTCATCATATGGTGATACATGTTATCTTATCAACAAGGCACATCATCATTACTCAGATATTGTGCATATACCAAGTGCTACACAAAGCACATGATCATATAATCACCATAGCTCTTACCTGGATATAAATTCAATTGATAATACCTGCATCGTTAGGGAGCATAGCAAAAGAGATAATTGGATCACCACACACAAATATTTAAGTATCATATCATGTCATTAAGATTAAGGTTTATATATTTGGAACAATCATCCATTATTATTAACATATGAAGCATAATTTTATAGATGGTGTATTAAACAATACACATTACTATTACCATACCATGGGTATCCATAATACCCTATATCTCGTGTCATCATGCACGCCATTCTTAAGGATTCATCTTTAGGGAACATACAACCATGATCTACCATCAAGCATTATCAAAGGTTCACCTACCATCAACCATAGGTAACCACCATACTAATGCTCACAATCTATTTGTCATGTCTCATCATCATGACCAAAGATATGGCCCAAGGTAACAAGATAAGCATACCAACATCTAGGGCTCAAGATAACACTTAGGGTTATGATGTTAGGGTACAACTTTCACTAAAGGTGTCGCCTACCCTCACCAAAACTAGGCAGCAACCAAACAAACCCTCACTAAAAGTCGGTATTGTCTACAAAGCTTCAACACCAAAAACCAAGGTGATATCTGACAAGATTCATATCGGGTAAGACCCGCAAGCTCCACCTATGCCTGGTATGGGGCAAACCATGTCATGCAAAGAAGCCACTAAGGTTATATTGTTCAAACACACCTCAGTCCATCCTGGTCAAGGGACCATCTTCTAGGACATCAGGAAACTCATGTATCTAACACATCTTTCATCATATCAGGTTAGACAACCTTGCAACCATGTCGGCCAAGAACCACATGACCTCATTACAACTAAGGTATTCTCTAAGTCAACCCTATCAAGGTTAACTCCCTTTTTCCTCATCCATGGTCATCATTAAGGGTATAAGGGTAACAAACTCCACATGCCTGGTCCACCTATCATCACTAGTCCTTGCATTGCTCATGACACTATATCGCCCAAACTCTATAGTGTCCAAGACCATATATCTCCCAAGCTCAAAACATATATCAGCCTACAACTCCCTTCTTGTGTCGGGAAGCCATCCAAGAGAGTATATCAGTCAAGGGCATATCGGCCAAGATATAGGGTATCAACCAAGCGCTCAACCCTAGTATCGCCCAAAACCTCATGTACACGATCATGCTCATACCGTTATAGGGTTGATGATATCAGGCAGGCCAACAACATGTACCTCATTATTTTTACAAACCATAGATCATACTCATGAAGACTGATGTATCAGCCAAGACCTCTAAAGGTGTGTATCGGGTTAACATGGATATCGAGTTAGCTCCTTCACCAAGTCATATCGGTCAAGGGATACTCAGTATTACCCAAGTGCCTACTCAAGGGTAGGATTCACATCTAAAGGTATCGTGCAAAGCACATCAAGCCATATCGCCCAACACATCATAATGACAACACACCATAACGGGCATCACATCTAAATAGAGTGTCGGGCGGCACCATCCAAGAGGATGTCGTGCAAGCTCCAAAAAACCATAATGCCCCACACAAACCACTTATCATCCAAGGGCTACAAGCCTCACAACCCCCAACTAACTCAACTATCAAGCACCAAATCGAGTGAAGGATCAACAAGGCATCTGCCTACTGTAATGCCCAAGCCTCATACTACTGTATCGTCCAAGATATGTATCAAAGGAAGGAGAGGGATATCAGTCAACAAGCACCAAGACACCACCATCCATATCGGGAAACCACATCATATCACCTAAGGGTTTGTAGGGTATCGGGCAACACTATTTCTAAGGGTATCACCCACACAAAGGATCAGCCTATCGGGTGACCTATACCTCATCAAGGATACCCATCACCAAAGGCATATCCACCCCATAACATCAAGGTACCAACCAAGGGTTTAACCCCAATAACATGTCATGCAACTAGGGTAGAGCATCTAATCATTAAGATGAGCACTTCTATTAGCAAAGCTAACATGTCGCCCAACCATCTAGAGCATAGGCTCACCTCTCAACAATAAAGTGAGAGAGGGGTATTGCCCAAGGACTTACTACCATACATCTTTGGATCAAGGGATACTAAGCTCACCTCTCAACAACAAAGTGAGAGAGGGGTATTGCTCACAATCCATCAACCAAGGCATAACCTATCGGGCAAAGCATTATATTGGGCAAACATTGTATCAGGTAAAGCCCTATATCGAGTAAAACACCATATCGGGTTGGTCGTCTTCAACCTCAAGACACCCTTCAACAACTTGCACAAGGAAAACAAGATAAGGACAATAATAAAACATGACCATTTCCATTAGAATAGATCTCAAGTTCCACATGCACAACTATCATAGTGAAGGGTATTGATTTAAAGACAAGAATCAATGTATGCACATATGTAGAGTGAACATAATAGAGATGGTTAAGAGTTATGTAACCCACCTTAAGAGGATATCCATGAAAGGAATCAAGCTTCCTGGTCCAAGAACCAAACAAACGTTCCTCGCCATGAAGATCATCCATCCCAGGCTCAAAACTTGCCTTCGGCTCCATCATCACCTCAAGAAACAAAAGATAAAGAAGAAGAAGAAGAAGAAGAAGTCATGGTTATGCTTAGCTCAAGAAGAAGTAAAGAGGGAGAGAACCACAGACTTACCTACTATAATCAAGGGTCCATCTATGTCTGAGAGGGGAAGAAGGATGTGAAGAGGAAATAACAAGGAAAAGCTAGTAAAGAAGCATGACTCACCAAGGTCGGATCTTGAGCAAGAAATCTCCATGGGCAAGGAGCTCGGCCTCCCAAGCTCCATGGGGGTTTTCGTTTAGCTCCCAAAGCTCCCAAGCTCGTCCCATACAGGAAGGGGAAATAGGTGGCTGAAAAGGATCACTTGGGTAAGGAGGAAGGGGGTTACATACACCTAGGAAGAGAGAGGTAGCAAAGGAAAGGTGTCATAACCACATAAACTTAGATGCCACTTGCTCAGGCTCTTAATGCTACTTGTTGTCACCCAAGATCCACATGCACGGCCTGGTGATACACTTTAGGTAGTGTATCGTGCATTTGGGAACCCTCCATGGGTGATACACTCCCTAAACCAATACATACTCCAAGCTCTACCCAATACAGTAAAGGACAAGATAGCACATGTGACATATAAGGCATAAAAACTATATAGAGATGTCATTCCTTAACTATCATCCAAACAAGGTGCCGCAACTTCCATACACGTCCTAGATGATGAAAAACAGAAGGAGAAGACTCTAGAGCTGATAAATTGCATATTGGTCCTTCAATTTGGGTAATTTGCAATTTACACCAAAACTAGCACATAAAGCACAAGCATCAACCGACCAAGCTCAAACTTGGGGTATAGGCCCCCCTCAAGGCACCCCCACAACATCATTCTCTTTCCAATGATGTTATAGAAGTAAAGGAATGCTTTACGTGTGACATATTGCAATATAACCCCTTACTTTGGGGAAATTGCACTTTGGTCCAAAATAAGCAAACATTGCTCAAACAACATCCGAACGGGACCAAACTGGAAACATACGCTTGTCATATGATATCAAAACTTCTTGAAGGATTAGATTACGGTTCTAAGCACCTTTATTAAGCAAAGAAAATAGGGTTATCCCAAAACATGGGTCAGGGTCCTTACAAGTCATAAACCCCTAACAAGGATTTTGTCCCCAAAATCCCGAGAAAAAAAAAAGATGTGTGTTACTCACGCATCGCACCATACAACTCCACAAAAGCTCCTGGGTGTCATAGATCTAGGACCAACATACTTTCTCTTCTTCTAGATCCAACACATGGTTTCCTATATTGGTTACAGGCTCAGCCCTCTGTCTCATCATCCTTTATCTGATAACACTCTTTATATACTGGAACATCACATGCAACTTGTATCACTTAGGTATCAATTCCTTTACTGATATATCGCCTTCCTTGCTATGCTTCTGCTGTGCTATTCTGATCTTACAAGCTCAACACTTAAGCTCCACATAACTTGTATCACTATCCTTCTGCTATATACATTCCAACTGTTCCTTCTCCTTCCACAAAGGATGTCTCTAATCCAAGGGAGATCTATCTCCAAAGGGATTGTCATAAGATAAACACATGCATACATATAACAAAACTCATAAAGCACTTCACGATGTCTTGCTTAAGATGTAACATAAAGAAGCTATCGAGTAACCAAGGAACTAAACATCTCGATTAGCAATAACAGAGCAAGATACACCACATCATCTTGGATGCAAGGCTGCCACAACTTCATATTTGTTCCCAAGGGCACAACATGTGTCAACACAATTGTAACATGTATGCATTATTCTCAACTGGTCTGGATAGGGATTACAAACCTTGTTCATCTATCTCTAATCGATGCACATCCTGCCTGGACCTTCCTTTACTCGAGACTTAGCTAGGAGTATTCCAAGGAATCAGGCTTAACTTGATGAACTTTTCCCAAGATGATCTTACTGCGGTTCTTTTACTTGGTTGCATATCTTCCGATGTCATGTTTATGCAGAGCATAAACCCCTAATAGGTGATAGCCATACTATAAGCACTTAGCCAGGTCGAACCAAAGCCAACTTCTCCATTTGAGACCACTTCACACCTTTCCAAGGATATCCATTCCCAGGGTTATCTCGATCCTCGATATGTCAAGTGGAAAGAGATTTGCTTGACTGTCACGTCTAGGAATAGAAAGGATACAAGAAGGATATACTTCATCCAACACAACTAGGTCATCCAGCAAGGTTCTTGACAACAGGATATCACTCTCCTGACTAACAAGAAGGAAACATCTGCCAAACGTACTACAAGTATTAAAAAAAAGGGGGTACACCCTATCCCGGATCAACTGGGGCAGATAAGAGGCAAGGAGAAGACAAAGCGGAAAGGAGTGACTCCATCTGACCTGCTAGCACACATTGTTCTGTCCAAATCATGTCACGAGATCTAACTGTTGCCTTCTACTTTCTGGTCAAACCATCCGGTCATCACTTGCTTATCCTCATCAACATTCCTCTAGGATGTTGAACTACTTCCACAAGGGTCACCACATAGGTCCAGACTCCAAAACAAGCTTCAAGCTTATGGGTTCCAGGTCAAGGATGATTTGTCAATACGGTTCACCACCATACCTTCACGATCTAGGTATCTTGATAATGCAGATTTACCGTGCGTAGAAATGCAAGTGAACGCGTCGAAGTAGTACATGCCTTTGTGAGGCCCGAGTCGAACTCAGGGATACGTGAAATCGTCTGGGACTCCTACTAACTACTCACGATCAGCTAAGCCGATTAAATAGTTGAGAGTTGTTGTTAAAATTAAAGGAAAATAAAAATAAAGCAAAACAATCAATCGATTAAATGTTGGTTTAATCAATTCAAAAGAAGATCTTTAGGGTTGCGGTTTCACCGCGGGTTTTCATTGTATTAAATTCTATATAGCTACTCAATTTTATCTCTCTATCTGGGTAGTGGCCTGAAATCAGAATTGCCCACTGTCGTGGTACAATTCACTACCTATGTCTAGGTCGGTTCCACTATCGTAGTAACCTATACCCTAAACTAGGTGCATTAGGAACGACCTCTCGGTATCCACCATTAATCTTACACCACCTTGTTCAAGGGATTTGTCAATTAATGTAAATTCTGTCTCTTTTCAACCATTAATTCTTCTTTCAAAGCAATTAAGGGCATTAGGTTATTATTATGGTGATCAAGCATAACAATATATTGGAGAAAATGAAATTATACCACGGATTTAAGAGATAAGATATGAATTAATATTATAAAATCATCATACAATGAATCCCCGGGCTACTCCCAGTCCTAAAGACAAAGGGGATTAGCCCCGCATGTTCATCTCAGAGTACAATGTGGAGAAGAGAAAGGGAAACATGAAGGAAAATGTGATTGAGTGATTAAACCCCTGAATGGAGAAGGTACAATCGATCCTTGGCGTGGAATCCGCATTCTCCCACCTTTCGGTGGTGGAATTCGTCTTCTTCAGCATCCGGATCGGCTGGGGCATGCTCTCGTGCTCCATTCTTTTCTCCTTGCTCTCCGAGATGTCTGTAGCAACTAATGATGTCCTTCCCCAGTCAAGGGCGCCGTCATTAGGTATATCTCCCGAATTAGGTTGCCAATTAACCACGGTCGTCCGATTAAGATTAATCTGAAACAAACTCATATCTGACGGTGTCGATACCATCGACGCGGGTCGATGGTATTGACCTAGCATGATAGCGGCAATCCTTCTTTTCTTTCGTCTGTGCGCCTGATGTCATCTCGATACCATTGACGCGGGTCGATGGTATCGACGAACTTGTAGCGACAGTTTTGTCGTGTTGTGTCGTTGTAGCTCCACCAGTCGATAGTATCGACATTTTGGTCAATAGTATCGATGCACTTCTCTCCAGCAACCTGATGGTATCTCGATACCATTGACATCCCTGTCGATAGTATCGACTTTCTTCTGGTCCTTGCGGCTGGCAACCTGTGGTCCGGTCGATGGTATCGACCACCGTCGATGGTATCGACGGCAGCAGATACTTGTTTTTCCTGAAATTAACACACGGAACCACATAAATCCACACAAAATATATTCTTTCGATAATTAATACTCAAAATACTTAAATAAAGGGGATTTGACATAAAGAAGTAGCATAGACCAAAATGAATGAATTATGCAACATTAACCATGAAAATGACTAATAAATGCATAAAACACCTATCAAATAAGTCTATGAATGCGACTCAAAATCATCGCATCAAACTCCCCTAAGCTTGAACATTGCTCACCCTCGAGCAACTAAACCTTAGAATAGAATTGCCAGAGTCAACTAAAGAACAAAGCATCACAACAGACATCCCACATGACTCCCACCGGACATTCGCATACCGGCCCTCGCTAACCACAAAATGATAATTACCCTAAAGGTGACAGTAATCATCCATAAAAGATATTAACCTCAACCTGATGAACACTATCACATAAGGCAGTTAACATAATAAAATTCGCCGGTCCAGACTTAGTGCATCTTGTGATCTTCTATACTACGTTGCTCGCCCTAGCTACCATCTATATGGAAGCAGTTCTCCTGATATTCACTAGTGAGGAGAAATTCACGGTGGCCTACCAATCCGAGCAACGGGTGGATGAAATAGGTGGCTCATGGAAGAAGTGGAAGCATTATACGATTTCAACATGCATACAACAAAAATGCCCTAAATGATGCAAATGCACATGAAAAATGCCCTAATGCCTAAGATTAGGTGGAATGATGCATGCACTAACCATCCGTCTCAAAATGAGATGGATATCTAATTAAACTACATCATGTACTCACTTATCTTGAAATACAGGTGAGATTATGTTCCTTTCTCCTTCTTATTCTTGTTGCTTCTGAATAACTTTTTTTTCAGATTTTTTTTTCTTTTTTTTCATTACAAACCCTTATATCCATGATTGACAATGAATACTTATTGGGCTTATATTTTCTGCATAGCTCGGATATTTGCACTATTTGGAAGGTATGGAACAAATTAACTCACCAATAAAGAATAAATGAGGTACATGACATACTTTATGCATAAAAGTTATGAATGCAACTACATGACATACACCTATGGGTAATGTGCATGTATACCTATTCTAATTTTTTTTTACATGCAAACATATGAAGGTGGCTGCAATGCAAGTCCTATCTACATGCCATGCAATCAACAGGAGTTAAAATCGTACTTTACTTCCAAATCTTGGTGGATGGTGAAAAATAATGAGGTGGAAAGATCACAAGACTAGTTGACTGAACCTTTGAAAAATATTATATGTCCCTCCTTACTGACCTGTGTGCAGTTAAGAGGTTTTTTCTCTCTTACTTCAAATTAAAGTCTCATTATCATTTGGTCAGTTTAGGCTCAAACAACCAATTCCGTCCACTTTCATGAATCATTAGGAATATACAGTTGTGATTTTCTATTTTAAAGTTGACAAAACCAATCATTTTTGAAGTTAAGTGATCAAGGTTAAACAACACTCAAGCTTGTGAACACTCAAAATAAATTTAGTTTCCCTCAATTCCCCATGCACATGCAACTGAGATGACTCAACATTAAAGACATCCACGATTACACTAGATAGATTGTAGATCCTAAAACAAACTAAGATTGCAGAAAACAAATGATAGGAAACAAAAGCAATAAAACTAAAAATATAGCAAATGAAAGATAGAACTGTTCCAATACCCCCCCTAAGCTCGAATTCGACTATGGCATCATGGTAAAAAACAATCTTAAAGGTTGGAACAGAGATACCGCTTTTACCCTTCAGGTGGAGGTGGGTACTGCGGAGCCGTAGGGTCCCAGGACGGATACTCCCCCTGGAAGCTTGGATCAAAGTGGGTCCTAGGTGGAGGTTGTGGATAGCCTCCAAAGTAATCTTGGCTCCAATAGTGGTCGTAGAAGGGCTGTTGTTGCATCTCCATCCGTTGCAACCGATCATGAATTTGCTGTTGGTTGTCAAGGAGAAGACGCTCATTCTTGAACATTGCTCGTTGACTGTCTAGTAGCCGGTGTGTAGTGTCTTGAATACCGGCATACATCGTCATGTGATGCTGCTGCGTTTGCTGTATCTCCTGCAGCATAGTATACATACCCTGCATAAAATAGGCTTCCTCGCTTGGCTGCGAGGGCGGTGGTGGTGGCGGCGGCGGCGTAGGCTCTGATGATGAAGATGCACCCGGATGCATCCGAGGACGCTTCCGTGGTGCCACTCGTGCTCGAAGAGGTGTAAATGCCTCCTCTTCCTCCTCAGCCTCGTCGTCATTTCCATCGTCGTTGCCGCCTTCTTCATCGGAGTCGGTGATGGCTATGATTGGCCATCGAAAGTGTTGCGCCCCTTTGATGTTGAAGACCGGATTGGGCAGCGAGCATTCCTGGTAGGCGTGGTTGACGTGGCAGTGCGCATACGCCAAACCATCTCGAAGAAGAATGAGATTGGACCGGTGCAAATGTTGCAAGTTCACCTTGCTCCTTGTGGATATAGGAGTAAGCATCTGGAAATTAAGCCCAAGGTAGAAGGCAAGCTTGGTGATGAGCCCGCCAAAGTGAATCGGCACTTTCCTGGTACTCCTCTTCACCGCCAAAACTCTCTGCAGAAAGAAGGCACCCCAATTGCATTCTTGACGCTTCAGGAGCTTATACAAAAAGAATAAGTCTGTCTCCTGAAACTTGCTGAGGGCCAAATCACCCCGAGCAAACAATGTCGAACTGAGCATCCGGTGCAGAATCCGGACAAAAGGGTGCTCGAAATCAGCTACCACAGCATTATGGTAGCTTACTGACTTCCCCGGCGGCACCGTAACCAGCTCGACGAAGATGGCGTCGTAGTCGGTGCGGTTATCCGGTCGCCGGTAATCATGTTGCGAGTGATTCCAATTGAAAATCCTGTTGAACTACCGAAGTGTAAGGGTGTAGTCATTGTTGTACAACCGGAATGACACCCGACCCTTAATCCACTCGCGGTCGGTGGCTATGACGTCGTTGGGCACAACGCAGACGTCCAGTGACGCCATGAACTCAGCCACCAACTCCTTGTAAGTAGGCCACTCGCCGAAGAACGGCTGGCCATCAGCATGATACTCCAGCTCATCAGGCCGTCTTTCCATGTGTCTGGCCTGTCCTTTCACCACGTAGGCAAGGTTCGCTTCAAACCCGAGGTTGCGGATTGTGTCTCGTTCAACATAACGGGTCGGCTCAATCTTCCTCTTCATAATCTCTTCGTATATCTTCTTCACCTCCGCAAATGGATGAATCAGCCGCGGGCGTGCAACTGACGCAGTCGGAGGTGGCACGAACTCGGGGATGTCCATCGGATTCGTGTGTGAAGACGACGCACCAGCTACGTGCACCATGATGTCGAAAGAAAGGAGAATAGGAAGGAAGCTCGGTGAAGATCGGAGAATCGAATCTCCGCTCGATGAAGAACTAGCTCGGTGTTGCTCGTCGTCAGGCTTGGACAGCTCTGAAACACGCTCGGCACAAGTGAGGGAGAGTTGCACTGAAGGTGTGATGTCATCTGACGCAAACACTCCTCATATATAGTCGTGGTCGGCGCTACTGTCCACCCATCGATACCATTGACGCGAGTCGATGGTATCGACTCGGGTAACACGATGCATACCTCCGCGAGTATCGACGGTTGTCAATGGATGGATCTGCAGGGCCCGGATTACTGACGCGTCGATACTATCGACGTGGGTCGATAGTATCGACCCATCTCCCGGATCGACTTCTTGGCTACTGTGATCGCCGTTGATCTTTCCTCGTGGATCGTTGACGTGGCGCGTCGATACCATCGACGCGGATTGATAGTATCGACCCTCTGATTAGGGCAAACCCTCGCGAGGCCCGGCAGCCACCTTCTTTGCATGAATATGTCTATACCATCGACACGCCCGTCGATGGTATCGACTTTCCTGAGACGATTTGTTCTGAAAATCTTCAGAGATCTCGATAGTATCGACACCCATGTTGATACCATTGACTTCTTCTTGCGATCTTCCTATTGGTATGTCGATACCATCGACGAGGCCGTCGATGGTATCGACGCAGTGCGATTCCTACAGTCGCCAACCTGTACCATGGTCGATACCATCGACACAAGTGTCGATGGTATCGACTCTGCCTCAGCCCTGCACATGTAGCAAATTATAACATACTGAATTCTGGGCATTTTGCCTTTTTGGTCTTCTTTTCCATTTTTCCTTTCATTTCTATCCTCTATGCATCTCTTTGTACTCTTTTCTATAAGTTTTGTCCTTCATTTTCATTCCATATGTCTTTGGTATTGATTGAAGGAATTATGATGGTTATTGGATAAATGTTTCCCATATATTCCTATTACAAGGTTGCATGCTCAAATACCTCAGTTAGAATTAGATAATGGGTCTAAAATACAATTTCACATTAAGTAATAAAAAGAATAAAATATTTCGTCCTAGAACCTTCTAGCCTTCCCTAGAATATGAGAGATAAGGAAAAAAATCCAAAATTTATATAAGGGAAAAGATAAATGTAATAATTAATGGTAATATGAGAATTAATGGGTAAAGAAGATAATTAGAAAGATTTTTGCACCAAATATTATAATCAGAAACCATCATGATAATTTGATATTTAAATTCGTTTCCTTGAGCAATAAGTAACTTAAGGGCCAAGTATCATTTAAAATGGAACCTAAATATAAATAATAATAACATTATCAAAAGAATATAGGAAATATGTCAATAAAGGGAAATAAAATATTTAATGTTCTTAAATCAGGAAAATAACTCCAAATTCGTATTCTAAACATGAAAATAAGCCTCTGTGCAAATTTGCAACTAATTTGGATAATGTATGAATCATGAGTAAAATAGGAGAGAGAGAAAGTGTGTAGAATGTTCTATTTATTTAATAAATATAAAGATAATTTCAACTTGTGAAGATAATTGCAAAACCATGTTCCAAACCTTTAAGGAGACTTATGGGTGAAGTTATACTAATTTTAGATAATGTTATCACCTCTTTTGATGGAGGAAAGAGAAAATGACATAATAATTAATTCACCAATCAAACTTTCTCAAAAGGCAAAATTAACTCCATATTTGGATTTTAAGCGTCAAATTAAGTCAGGATATAAAATTTGATAATTTTTAGATGACGTTTGAGCCTTCAAATGAAGAGAGAGAAAAACATTTAAGAATTTAATGGATTTAATTGATTTTTTTGCTAAGGGTTGTTTTCCTAATCTAATGCAAGATCGGACGGCTCAGAATCCTTGATGGACTTGGGTCCATCGATCGGACGACTCGCGGTCGTCTTCTACCTTTAACCGTAAAAGGCAACATGCCTTGAGTTTCCCGGATTTTCAAATCGGTATATCTCGAGTTTTACTCAATGATTTTTGCTCAAATAAGTTTCGTTGGATTCCTTGTGAGTTTCCGCTCCGGATTATCCCAAAAAGTTTGGGATTAGTCGCGTTTTTTGAGAAACACCCAAGTTGGCCGCCGACCTCCTCTCTTTGCTCCTACCTATATCTTAGTTTAGGGTTCCTTGTCTATATATATCCCAACCCTCGCAACCGCCATCGTCTTAGCAACATGTTCGTGCCTCCAATTCGACGATTCGTGGATGAACGGACCACCTACTAGCCGCCGATGACGCCTGGTTTGCGGTGCTTCTTCCTCTCTGGTTGCTCCTCCTCCGTTCAATCAAGAGGTACCGTCTAATTCGGCGTTTCGTGTGCTTTGATTCGACTACCTGTACGTGTGTTCTCGTCGCCCGTGGTGTTTTTCCCCAATCTCACCGCAAGCAGATGCCGCTGCTCTTGTGCGCGGGGTGGATCGGGCGTGAGGTTGAAGGTGATGCCTCATTTGACCGTTTTGCCCCTGCCCGTCTTCTCTTCTTTTTTTTCCGCCCGGGGCAATTCTGTCTTTTCCTCTGCTTGACCGCCGGACCGATCGCACGACCGGTAGCGGGCGTCCGCGAGGCGCGGGTCACCGCTGCCAAGCGCTCGCTACTGCTCGGCCCATCTGGCCTTGCCTACGTGGCAGGCTGTGATTGGTCAAAATGAAATATTTTTTAAAAATTAATCCTGTGGTCAAAACTTAAAAATAAATAGTGTTTTGGACTTAGATGATGGACATGTTACTTGGAGACAAAAGTGGAGTAGTTAGATTTCCCTCTACTTAGATCCTCTTTTTGTATAAAGCATGTACACCCATATTGGGGGAAAATTTTATGTACACTTTATTTAAATTGAATATAGTCAAAATTTTATCTTCCGCTGTTATCCAAATTGGATTTTGTTTACCATTGTTTTTAGTAGATGGTGGTTTATTCCACTCTTTACAGCATGGTATCAGAGCCAATAGTAGTCGGATCTTTGACTATTTCAGTTTGTCTCCCTAATTAGAACCCTAGACTTACATAGTTCCTTTAGGTGACATGGTTACCCTAGATTTGATCTACCTTGATGATAGGTTGGCTTAGGAACCAATAGGTTCACATTAGAACCTTGATGAATAAAATCCTAAAATACTTATAATTAAAATATGCATAACTTAATGTTGTTTAGGTTTGCCTTTAGGCAACTATTAGGGCATGCAGTTGAAGCAAGGGTGTCTAGAAAGGATCAGGGTTTTGGGGGCTGGCAAAATTTTCCTCCGCACCACTAGCTTGGTATACGAGGACTCTCGTGCCCATATGATCTGGCCTGGCCTGCGTTGATACGAATTGCCCAAAATAATTTGCTTTTAGTCAATAGTAACCTTAGCTTCTATGTTGTTTATCTTTGGGAACTGTAAGTTTCATGTGTATGATGTTTTGTTTGAGGATGGTTACCAAGATAATTTCTTATGTCCTTTGAACCTAGACCTTAGAGTTTGGGTGTTTCGGGAAGATATCAGAGTGCGCAGTGGAAGCATGATGGATCTCGATAATGGTTTAGTTAGACTTATCCTTTAACCCTAGTGTAGTAGGTCAAACCCTTTAAGGGATGGAGTATGGTTAGTTGATGATGTTTGGGTGGTTAGATTTTGTGGACGAAATCCTCTTTAGGGGGATGGAACCCTATAACATCTTCAAGTCTATCTAATCTATCTTTAGAAACCCTAACCTCATACTTAGGTGGTTAGTGTGCTTGGATCTTCGGTTTTGACCAAACAAGATATAATCGTAACCCTAACATGCTTGTTAATATGTAATGAACACATAATTATCATCTAAGGATTAAATCATATGCTTGAACCCTAATGAATATTCAATGCACATAATATGAATATCAATGCAAATTTTCAATAAGTAAGATGTTAATAATGTCATGAACCAATAAACCCTAATGATATGACGAGTAAGGTTATAATTCATAACTTAATGCATGTCAAGAAATGAATAAGTGCAATATAATGGTCATGTCGACCTAAACCCTAAATTGTAATCATCTAACCTTAATATATATATATATATATATATATATATATATATATATATCCTTAATACCTTTAATGAAACATTAATGATGTTAAGTGCTACAATCAGTTAACATAGCTTTATACACATAAATGATATATATATAATCATCTAATCACATATTAATTAAGTCATCAATATGAATGCATGTTACCTTGTTAACTAATACACATTTTATTAGTCACTTAATGTGAATCAATTCATTAATCTGTAATATGTCCCACCTTGATCATTTAAAATACATGTAAAGGCTTCAACGTGAATATAAAGTAATTGGATTCACATAAGTGTGCAAAATCAATAATATAAAGGAATAAATATGAATAATGATTAATGATGACATTAATGTGAGCAATAATGATAATGTGACATTGTGACAATGTTAATATGAATATAAGTAACTAACGTGACATTAATTGAAATAATTGTATGCTTAACGAAAAATTGGATAGAATGTCTTATATTCATGTAAAATAATTTGTTATAATTAATAAAATAGTAATATGAGGATAATGAAGTATAAATCCGAATTATTAAGGACAATGATCAAATATAATAATGAATGTTGAGATAATTGAGTAACCTCTAATTGTGCATAATAATGAAATATAATTCTTTTTGACAACCAAATGAATATGACACGACATAATTAAAATTATAATGATAATGTGTTATCATAATGAATATAATGTCAATAAGTCAAAAATGTAAATAAAGTTAAATCTCATAAAAATAATCTTAATAATGGACCCTAGGTGATCCTTGAGAACCTGACCTATGTTGAGCTGTATATGAAGTTTCTAAACCCTTAGGGGTAGTTGAAGTATATGTTTTGGTGGAAGTTGTATGGTTGGAGGAACAACCTGAAGTTTTGGTGATGTGAGGTTGCACACTCACCCTTCCCTAATTACTAGTGATTTCGGGGACGAAATCCTCTTGAAGGGGTGGAGTGTTGTAACATACTGAATTCTGGGCATTTTGCCTTTTTGGTCTTCTTTTCCATCTTTTCCTTTCATTTCTATCCTCTATGCATCTCTTTGTACTCTTTTCTATAAGTTTTGTCCTTCATTTTCATTCCATATGTCTTTGGTACTGATTGAAGGTATTATGATGGTTATTGGATAAATGTTTCCCATATATTCCTATTACAAGGTTGCATGCTCAAATACCTCAGTTAGAATTAGATAATGGGTCTAAAATGCAATTTCACATTAAGTAATAAAAAGAATAAAATATTTCGTCCTAGAACCTTCTAGCCTTCCCTAGAATATGAGAGATAAGGAAAAAAATCCGAAATTTATATAAGGGAAAAGATAAATGTAATAATTAATGGTAATATGAGAATTAATGGGTAAAGAAGATAATTAGAAAGATTTTTGCACCAAATATTATAATCAGAAACCATCATGATAATTTGATATTTAAATTCGTTTCCTTGATCAATAAGTAACTTAAGGGCCAAGTATCATTTAAAATGGAACCTAAATATAAATAATAATAACATTATCAAAAGAATATAGGAAATATGTCAATAAAGGGAAATAAAATACTTAATGTTCTTAAATCAAGAAAATAACTCCAAATTCGTATTCTAAACATGAAAATAAGCCTCTGTGCAAATTTACAACTAATTTGGATAATGTATGAATAATGAGTAAAATAGGAGAGAGAGAGAGTGTGTAGAATGTTCTATTTATTTAATAAATATAAAGATAATTTCAACTTGTGAAGATAATTGCAAAACCGTGTTCCAAACCTTTAAGGAGACTTATGGGTGAAGTTATACTAATTTTAGATAATGTTATCACCTCTTTTGATGGAGGAAAGAGAAAATGACATAATAATTAATTCACCAATCAAACTTTCTCAAAAGGCAAAACTAACTCCATATTTGGATTCTACGTGTCGAATTAAGTCAGGATATAAAATTTGATAATTTTTAGATGACGTTTGAGCCTCCAAACGAAGAGAGAGAAAAACATTTAAGAATTTAATGGATTTAATCGATTTTTTTGCTAAGGGTTGTTTTCCTAATCTAATGCGAGATCGGACGGCTCAGAATCCTTGATGGACTCGGGTCCATCGATCGGACGACTCGCGGTCATCTTCTACCTTTAACCGTAAAAGGCAACATGCCTTGAGTTTCCCAGATTTTCAAATCGGTATATCTCGAGTTTTACTCGATGATTTTTGCTCAAATAAGTTTTGTTGGTTTCCTTGCGAGTTTCCGCTCCGGATTATCCCAAAAAGTTTGGGATTAGTCGCATTTTTGAGAAACGCCCAAGTTGGCCGCCGACCTCCTCTCTTTGCTCCTACCTATATCTTAGTTTAGGGTTCCTTGTCTATATATATCCCAACCCTCACAACCGCCATCGTCTTAGCAACCTGTTCGTGCCTCCAATTCAATGATTCGTGGACGAACGGACCACCTACTAGCCGCCGACGACGCCTGGTTTGCGGCGCTTCTTCCTCTCCGGTTGCTCCTCCTCCGTTCAATCAAGAGGTACCGTCTAATTCGGTGTTTCGTGTGCTTCGATTCGACTACCTGTACGTGTGTTCTCGTCGCCTGTGGTGTTTTTCCCCAATCTCACCGCAAGCAGCTGCCGCTGCTCTTGCGCGCGGGGTGGATCGGGCGTGAGGTTGAAGGTGATGCCTCGTTTGACCGTTTTGCCCCTGCCCGTCTTCTCTTCTTTTTTTCCGCCCGGGGCAATTCTGCCTTTTCCTCTGCTTGACCGCCGGACCGATCACACGACCGGTAGCGGGCGTCCACGAGGCGCGGGTCACCGCTGCCAAGCGCTCACTACCGCTCAGCCCATCTGGCCTTGCCTACGTGGCAGGCTGTGATTGGTCGAAATGAAATATTTTTTAAAAATTAATCTTGTGGTCAAAACTTAAAAATAAATAGTGTTTTGGACATAGATGATGGACATGTTACTTGGAGACAAAAGTGGAGTAGTTAGATTTTCCTCTACTTAGATCCTCTTTTTGTATAAAGCATGTACACCCATATTGGGGGAAAATTTTATGTACACTTTATTTAAATTAAATATAGTCAAAATTTTATCTTCCGCTGCTATCCAAATTGAATTTTGTTTACCATTGTTTTTAGTAGAGGGTGGTTTATTCCACTCTTTACACAAATTATCACGGTATCTTTTTTACACTAAAAACTAAGTAAAAACAAATTAAACTATGAATGTAAATGAACTAAACTAAGGTACCAATGGTTGGGTTGCCTCCCAACAAGCGCCCTTATTTAACGTCTTAGGCTAGACTACTCCAAGCTTCTCATCAACTTGGTACCATGGAGAAGGTGCTCAGAGGATCGTGCAGTAGCTTGAACTCCACCCGGTCTTGACCTATCCCCAATGTCAATGTACCTCTCCCGATTGCAGTTACTACATCGGTCATTGCTTGAAACGGCCTACCCAGTAGCATCTCACAACTATGAAGCTGCGGCATATCCATGATGACGAAATCTATAGGAAAAATGAACTTGTCAACTTTGATGAGTACATCCTCGCAAACTCCGTATGGATGTACTATGGATCCATCAGCCAATTCAATGGTTGCCGCTGACTTCTTCATGTCCTTTAACCCCAGCTTTTTAAATGTGGACAGCGGCATGAGATTTATGCTCACGCCCGAATCACATTGAGCTCGTGGAAAGTGTCTATCGCCTATCGAGCATGGAATGTAAAAACTCCCTGGATCTTTCTTCTTCTGTGGTAAGCTCCCATGGATGATTGAGCTCACCTTGGCATTCATCCGGCATACATCCGTGTCTTTAATCCGCCTCTTCTTATTGATGATTTCTTTGATAAACCTCCCGTAGGCGGGAATTTTCTCAATCATCTCCACTAATGGAATGTTGATATGAAGTTTTCAGAACATCTCCAAGAATTTTCTATAATGTTGGTGCTCTTTCTTAGGCTTCGGGCTGTCCAGACTTGACACAACTGCCGCATTAACCCGCTTGTGAGGTGGCACATATGAGCTTTTCGGGGCCAGCTCCCCTAAGCTTGCTTCAAAGACTCCCTCTGGCGTGGACTTTGTCGGAACATCATCAACATGTATAACTTTATGTGGCTCCTCTCTCGCAATAGATGTATCCGCACCTTGATAGACGACCTTCACTTGCTCTTCTTGCCTAGGCGGGGACGCAACCATCATGGGCTCTTGGTGGGATTTCCTGAAAGGAGTGTATCCGCCTGGAAGTCCATAATGACTGCAAGGATATAGTATTGTTGGTGTAGCCTCCGTATCAAACATCAATTTGCTTTGATCCTTTATCTCTGCCACCTGGGGTTCTGCCTCATTGATCACAGCCATGTATTTAACTTGATGATGTGTTTGGACCACATCTGCATTCCCGGCCTGTCTCTACTGATTGGCGTGCTTGATGGCCGCCACTTCATTTGAGATCTGGGTCACGGTGGTTTCTAACGCCCGTATTTGTGCTCCATGGCTTTGCAGCGTCTGCCCAAATTTGGTCAAGATGTCACCCTGAGACTGCAGTTGTTTACCAAACATAGTCATCATTTCCTGATTCTGCTGCACCATTTAACTAAGCAATTCAGTGCTCTTATCGTCACCCCTTGGTTGTGGCTTTGCCTCCGGATCTTGTAGGAAGTTATTAGGATCCTTCCATGAGAACTTTTTGTCTTTTCTCCATGAATAGTCATTATTTCTGTAGCCATGTTATTGCATGAATTTTACTTGGGCTTCCTCATCCTCGGATGCATCTTCCTTAGCTAGCAATTTCTTGGCTAAAAGATCTAACTTGTCATTCAGCTCTTTTATTGCTTTAGATTCACCTGCCACTCGAACCTGTTCCACAGTGCCTCTTTCACCCCATGATTGTTTCTTAGTCATATTCTTAAGGATCTCCTAACATCTAGTGTCCGTGTTATTCAGGAAGAATCCAGAACTGGCTGAATCGAGGTTACTTCTATCATGCTCGGAGAGAGCAAAATAGAAGATCTTTACGTGTGTCTCCTTATCAAGCCCGTGATGCGGGCATCGCCTGAGCATGATCTGAAATCTCTCCCAGGTCTCAGAATACGTCTCTCCTGCTTGTTGCGTGAAGTTGTGGATCTTTCTGATCATGTCATTGGTCTTCTCGGGCGGAAAGAACCTCTCAAAAAAAAACCTCCACCATGTGGTCCCAAGACTCCACATATTCATTGTCCAAGTTATGTAGCCATTCACGCGCAATTCCCGCTAAAGAACTCGAGAAGAGCTTCAAGTAGAGCACATCTTGTGGAAATCTGTCGATTTTTATCATATCACAATTCTCCACAAATTGACTTATGTGCGCGACGGGGTCTTCATTTTTGAGCCCATGGAAAGCATTCGACTTCACCAAGTTGATTAAAGCCGGATCAATCTTGTATGTCGGAATATTCACTGCTTGCTTCTTAATCGGCCCCTTGGAAGCAGATGAGGAAGAAGCTTTGATCTTCTCCCATATTGTCTGTTGCTCGTCCATCTCTTCTTGTTCTAATTCTGAATATGTTTCTTCAAGATGGTCTTGATTATTGACGTCTTTGTCTTCCGGTCCCGGCAGTGGAACCTCAGGTGCGTGCCCCACGTAGTCAGTACTATGCGTCTCAACCATGCACAGTACCTGAAATTAACACACGGAACCACATAAATCCACACAAAATATATTCGTTCGATAATTAATACTCAAAATACTTAAATAAAGGGGATTTGACATAAAGAAGTAGCATAGACCAAAATGAATGAATTATGCAACATTAACCATTAAAATGACTAATAAATGCATAAAACACCTATCAAATAAGTCTATAAATGCGACTCAAAATCATCGCATCACTTGACTCTTAATTCCCCCTTACCAGAAGACATGTTCTCACCTGCTCGTATTCTTGGATTCCTTACTTTGGTATCCATCTCTTGAACCAAAACATATCACTTCTGGTATCACATACATAATCTACCGTCGTCGCCAGATCAAAATGTGTTAGGAGGATCCTACCGTCATCATATATCACATGCATCTCCATCTTGGAACTAAAGTCCAAGATCAGCTGATACTTTTCAAAGTATCCAACCAGAGATAGCTCCAAAAGCATACATATCAAGTGACATAAGGTCCACTTGACTGCCACTCCTTCAGAAGGAAGGAACACAAGGGAACAAGCTCCTCCTATCACCCCATCAACATCTATGGTTTCATATCAAAGGGGAGGAAATTATCACTTTCTTTGATCCTTACATGAGTTTTCAATTGTTTATGCATCATTAAACTTTGTTCCATTTGGTTTTATCTTGCTTCTTCTTGGTTTCCTTACAATCAGCATATGAATCATCAAGACAATTGCGTGTTATTACTCTTTTTCTCTTGTTGTTGTTTCATCATATTCATGATTATTTCCTGATTGTACTGTGTTTCCACTTTCTTTTTGTGAAAAAGAACGTTACCCCTTAACATATTCTTTATTGAACAGGGATCATCTCCCTTGTTCCCTTTTACTTATCACGAATTTTACACTTTATACTTTCCCATTTTTTCTTACGTTCATTGGTTGGTCTGAGATTATCTCAGGTTCCATCTTAGTTACTCACCACTTGTTCTTCTCTTTCTTCCAACCTTATCTTTGCTTTCAGACATTTTCTTCATCTTGTGTAAGTTTTATACTTTAACTCACCTTGTTACCACAGGTCAATCTGTCATTTCCTTGATGTATCTCTTGAGATTATGGTTCCAAGAACTTATCTCGTCACATTATTATATGGATTTGGGTTTCATATAACTGTTACTTCCTCTTTTTATTACCAAACATATAGGTATTAAGGGGTTATGGTGCATTCATTTACCTCTTTTATAACATGATGAAGGTATTAACGTCATATTTCCTGATTTGTTATGCTCTTTAGATTACTCCAGAATGACTACTTGATCAGAGTAATCAAGAAGGAAACAATATAATGCTCCATACTGACCTTTGTCTTCAATATTTGAATACCTGGCCAGGGCATCAAGTATTGAGATTAGGTAGTACGCACCAAATTTTATGTCACGGTATAACCTTAGACACCATCCTAATCCTAGTCATAGTATCCATGTAGACTCAGCGAACCTAGAGCTTTGATACCATAACTTAAAACATCCCAACTCAAACAAAACACGATTACATACTAACCAACAGATTACCAAAAAAATCACAGGAAATTAAAACTGATTTATAACAAGCACCATAAGATGATGAGACATATTACATCTGAGCCAACACTTTCTTTTCATAACATATTTTCAAGGTGCTACAACATAATTCCCATCATCTCGTTACATGAAATAATCGTTCCACATGCTGATTTATTACACCAAGGTACAGAAGCCAAAAACCACATATGGATCATCTTATCATAAACATAAAAAAACTCTCCCGAATATCTGAGTGTACAGGGACGACATATAGGACTCTACAGCTAGACACTATCTATTCCACCAGGTATGATACCTCTGCATATCATCTCAGCTACATGATCTTTATCTCGCCAGGCACGTCCACCTAAAAAGGTTGTTAACCAACATGGTGAGACACACAGTCCCAGCGAGAAACTTAACCCTCTACCAACTTTATTATTATCAAAGATAACTGAGCAGATAGTTCAATTAAACACCAGGTAATCACTAACCAGTTATACAAAAAGGAATATGAAGAACATGTATGTAAAGAGCATATGAGAAAGCTTACATCATCCAAGGCCTCAACTAATGTTCCATATTTTTCCTTACAACAGATATACTATTCGGCTTGATTACAAATTATTATTATGCCCTGTGGAAGTGAGTCGTACCGCTCAAATCCAACCTTTGGTTGTGAAACCCAAATCCGGTGCCATACGAGGTCAGTGGAAGAGTCGGAATCTATGACCTCTACCCTCGTGGTCAGTGCACAAGAACCAAAGTAGGACCGCAGTCTCTTGCTTAAGTGACCTCAGTCACGGGGTTAGCTCTGCAGGCTACCCTTTCTCTATCCCACCTTGGTACATGTTACGACGCTAGTATATCTTGAGCCACGGGCCTGTTCATCGTGCTCCCGAGCCATGAATGCATTCATGCTCTATCACACTGAGCCATGGGCTTGTTCACCAAGCTCTTATACACATCTTGAGTCTACAACCGTAGTTGCACTCTAATCCTTCTATTTTCGGCTAGGAG
This sequence comes from Alisma plantago-aquatica, assembly GCA_963693085.1. NCBI lineage: Eukaryota > Viridiplantae > Streptophyta > Magnoliopsida > Alismatales > Alismataceae > Alisma > Alisma plantago-aquatica. The sequence goes on from OY856411.1 coordinate 1,153,642,192, forward strand.
AAACCCCGCATATTCAACAATATGCACTCCGGGTTAACCCGCAAGAGAACCCATTTCACCATCACCAGCTCCTGACGATGATGGATCTATGGCTAGGGCAAACTACATGAAAGTTCATATGTATTTAGTTAATGCATTTTAAGTGTATTGTTGGGGCAACCCATTTGTATTAAACAACCATATATAAAACATAAACAATATTAAATTACATTATCTTGTGTCACACTATTACTGTTATTCTCAATGCCCTCAACAATCATCATATTGCCATGGGATATCAATCCCTCAGTTCATCACATAATGCTACTGCTTCTCAAGGCTTCATCATCATGGGATATCCATCCCTCGTATCATAATGCCACTACCTCTCAAGGCTTCATCATCATACATCGTCATGGGATAGCAATCCCTCGTATCACAACTAGAGGATAACACCTCAATCAGGCACTCAACCATTATAGGTCACCAGACCTTTCTCATCATATGGTGATACATGTTATCTTATCAACAAGGCACATCATCATTACTCAGATATTGCACATATACCAAGTGCTACACAAAGCACATGATCATATAATCACCATAGCTCTTACCTGGCTATAAATTCAATTGATAATACCTGCATGGTTAGGGAGCATAGCAAAAGAGATAATTGGATCAACACACAAATCTTTAAAGATCATATCATGTCATTAAGATTAAGGTTTATAGGTTTGGAACAATCATCCATTATTATGAACACATGAAGAATAATTTTATAGATGGTGTATTAAACAATACACATTACTATTACCATACCATGGGTATCCACCATACCCTATATCTCATATCATCATGCATGCCATTCTTAAGGAATCATCTTTAGGGATCATACAACCATGATCTACCATCAAGCATTATCAAAGGTTCACCTACCATCAACCATAGGTAACCACCATACTAATGCTAAAAAACTATTCGTCATGTCTCATCATCATGACCAAAGATATGGCCCAAGGTAACAAGATAAGCATACCAACATCTAGGGCTCAAGATAACACTTAGGGTTATCGGGTTAGGGTACAACTTTCACTAAAGGTGTCGCCTACCCTCACTAAAACTAGGCAGCGACCAAACAAACCCTCACTAAAAGCCAATATCGATTACAAAGCTTCAACACTAGAAACCAAGGTGATATCTGACAAGATTCATATCGGGTAAGACCCGCAAGCTCCACCGATGCCTGGTATGGGGCAAAGCATGTCGTGCAAAGAAGCCACTAAGGTTATATCATTCAAACACACCTCTGCCCATCCTAGTCAAGGGACCATCTTCTAGGACATTGGGCAACTCATGTATCTAGCACATCTTTCATCATATCGGGTTAGACAACCTTGCAACCATGTCGGCCAAGAACCACATGACCTCATGACAACTAAGGTATTCTCTAGGTCAACCCTATCAAGGTTAACTCCCTTTTTCCTCATCCATGATCATCATTAAGGGTATAAGGGTAACAAACTCCACATACCTGGTCCACCTATCATCACTAATCCTTGCATTGCTCATGATACTATAATGCCCAAACTCTATATCATCCAAGACCATATATCTCCCAAGCTCAAAACATATATCAGCCTACAACTCCCTTCTTGTGTCATGCAACCATCCAAGAGAGTATATCGGGCAAGGGCATATCGGCCAAGATATAGGGTATCAGCCAAGCGATCAACCCTAGTATCACCCAAAACCTCATGTACACGATCATGTTCATATCGAGATAGGGCTGATGATATCGGGCAGGCCAACAACATGTACCTCAGTATCTTTACAAACCATAGATCATACTCATGAAGACTGATGTATCGGCCAAGACCTCTAAACGTGTGTATCAGGTTAGCATAGATATCGAGTTATCTCCTTCACTAAGGCATATCGGGCAAGGGATACTCAGTATTGTCCAAGTGCCTACTCAAGGGTAGGATTCACATCTAAAGGTATCGTGCAAAGCACATCAAGCCATATCGCCCAACACATCATAACGACAACACACCATAACGAGGATCACATCTAAATAGAGTGTCGGGCGGCACCATCCAAGAGGATGTCGTGCAAGCTCCAACAAACCATAACGCCCCACACAAACCACCTATCATCCAAGGGGTACAAGCCTCATGACGCCCAACTAACTCAACTATCAAGCACCATATTGGGTGAAGGATCAACAAGGCATCTACCTACTGTAATGCCCAAGCCTCATACTACTATATCGTCCAAGCTATGTCTCAAATGAAGGAGAGGGATATCGGTCAACAAGCACCAAGACACCACCATCCATATCAGGCAACCAAATCATACCACCCAAGGGTTTGTAGGGTATTGGGCAGCACCATTTCTAAGGGTATCACCCACACAAAGGATCAGCCTATCGGGTTCCCTATACCTCATCAAGGATACCCATCACCAAAGTCATATCCACCCCATAATGTCAAGGTACCAACCAAGGGTTCAACCCCAAGAACATGTCGTGCAACTAGGGTAGAGAATCTAATCATTAAGATGAGCACTTCTATCGGCCAAGCTAACATGTCGCCCAACAATCTAGAGCATAGGCTCACCTCTCAATAACAAAGTGAGAGAGGGGTATTACCCAAGGACTCACTACCATACATCTTTGGATCAAGGGATCCTAAGCTCACCTCTCAACAACAAATTGAGAGAGGGGTATTGCTCACAATCCATCAACCAAGGCATAATCTATCAGGTAAAGCATTATATCGGGCAAACATTGTATCGGGTAAAGCCCTATATCGGGTAAAACACCATATCGGGTTGGTCGTCTTCAACCTCAAGACACCCTTCACCAACTTGCACAAGGAAAACAAGATAAGGAAAGTAATAAAACATGACCATTTCCATTAGAATAGATCTCAATTTCCACATGCAAAACTATCATGGAGAATGGCATCGATTTAAAGATAAGAATCAATGTATGCACATATGGAGAGTGAACATAATAGAGATGGTTAAGAGTTATGTAACCCGCCTTAAGAGGATCTCCATGAAAGGCATAAAGCTTCCTGGTACAAGCACCAAGCCCACGTTCCTCACCATAAAGATCATCCATCCCAGGATCCAAACTTGCCTTCAGCTCCATCATCACCTCAAGAAACAAAAGATAAAGAAGAAGAAGAAGAAGAAGAAGAAGAAGCCATGGTTATGCTTAGCTCAAGAAGAATTAAAGAGGGAGAGAAATACAGCCTTGCCTACTCTCATCAATGGTACATCCATGGCTGAGAGGGGAGGAAGGAGGTGAAGAGGAAAGCATAAGGAAAAGCTAGTAAAGAAGCATGACTCACCAAGGTCAGATCTTGAGCAAGAAATCTCCATGGGCAAGGAGCTCGGCCTCCCAAGCTCCATGGGGGTTTTCCTTTAGCTCCCAAGCTCGTACCATATAGGAAGGGGAAAGAGTAACCAAAAAGGATCCCTTGGGTAAGGAGGAAGGGGGTTATATACACCAAGGAAGAGAGAGGTAGCAAAGGAAAGGTGTCATAACCACATAAACTTAGATGCCACTTGCTCACACTCTTAACGCCACTTGTTGTCACCCAAGATCCACATGCACGGCCTGGTGATACACTATAGGTAGTGTATCGTGCATCTGGGCACCCTCCATGGGCGATACACTCCCTAAACCGATACATACTCCAAGCTCTACCCGATACACTAAAGGACAAGATAGCACATGTGACATATAAGGCATAAAAACTATATAGAGATGTCACTCCTTAACTATCATCCAAACAAGGCACCCTAACTTCAATACACATCCTAGATGATGCCAAACATAAGGGAGGAGACTTTAGAGCTGATAAATTTCATATTATCCCTTCAATTTGGGTAATTTGCAATTTACACCAAAACTAGCACATAAAAGCACAAGCATCAACCGACCAAGCTCAAACTTGGGGTAAGGCCCTCCTAAAGTTGCCCCACAGAATCATTCTATTTCTAATGATGTTATATAACTAAAGTCATGCTCTACATGTGACATATTGCAATATAACCCCTTAATTTGGGTAAATTGCACTTTGGTCCAAAACAAGCAAACATTGCTCAAACAACATCCGAACGAGACCAAACTAGAAATGTACGCTTGTCACATGATATCAAAACTTCTTGAATGATTATATTAAGGTTATAAGGACCTTTCTTAAGAAAAGAAAACAAGGTTAGCCCAAAACATGGGTCAGGGTCCTAACACTACCCATCTGGGCCTGGCCCCATTCCACCGGTCACTTCCATGGTGACTTTTCTTCATGTCCCTTAGAGATGGTCATACTTGGGTCTAAAGAATCATACTCAATCTATGTGCTTTTATACTTCACACACTTAATCTCTCAAGTTATTTTAAGTGACCTTTAATGTTACCTCAGTTCTTAAGCTAATTTTGGAACTCACTCTTTTAAGAAGGGTCCCTTCTAGGACAAGATAAAACTAATACTTGACAACACTAAGGTTAAAAAAAGAATACTCGAACCTAAACTTATATAATCACATGTGAGCATACCTCCTATTATTTCATCCATTCATTTTATTCCTGGAAGCCATATTATTATTACACCATGTGAGTTATCATTCCAGAATTGGATTACTATTAAAGACTTCATTTCTAATTTGGTTACACACAACCTGGTACACTATGCTCCACATGCCTCAAACTACATCCTTTTGTTAAGTCCTACTTTCCTATTACAAGGTGTAATATAACCTTCTTAGAGATGCTTGCTTCCTAGGAGTCGTTTGCCTTGTTCTGAGCTTCTTTATCATTGGTGGTGAAAGCTTGAATCCCGTCAGCATTCTTCAATAATTAGGACTATCCCTTTAGGTGTTGTAGTCCTTGTCTGAGTTTTTACTAGGTTCTTGAGGATCAGAGAGAGGACAATCAGCTCAAAAATGCCCTTCCTACTGATAGAGGTAGCACACCTTCTTCTAGAAATGGCACTTGCTCCAGTGTGTCTTCTTACAATTGCGACACCTGGGGGGTCGATGCTTGGTGTGGTGTTTCCCTTTTCCTTATTTATTAATCTGACCATGTTGGTGACCATGGGCTTTCCTATTTGCATTCCTTGGTCCAGTGTTGCATGTAACCAAGTCGAGATATCCTTCGGGTGGATGTTGAGCAGGCATAACCATCTTCCCGATTTTCTGGGTGAAGTAAGCTGAGAGGATGGTGCGGAAGTCCTTCCAGGCCATTAGTTCTGCGATCAGATCTTGATCAATGATGTAATATTCCCACCAATGTTTTGTGAGTTCCTCCAGTAGGTGAGTTGAAAAGAGGACCTTCATGTTGGGTGGCACTCTAAGAATATGAAAACCATTTTCCACGACATGAATCCAACCTTCTACTTCAGAACTATCTTTGGCCTAGAGTCTCTCTATACCCAACTTGATAAAGTCAAGAAGTGTGACTTCATTATGAGGGAGAACGTGTAGGGGTTCACCATCCTTACTCCTGGAAACACCTTTGGGTGCAAAGGCACAAACTGTCTCTGTGAGTCCCATCTATTATCCTGGAGGGAGACCATGAACTTGCCCAACTGTAGGTACAAGACTGGCATCATGGCCGGGGTCACCTCTGAGCTTATCTTCCACCATAGGTTTGCACCTAAGTTCGAGACTATCTTTAGGGTTAGGTATGTCAGAGGAGGCAACTTTGGGCTTGAGACCTTCCTAAGTGTTAACCTCCTCTATCCTTTTCCATTTCTTGGTAGTTTAGTCCTCCATCTTTGAGATCATACTCCCTTGGTAGGATGGCATCCTTTCTGGCCAATCATGGATGATGATGATCTTGGTGCGGGCCATGATGTTCATACACACATGTTAGCCTCGAACCTTGTTTTTAAGGTATTAAAACATCATAAAATTGTATGTCCATGTCATCTACCTTACATACATTTTATTGTTTGGCGGAGGATTCCCTAATCCTTAACACTCTTAACCCCAAAATTCAAGAGGAGGTGGAGAGAGAGAAAACCTTAAGCACTCCAAGATTGTTAAGTGAAAGAAGGTGAAGAAGGGATGAAGTAGATGAGAATTCCTAAAGTTATCTTATTTTGATTCAAATCCTCAGATTTTAGCCAAGCTGTTACACGGATCCCGAGAGTCCTCGTAAATTGACTAGAGTGGTGAAAAAAATCTTGTCAGCCCCTAGATCGTGATCCTTTTCTAGAAACCTCCATCTTTAGAAAATTCTCTAATAACCCCCTTTGGGCTCTAAGGAATTTGTGAAATCTAATAATTATTAGATATTATATGGAAAACTAGGCTCTGATACAAAATGTAATGACCCCACCTCCCGACAACCCCTAATTAAGGAAGGCTAAGAAACTAGAGCCGTTATCCCAATCATGATCATATAGTTTTACAAATAATAAAAAATAATTAATAAATTCTACCACAACTAAGATTAATGCATGATATAAATTTTTTATTTTCACATACCTTTCAAGAACGTGATTTCAAATTTTATCCAAGGAGATAACTATCTAACTAAATTCCACCAAAACATTATATAGACTTGTTCTTTTTCAATGCCGCCTTTTAATGAATATCCACTTTCCATTACTCGTGTAAACATAACGACATATTACCCTAAAACACCAAAAAAACAAAACGTTGGCTAGTATAATGAGTTATACTGGTATGTGGGGGGAGACAAAATATTTCCATCTAGTTGTAATAACATATTGCAACAAAACTAATGTTTAACAGATCAAACTTTACATCTAAAACAAACTACTCAATCTTGATCTATCCAATCCTATGTGGTGTCCCTGTAGTGGACATCGATACTACCTCTCTCATGTGGTAGATCCTTAATATCCCTTTTTGGTCCTACCCCAAAGGTAGACCAATACCTAGAGTTGTATAGTCGTATGATCCTACCCAAAGGTCGACCAAACCCCGATTCGTGATAATCTGTTGATCCTATCCCAAGGTAGACCAATACCTAGATCATCAATTTCTCACATATACTCAAAGATATACAGGAGGATTAGGATATAAACTAGTCATGCACATATACATTGTGATAGCCATAGTCACTTTATAGTTGCAAGAATAAAAGTTCTACCAAGCAGTTAATTTCAGGTAAATCGATGAAACCTTGGAAAACACTATGAAACTAAGACAAGTAATCTTAGTTGTAGCCACATACCTAATTTGACAGTCTCAAAACCAAGTAAGATAGCTAATCCAATCAAGAAGTCCAATCAACCAAGCCAAGCAATAAATCAAGCAACTTGATCCTAAAAAGTATTTATAACACCTAATTATTATAATCACATCCAAATATCTTTTACTGACTTGGGATTCCATTCTAGGTTTTCTAAGCCTTATTAAGGTTTCCTTAAGGTTTCTTGATTTTATTTTCCAATTTTACTCTTTTTAGGTCAACAAACCCAAAAAGCAATTTTCTTCTCATAAAAACCCTAATTACTCCAATTATCCAAATTAAGGATCTTTATCCACAAATTAGTTCAAGAACATCATTTTTATGCCTTCTTTATTGGTTTCCATATTTAAATCCATTAAACGTCACAAATAGTAAAATTAGGGTTTCTAAGTTTATTAATGCACTTTTATAATCATGGAACCCTAATTAAGCAAATCATGAATAAATATAATCCAATTGGATCTAATCCATCCTTTTTATGTCAAAAGGCTAAAGTTCATAGCAGTCAGGGAACATCATTAGATCCATTAATATTCAAAACTTAGGTTTTTAGATTAATTATTAAAGATAGCATCTTTACACACTTTTTGAGTTACCGACAGATTTAGGCCTTGACCGGCCTAAATCATGCGTCCGAAAAGAGCAGATTAAAGTAGTCGGACTTTTAAAGAAATAACCCGACTCTCAGGCCCCTGCAACAATTACGGGGTCCGATGTAGCGATCGGGGTCAAACACAAGGACGAGGTTGGTAGTGCTAAGAACGCGGAATCAACACTTCTATATTCCGGTATAAAAGAGGGTTAAAAAGTGTTCTCCAAGGAATGACAACTTGAAAACAAGAACAAATAAACCAAAGAAGTAAAAGAAAATGAACTATAATAAGAATATGGGGAAAATCGGAACGAGGTTCACCTAACCAAAACGTCCTTCCAATAAGCGTACTATCTCTCTTCTGCATACTCATATCAAAATTATGAGCAATCCATAAAGATGCCTATTCCACTCTATCTCGAGATGAGGGTAGGACTAGGCTTGAAAGAAGCCTCTCTCTCGAGATGACAACTCAAAAACCTCACAGCAAAACATATGGGTTAAAGCATTTAACAATCCGACACTCTCGTGCATTCATGTTACTCCATGTCACGGGATAAAAGTGATATTACTCTCTCGAGATATCAATAATCAAACATCACAAGATGATAGCTAAACATACAAGCGAAGCGTTTAAAGTAAGTGCATGGGGATAATTTTTATATGAGTATGTATATTCAGACAAGAAAGGATAGATATGTTGCAACAAGGAAACATCGTAAAGAAAAATAAACCAAAAGACTATCTCCAACTGGAGTTACAAGAAAGATGATGGTTTTAGTGTTTTAGCAGTTTTTAGGAGTTTTGCGCAACAACTTCTGAGGAGTTAAAACTATTGTTAAGGCAAGGCACGAAGGAAGAAAACTTAGGAATAACAAGCGACATCGAAAAACATCCATCACCCTCTTCTCTCAAAGAGGGTACCTCCAACTAAATGCCAACACCCTCTCTCAAGGGTAATGGACATAGGTTGGAGTGGGAAGGCAACCCGAAGCAGCCCTGACCCTGGGTACTCTCGTACTCCCAGATCGGACTAAGCTCTAGAGTTACAACATCCTTCTCTCGAAGGAGTTGAAATGGGAAACACGATTCGATAGCTAGTCAAAACATGATCCAAACATACAAGCTAGAGCTCAGATGCTATATAAGAAATCATCCAACAAAAGGGAACTAAACACATAACAACATGTATTAAATTCCACAGATTCTATAAGCATAGACATTGTAAAAAGGGTTCAATTACAATGCGTAATAAATGAAAGTAAATGTTGAAAAGGGAAGATAGGTATCGACCCCCTTGATGTGGGAAGTCGATATATAGCAGCGGACCCCTAAGGTGCCACTAACCTGATTCCGAGCGGGAGCTCTGCCCGATATGCCCGTGTCAGACATCCGATGAGTCAAGCGACATGCCGTGATGGTCTGGCATATCGGTCAGGACTCTCTACCCAATATGGTCATGTCGGGAAGCCACCCTATCGGGCGACACACCCTAACGATTGGTCTATATCGAATTTGGTATCATGTCGGGTTAGAGATGACTTAGGTTCTCGGGTCCCTTGTATCGGGTGTAGGGGGTGAGCCGTCTCGGGTTAAAGCCCATCTAGGAACCCGACACACTGGGAGGCCTTCTTGGTCGTATCGGGTTGCTGCGGCTACCGGGACGGGTTCTAAATGAACCACTCCCATCCCTCTCGGGTTGGGGGTGAACTCACCTAGTGTCGCCCGGCACACCTTGGGACCCGACACACTAGCCCCAGATGCCTTTCAAAGTTAGCTTTCGTGAGGTTCTGACCCGTCCAATCGAAGTCTTGTAGCTGCTATTTATAGGCAGCAACTAGTAGAGGTTGTAGTTCTTATGGGGCCACATGTCCTTCATCGACTCCATTTACGTGGCCTCGGGTATGATCGACACATGTATGTTGCCCGACACAGTAGGTCATCGCGTGTCGAGTTACAAGTGTATCGGGTAACCTTGGTGGGCAGCCGCTTCCGATGAGTGACTCGTATCGCGTGACACACCCATGTCGGGCTAACCAGTTGTGGTGAGCAAATCTCTTTGTCGGGTAGGTAGTATACCGCCAGTCGAGGTCTTCCTCACGCAACACGACCGTGTCGGGTTGTTGCCATATCGGGCAACGATCGCGATGGGTAAGTGTGCGTGTCGGGTGACTAGTAGAAGGGTCGATGCAGGTGCGCATTGTAGATGGGCCAAGACGGGCCTTTTGTGGACTTTAGGTGGAAAAATACGTAAAATCTGTACAAAAGATGGGAACAGAGTCAGGGGCGTAGTGTAGGTTATTTTTGCACAATAACAAGACAAAATTGAGAGGAAAAATAGTTTAGAGGGTAGTTTTTTAGAATGAAATGTAGGCTATAAAAGGCCATAAAATGGGTGTTATCAGGCCTTGAATTCATTTTTAATGGATTCTACATATTTTTCTCATCAAAATCCATATATTAAACATTCCAATTAGATAGCCCTACAATTAATTATGGTTCTTCTAAATAAATTACTTTTTAAACCAATGAGAAAATGACAACTAATTATGTAATCTAATTTCGACCGTGCCAGCAGGGCCAGGCCGAGCCAATGGGCTCCGACCACCTCAGCCTATTTGCTCACGTGGAGACAAGGTGAGACCAAACCAAAAGATGCCAAAAAGACCAAAAAGGCCTTACATGCTTTGAAGGAACTTGGGGGCAATTGGGTAAAATCACCGGGGACTATCTTCTTCCTTGATTCTCTTCTTCTCGCAGGCTTACTCAGTCAAACAATGGGTTGACTTGGAAGTGTACGTCTACCTTCCAGCGACTTGGTGTTCCTCTGCCTTTGCCTGGTTTTGATGGACTCAAAGAGGGCTCCAATGGCCTCGTTGATTGTCAAATATGATCAGACGACGAGGGACTTTCTCGGCCTGACAACAGGAGAAGATCAAAGAGTAGGAAGGGAGAGGGTAAGCAATTGCAGGCAAAGGTGAGTTCAAGATGATCCGTGTAATTCTCGTGAGCACTTAGATGGGTTGCGAAGGGGGTCTAAGCCTCTATTTATACATGGATATGGCGACAGGGTACATGGAGATTAGGAGAATCTCCTAGAAGCCACGAACCTAGGTGAAATCTAGGGTAGGTCAGTTCTATTTGTTCTCCTGAATCCAATGGGAAAGGTATTTAGTGTTGAGATGACCGAGGCAGAGAGAAATCTCCTTGAGAACTCATGCCCTTATTGTTCCCTATTTCCAAATCCGTCACGAGCTAGGAGATGAGCGTGCACCGTTGGATCTTGGATCTGACGGTCCACATCACACTCTCCATTTAAATTATTCCTAATATAAATAGAAATGGCGTGACATTTAATACTTTCCAATATATTATTCACACTTTATGGATTTTTGTAAAATCCATATCTCCAAAACCAACAAGCCTTTTAATCCCAAATTTTAAGGGAAAATCTTTTATGACATAATCCACTTGTGTATACAATTTGAGACTAAAACTCGAAAGGAATAACCCTTTTCTTCATGTGCAAGTCATCCACTCAAAATGCATATATTATGTAATTAAATTTATATTTTCTCTTTCTTTTCCTTCCATTTTCTTTATTTTGATTTCTTTTCACATTAGAAACCAAAAGGAACCAAAAATTAATTAATAGTGGTCATCCATGCCTTTTTCTAGAGAATTCTACAAAATTCTCATATATTCACACGATTAACTTTTATTTCTTTATTCCTTTACTTATTATAGGATGTTCTTTGATCCTTTTTCCCTTTTATCATGATTGGATTTATCTAAGCAGTTTAAACCACAAAATCATGCATCTAAGAATTTTTTTACAAAAGAATCCATTATTTGAAAACAAATCATACACTTTTCCATTTAAATTCCTTTTATTTGAAAATCGCATTTCATTCAATACAAGAAAAATTGAGGTTATAACATCCTACCCCTCTTATAGGAATTTTCCCCTCAAAATTTGACTAATCAAGCAAACAACTTAGGGTAAGACTTTTCTATGTCCATCTTCAACTCCCATATGGCTTCATCATCTCCATGGTGCTTCCAAAGAACCTTTACCACTTTATATATTTTTACTCCTGAGCTCCTTCACCTTGGTATCCAGTACCCTCACAGGTGACTCAGGGTATGTCAGCCTCCCTCAGAGTTCAATGGGTTCAATGCTCATCACATGGCTCAGGTCCTTCACATAGCGCTTTAGATTAGACACATGAAACACATCATACATCAGACCACACTGTAGGGCAAGGCTATCCATTTTAAAACCTCAAACGGCTCCACGTATCAGATACTTAGATTTCCTCTGTTCTTAGCTATAGCTCGGAGGGGTCAGATTTTCAAAAACACATGTTCACCCATAATTTTTGATTGCTCCTGTCAATTCATCTAAGTATAGAAAAAAAGTTACTAGCAAGAAATTATGTCAATCAGTTGTCTTTTATGGTTTTAAACCCCTTTAAACTTAACATAAGCTTGAAAAAAATTAAGCAAGTGAGTGAGACTACTATCTACATGCCACGGGCCTATGATGGATGTTGAATGCGTTGATTTGATTAAGATTCCATCGTTGTCGTTTTGTACACTCCCTGAACCCATTTTTCAGCTATTATACAATGAATATGCAAATTCATCCACCACTTATTTATTGCTTCTTCAAGGCTGGACAGAGAGGTTCTCTGTTTGGAGTTTTGGATGTGTATTTGTGATGAAAAGGAGAGGTAGGTATTGAAGATAGGAATAAAAACCAAAATAGCATGGTTTAATAAAAATATTGACATATATAGCATCAATAGAAACTTATTTCCAGGAATAGCCCGGTTTGGACCAAAAAGCGCCAAGAATCTGGCGTTTTCGGGCGTTTTCCACTAAAGGCGCCAAGAATCTGGCGTTTTTAACTAAAGGCGCCAAGAATCTGGCGTTTTCGGGCATTTTCCACTAAAGGCGCCAAGAATCTGGCGTTTTTAACTAAAGGCGCCAAGAATCTGGCGTTTTCCAGGAAAGGCGCCAAGAAACTGGCGTTTTCCTGGAAAGGCGCCAAGAAACTGGCGTTTTCCAGCCCAGCTTTCATTGCCGGCAGACGAAGCTTTCATTTTGTTTGCAGAGGCAGACGGTAGGTGGCCGACCGTTTTGAATGCGTTGAAGGTTTATAACTCCTTCCACACTCCATCCATCCTCTCCTCTCGTCTTCTCTTCTTGTTGTGCACAAGGTAACTGCTCTTCTCTCCCTTCCGCTCTTCCCCTTCTTCCTTCCCTCACTTCTATTTCCATCGTCCGATCCTCTCCTCTTCTCTTCTTGCAAGCAAGCGGAAGCGCCAGCCTCAAACGATCGACCAGCCTCGCGGAGAGGAGCGGAGCGTCGGCCTCAAGCAAGTGGAGACGAGCACGAGCAGCGGGAGGAGCGGAGCCTCGCGGGAGGAGCGGAGACTGCGAGGTCCTCTTCCTCAGCGTCGACCAGCCGGTTGACGAGCACGAGCAGCCCAGCCTCGTGACGAGCACGAGCAGACCAGCCTCAAGCAGCCGGTTGTCGAGCAGATCTGTCTGCGTGAGGATGGCTGGTTGACGAGCAGATCTGTCTGCGTGAGGACGAAAGGTCCTTTTTTCTTTTTTTTCCTTCTTCTCTCGTGATTTTCTCCACCGGCAACGGCTGGTTGAAACGGCTGTGTTTTTTTCTTATAGTTTTCCTTGATCAGTGCAAGCGTGGAGATCTTTCTTCTTCGGCTGCGAGGTCCGGAGCGAGTCTGGGTTGGTGGCCGTTCTTCCTCCCTATTCCTCCCTCAGCCTACGAGCAGCAACGCCTCCGTGTGTTCTTCCTCCTCAGCCTACGAGGAAAGGTACTTTTTTGCTTTTTTTTCTATTTTCTCGTGATTTCCTCTACTTTACATATTTAATTTTGGTGTGGACTTTCTTTCATATGGACTGTGTTTGATTGAGAATATTGAGAATTTTTTGAACTGTCATATTGATTGTAATTAATTTGGACTGTATTAATTTGGATTGTATTAATTTGGACTGTTAGATTGTATTAATTTAGACTATAATTAGTTTAGATTATATTTTATTTAGATTGTAATTAATTTGGACTGTATATAACTTGGACTGTAATCATTTAGTTAAATTTTTATATTCATTTTTGTGTTTTTTAATGATCCTTCTATCATTAATTTGGACTCCTAAACGGTTGTTGAATGTTTACATATCTATGCAAATTGTGTGTGGTTTGATATCATTTTAGGTTGTCGTTTTGGTATTTTTCAAATCTTATATATCAACACCAAGCCGTCGTAAGAAACTATTTTTAAAATGATATGTAAAATATCAAAGGGAAAGTTTTCAAAATTGACTTCAACAAAATTCGTAACATGTCAATGTATAACACTTTATTGCGAGGATGATAATGCCGATGTGGAGAGATCCAACAAAATTTTCAAATCAAAGATTTTTTTTTCAAAAGATATATCATTTTAGGTTGTCGTTTTGGTATTTTTCAAATCTTATATATCAACACCAAGCCGTAAGAAACTATTTTTAAAATCATATGTAAAATATCAAAGGGAAAGTTTTCAAAATTGACTTCAACAAAATTCGTAACATGTCAAAGTATAACACTTTATTGCGAGGATGATAATGCCGATGTGGAGAGATCCAACAAAATTTTTAAATCAAAGATTTTTTTTTCAAAAGATATATCATTTTAGGTTGTCGTTTTGGTATTTTTCAAATCTTATATATCAACACCAAGCCGTAAGAAACTATTTTTAAAATCATATGTAAAATACCAAAGGGAAAGTTTTCAAAATTGACTTCAACAAAATTCGTAAGATGTCAATGTATAACACTTTATTGCGAGGATGATAATGCCGATGTGGAGAGATCCAACAAAATTTTCAAATCAAAGATTTTTTTTTTCAAAAGATATATCATTTTAGGTTGTCGTTTTGGTATTTTTCAAATCTTATATATCAACACCAAGCCGTAAGAAACTATTTTTAAAATCATATGTAAAATATCAAAGGGAAAGTTTTCAAAATTGACTTCAAATCTTATATATCATGAATGGATTTTTTTGGTATTAGAGATGATCGTTTTTAATCTTGAATGGTGGTTGTGTAGTTTAAACTGTGATTTTATTATCTTGAATGGATATTCTTGGTGGTTGTGTAGTTTAAACTGTGATTTTATTATCTTGAGTGGATATTCTTGGTGGTTGTGTAGTTTAAATTGTGATTTTATTTTCTTGAATGCATATTCTTGATAATTAGAGATGATCGTTTTTAGTCTTGAATGGTGGTTGTGTAGTTTAAACTATGATTTTATTATCCTAAATGGATATTCTTGGTGGTTGTGTAGTTTAAATTGTGATTTTATTTTCTTGAATGCATATTCTTGATAATTAGAGATGATCATTTTTAGTCTTGAATGGTGGTTGTGTAGTTTAAACTGTGATTTTTGAACAATGTGAAGTCCAAACAACTAGAGGGCCTGTAAATTGTTGCATAGTAGGAGTAGGTATAACAGTGTCATCCGTTATGGTGGAATTCAAAATAAAATATATTTCAAAATAATAGACATCTTTTTCAAAATTTCATAACATTATAATAATATCTTTTTCAAAACTCCATAACTTGTTTTTAAATAATTGTATCATTATATCTAACATTCACTATTCAAAATATTCAGGAAAATGGCCAACTTTGTCATCCGTTATGGTAATGAGGTCTGCATACCTATTGAAATAGCGACAACAACCACTTTTTCTGAAATGATGGCATACACGCATCAGATTCTTGATATACAATCAATGATGTATGGCCTTCGTCTAAGCTATAACTTTCCCAAAGATATACGTCCTAGTTATGACTTGTTTCCTATTGATGTCGTTGATGAGGATAGTTGGAAAACCCTTCTTAGTATATCAAAAGTGAGGATTATTGACCTTTATGTTGAGAGATATAATCTACCAAATGAGAGAATGAGTCAGTTCCAAAATGATCACGATGTTTCTATTGATGATAATGATGGTGACGCTGATAATGATGATAATGATGGTGATATGAATGATGATAATGATGGTGACGCTGATAATGATGATAATGATGGTGAAAGTGATGATGATGAGCATGAGGATATTGATATTAATGATGACACTAGATTGCTGCAACTGCGTATTGATGATAGTAACCATGAAGTTTTTATCGATCCGGAAACATGGAAGGATGACTGGGTAGATCAAAATCATGCAGATAATTATGAATACTTCAGAGAAGATGATTGGGTGGACGAATATGAAGTCCCTATAGATATGGAAGAGGCTCAAGTGGTTGAAGGGCATGGCTTCAGTATAGGTGAAATATTTGAGACAAAGACAAATCTCCTTCATAGGTTACAGTCATGGTCAATCAGTAATAATGTCCAATACAAAACAAAGCGATCCAATAAGACTTACCTCACTTTAATCTGCTTACACAACGAGCAGTGCTCATGGAGGCTTCATGCATGTGCTTCTAAGAGGGTTGGTGGTTTGTGGAAAATCACAAGTTATAGTGGTGAACACACATGCCACAGTGCAATCCTATATAAGGATCATTCACAATGCAAGTCCTCATATATTGCGAGGATGATAATGCCAATGTTGAGAGCAAAACTTGACATGAGTGCTCGAGAAGTGATGGAAAAGGTTAATGCAGAGTTGAATGTTACTATCTCCTATAAAAAAGCCTGGCATGCACGTAGAAAGGCTATTTCTGCAATCTTTGGAGATTGGGAGGAGTCATATGGCTCGGTGTTGAGATTTCTTAGATGTTTAGGGCAAGTGATTCCAGGAACGGTATACAATTTTCAAAACACTACAACAAATGATGGAATGTCATATCGGTTTAAACGTGTGTTTTGGAGTTTTGGGCCAAGTATTGCGGGTTGGGCTCACTGTCGACCAGTACTAAGTGTTGATGGTACCTTCTTATATGGTAAGTATGGAGGGACACTACTTATAGCGACTGGGATTGATGCAAACGATGGATTGTTTCCTTTTGCCTTTGCAGTTGTTGAGAAGGAGAACAAATCTTCTTGGACATGGTTCTTGAGATGCATGGAGCAACAAATTCCAATAGTCAGTCGTAGGAATGATCTTTGTTTCATTTCTGATAGGATGTGTGGTCTTGTGGATGCTATGCAACAAGTTTTTCCTCTCAGCACACAACGGTTTTGTTTGAGGCACTATAGGGACAACTTCCATAAGAAATTTAAGTCCACTGAGCTGTACAACTTAATGTGGAAGGCTGGTAAGGTGACTGAAATGGTTGAGTTTGATAAGCTCCTAGCAACTATAAAATCCATTGACCCTTCTTCTTTCAATTGGATGATGAAGGAACACCCAAGAATGTGGGCTCTTTCCTGTGATGGCGGCCTGCGATATGGTATAAAAACTAACAATTATTCAGAGACAATAAATGGAGTTCTAAAGCGTGCTCGCAACCTTCCCATTCAAGCCCTTATTTGCAACACTTATTATCGTTTGGTAGCAATGTTCTTTCACAGAAGAAACTTAGGTGCAAAGTTAACTAGTTCGTTCACACCAAAAATATCTGCTAAATTGGTTAATTTGGAGACCAATGCAAGGAAACTATGGGTTAGTTGTAGGATAAATCATTTTGATTTTACAGTTGAAGGGCCAAATGAAAACAACTATCAAGTGCATCTCTTCGAAAATCCTGTTGGTTGTTCATGTACCTGTGGTGCACCTCGAGTTTATCACTTGCCATGCTCACATGTACTCGCCGCCACTGAATCGATACATTACGGACATCATCAGTTAGTCAGTACTTGGTATATTGTAACCAAATATCGAATGACATATGCTCCCCAATTTAGAGGCATTCCTGATAAGAGGTATTGGCCTGATTTTGAGCCATCCATTGGGGTTGTTCCTCTACTACCGCCAATTTTCACTCCACGTGCTGGGCGGCCTAAGATGAAGAGGAGGAAGACTAATATGGATATTGATCCCAATACAACTACATACAAATGTGGAAAATGTGGGGGTCGTGGCCACAATGAAAGAACTTGTAAAAATAAATGATGCTTATGAATCTTAGTAGTAGGATATGATATTATGTAAACCTCGTGAATGTAATCCTACTTAGTAGTAGGATAGGATATTATGTAAAACTCATGAATATAATTCTACTTGTATTGCTCGTATGAGGAGGTCGGGATGAATAAAATTGCCTCCTGACTTCTCCAAATAGAGGGTGATTTATGCAACTTAACTTTGCTAATAATATTTATTTGAAATTCACGCTCACTAAAGGTCTCCTTTATTTGACTATTTTCTAGGCATGGTGAACGATGATGAGACTTTGCGGATCACATGTCATTCCATGGAGGTTGGTAGGTGGGAGTTGACAGATGTAGATGTTTTGGGTTATGTACGCACAGCTGGATTTGCATCTGTCACGAAATTATCTAGAGTCCTTTTTGATTCTGCCTTGGTCACAGCACTTGCTCGTAGATGGCATTCAAACACAAACTCATTCCATTTTCCTCTAGGAGAGTTAACCATCACTTTACAAGATGTCGCAGTGTTGCTAGGGTTAAAGGTTAATGGTGATGCTGTTGTAGCTCACTATCCTATAGGGCCAAATGATGACCAATATAGTTCTTGGACGGCCCTTTGTGATGCTATTCTGGGGTCACATCCAGATGGACTTGATCAAGGTTCTGTTCATCTGAGTTGGTTGCGCTCCACATTTTCAAATATGAATTTGGAAAATGCAGATGACATGGTCAAGCGTCGGTACACCAGTGCATACTTGTTATACCTAATTGGTTGCTTCCTCTTGCCAGACGGTACTGGAAATGAAGTCCATCTTCGCTACCTTCCACTTCTAGTAAATTTTGAGCAATGTGGCATGTACTCATGGGGGAGTGCTGTTTTAGCTATTCTATACCGTCAGTTGCATAAATGTCATCCTGGTTCTAAACAGAAGCGTATCTCAGGGTGTGTCCACCTATTACAATTGTGGTCTTGGAAAAGATTGTATATTGGTAGACCAGGCAGAGTGATCATGGATCAAATTCATGAGTGGCCACAAGATGCTCCATTAGGATACAGGTTTGTCGCTACCATCTATATGTTGAATACATTATATTAAAAGTTTTCATCTCCTAATCATCTTTTCAAACATGATAATAGATGGAACCATCTCATGGAGCATGTACGTATTCCAAAAGGGACTGTAAGATTCTACCTTAATGAGTTTGATACACAGGAGTCTAGTCAAGTGAGAATTTATATTTTATCTACAAGTTAACTTATACCATTTAATGAAACTTGTTTGCTAACAATAACTTATAATGCAGTTAATGTGGACACCATATAATGAAGAATTGTTGGCAACTTTGCCAGACATATGTCGTGAAGGTAGAGATATTTGGATGGCTCGAGTTCCTATGATATCATTCACAGTAATGGAATGGCATGTTCCTGATAGAGTACTAAAACAGTTTGGTGCTCGTATCCAACCTCAACCCCAACCTTTTCCAGAATACCAAAGAATTGATGGTAGAGGTCGAGGCACAACTGATTGGTTGAACCAATACAGTACAGAACTGAACATGTGGAATGATAGGCAAACTCATGTAGTTCATCTTCCTGACCCCTCAACTGTGCCGCAAGTACCTAATTGGTACAATCCTGAGTATCACATACAACGACCAACTGAGCCGCAAAATGTTTACTATCCTCGAGGTTACGTGGAGCGAGAATATGTAAGTAATGAGTATCCATTAAGTTGAATAAATATACCTCTTTTTATATGAAATATGATAAAGTAAACTATGTTATTTGCAGGTCCACAGTCAAATGGATATCAGGGAATCATTGTAAACATTAACAGATCAGACACCTGTTGAGGATTGGATGAGAGCACGTGACAAAATATATAATATTCAGAGTGCATGGTTTCAACAAATGCCAAGTCACATGCAGCCCAATTTGAGTTTCTCATATCCTGTGACAACTTCAGTTAGTGCTTCTCCTATTCCATCTTCCACAGAAGCACAACACTCCACATCAGTAGGACACTCCACACCAACAGGTCACTCAGCCTCACAAAGACAATCCACACCAGCTGGACACTCCACATCACTAGGGCAGTCCACAATAGCGGGACACTCTAGGGAATTTTCACCTTACTCAATCCCTGGAATGTTTTATTCTTACCCTTCATCATCATCTGACCATTTTGGGGTTCCTTCCAGCTTATCTTGGTCCCAACCAACTTTTAGCCAATACCAAAATGTAGCTTTTTCTTCATTTTCGGGATCAACTAGTTCTTCATTTTTAGGATCACCTCCAATGTTTACAACTATGCCATCCACTCGTTCACTAACACCACCACTTCCTCCAAGTAGGTCTACACGTGCAGGTCAGCAGTCACAGTTGAGTCCAATTGAGGCTTCTCCAGACCCAGGACGTTCTTCGGGACTACGAACTCGAGGTAGAGGAAGTAAGAGACGTTAGGTATGCATAATTTTTCCTAACTCTTTACTTATAGAAGAACTATATGTAGTTAAATAATTCTTTTTATTTTGATGCCAGGGTTGATGCTATTAGATGCCAGGGTTGATGCTATTAGATACCAGGGTTGATGCTATTAGATGCCAGGGTTGCTGTTATCAGATGCCAGGATTGATTTTATCAGATACATATGATAACTTCTTTGTTTCTATCTCCGTTGAACCGTAAAATGTTTGACAATGTAGAAGAATTTGTTCTTCTTTCTAGTATAAGACTCATTTTGTTAAATGCAGAGCCCAACTTCTTCTTTATATATTGTTCCAAACTTCATATTCTTTTTGTTAAGATAACTCTTTTATTTGCTTCAGAATCATCTAATCTTTGTACCAATTCTATACTATTGCAATTTGTGCATAGTATCACTTGGATGTAAAAGTATGCATCACTTGGATGTGTAAAATTAAAAAAAAAAGGCAAAAACGCCAGAAAGGTGGCGCCTTCTGGTGAAAACGCCCAAATCCTGGCGTTTTTGGGCTAAAACGCCCAAATCTTGGCGTTTTTGGGCTAAAACACCCAAATCTTGGCGTTTTCAGGCTAAAACGCCCAAATCTTGGCGCTTTTGGTCCAAATCGGGCTATTCCTGGAAATAAGTTTCTAATGATGCTATATATGTCAATATTTTTATTAAACCGTGCTATTTTGGTTTTTATTCCTTTATTTTATCGACACCGACGCCGTTAATTCTTGGCGAAGCAGTTCCTCTTGAACTTTTAATGTTCACATCAGGACAAGGAATAAATATATGTGTTGGCAGAAGGTGGAGAGAGATCACAAACTTTGATCAATCTGAAATACTTTAATTGTATATCAGAACAACAACTTTGATCAAAGTACATAATAAACTGACCCCTAATATCATAAATAGAAAGGACATACCAAGTAAAGTTTCATGTGGACCTACTAAAAAAAGTGTGACTAGACCAATGCCCAACTTTGTGGAGTTGACAAGCTTCTGGCTTATGTTTGATACAAGAGAGGGCCTAGATTAAAATTGGTACCAGACTTGTCTTTTAGTAATAAATACAATGATATGATTGTGACATCGCTACTCTAACTCTATGTTAGCCTCACAAAATAAATGTAAAATTTTGTTGAAACTGAAGCAGCAAGGATCCCGTTTGGATAGCTAAAATCTGGATTATGAACCTTATCTTGTTTTTCAGAGTTGAAAAATTCAGTTTGATAGACTTTTCTGTTCGGGCATTGATGTAAATTTTCAAACCCTAATCCATTTCCAAAATGGAGAGCCTAAGTTTTTAGGCTTAAAAGGAACAACAACTTATCTCGATAGGGAAAAAGAAGGGATCTTTCCACATAAGAGACCGACATTTGCTTTTGGTCTTTTCCTTGCCACAAATGCATATCGTAGCAGCAGGGAAACCATCTCGAGTAAGATATAGCGAGTTCCTCCTATCCGAATAGAGTCAAAAGTAGAAGACAAAAGAAAATCATAAAAGTCCAAATAAGCCTACAAGTAAACCCTCGAACAGAGATTTCATTCCAACCGTAGTGGTAATCGGGCTGGAAAACGCCAGTTTCTTGGCGCCTTTCCAGGAAAACGCCAGTTTCTTGGCGCCTTTCCTGGAAAACACCAGATTCTTGGCGCCTTTAGTTAAAAACGCCAGATTCTTGGCGCCTTTAGTGGAAAACGCCCGATTCTTGGCGCCTTTAGTTAAAAACGCCAGATTCTTGGCGCCTTTAGTGGAAAACGCCCGAAAACGCCAGATTCTTGGCGCTTTTTGGTCCAAACCGGGCTATTCCTGGAAATAAGTTTCTATTGATGCTATATATGTCAATATTTTTATTAAACCATGCTATTTTGGTTTTTATTCCTTGAAGATAAGAAGATAAAATGGGGGAAACAGCCGTCTTGTGCAAAAGCTGTCTGCTTCGGCCAAATAGGTTCATATTGTGTGTATGAGTTAAAAGGACGGACCCGAACCCATTTTGCTTTCCAGCACTGTACATGATGAGCGCCTCGGTCTACCCACCAGCCACCCTGGTTGTGAGGGTCGGCTTCATGTGCTCTGCCGCAAGGACGCCCATGTTGCGTCGCTGTATTTGCTGGCCAGACGCAACCAGTGTGGGGTCAAATGGAAGCCCAACGCCCGGGCAGGGGCACCATCAGGGTTTGTTATTATCCCCGACAGTCGAGGGCATTATGGTCCCTCCACTCCAGGAACCCGTTCGGCCGCGGGCCCTCGCGTGACGCGCCGTAACTTATATGAAAATGATTTGGTCACGCGTAATACAATTACGCGCAAGTCACGCGTAAATCCGAAGGTGATTTTAAGAAAAAAATGAGAAGTTTTGTCTTTTTGAAGGTGGTTTTTGTAGGTAGTCATGAAGTGACTTGGCGAAGTTTAATTGGATGGGTAGGAGGAAGTTATGTAATTGATAAATAAATTTATTTTACTTATAAATTTTGAACCGTGATGAATTTTTTGACGAAACAAAAATCATTGGATTCGTTATGAAAAATGCATTCCAACAAGACGATATATTTTAACAAAAAAAAATATATATAAATGATATGAATCAGTTATTCTGGATGTCAATGAATCATTTTGGGTGTCAATTAACTATCTTTGAGTGTCATTAGCCATTTATGAGTGCCAATAAGTTATTTGGGGTGTTATTATGTTATTTTAGTTGTCGATACCTTATTTGGGCGTCATTTTAAACTTATGGGTGTCAATGAACCATTTTGGGTGTCAATTACCTTATTTGAGCGTCATCTTTATACTTTTGGGAGTCAATGAACTATTTTGGGCATCAATTAACCATTTTTGGGTGTAAATAACTATTTATGGGCCTCATAACATCCAAAATGTCTTATTTGGGCGTCATTTTAAACTTTTGGGTGTCATTGAACCATTTTGGGCATCATTAACTATTTTTGGGTATAAATAACTATTTATGGGCGCCATAGCATCCAAAATGCCTTATTTGGGCATCATTTTAATCTTTTGGGTGTCAATGAACCATTTTGGACGTCAATTACCTTATTTGGGCGTTATCTTTATACTTTTGGGTGTCAATGCGCCATTTTGAGCGTCAATTAACCATTTTTGGGTGTCAATAACTATTTGTGGGCGTCATAGTATCCAAAATGCCTTATTTGAACATCATTTTATACTTATGCGTGTCAATGAACTATTTTGGGCGTCAATTACCTTATTTGGGCGTCATTTTAAACTTGTGGGTGTCAATGAGCTATTTTGTGCGTCAATTACCTTATTTGGGCGTCATCTTTATACTTCTAGGTGTCAACGAACTATTTTGGACGTCAACTAACTATTTTTGGGTGTCAATAACCATTTATGGGCAGCATAGTTGGTTGTCAATTAATCTATATATATTATTTTTATATATTTTTTCTAAAAAATATGTCAATATTAGGATTGTTAGATTGTAATTTTCGTAACGAAACCAACGGTTTTTGTTTTATTAAAAAATTCATTACAGTTGAAAAATAATAAGTGAAACAAATTTATTTAACTATTGCATAATTTCAAAAAAATCCATCCATCATATGACGGTTTGGAGGCTGGCTTGTGAAGATGCGTGGAAAGAGCGTCACCCTGCCCAAATCTTATTTCTTACTTATACGACTACATAATGCTAGGACAGAGAAGGGGAGGAGGGGTTGTGAGATCGGGTTCGTTCGTTCGCTCATCAGTCATCACTCCACACTCCCGGTTCCCGTTATCCTCACACCCACCTGGAACCGTCACACATCAATCAAATCCACCGTGCCCACGCCCTCCTGCCGAAAACAAACCCTAGCGGGGAAACGGACCACGCACCGAATCAACGCCCACTGCGCCGCCGCTGCTGAAGCCAACCATGGCGTCCGCTGCGGTGAACGGCATCCCTGTCCCACCACTGACGGCGGAGTCGTTCCTTGAGTGCTGCGCGGCTGCCGCGTCACCAGCCTCCCGCGGCTGGCTCAGCCCTCGCATTTCGTTCAGCCTCGACCTTGACGACCAGCACTCGGTGGGGGATGGTCTCGCGGCACTCCCCCGTGAGCGCGCCGTAGTAGGGAAGGGTCCCGGCGGTGAGTTCGAGTTCCGGCTTGAGGATTCCATCTCCATGCTCCCCGCAGACGAGCTTTTCTCAGATGGCAAGCTGCTCCCGCTGTATCTAGCCGCGATTCGGCCCGCTGTCGAGCAGGCAGCCGCGGCGGCTGCAGCTGCGGGAGAGGTCGTCGAGGGCGAGGTAGTGGTGGAAGACGTCTCAGCCACGGATGCCATTGCTGCTGCTCTTCCGGACCCTTACCTGTTCTCCCCTAAGGCGCCACGGTGCTCTACGAGGTGGAGGGAGCTGCTGCGGTTGAAAAAGGCGGCAGTTACGGCCGCTCTTAGCTCTAAAGTGGAGAGCAAACCAGATGCCCCCGCTTCCGCAGGCACCTCCACCTCTTCCTCAGCCTCATCGAACGTCAGGAAGCTCCGGTTCTTTCTACACCGGAATCCAAAGTCCGCTACACCTTCTGCTGGTTCCGACCCGTCACTCAGCCTCCCTCTCCTCCAGACATCTCCCGAGTCTGACCCCGTCCCAACGTCCTCCCGCCCGGCCAGCCCTGACAGGCACGACCTCCCACGCCTCTCTCTAGACTCGGAGAGACCGGCGCAGAAACATGCATCTGGCACTCCACCTCGCCCTCGCTCTTCCTACAAGCCTGGCAGCAGAGCGCGTCCGTTGCCGGACCATCCACCGGCTCGTTCAGGAAGAAGCTCGGCTCGGCGAGCCCCCGAGGAGGCAGCTCCTAGGAGAGGCGTCTCGGTTGACTCCCCCAGGATGAACCCTTCGGGCAAAATAGTGTTCCACGGCCTCGAGAGGAGCTCAAGCAGCCCTGGTAGCTTCAATGGCGGTCCTAGGCCGAAGCACCGGCCCATCGAGCGATCCTACTCTACCAACGTGAGAGTCGCGCCCGTCATCAACATAATCGGGTTTGGGCCTCTCTTCTCGTCCTCGTCTCAGAAGAAAGACGCGGCCGCCAAAACCCGCGGGAAGGGGAAGACCACAGCCGCAGCGCCACCGAAGGTTTCGTCGTGATGGGGGAACACATGTAGCAGTTAAAGGTAACAACAAACGTTTGCATTTGGCCCCGGAACACAATTGCTCTGGTTGGTTGCTACTTGCAACACTTCTTCGTCTGCAGTTAATTTGACCACTGGTGCTAGCCTAGAGAGATGAGCAGCTTTCTGCTGTTGCTCCCACTGATAACTTTTTGCTTTGGTTTTTTGTTTTATTTATGTTCCTTGTGTTGTACATATATCTTGTCTATTCTTTTCCCGCGAGCTATGAGTATCCTTTGAGGGTATTAAGCGTGGTGACAATAAAAGAGTGAAATGTGCTCTGTATCCTGCTGTGATGATGCACCGATTATGATGCTGAACCTGTATGTTGTATACTATGGAAGAAGAAGTGATATGATTAGTAGAGAAAGGACTTGCACCATCTTCTTCACATTATCTACTAACATTCTTTTCCCTGGCATATATTCCTGTTTTTGTTTCATTCCATCCCATATTCAGTTTATATGCATGCCTTTTTGTAGACCGCCATTTTGCTATGCGTTTTGACTGGGGAAGTGATGATGACATGATATCGCATCTCTACTGAAGCATGTTACTGCTGTGCTGAGCGATATTCATATGCACGTCAGTCTGATTCCTTACCATATCGCACACATCTCTCTTCTGGTTTTACTATAACCATTTGTGATCGCACCACATGTTTTGCAATGCGTTTACTCGAGAGGAAATTGATGATGACATGATATCGCTATCTTTACTGATGCATATTCGTTTGCTATGTTGAGCGATATCCATTTGCACGTCAGTCTGATTCCCTACACCCTTCCCCGCACAGGAAGATTAACCAACTAGTTTTCTGGTCGTTTTACTGCACTATTTTCTCATCATTCTCAAGTTTTGTTTTCTTCAAGGGCGTTTGACTGGGAAATGATGATAACATGATATCGCAACTCTACTGAAGCATGTTCTTTTGCTGTGTTGAGCGATATTCATTTGCACGTCAGTCTGATTCCTAACCATTATGCACACACATAGATTACTTGTTTATGTATCTTTTACTGCGACCATTTGCCATCTTCTAGCTTTTGTTATACTTTGACCGGGGAAGTGATGATGACATGATATCGCATCTCTACTGAAGCATATTCTTTGCTATGCTGAGCGATATACATTTGCACGTCAGTCTGATTCCTTACACCTTGTCCGCATCCAAAGGTTACTCTTTACGTATGGTTTACTATGAATTGTTCGGTTAGGTTTTCCCAATGCTTTGACTGGGAAATGATGATGACATGATATCGCTACTCTACTGAGGCATGTTTTTGCTTGTGCTGAGTGATATCCATTTGCACGTCAGTCTGATTCCTTTATCATACGCACGCAAAGATCCCTCTTTTGATGTTTTCACCTGATCATTTGAGATTGCTCCTAAAATGAATGGAATCTCTTCTAGCTCTGCCTCACCCTTTGCTCTCCTGTATTTTGTGTGTTTGAAGCCAGAAGTCCTAAAATGAATGGAATCTCTTCTAGCTCTGCCTCACCCTTTGCTCTCCTGTATTTTGTGTGTTTGAAGTCTGAAGTGATGACTACAAAAGTGATAAAAATCTTACCTCAGAGGTGCAACAAATGTGCTCCGAAGCTGAGTTTCAAAGTTTTGCACGTCAGTCTGATCCCCGCAACAAGACACCTGTTCTGGCCTCTTCTTGGTTGAGTGTGACGCAATGAGATGCGAATTATATCCGCCGAATCCGGGCACACTCCTACTGCTACTATGCAGTTGCCCTTTATTCGATCGCTGTTTCGTCTTTTAACCAAAACTCTGTTCTTGCTTCCGAAAGCTGTGTTTGTTTTATCGCCAAAGGGCAGATCTGTTCCTGTTTCTTACTTACCTCAGTATCCTAGCGGCCAATTTCTTGGCTTCCATCATTTGCCACAGACTGATTCTTTACCTTTCATCTATTCCGAGGTTGGATCATTCCTCTGCATCAATCGTCGAGCCAAAGTTTGAATTTAAACTTTGGACCAGCAGCGCTTCCTTCTATTTCAATTTACCCGGGACCTCAAATTTTATAACACCACAAGCTTGAATTGCTTCCATCTCAGCTAGCTTACCATGTGTCCAGCCATCACATGTTCGAAGTAGCTGTTTTGGATCTTGTCCTCGAACGCGTCCAAAGTATCCGTCCCCCTCCAGCCACTTGCAAGCAACCTTCTCCATCGCCGGTTTCATCCCTCTCTAGTAACGCCCGCCAACACTGTCCACCACCGTCCTTTGCCCCCACCTGCTGTCCACTGTCCAATCATGCATACCTCTCCCCA
Source organism: Alisma plantago-aquatica (assembly GCA_963693085.1). Taxonomy (NCBI): domain Eukaryota; kingdom Viridiplantae; phylum Streptophyta; class Magnoliopsida; order Alismatales; family Alismataceae; genus Alisma; species Alisma plantago-aquatica. Next base: position 1,153,669,956 of record OY856411.1, read on the forward strand.
CTGTAGATCCGAGCTGTACTCCGCATCCTCGGCATTATTGTCACGCCAGCCCCCTCTTTCTCCCTTTCCTTTCTGCGTCGTCCCCCCCCCTCTGCCCTCCAGTCTCCACGTTTCACCTTCCATGTGATCCCAGCCGGGGTGGCATACAAGTATCACCTCTGTTATCAGACCAACATAGCCACCAGTCCACCACCACCACCCACGCTGCTGCTGCCTGCAACCCTTACCCTCTCTGTGCTGCGCTGTCTCGGTTCTTTCTTTATGTCGAGGTTTGCCGGTAGGTGTGGTGGCACGCTACATGCGTTTGACTGGACCACGACAATTGTTTATTTGATGCCGGTCTTGATTACCGCTTGGATCTTGTGAGATTAGGGAAAGGAGGATGTAAAACAAGTCTCTTTTAGATCTCGTGATTAGTAGCTGGCCTTTTGAACTTGCTGCTGTGCCAGAGGCTTGTTTTTTGTATTAGTTTTTGTATAATGGCGGTGGTTTGAAGAGGAAACCTCATGCGATCATGTGCTTTGATGCTTTTGCTTCTTAAGGGAGAGAACCGGAAGTTGTTTGTACGATGGCTGATGATCACAGTGTTTGTTTATAATTGACGACGATCATATATAACTTAAACGAACTTTTTCCATGTGTTTTGCCTTTGTTTGCATCACACTGTTCCGGGTTCAGCTCTTTGTTTTAGTGCTGGTTGGGGTTGGAATTAGGGAGCCAGGTCACATGTTTACCGATACGGCTTTGCTTGCATCTTACAGACCATGATTGTACTTTGCGGTCGTCTTTGACGAGAGTAATCGGGGGTTCCCCTGCCAAGTACAGCCATGCTTGAGCAACTTGATTCCCCCGGATTGCAGATAACGGTTTGAACTGCAGCTAGCCAGCGCAAGTGGGTTGGCCGCCCTCCCATGTGAAATAAAATTGGTAACAGTGTGTACACAGAGTTGTAAATGCTGTTTAATTCCCACGCTTTGTTTGATATGAGATTGGTTGGTTGTCTTTATGACCTTATATAGGATGTTTAATAACACAATGAACTTTTTATGTAGCGAAAGCTCATAATAACATGTTATCATGGTAAAGAATTGGGTACAAAGGTGATTACCTTGAAAAATCAAATACCAACTTCCAACTGCAACCGTTTGTGTAAAGCATTGGGTACAAAGCTGATCGCCTTGGAAGATGCAGAGAACTACAAAAGTGATGTTCATGTCCCAACGATATAATATATCAATTTTACATTATTCTAAGAACGCAACTCTACTAATACCAGCATAATGAAAAGAGATATACCAATAAGAAATAATCACCGCATGACAATCAACAGTAGTGTAAATAATGATAAAATAAATGATATTTTGCAAAGCAAAAAATATTTCTAAAGCATCGCAATGTGAACCGACAAGGTACTCCACACAAAAAATATTCTCAAGGTATTGAAATAAATACAGTAGCAATTCGTGGTTAATTATGTTATTATTAAAGTCGTGTAGTTAGGTGTATCACTCAAATTACTAATTAGTGTTTGTGAAGTCTCCTAGCTCAATTATGGGAATTTAGGATTATCGGTCTGCATAATATCCTGCCACATCTTGGTCGGTGTGAATAAAATGAGTAGTTGTTTATCAGCAATAAACTTGTTTGGTCCATCATGGGTGCTCATTCTATGGCATCTATAACTTGGCATGAAGACTTATTTATCGTAATGTCACATGTCTCATTAACATTGTCATTGGCTTAACAACAATCATAGACAATTCATTAACAAAATATTGAAAAAAAGCAACCCATAGTTACTTACATATACTCAATAATATAAAACTCTGAGTTACTTTTCACAATCTAAAATTATTCCAAGGCTACTTGTTTCATCACCTTGAAGATAATTCTACGGTCACATGATACTACATAATCTAGATTTTACTAGAATAATTTAGCAAAGTTATTTGTCTTTTGTGATTCACCCGAGAAACAAAAAAATACATAAATTTCACCTACAATGCTAATGAAGCATAAGAGCCTTAGAATATTTAATAAAGCCCCAAATCATTATCAAATTGCACCCTTAGTCAAATTCATGATTTTTTTTTATCATAACAAGGTCAAGGCCTCTTACATTTTCAATCTTCACCTTAAAAGATATGTTACTCTCAAATTTCAACGATAAAGAACCATACCAAAATTTGTTAATGAGTCCCTTAGCACGAGGAAGGTAGAGCTAGTGCAATAATATGCGTAAAAACACCCCTTTAAGAAGGAAACATTTATGTCATGAAATCTAAGCATTATAATGGCTAGATGAACTTAGTGCTTCCATCTTAGATAGACATACCCACAATAAGGAAGTTAGGAAATTCTTTCCTCCCAACATGAAGCCCAACAACGGAGTTAACCCTTTTTAGGGCAAGAACATACATATTTCAAAATTTAGCATTATGACAACAAGAAAACTCAATATTCACATCATAGATCACCATTTGGGTGAACAAAAGGTAAGAACACTTACGATTTATCATTATGCTATCAAAACAACCCATTAAACCAACCCTTTAAGCATACCTAGCACGTTCTTAGCATTATTAGGATTTGCTTATAGTTTATGTAAGTAAACAATGGAAAACAATTGCCATATCATTGGCCTCTCACGAAGATCACAAACTCCAACAAAAGTGGCAAAATCCAAGCAACAAACTCTACCAAACAACCCACCAAAGTTCTCATCCAATCAAGATCTAGCTTCAACTAGGTCAAAAAAAGTACAAATGATACATTTTTAGCTTGAAGAAGTTAGATCCACTGTGATTTCAACATGGCCAAGATCAAAGAAGGTAGAAGACTGGAGAAAGAACAAGTACGGGTGAGCATCGATCCAGAATCAGACTAGATTGGATTGGGGGCTGTATTTGCACAAAAGTATGGACCATAGACCCATTTGTTTTAAAATAGGACTGGTCGAAAACCAAACTGTTTGGACCGTTATCAGAACTTTTTTGTATTTCATAACTTATTTAATAGTAAAACTTTGAAAATTTTAATTACTTCTAATAATTGTTTAACATTAATATCAAACATTTACACTTCTAGTATTTTAATCCATGATTTGTTTGTACTTCTGATAGAACAAAACTTCATATTTAGAGGCATTTTACATATAGAACGGTCCACGGTCTGGTGGTCCATGATCTCATCGACTGATCCACACTATAGATTGAATTTCAAGAACTTTTAGACCGCAGACTAGACCAAACTCAAAATGGTCTACAACCAGACCCAATCAGATCGAACTGATAGGTCTGGTCCGGTTTTGCGGTCTGGACCATGATTTACTCACCCTTAACAACAAGAACAATGAGAATGAGTGAAGATATTACATGATCTAAGGTCAAAAGGTTAATCTTTAGCCTTAGATCCTCCAAAGCAAGGTATATCACCACCATAGATGCTCTAGCACATCTAAGGTGTTGGATCCTAGATGGGTGATTAGATGCTCTAAGGGGGGGGGGGTGAATAGAGATGAATGCACTTAAACAAAATTCATTAGACCTCCAAGATATATCACAAGATAAGATTGCTAAATAGAAAATTTGTGTGCAACTAAAACATGCATAGAAAGGGAGAGAGGGATTGAACATATACCAATTGACAAGCTGTTTAGAGTGGTTCCACACTTCAAACTAGAAGTGAGTCAGTCCACTACCAAGAGAGGTCAACCTCTAGGATTTCTTAACCTTGTATCTTCATTATATTCATTAGAAGAGATACACTACATGACCACCAAAGGACTTACCTATCCAATACAAAGAGTATTTAACCTTACCAGGGACTTACCCACTTTGCAAGAGTCTTCCGCCTTCTTGCAAGGACTTACCTACTCTTGCACAAGTCTTCAACCTTTAAGGAATTACCCACTCTTCTTGGATCTTCTGCCTTTGACTTCACCTTCACTCGGAGAAGCTTCCACTAAAGACTTACCCACTTGAGCAAAGAGTCTTCTGCCTTCACCAAGGTATTACCCACTCTTACTCCAAATCTTCAGCCTTGATCTTCACCAAGGGACTCCTTCCCTTATTCTTCTTCACCCCTCTTAGCCAAGAGAGAGATCCTTCATCTTCATGATTGAAATGAGAGATAGGGAGGTGGTGGAAGTGAGAGCCTCACAAGTTATACATGTAGGACGATCTCTCTTACAAATCTCCTACTCACTCTAATGGATGTAGCAAGTGATTAAGCTTAGAGAAAGAGAGGAGGCTGTAGGAAGCACTCAACTATAGAATATGAACCTCACATAGAGTTTTACAATGAATGCTCAACCTCGGAATGAAGCCCAAGTGGTCCTATTTATAGCTGGGGATGCGTCTTAGCCTTTGGGAACACTTGAGAACGAAAGCTAGCCGTTTTGTGTCTTGCAATAGATATATTTTCACTTGTTGCAACTCCACAACGGCTAGAAGCACTTTTCTACACTTTTCCGTACAGTGCAATCGGTCGAGTCTCTATAAGGGTAACTCGACCGATAGAGTAAAAGACAAAGTCGATATTCAGACCATCGGTCGAGTTTGTCCTGGGGAAACTCGACCGACCAATGAAAATTGAATTGGTTAGTTACTCCATCGGTCGAGTTCTGTGAAGTGTAAACTCGACTGATCAAAAGTCATTTTCAAGATCCAATCAGGATCAGTCGAACTTGCAACTCACAGAACTCAACCGATGAACAACCTGATGTGAATTTTGAAAAATGGCTTTTGAGTGCTTAAACATTCGATCTAAGTGCTCCTGATTTTTTTAAGCTTAATTACAAGTCATACAATCATTACAAGTGATTTACAACATGATTCTAATAGATTTACATCATATTACAAAAACATACACTTGTATTGACTTTGACTTGTCTTTTCTCCAATTTGATATGCACAAGTTAGGGCATTTGGAGTGTGTCTATACCTAATCTGAAATCACTCAAGTAGAGACATTAGACACCAATATGTGGAATGGTTAGTCATCATCAAAACACAAGTTTAATCAATTTAGACGTGAGTCAACATTGACCTAATTGACCTTGAGTAAACATTCTCCCCCTTTTTGAAGATGACAAACCATTCCATAAATGTATTGAAAGCTTTTAAGTAAAATCATACCTTCAGAGAAACCTAGGGGCTTCAATAGGATTGAGCTCATATGCTCCCCCTCAATTGATGCACATGGAGTTCTCATACTCCCCCTCAATTGATGCTATTTCCCCAGCATGGTTAGCTTTCATAACATTTATAGAATACTATATATTCTACTCATATATGTTCTACACATATATGTCTTCTCCCATTTACCTTCTCCCCCTTACATGGACATACTTCTCCTCTTCATGTAAGACATGCCTTCTCCTTGTTTTGTCAAAAGAAGACTGTAACACTCAGGCCCACTGCCCTAGGCTCTAGTAGAGTTTTAGGAATAACGACTGGCCCCACAGACCACCACTAGCCTTAACTGTGCACTTTGTCCCCACTGACGCGCAAGCCATGATCAACTTCCTGACCGATCACCCATCCTAGTACTACTCCGAGCTGATCACGCTTAACTATAGAGTTCTTTAGTGATGGGCTCTCGGAAAAAGAGGTGCACCTTGGTGATATGGGTAGTCCAATCAATCCTTATAAGATCATTTTATCTAAGGCCTCAAATCCTGGGATGTTAAAATCTCCCCCACTTAGACTCTTGACGTCCTCGTCAAAGCTCAACTATATGGCCTCATAATATCACTCCATTTCAGTGCAGATCCAAAATGGCCCATGGACACCCAACTCCCGATCACAAAATACTAGTGCAAGGGTGGCTACGTCAACCATGGACAACCCTTTCCTACATGCCTGGACCGCACGACTCAAGACTGGCATGCCACATGCCCATGTGGCCCCCACCTATTGGAGGGGTTATGGCTCTGATACCATTTGTAATACCAGCGCAAGGGTGCTACGTCAACCATGGACAACCCTTTCCTACATGCCTGGACTGTACGACTCAAGACTGGCATTCCACATGCCCACCACTAGCCTTAACTACATACTTTGTCCTCACTGACGCGCAAGCCAGGATCAACTTCCTGACTGGTCACCCATCCTAGTACTACTCCAAGCTAAGAACGCTTAACTATGGAGTTCTTTAGTGATGGGCTCCCGGAAAAGGAGGTGCACCTTGGTGATATGGGTAGTCTAATCATTCCTTATAAGATCATTTTATCTGAGGCCTCAAATCCTGTGATGTTACAAAGACATACCTTTCTCCCCCTTTGTCATTTCAAAAAGTGGGGGTATGAAGAAATAAGAAACACCACTTGTTAAAGGAAAGGAGATAACAAAAAGTTATATAAGGAGAGTAGAAGAGCACAAATAGGGGCTTGTCCAAGCATAGAAAGAAAATCAAGTTAAAGCATATACTTGAACAACTCAAAATTCAAGATAAAGTGCTGCTGAAAAACAATAAATCACAATTTTGACCCTCAAGATGACAGAATTTGCCCAAAAAGTATCAGGGCTCATGGCAAAGCAATGAGTCTTGCTTAGAAGATCGTTTCTGCATAAAACACTACTCTTACAGCAAAAACTGAAACTGGAGCAAAATCTGCATAAAATCCAAAAATACTCCAATTTCTACATATAATGTAGCTCTATGTGCCTTGCATCACAATGTTATGCAATCAACTCAATATAGTAGATATGCAATTCAAGGAACAAGCTTGAGCATGTATGAGACAAGATACAAGCATAACATATAGTGAAATATACCACTTGATGAGCAGAGATGCCAAGTATAAACAAGACTAGAACTACATGTATATGAACTACTAGTAGATGTTATCACAAGTTAGGACTACTAGTAAGATATCAAAAGATACACAAGATAAAGAGCAAGCTATGAGTAGATGTAGAAATATACCCAAATACAGAGATATGCAATTTTAGAAGCATGAAAGGATATAACTCACATACAAATATGCATCATTACTAAAAGATGATCACCACTAAGAACCTCAAGGTTGTATCAACACAAGATATACACCTATATAGATGTAGCAAGTTAGAGTACAACGGAAGCAATTTTAGACACAACCAAGAGATCTAAAGAGATCATCATCAAAGCCTGCAAAACAACTCAAAGTAAGTGATTGCATGATATAGGTATACCAATTTAGAGCAATTAGAGAGATAGAGTTGTAAGCAAGATAGGCAATTTAGAACATGGCAATATACATATATAAAGGTACCAAATGAGAGTGCCAAAGAATAAGGCTATTGGTTGAGAAAATCTAGTTGAGAGGGAAATTCTCATTCAATAAGCCAACTGTGTATTCTGCACACAGTGTTATCGGTCGAGTTTTGTGCATTGACAACTCGACCGATGACAGCTGCTAGCAACACCCATTGGTGCCTATCGGTCGAGTTTTAAATAGGGCAAACTCGACCGATAGAGCTGCTGTCAAAAGGCACATATATTTCATAAAAAACATATTTAAAGGCATGCTAAATATACAAACCATATCCAAACATGTGTAAGCAAGTTAGTAATGCACTATAAAAGCATTAAAAACATTTTTTGAGCAAGAGTGTGAAGAGAAACACAAAATACCACTTTTGACTCAAAAACCATATGTATAGTGCACACTAACTTGACAAAAACAAGTTAGAAATGGTTATAAGCAAGAAAACCTTTACCTTTGTTCTTACCATTCCCTTTTCCATTTGTTGTCACCTTCTACACATCTCACCTTTCTTCTTTCATGTGGATTGACAAGTCAATTTGTAATTCAATAGCTCAAGGCAATCCATTTGCAAGTACCTACAATAAGAAAGATGAAATGGTCCCCAATCATGTTTTTTTGGGTCCAAAGGGGTTAATTTAGTAACCCAAGTCCTATTGCTCTTGGGTGCTTTCCTAAAAGGGAAACAAGTAGAATAATGACCAAAATCATTGCAATAGTTGCATGTGCCCATAGTCTTGGAACTAGAGGATTCTCCATGGAATATTGGAGGTCCTTTACCTTTGTTGTTCCTTTGACTACCATCATACCCTAAACCATGTCTACCAATTTGTTTAGTAGTATGGTGTAGGATATCCAAAGAAAAATCAAATAGACATTGCAGAGAACACTACAGTCATTATGTCTTGTTTGTTGAAAAATATCGGTGTCAAGTGAGCCAGATACATCTTACACCATATGACCTGCTTCGACACTGGTAAGAACACCAAAGGCACCCACCCACCCTACCCGACTTTGATTTGTGGTATTTTCAAGTTTGCCACTGACAAATCCCTTTTTTCTGACTTCCATTACCCGGTTGCTAGAAAAGGTGTTTGTATTAGTAAAACCACTCTTCAAAAGTCCATTCCCGTGTTTTCCTCTGCCTCTGCCTCCGCTTCAACTGCCCCATCCTCCTCTACCCAAGCTCCACCTCCACAACCTCCTCCTAGACCCAGCCATGCGTCTTTCCGTGTGTCAAATGAAACCCTTTTGGGTTATATGATGCATCAATAGGCGTACAACTAACAGGTTCAGGACCACCTACACCATGATTTGTGTTCCATCATGTCAACCATGAACCTTTCATGTGCTCACCCCTATCCCACCTACCAGACCTACCCCAGTAGCGATTATTGATGTAGCCCTATTTTAGGGCTCCATCCTGTGCCATTTTGTACTTAAGTTGCATCTAAACATGTTAGATTACAAGTCTTTTTCCCTAATATGGTTATCATTGCAAATATGCTTATGGATGTTCTTTGCACTATTTTTCAGGTACTTGACCCATGCTTAGATGGAAGAGAGATAAAGAAGGAGTTCTAGGGTTTCCCCACTCATGGAGGAACCCAAAGAAGGCCCCAAAGTCTCCCTCAACCTACCTCCAATGGTCAAGAATTGTCGCCAAGCAAAGACATCCAAAAATGATGAAGATTGAAGTGTAATTAAGTGAGGCCTACCTCACCACGGCCGTGGGCACTATGCCACGGTCGTGCGTTTATTAGCAATGAAGTGTCATGTTCAACAGGGAAATTCCACAGAATCCCACGGCCGTGGCCATTGAAGACACCACAGCCGTGGCCATCAGCACGGTCGTGGTCAGTAGAAGAGAGAACGGCCGTGGCACCCTGCCACGGTCGTGGGAATTATTGCATCTAATTGGCCAGAGTTACAGGTTGTCACCCCCAGATCGCCACAACCATGGCCCACTGCCATGACCTTGGCCGATGAAGACTAAAACGCCTGTGCTACTGTGCCACGACCACCTCTCCCTCCTTCAAAATGGCTGTGTTACCCAACACGACTGTGATGCCTCTCACCCACCACGACCGTGGCATCCCACCACGACCGTGGCTACCACCATACTTGACCTTTTTCCAAATTCCATCACACTACGACCGTTCCACCACTCCACGACCGTTCTCCACCACCCTCACCACGGTCGTGGCACACCACCACGGCCGTGGTGGTCCACAAACCCTACCCTACTTTTCACTGCTTTTCCTAAACTGCCCCTACTTACCCTAGTGCTTCCACCACCACCTATATATACATGGGTGGCATCCATAGCACTAGGTTGGACGCCCCTACAGCTGCTCCAAGTTCCATTCTCCTTCCTTGAGCTCTTTGTGCAACCCCTTTGCATTTTGGCTCACCATCCACCATTTCCACCCTCATTCCACCATGGAATCCTAGTTTCCTAGGTTTTCATCCATAATCCCCTACCATTTCATGCACCCCTGCACCCTTGGAGGAGGGAGGACGTCTACAACAAGCTTGGAGGTGAAGAAGGAGGCTTCTACATCAAGCTTCATGGAGTCCCTACTTCTTCTACCCCTTTCTTTTCTTGTTTTCTTGATCATGTCTAGCTAAGCCCCTAGTGGTGGGCTGTTTGGGGTTAAAATGTAACTTTGATACCATGTTGGGGGATAATTTCTTGTAATGAACTTAATTCATATCTATGATGATTGCCTCTTGCTTCTATCTCATTTCCCATTTTATTGCATGTGGTTTGTGCTTATAACATGGATTGCTTGCTTTGAGATGCTTGATGACACTTAGCTTCTAGGAGGGATTAGAGTGTATGTGGCAATCTTAGGATTGGCTCCTAGGTCCAATTAGTGGATCCCTAGCTAGCCCCATTTGTTCCTACATACACATCCTCCCTCCTACAAGTGAGTGTGAGATTTAAGTGGCTAGTGTAAGTGAGAGTGATGCAATTGCCTAGGGCCTTCTAAAGGATAGAGTGGCTAGTGGCATGAGGTCAAATACCCTCATCTCTACTCCCATCTCTACCCTCAACCCTAAATTTCTCACTATCATTTACTCTAGAAACCTATATTTAGTTAATCCCATTAGAATTACACCTAACCCTAGTTTCCTACTAGTAGTATAGGGTATATTCTAATGGCATTGTCCTTGTTGTTTGGTTTGGTAATCTAGATATGAAATGAGAACCTTGCATGTTTAATGATCCAACTAATATCAAAGTCACATCCCCCAAACGTCCCACCTACCCTAATCAACTACTTAAAATCCTAATTGCTTAGTTTGCTTGTTCATGCTAGTCTAGTTTAGTCACTTTTGCTTAATCTAGTTAATTGCTTAGTTTTGCTCTTTAGTGTTAACTTAGGCTCTTGCTTCATGCCTTGTTAGAGTAGTGTAGATCTTCTTGCTCTTGCTTAGTTAGTTTGATAACTTAGTTTACTAATTTGCTTGCTCTTCCATAACTTAGTTTCCATCTTGCATTTCTTACTTGCTCAATTAGCTTAATCAACAATCAAACCTTTTAAAACCCTAAAACCCTAAGCTCCGCAAAAGGAACGTAGCTCGCATCGTCTAACTCTAGTACCCCCTCTATCTCTATGGATCGAACCTGTACTTTCCGCCTCACCTATACTACGACACGACCCCGTGCGCTTGCGGGCATAGTGTCTTAGTAGACGTAGGTAGTTAGTGTAGGTCTTACAAATTTTGAAAGCATAAGATCACATATATTGTGCGCTCCGACCTTGTGGGGTGTAAAAGCACCACTAGCGGGGATGCACCAATTATGCTTCATATGCATATGATCATTACTATCCTACTCCTGAGCCTTCCGTTGCTACTCCGCCACCTTTTGCTGCTGGTAGCTCTGCTCCTGCCATCCTCCTGTTACCTGCTGGCCCCCTGGCCACCCTGCTAGCCTCACTGGGTAACTCTGCTCTGTCTTTCCCACAGGCCAATGAGCTTCACGCTCTTGGTATGTCTTGGGATGAACAGAATGACCACTGAACCGATCTTTTCTTTGGACCTCCTACTGATGAGGAGGTGCTAGGCCAAGTTGAGGATGCTGCTGATGATGATGGTGATGATGAGGATGCTTCCGATGATGGTGATGGTGATGGTGCTGATGATGATGCTGACACTACTGCTCCACCTTCTGACGGGGACAAGGACTACACACCTGACGATGATGACATTGTTGATATAGATAGCTTAGATGTTTAGGTGGTTTCTTCATTTGTAGTCTAGCATGCTTATTATATACATCTTTCTAGACTATTTTTGTATAAGCAACATCTTGGCACATTCTTCTGAGCTGTACTATTTCTTATCTTTGTTTTATCACTTTTGTGCTTGTAGTTGCTCTCATGTGGACATATATCTGAGTTGTAATATCTTTGATGTGCACTATGGCTATTTCCTCTATTTTTATCCTATGCGTTGGTGCCATCTTGAGTTATATTTTTTTATTATGACTTGCCATTTATGTTATCTTTTATCCTTGTGTGATATATGCTTTTAAACTGTTGCTTATTCCTTTGCATATATGGTTGTATGTGCTTCGGAGAAGACCTGGATTATGCTCTTCTACCCCCCATACCTTTTTGATAATGTCAAAAGGGGAAGAGATATTTCAAGAGATAGCTCAAGTCTTGAAACTCAATCATATTGCATTTTCTTTGCTATAATATTGCTTTTTCTTTGCTATAATATTGCTTTTTGCTAGTGAGATCCTTTCTTGTTCAATTCACTGCTTATTATGTGAACTTGCAAAGGACTACATACTACATGTATATTGCTACTGCATTGTGTAGATAGATTAACCATGCAGGTTAATAGAAGCACAGATTGAGGGGTCGCAATTCACACTGTTCATTTCATGAATCTCCCTATTTCGCAAAGCAAAGGTATAATTTCTACATCCTTTTCAATATGTTTGAGGAATGGTTTGTCATTGTCAAAAAGGGGGATAATGTTGACCTAGAGGTTATACATTGCCTATATTTTGATAATGACTTAACCATTCCATTCATATGTATTTAATATGTGTATTAAAGATTGATTTTAGTTATTAGGTACATGAAAAAGATCCCAAATCCAAAACCCTAGATTGAATCAAGTTCAAATCAAAGAGCTACAAGTTTGCTTTTGTGGAAATCTATGTAAATGACCTTAGAACATATTTGTAATCACTTGTAATGATGAATTGACTTGTAACTAAGGTGAGAAAATTGATTGGGACATAAAACACCAATGTTAGATCACTTTAGATGCATATTCAAAGATTGACATCAGGTTGTCAATCGGTCGAGTTTCTCCCAAGGACAAACTCTGCTGATCCACCTTGATACAGTCTCTGAAGATTGCATCGGTCGAGTTGTGTCTACACAGAACTCAACTGATGGAGTACCTGACCAAAATGATCATTGATTGATCGGTCAAGTTTCTTCAAAATAAACTCGATCGATACTTTGAAAATTGGTTTGTCGTTTACTCTATCGGTCGAGTTAACTTATTGAAACTCGACCAATTGCACTGTATGGAATTTGCAGAAAAAAGTGATGTGACCGTTGGTGGGTTATTTGATCAAAAATAGAGACGTTTTCTTGAAGGAAAACAACTATATTTCGGCCCAAGAGTTCACGTAACTCAAAGAAACACCCCCACTCATATATAGAACACTTGGAGTTCATTCCAAGGTTGCTCATTCATTGCAAACATAGTCCTAGCATAGCTGAGAGTGTTCTAAGCCTTTGAGACCCTTTCTTTCTCTAACTTCAAGTCAAATTCATGAGTATGAGTGAGATAGGTTCCTGTAGAAGAGAGCTACTCCCTGTATTGTTGTAAAGCTCTCATCCTCCATCTTCCAACCTCAATTCCTATTGAAGTCAAGTTGATGATCCCTCTCCAAGTGAAGGAGAAGGAGGTGCTATTCTTCAAGATTGAAGAAGGCAAGCTGCTCTAGGTCTCCAAGTGAAGGAGATAGGTGCTCCAGATCTCTGAGTGAAGGAGAGAAGCAAGGAAATGCTCAAGGAAGATAGGTAATCCCTTGAAGGCAGAAGACTTGAATAAAGGAGTGGGTAAGTCCATGTTGATGGCTGAAGGCTCCATGGTTCAAGTGGGTAAGCTCCTTCTATAGGTTGAAGATCTTTGCTTGAGGTACTAAGCCCTTGTATGTGTGGTTGTTGTGTCTTGTAATCTTATTGTGGAATATAAGAGTACCAAGATTGCAAATCCTAGAGACTAACCCACTCTAGGTAGTGGAATGACATTGCTCCTAAGTTTAGGACATGGAACCACTCTAAACCACCTATCCAAGTGCTTGTTTTTCACTATATCCCATCCTTGCTATGTATGTTAGATTAGGACATCAAATTGCTGCTTGTTTAAGCTTTTCAAATATAAAATTTGGTGGTCTAATTTATATTGTGAAAATTTGTGAAGCTCTATTCAACCCCACCTTCTAGAGCCCATTGATCCAACATAAGGGCCTTACCCTTTACCTTTATTGGCTCCTAAAAATCCCAGTTTCTTGGGGTTTGCAAATGAACCTTAGGATCGAGGGGGTGTAGGAATTTATAGGTTGGTGTAAATTCATAAGTGAAAACAACCCATAACAAACAAATCTACCTCCTTATCTAGAAATACCATTGTCCCTCCTAGTTAGGAAACCCATCAATCTTCCTCATTATGGAACCCATCGACCCTCTAAGTCATAAGGATATCGACCCTCTAGGTCATAAGGTCATTGACCCCCAAGGACCATAGCAATCAACCACCCATCTCAGAAGACCATCGACCCTCAAGGTCAGAAGAGCATCGATTCTCAAGGTCTGAAGGCCATCGACCCTTAAGGTTAGAAGCAATCAACCACCCATAGTCCTTCAACCCTACTTTGGAATGAACCATCAACCTCACATGGAGTTAGCCATTGACCAGACTCTAAAGTGAGTCATTGACTCAGTTTGTACCACAAACCCTTAAATGAATTGATGAGAGAGTATAAGATGAATCACCAAGGAACTAATGACTTACATACATCATATTATCATATAAAAGGCATACACATGTAATAAACATATGATCTCCAAAATGTAATTAATTCCAAATAAATCCACATTAATTCCAAAATTTTTATAATTAGGGAAAAATAGATGTGATCAAAGCTAGATTAGGATTATCTCATAATAAATTGGATTAAGGCCTAATTAAGAATTCACTTAAGTTAAACGAGTATGTTTGGGGTTAAGCTAGATATGTAATCTTCTAGTCTGAAACCCATAGTAAGGATCAAATCTTCAAACAAAGACATGTACTTCCTACGAATCTCATCCTCTAGTTCCCACGTGACTTGATGCCACAAAAACTTCACTAGGATTATATCTTTATTCTCAAATTCTACACTTGTTTATGCAAGATCAACATCAGACCCTCTACATATGAGATATCTTCATCAAAATTTACTTCCATTGGTTGTATCATCTGCATAATATCACGATGGCATTTTCTCAACATCAATGCTTCAAAAACATTGTGCAAATGACTCAACTTTGATGGTAGTTCAAACCTATAGGCCACTTTTCCAACATGATCAATGATTGATAGCCCTACATAAACCTAGTAACTAGCTTACCCTTCTTACCGAACCTCAAAACTCCTCTTCAAGGAAGGAATTTTAGTTACACAAAGTTACTAACCTAGATTCTAACAGCCTTTTGCAGTAATCTATATAAAATTTCTACATGTTTATGCTAATATGATAACTATTGCTGTAGACAAAATCTATCAAACTTGGGGGAATATCATAACTGCCAACGAATTGAAGCACACATGCTTTAAAGAGGTTCTCCAACATCTGAATAGTCCTCTCTAACTAACCAAAAATTTGTGGGTGAAAAATCATACTAATATTCGAATAAGCCCCCAAAGCTCCATGCAAATGATCTTGAAACCTGCTTGTAAAATATACCCTCTTTATGAAACTATGATTTTTGGTACACCATGCAAACAAACTATCTCATCCAGATAGATCCTCACCAACTTCTCAGCAAAAATGCTAGTTTTATTTGATATGAAGTGAGATGATTTCATTATGCAATCAACAAACACCCAAATAGAATAGTATCCCTTGGTCGTCAAAGGAAGACCAACCATGAGTCCATGGTTACATGAATCAATATCCACTTAGGAATTGACAATAGTTGCATAGCATACATATATATAGGAATGTGATTCTTCGAGCACCATATTTCTCAAACCTCCTACACCAGAAACCACCATCATGTTGTGAACGCAAAGTGTTCCATCATCTGAGTCATGAAAAACCTTATGCATCTTATTTCTGAAGTCTCTGATCAGATATTCTATACTAGTATCATCCCTCTTTGCATCTCTGATTTTTTTATACTACTACCAGATTTATGTATAGATGTACCAACAAAACCTCCTAACATGGAAACCTCCATCTGTATTTTCATCTGACAAAGAGACACCAACATTGTGGGCTCTGATCTCCAAACCACGATATAAACACGATTTAAACTTAGCGGAAGCGATTCGATTAGCAGCGGAATACCAAAAATCAGCAGAAATTAAAACCTTTTGAGATAAAGCATTGAAACCATAAAACTTCCTTCATAAAAGGAGATAAACTGTTTACATCTCAAATAATTACTTCTTGAGTAATTATATACAACATGATACAAAATCTCAAGAACTCATAACCAAAATCTCAGATCAAAAGACTCCAAGACCTGAGAGTACAGAGGACACATAGGACTGACTCTAACTACACCACATGGCAGGCTAAATCTCCACCTGAGATTTTACTGTTGCCCCTGATGCTGCTGCTGCTGCTGGGACTGGTCACCTATAGACCTGTTCCTCCATCCTCGACGTCCACCTATAAAGTTGAAGTCTACAGGGTGAGACAATTTTACATCATTGTCCCAGCGAGAGTTATAACTCTCTGCCAGAAGCTTTATTATAGCACCTCAAAGAATAACTTAAACAGTAAAAGCTTTACAGTATTCTACATCAGATATAATAGTAAGCATGAGTTCAATAGTTATGAAACATGAAGACATTTGCACTATACAGTGTAACATCAATCAATCAACTCATAGTTATCTCTAACAGGTATGCTACGCTGTGGATTATGTTTTTCAAACATTACTTTTATGCCCTGTGGAGATGAGGTTTACCACTCATCCTCCAACCAATCACTGCTAAGTGCCTTGGTATCATACTAGGTCATTGAAAGAGCCGTATTCTCATGACCTTCACCTTCCTCAGTCAGTAAGAGGATTACTTGTAGGACATCTCGTGCCTCTACTATAATAGCTTACCAGGGTAATCTGGTCCTTCGCTATTTTAGAGTTACAGTGGCGTTCTGTACTCTCTTCGTCATCAGGAGATTTCATGTTTATCTTCCACTGATACGGATATCTGTGCTTTCTTCATCATCAGGATGTTTCATGTTTACCATCCACTGATACTGTATAGGATTGTAGTGAAGGATTGATGGATTACACATCTACATCAAACACCTACACTAGGATGTAAGGTTCTACACATCCATATACCCCACATACTCAAAAGTATGTGATCCAGGAGTTCCCTTAGGAAATCCTATTTCACCATCATTTGATCTCTGACAATGATGGATCTATGATCAGGGCTCTACATTACACTTGATTAGTTAGGTACATTCAGTATTCTTTTAACATCATACATTGTTCTTCAAACAATAACATTAGCATAACAGCTATGAAATGAGAATACTAAATGTAACAAGCCTAACTCTCATCAATCATCATATCTCAATACATTCATCACAAGTCATCTCTAAAGTATGACCTTGATGGTAATTATGGCTCTCACAGCCCACTTTAATCCATAGGTTGCCATTGACAATGCATCATGATATATCACTATTCATAAAGCTAAAGCATGCTTTCAATGAATATAGTTTCATAATCCATACCTGGATATGATCATCATCTCATGACAACCTGCATGGTTAATTCAACTGATAACAGTAAACAATTCATTCTAGAAGTTACACTTTCAAACTCTTAGAAGAGTCAAGTTCCCCAATGTTCATCAATTAGGGTTTACTATTCACAATACATGTCCTCACCCTAGAATTAGGATTTACTATTCACCTCATGGCGAATTGAACTCATAACATCATCATGTATGATAAACATCATCATTAAAGCTCCTAGATAAGATTAAGATTCACTAAACATCATAATTAGGGTTTCCATGATCTCACATAGGTGGATCATACCCTAATCATGCACATTCATGTGTATTGAAGGTACTTTACTTAAGTTTCCACTATAAAAGGTACTTTCTCTCTCTTATGATACTTTCTCTCTCCTCATACTAGTAGATGGTGATAACACCACTCTAGATCAGGTTGGGTTAAGTCCTCATTGACTAGCATAAGCCAAAACATCATTAACATGTGATTAGGGTTTTATTAGAAAAAGGTATTACTCAATTAAACCCCTCAAGGGTATTTTGGTAATTTACCTCATGATCACCATCATGGGTCAATTCATTAATCACTTAGTCTCTTAATGTTCTAAGTTACCATTAGGGTTTAGATTAGATCACCATTGAACCAATTATACTTCAAGTGATTATGTATAATTAACCTTGAAAACCTCCAAACAGTTTCAACCTTCAACCACCAAACGGTTTGAAACCGTTTGGGTGCGTTGACCGTTTGCTAGGTTTGACTCCAAGACCGCATGACCTCAAGATCGTTTGCCCAAACCGTTTGGGTGCGTTGACCGTATGGAAGGGTTGACTTTCCAAACCATTTGAGCTTATGCGGTTTGAAACCGTTTGATCAACTTGTCTTGAGATCGATTGGTCCAAACGACCTTGAGATCGTTTGAGCCCAAACGGTCTTGAGACCGTTTGGACCCAAACGGTCTTGAGACCGTTTGGACCCAAACGGTCTTGAGACCGTTTGGCCTCAAACGGTCTTGAGACCATTTGGATCCAAACGGTCTTGAGACCGTTTGGTCCAAATGGGCTCAAACCGTTTGGACCTCCAACATGGTTCAAAAGTTACAAATGTTTATGATTAAGTATGTTGAAGCCCTCAATTGGCCAAAGCCATGTTAACCACTTATAAATTGAGTCAATTAGGATGAGCCTCAAACAATTGGACACCAAATTAACCCTCAATTGAAAGCTAATTAGGGTTAAGTCCATCTCAATTAGAGTTTCAAATCGGATGGTCATCAATATTCAACAATGTGAATCAATTCAAGGTTGAACCTATCAATTGACCTCCAATTGGGCCCAAACTTGGCCCAAACGGTCTTGAGATCGTTTGGATGACCTCCAAACGGTCTTGAGACCGTTTGCCCAAGAATTCATCAAAATCCAAATTGATTTGATAGGGGTTGAACCTTAATTAAGTCACAAATCAGAAATTTGATTATTTCAATAAACCACTGTAATTGGGCCCTCAATTGATCAAATTACCTTAACCCTAGACCTCCAAACGGTCTTGGGTTGACACCAAACGGTCTTGAGACCGTTTGTATGAGTTCCAAACGGTCTTGAGACCGTTTGCCCATCCATCCTTTGGACCCTAGTGAAAATTCATCAAGGTTTGATCTATTGAGTTAATCATCTTATCAATACTTAATTCCAATATGATTTGGTACCTTTGGACCTTTAATTGGTCAACTATACTTGACCCCAGACCTCTAAACGGTCTTGGGTGATCCCCAAACGGTCTTGAGACCGTTTGGATGATTCCCCAAACGGTCTTGAGACCGTTTGGGCTAATCAACCCAAAATCTCTAATTAACTCATTGGGATTTCAGCACTGATTTCAATTAGGGTTTGCCCTATTGATTAGCCTTCAACTCATGACTCGTTTGAAATTAAGCCATAAAATTTGGTAAGTCATTAATCAACATCATTATGAACAGTAATCCCAAACGGTCAATGCTTGGTCAACCATCTTAAATGGTCTTGAGACCGTTTGCCCAAAAAGGGCAACTTAAACAGATTGAAAATCAGAACTTAATTCAATTGGATTTGCTAATTGATTTGCCTATATCTCACGATTCCTTTGGAGTTAATCCCTCAAATTTGATGGGTGATCAGCCTACATATGTAGGAACAGGATTCCCATACGGTCGTCGCTTGGTCAACTGGACCAAATGATCTTAAAGACCGTTTGCCTCCATGCGACCCTGAAACCGTTTGCCCATCAAACGGTTGTGCAAACCGCATGGGCAATTGGTCAGGACCGTTTAGTAAAGTGGAAATCCGTGGATAAGCATAGGAATTAATGCCATTATCTTCTACCTCAAGAACAGTAGCAGTTCTTCATGATTTTTCTTGCAAGGATGCAAGGGTAGATAGGGAAGAAGAAGAACTAGCAACTATATGCATTGAAAAAGATGTATAATCAAAGCATAAGGTTTAGAGTTATAAAACACGCCTAAAGGTTGTTCCTTGAGCTCCAAGCTTCCAAGCTTCAGGTCTTTAATGGTGTCTTTGAGCTCCACAGGCCGGCCAAGGTGAATTCTCCAAGGAAAAGTTGGAAAGGAATGGCTAGAAAGATAAAGCTAGGTGAGCTAGCCATGAATTCAACCTTGAAAACGAGTTTCCTCCATGAATTCAAGCAAAAGGAATGATCCAAACTTACCTTGAACTCCCTGGTCGTTCTCCTATACTCCAGAGCTCTGCCGTAGTCGGTTTGAGCAAGGGGAATAAGTGAGGGAATGAAAGAAACGTTCCTTTGCTTGCAAAGGAAGTGATATATATATTTTGGGTGAAATTTCTCCATAAAGCTTC
This sequence comes from Alisma plantago-aquatica, assembly GCA_963693085.1. Lineage (NCBI taxonomy): Eukaryota > Viridiplantae > Streptophyta > Magnoliopsida > Alismatales > Alismataceae > Alisma > Alisma plantago-aquatica. The sequence continues at coordinate 1,153,690,072 of OY856411.1, forward strand.
TACTTTATCCCATTTCTCATCTAAGTCCTTCCTTTCTTCTTTGCTCGTCCCTACCCCTTATTTCTAAGGACAAACTCCTTCTAAGATCAAGAATTGAAGGCAAAGAGGATCAACCCATCACTAAAGCATACACATAAAAGGGCTATTATACATACACCTTGATTATTCAATCACAAAGGTGTTCTTTATTATATGATTATTCAAATGAAGTGCCCTCTTCATAATTTCCACTCTAAATGATGACAAAAGTTATAAAAGATATTTTAGATGATGTATTTTACAAGTTGCACCCCTCAAATTGGGTAAATTGCACTTTACACCAATTTAGGGTTTTCAAGTACAGGGGTTACTTTCACAGCTGCACCTTGGTGCTCAAGCTTGGGAAATCCCTCAAACTTCATCATAAACATCCTCATGATGTCTCAACATCAGAGGAACATCTCAAAATGTGCAATTTGCAAGTTAATCCCTTAACTGGGTAATTTGCACATAGATCCCTGTATTACAAAACAATGCTACAACTTTATATATAAAGGAGCAAAATTGAAATATATGTTTCTGAGGAACTTAATTACATGCCCAAAGTTAATCACAAGGATTTAATTACATATTTAGGCAAAACTCCTAGGGTTAGTTCATAACCCATGTCAGGGATGTTACAAATTATCCACCCCTTACAAGGATTTCGTCCCCGAAATCGATAAAACGTATTAAGAGAATAGGGCAGGGTATTTTCTTCTCATCTCATCCTCTAGTTCCCAAGTGGCTTCTTCAACACCACGGTGGTTCCAGAGGACTTTCACAAGGCTTAAATCTTTCTTCTTTAACCTTTTAATTCTGTTATCAAGGATTGACACTGGTCCTTCCTCATAAGATATATCATCATTCAATTCTACTTCCATAGGTTGTAGAATTGACTCAGTGTCTGGGTGACATTTCTTTAGCATAGAAATGTGAAACACAGGATGTAACCTCTGTAACTCTGGTGGCAGCTCTAGTTTATAGGCTACTTTTCCAATCCATTCAATGATTGGATAAGGCCCCATAAATCTAGGAGCTAACTTCCATTTCTTTCCAAAACGAAGGACTCCTTTCCAAGGCGAGACCTTGAGATACACTCTGTCTCCAACCTCGAACTCTAAGGGTCTACGACACTTGTCAGCATAAGATTTCTGCCTATCTTGTGTAGTCTTAATCTGTTGTTGTATTACCTTAATCTTTTCTGTAGTTTGCTGCACAAGATCAGGTCCTAACCACTGATGCTCACCAGTCTCATACCAACACAAGGGTGATCTACAACGTCTACCATACAAGGCTTCATAAGGTGCCATATCAATACTATGCTGATAGCTATTGTTATAGGCAAACTCTATCAAGCTTAGGTGTAGATCCCAACTTCTAGTAAACTGGAGAACACATGTTCTCAACAGGTCTTCCAAGCTATGTATGGTCCTTTCCGACTATCCATCAGTCTGTGGATGAAAGGCCATACTAAACCTTAACTGGGTGCCTAAAGCATTATGAAGTCGTTCCCAAAAATGACTTGTAAACTGGGGACCTCTGTCAGAAACTATAGTGACAGGAACTCCGTGTAAACGCACTATCTCTTGAACATACAACTGTGATAACCTTTCAGCAGAATAGGTTGTTTTGACAGGTAAGAAATGTGCTGTCTTAGTCAACCTATCTACAACTACCCAAATGGAATCATGTCCTTTGCTTGTCCTGGGTAGGCCAACAACAAAGTCCATGGTAACATGGTCCCACTTCCACTGTGGTATGGGTAAAGGTTGCATTGTTCCTGCAGGCTTCTGGTGTTCAGCTTTAACTTGCTAACACACAGGACACCTCAGAACAAACTCTGCAACATCCTTCTTCATTCCAGGCCACCAATACATATCTTTCAAGTTTCGATACATCTTGGTGCTCCCTGGATGCATGGCATACATCGAAGAATGAGCTTCTTCCAAGACTAACTTCCTCAAGTTGTCCACATCCGGCACTATCATCCTCCCATGATAACAGGCTATTTGATCATCTGAGTCATGGAAACCATCTCATTTCTCACTACCATACTCCAATCTAATCTGCTGAACTACAGTATCACCTTGTTGTGCTTCCTTAATCTGCTCTCTAAGGGTAGGTTTAATATGCATCTCAGCTAACAACCCGGCTAACAATGACACCTTCAACTGCACATTGTCTTGTCTCAAAGAGATAAGCATATCCCTTCTAGAGCATACTAAAGAGTTTAGTTGTGCCCTTTCCATGGTTGATGTTGCTGATTTCCTGCTCAAGGCATCAGCAACCACATTAGCCTTCCCCAGATGGTAATCAATCGTACAATCGTAATCCTTGATTAATTCCATCCAGCGGCGTTGTCTCATATTGAGCTCATGCTGAGAGAAGATGTACTTAAGGTTCTTATGGTCAGTGAAAATCTAAAACGTCTCTCCATAAAGATAATGTCTCCAGATCTTCAGGGCATGAACTACAACAGCTAACTCCAGATCGTGTGTCGGATAATTCTCTTCGTGTTTCTTAAGCTGTCGGGAAGCAAAAGAAATCACTTGTTTATCCTGCGTCAACTCACATCCAAGTCCATTCTTGGAGGCATCACAGAAGACTACATATCCTTTTCCTTGCTCAGGTAGCACAAGCACAGGTGCACTTGTCAACCTCTCCTTGAACAACTGAAAGGATTGTTGACACTTATCACTCCAAACAAAAGGAACATCTTTCCGGGTCAACTTAGTCAAGGGTAAGGCTATGGAATTGAAATTCTTAATGAACCTTCGATAATAGCCTGCTAACCCTAGGAAACTTCGAATCTCCGTCGGTGTCTTCGGTTGTTCCCATTGTAGAATAGATTCTACCTTTGCAGGGTCAACACGAATTCCCGAGGCAGATATCACATGTCCAAGAAAAGATACCTCCGGCAGCCAGAACTCACACTTGCTAAACTTAGCATACAACTTATGTTCTCTTAGCAAGGTCAAAGCTTGGCGAAGATGCTGCTCATGCTGCTGAGCATCCTTACTATAGATCAGAATGTCATCTATGAAGACGACAACACACTGATCAAGGAAGGGTCAAAAAACTCTATTCATGAGTTCCATGAATGCAACTGGTGCATTGGTTAGTCCAAACGACATAACCGTGAACTCATAGTGACCATATCTTGTCCTAAAGGCATACTTGGATATGTCACTATCCTTAATATGGAGTTGATGATATCCAGATCTCAGGTCTATCTTTGAGAAGACGGTTGCACCACGCAACTGGTCAAAGAGATCATCAATTCTCGGCAGAGGGTACTTATTCTTTATCGTTACTTTATTGAGTTGTCTATAATCAATGCACAATCGCATTGACCCATCTTTCTTTTTAACAAACAAAACCGGAGCACCCCAAGGTGAAGTGCTCGGTCGGATAAAACCTTTCTCAAGTAACTCTTGAAGCTGTTTCTTGAGTTCTGCCATCTCAGCAGGCGCCATCCTATACGGTGTCTAGGCTATAGGTTTCGTGTCTGGGATCAAATTGATTTCAAAATCAATTTCCCGAGGTGTTGGTATACCTGGAAGTTCTTCAGGAAACACATCCTCGAATTCCCTGACTATGGGAACTTCAACAAGATTGGAACTTTCCTTGGTAACATCTACCACATGGGCCAAGAATGCATAACATCCTTGCCTCAACAGCTTATCAGCAACCATAGCTGATACAAGACAGGTGGGCAAAATCTTTCTTTCACCTTGAAAGATCCATGTGTTGCCTTCATCAGAAAACACAGCCAACTTGGATTCACAATCCAAGACAACTCTATACCTTTCTAAGGTATCCATCCCAAGGATTATATCAAATCCTTGCATATCAAGTGGTATAAGGTCCACTTGAATGCAATGATCAGAAAAGAAGAGGATGCAGGGAGAACATACCTCCTACAAAATGGCAGACCCACTCAACGGAGTCTCCAACAACAAACTATCTGCCCTATGACTAACCGTCATATTGCAGTTACGAATCACTCTCCGAGTGACAAAGGAGTGCGTAGCACCCGGGTCAATCAGAATAGATACCACACAGGATTTAGACATATAAGAATATAAAAGTTCCATATGACCTGCCACTACCCATGGATTGACCACTGCATCGGGTGGGTTCATAGCATAGAACCTTGCTGTTGCCTGATGTTGAGGTGGTGCTGATGATCCAACTTGAGACGCTTGCCCGTGTCCTCGAGATGCTCCTTGAGGTTGTCTTCTCTGTGATCCCTGTTGACTCTGTCTCTGAGGTTGTGTCATACTGATAGGTCTAGATCGGCAGTCCTTCATCAAGTGTCCCACCTTCCCACAGTTGTAGCAACTTCTTTCCAGTTGTTGTGGTCTTGGTGGTCCAATAACTGACATTGATGCAGAACTGTGAGTCTCTTGTTGAGGTAGGCTTCGTCCCCTGCCTCTACTTGGTGACCACTGAGTTTGGGAACTTGATCTGGGCGGTGGAGGGTTAGGTGCAGAAAATCTCGGTTTCTTGAAATCCCTAGATGAAGAACCCTGGAATTGTGGATATCTTTTCTGGGTTTGCCTCTTCTCAACCACAGATCTCTCTATCCTTCGGACTGACTCAACAAAGGTAGAGAATCTCTCTCGGTTTTCTAAGGCAGACACAGGGGTTGATATATCAACATTCAAACCCTTCTCGAATCTCCGGATTCTTTCCTCTTCTGTGGCAGCCATGTGCGGACAGAACCGCAGCAACTCCATGAACTTAGCTTCATACTCGCTAATGTTCATCATGCCCTGCCTCAATCTCTCAAACTGAGAGATCTTCTCATCTAGGAAGGTCTTTGGAAAATATATATTGACAAATTCCCGACGAAACTCTTCCCACGAGAACTCTATCCCAGGTCTCTTATGCTCTTCCATGTTCCACCAGTGACCAGCACTGCCTTTGAGAAGATAGACAACATGTCTAACCTTCTCAGCCTCCGGGATATTAAGAATCCTGAAAGCCTTCTCCAACTCTGTTAACCATAGATCAGCATCTGTGGGGTCGACAGTCCCAAAGTACTCGGTAGCTCCGACACGATGAAGTCGCTTGAACGTCTTACCGATACCTTGTCCTTCAGGCTGGGCAGGTGCCCTAGGTGCAGGCATGGGCATCTTGTCAGTTATGTGTGTCATGGCAGTCATAAACTGCCCAAACATCGTCTGAACTGCTGGGTTACCCATATCAGCTGGGTTAAACTGGGGTGGTTCAGGTGCAGGCTGTTCTATTTCTGGAACCCTTGCACCGCCTCGAGGTGCACTAGCACTACTCTCTGCCACGTACTCATCATGTGGCTCTGCCATCCTTATGTATCTTCTTCTCCTGAGGAGCAGAAGATTCTATTAGATAAGGAAGAGATACTAAGGATAGACTCGACATCCTAAGTCCTATGCCTCTGTAGACTCAGCGAACCTAGAGCTCTGATACCACTTAATTGTGGGCTCTGATCTCCAAACCACGATATAAAAACGATTTAAACTTAGCGGAAGCGATTCGATTAGCAGCGGAATACCAAAAATCAGCGGAAATTAAAACTTTTTGAGATAAAACATTGAAACCATAAAACTTCCTTCATAAAAGGAGATAAACTGTTTACATCTCAGATAATTACTTCTTGAGTAATTATATACAACATGATACAAAATCTCAAGAACTCATAACCAAAATCTCAGATCAAAAGACTCCAAGACCTGAGAGTACAGAGGACACATAGGACTGACTCTAACTACACCACATGGCATGCTAAATCTCCACCTGAGATTTTACTGTTGCCCCTGATGCTGCTGCTGCTGGGACTGGTCACCTGTAGACCTGTTCCTCCGTCCTCGACGTCCACCTATAAAGTTAAAGTCTACGGGGTGAGACAATTTTACATCATTGTCCCAACGAGAGTTATAACTCTCTGCCAGAAGCTTTATTATAGCACCTCAAAGAATAACTTAAATAGAAAAAGCTTTACAGTATTCTACATCAATTATAATAGTAAGCATGAGTTCAATAGTTATGAAACATGAAGACATTTGCACTATACAGTGTAACATCAATCAATCAACTCATAGTTATCTCTAACAGGTATGCTACGCTGTGGATTATGTTTTTCAAACATTACTTTTATGCCCTGTGGAGATGAGGTTTACCACTCATCCTCCAACCAATCACTGCTAAGTGCCTTGGTATCATACTAGGTCATTGAAAGAGCCGGATTCTCATGACCTTCACCTTCCTCAGTCAGTAAGAGGATTACTTGTAGGACATCTCGTGCCTCTACTATAATAGCTTACCAGGGTAATCTGGTCCTTCGCTATTTTAGAGTTACAGTGTTGTTCTGTACTCTCTTCGTCATCAGGAGATTTCATGTTTATCTTCCACTGATACGGATATCTGTGCTTTCTTCGTCATCAAGAGGTTTCATGTTTACCATCCACTGATACGGTATAGGATTGTAGTGAAGGATTGATGGATTACACATCTACATCAAACACCTACACTAGGATGTAAGGTTCTACACATCCATATACCCCACATACTCAAAAGTATGTGATCCAGGAGTTCCCTTAGGAAAACCTGTTTCACCATCATTTGATCTCTGACAATGATGGATCTATGATCAGGGCTCTACATTACACTTGATTAGTTAGGTACATTCAGTATTCTTTTAACATCATACATTGTTCTTCAAACAATAACATTAGCATAACAGCTATGAAATGAGAATACTAAATGTAACAAGCCTAACTCTCATCAATCATCATATCTCAATACATTCATCACAAGTCATCTCTAAAGTATGACCTTGATGGTAATTATGGCTCTCACAGCCCACTTTAATCCATAGGTTTCCATTGACAATGCATCAGTATATATCACTATTCATAAAGCTAAAGCATGCTTTCAATGAATATAGTTTCATAATCCATACCTGGATATGATCATCATCTCATGACAACCTGCATGGTTAATTCAACTGATAACAGTAAACAATTCATTCTAGAAGTTACACTTTCAAACTCTTAGAAGAGTCAAGTTCCCCAATGTTCATCAATCAGGGTTTACTATTCACAATACATGTCCTCACCCTAGAATTAGGGTTTACTATTCACCTCATGGAGAATTGAACTCATAACATCATCATGTATGATAAACATCATCATTAAAGCTCCTAGATAAGATTAAGATTCACTAAACATCATAATTAGGGTTTCCATGATCTCACATAGGTGGATCATACCCTAATCATGCACATTCATGTGTATTGAAGGTACTTTACTTAAGTTTCCACTATAAAAGGGTACTTTCTCTCTCTTATGATACTTTCTCTCTCCTCATACTAGTAGATGGTGATAACACCACTCTAGATCAGGTTGGGTTAAGTCCTCATTGACTAGCATAAGCCAAAACATCATTAACATGTGATTAGGGTTTTATTAGAAAAAGGTATTACTCAATTAAACCCCTCAAGGGTATTTTGGTAATTTACCTCATGATCACCATCATGGGTCAATTCATTAATCACTTAGTCCCTTAATGTTCTAAGTTACCATTAGGGTTTAGATTAGATCACCATTGAACCAATTACACTTCAAGTGATTATGTATAATTAACCTTGAAAACCTCCAAACGGTTTCAACCTTCAACCACCAAACGGTTTGAAACCGTTTGGGTGCGTTGACCGTTTTCTAGGTTTGACTCCAATACCGCATTACCTCAAGATCATTTTCCCAAACCGTTTGGGTGCGTTGACTGTATGGAAGGGTTGACTTTCCAAACCGTTTGAGCTTATGCGGTTTGAAACCGTTTGATCAACTTGTCTTGAGATCGATTGGTGCAAACGACCTTGAGATCGTTTGAGCCCAAATGGTCTTGAGACCGTTTGGACCCAAGTGGTCTTGAGACCGTTTGTCCTCAAACGGTCTTGAGACCATTTGGATCCAAACGGTCTTGAGACCGTTTGGTCCAAATGGGCTCAAACCGTTTGGACCTCCAACATAGTTCAAAAGTTACAAATGTTTATGATTAAGTATGTTGAAGCCCTCAATTGGCCAAAGCCATGTTAACCACTTATAAATTGAGTCAATTAGGATGATCCTCAAACAATTGGACACCAAATTAACCCTCAATTGAAAGACAATTAGGGTTAAGTCCATCTCAATTAGAGTTTCAAATCGGATGGTCATCAATATTCAACAATGTGAATCAATTCAAGGTTGAACCTATCAATTGACCTCTAATTGGGCCCAAACTTGGCCCAAACGGTCTTGAGATCGTTTGGATGACCTCCAAACGGTCTTGAGACCGTTTTCCCAAGAATGCATCAAAATCTAAATTGATTTGATAGGGGTTGAACCTTAATTAAGTCACAAATCAGCAATTTGATTATATCAATAAACCACTGTAATTGGGCCCTCAATTGATCAAATTACCTTAACCCTAGACCTCCAAACGGTCTTGGGTTGACACCAAACGGTCTTGAGACCGTTTGCCCATCCATCCTTTGGACTCTAGTGAAAATTCATCAAGGTTTGATCTATTGAGTTAATCATCTTATCAATACTTAATTGCAATATGATTTGGTACCTTTGGACCTTCAATTGGTCAAATATACTTGACCCCAGACCGCTAAACGGTCTTGGGTGATCCCCAAACGGTCTTGAGACCGTTTGGATGATTCCTCAAACGGTCTTGAGACCGTTTGGGCTAATCAACCCAAAATCTGTAATTAACTCATTGGGATTTCAGCACTGATTTCAATTAGGGTTTGCCCTATTGATTAGCCTTCAACTCATGACTCGTTTGAAATTAAGCCATCAAATTTGGTAAGTCATTAATCAACATCATTATGAACAGTAATACCAAACGGTCAACGCTTGGTCAACCATCTTAAATGGTCTTGAGACCGTTTGCCCAAAAAGGGCAACTTAAACAGATTGAAAATCAGAACTTAATGCAATTGGATTTGCTAATTGATTTGCCTATATCTCACGATTCCTTTGGAGTTAATCCCTCAAATTTGATGGGTGATCAGCCTACATATTTAGGAACAGGATTCCCATACGGTCGTCGCTTTGTCAACGGACCAAACGGTCTTAAAGACCGTTTGCCTCCATGCGACCCTGAAACCGTTTGCCCATCAAACGGTTGTGCAAACTGCATGGGCAATTGGTCAGGACCGTTTAGTAAAGTGGAAATCCGTGGATAAGCATAGGAATTAATGCCCTTATCTTCTAACTCAAGAACAGTAGCAGTTCTTCACGATTTTGCTTTCAAGGATGCAAGGGTAGATAGGGAAGAAGAAGAACTAACAACTATATGCATTGAAAAAGATGTATAATCAAAGCATAAGGTTTAGAGTTATAAAACCCGCCTAAAGGTTGTTCCTTGAGCTCCAAGCTTCCAAGCTTCAGGTCTTTAATGGCGTCTTTGAGATCCACAGGTCGGCCAAGGTGAATTCTCCAAGGAAAAGTTGGAAAGGAATGGCTAGAAAGATAAAGCTAGGTGAGCTAGCCATGAATTCAACCTTGAAAATGAGTTTCCTCCATGAATTCAAGCAAAAGGAATGATCCAAACTTACCTTGAACTCCCTGGTCGTTCTCCTATGCTCCAGAGCTCTACCTTAGTCGGTTTGAGCAAGGGGAATAAGTGAGGGAATGAAAGAAACGTTCCTTTGCTTGCAAAGGAAGTGATATATATATTTTGGGTGAAATTTCTCCATAAAGCTTCTACTTTATCCCATTTCTCATCTAAGTCCTTCCTTTCTTCTTTGCTCGTCCCTACCCCTTATTTCTAAGGACAAACTCCTTCTAAGGTCAAGAATTGAAGGCAAAGAGGATCAACCCATCACTAAAGCATACACATAAAAGGGCTATTATACATACACCTTGATTATTCAATCACAAAGATGTTCTTTATTATATGATTATTCAAATGAAGTGCCCTCTTCATCATTTCCACTCTAAATGATGACAAAAGTTATAAAAGATATTTTAGATGATGTATTTTACAAGTTGCACCCCTCAAATTGGGTAAATTGCACTTTACACCAATTTAGGGTTTTCAAGTACAGGGGTTGCTTCCACAACTGCACCTTGGTGCTCAAGCTTGGGAAATCCCTCAAACTTCATCATAAACATCCTCATGATGTCTCAACATCATAGGAACATCTCAACATGTGCAATTTGCAAGTTAATCCCTTAACTGGGTAATTTGCACATAGATCTCTGTATTACAAAACAATGCTACAACTTTATATATAAAGGAGCAAAATTGAAATATATGTTTCTGAGGAACTTAATTACATGCCCAAAGTTAATCACAAGGATTTAATTACATATTTAGGCAAAACACCTAGGGTTAGTTCATAACCCAGGTCAGGGATGTTACAAACATGTCCCTCTTACTACAAGCCATGTTATAAGATTGTAATTTATCTATAAGAGAAGACAAATATGTAACGAGTGTGACAACCCGACGTCACACAAATGAGATTACTAAAAAAAAACGCGATCAACAACTAGACAACCAGATTACCAAAAAAATAGGCAATTAAAATTGATTTCATATTACTTAACATGTGCGTAAAGATGTTATGTCAAGGTCCAACAACATGTATCACATCACACACTATGTCAGGTACCTACATCTGTTCAGTGGCATCAACCACAACCTGTATACAAAAGATCCTTTTCACATATACTTGCCACATATACAACCACACACATACTCCCAAAACCATGTGTCAATATGCAATATCTACAAGACACATCCCTTCCCAGACTTGAGAGTACACAGATGATGCTAAGACTCTAATACACAACTAGCATCTTCCAACCTTTTGAGGCTACTGATCTCCAAGCTTCTCTTCCTCCAAAACACGGTCCTGCCCATGCCTGTGACGACCACCTAAAAGATGTGGCAACCCACGAGATGAGACCCATGTCCCAGTGAGAGATATAACTCTAAATAATCGATTATTTCTAATGTAGGATATATCATTATTAACATGATGAGCTGATTCAATTAAATGAATTATTTAAACTAATTACACATGTTAAGTAGGTTGAGTAGATACAATAGATAAGAAAAGAATTATATGTAACTAGAAGAAACATGAAGAACATGTAAAAATAGTTAATGTCTCTTACCACATTATATTACAACTGAGCACTATAAGAAACAAAGCAAGGGTAAACATCAAATGTGAGTGATGTTTAACCCTAAACACATATAATACATGACTGTATTACATTTTTTAATTTCTACCTTGAAGATTTGAGTTGTACCACCCAAATCCAACTGACCATTGTTAAGTCAAAATCAGTGCCATACAAGATCTCGAAAAATCCAGAATCCAATACCTTCTCTCCATTTGGTCAGTACGAGTGAACACCATAATGACATGTTAGTCAAACTGCCATCAATGACATATAGTCAAATTGAAAACACCTAGCCCATCTTGGTATAGGTCATGATGCTAGATACCAGGGTACGAAACCCTACCACCGAGATACAACCACAATTGTCCTTCAATCACATCAAGTATATAGCCACTGAGACACGACCATAGCTATTCTCACACCAAGGTATGATGATGTCCATCCTCCAAACACCTAGGGTCAAGATGACAAGGACACACAATCACTTGCACCTTGCATACTCAACAATATGAGCTACGAGTTTCCCTTAGGAATACTCATTTCACCATCCAACAAGTTCTGACACTGGAATGGATCTATGGCACATGGCACTAGATGATTACGGTTTCACTTGATTAGTTAAAGCCAATTTAGTATCTTTTAACTACATCAATCAAGTTACATACAACCTTAGAAAGGTTCCATAAAGATAAGGGTAGATTGAAACTTCAAAAGATATAAAACATATGAAGCATAAACTTGTCACATCACCACATGGTACTATTCCACTTCCACTCATGAGATCATCCCCATTATCACATCACCATGGGATACCAATCCCTTATCACACCACACTGAGGATACCACTTCAATTACAACACAAAGCCACTGCCAAGGTCATAAAACAATTCACATAGTTCCCTATAAGAAGATTATTATCTCTCCATGCCTCATCAAGGCTCATCACCATCACCACACATTTATTACACAAGTTTGGAATAACCATGCATTTAAGAACTATGATGCTCATAATACAACATTACTGTTACAACAATTTAGGAGAGAGAAAGTATTCCATCATCATGACAATTACTTAAGAGAGCTAAGCATTATCACCATGTACTTAGATTAGCGTTAGGGTTCAACAAGGTAAACCAAATTAGGGTTTCCAAATAAGCAATAGATGTAAACCCTAGTTATCACCTTCTCAAACATTATTCTAAGCACATAGGTTAACTATCATCAACATAAAGTCAACCACACAAGACAAACACAAGTCCAAGAATTTTCATAAACCGAAGAGATTAGGACTCATCCTCTTCATCGGTCGAAGAGATGAGTCACCCACAACAACCACTTGGGTGAACACATAACGACCAAAGAGGAACTTGGTGATCGAAGAGAAAGCAAGGTCATCGTAATCGAAGAAAAAACAACCTCTTATTGACCGAAGGGACTTGAAGCCCTTGGTGACTGAAGACATTAAGCTAGGACATCACCTTCATCGACCGAAGAAAAACCAAAGCATCACCGACCATAAGGGTCTAAGGTAAAATGACTGAAAAGAGCCATGAAATCACCATCGACCACATAGGAGAGAAAACCTTGGCGATAAAGTTATGAAGTCAAACTTGGTGTTCACTAAAACATCAACATCTAGAGACCATCATGAGAGATAAAGATAATCAACCACATGATCAAACTGTCACTCTTCACCATGAAACCAAAAACATCAAGGGGATGAACCTTAAGAAGAAATCATCATCAAAACCCTAATTTCGGCCATCCTATATTGACTCACATGAGCATGGTCATGCATTTCCTAGTCTCACTTCTCAAGTGTCCATGCTATCACTCCAACATTGGTACAAATTCTACAACAAACTAAAATCTGGGTATATTCTCAATTTATCCCTTATTCCAAGCTTTCCCCTTTCCTTTGTTTCCTTTTTGTCCTTGATGTTGAGTTTGTGGAAATATTAGTGGTTTGGAATGAATTTGATCATTATTTATGCCAATGTATGGGTTTATGCACAAATAACTCAGTTTTTAATCAGGGTCTAAGATGCAAATTGATCACTTAAGTGGCATATTGATAAAATAAATCCAACCTAGAACTTTATATAGCCTTTTGGAACAAGTAAGAAGAAAAGGAATAAATAGAAAAGCTTTTAACATGATAATGTGGCAATAAATGAATTAATGTGACAAATAGTGATAATAATGTGAAAGGGAGATAAAAACCATAAAAGGAAAACTTATTGGATAAAAATAACTCCAGATTCAAATTCTTTGGATCCGATATGGATTGAAGGCTAAGTTTCACAATTTTGGGATAATAATAACTATATCTATTTTGTTTAGAAAAGAAAAAGGTAAGTTTTCTCCAAAATATGAAATAAATCATTAAATGTCTTCCAAAGTGAAAACAAAAGTCAAATTCATAATCTACATGTTAAAATTAGCCTATGAGTGAATTATCAAATAATGTGGTGAAAAGTGTTAACTAGTATTATGAGTTGAGGCATGTGCATCTTACCCCTTAAGTTGGGCATATTTGTTATCCAACCCTAAATTACCAATTATGCATGGACTAAAACCTTGATTCCTATTATTTCTCTTTTTGGTGCAATTAGTTAATTATTTTCTTGGGATTTAACCCACATGCCATATCTCTATTATTTGATGTTAAATATTGCCTTGCCATATTATTTCTTTTAGCATGGTGATTTGGTTGACTCGTTAGATAATGTAGTGTACCTATGTACAACCATTCATAGTTTGGGCATGAGTTATTTCTCCCAAGGGAATTTATATATTCTCTCCACTTTTATATACATTTTGTAGGTTATTGGGAATGTGTAAAGTCTCCCCTCACTTACTGGTTGAGGTTTGGTAGGTGACTCAACCCTATTTAGTTAATGTAGTCATACTATCAATCATGCATCCTGCTGTATTATTATTGTTATGGAAAGATTCTTAATTGATATGTGCCTCATACTCTTGACTTTCTTAGTTCTTGATGAACATACACACCCTTTATTACCCTTTGTTGATATTATCTTGTTCTTGTTCTTTATTTGATACATACCTTGTTTTCTTCTCTTGCTAGGTGATCCCAACCACCCAGACCTAGGACAAGGAGTGGATCCAGATCAAGGAGGACCAACCCAGGTGTATGATAAGGTTTATATGGCTTTCACCATGGACATAACTCACGAAGATGTTGCTTGGAGACAAACTTGATATGGTTTAGATTTCCCTCTACTAGATACTTATGTTGTAATATCCATGTAAACCCTTTATGGGAGATGATGATGTACTTTTGTAAAATTGATTATAGTCATGAAACTTTTATTTTGCTACTTTACTTTGGTCTTTTGTATACCATCATGTAAGATTTGAAAATGTTACACCTATTCCAACATACATTTTGAGCGTGTTTGGAATGAATGTTTTATTCTTCAAATTTTTAGTAGGGTGTGGATCCCCTCTGGGTCCCACTTCTTACAACATGGTACAAAGCCCATGGTAGTCAGAATTTGACTATTTCAGTTTTGTCTCTCAAATTAGAACCCTTGACTTACATAGTTGCTCTTTAAGTGACATGTTTGCCCTAGAATTGATCTATGCTATTCTTGAGATGATAAAAGGTTGATTTAGGATCATAAGAGTTTCACATTAGAAACATGTTTAGTAACCATAATGTGATGATGTTTAGATGATCACACCCTACTATATAGGTTAATGGTGACATGTATATTTGGATGCAATAAGGTTTGACTTAAAGGACTAAATTAGGATGAGGAAGTAGTAAGATAAGTAGATATTATTATACAAAAAAATTGTGACTTGATTTTCATAATGAAGAGATATTGGAAGTTTTAAATACATAAACCCTAGAATTATTTGGAATAGATATCCTAAACCCTAGTTTGGCTTTAAGAGAAGTGACTAGGAATATTTGGTTCAGTTGACCTATCCTTTATGACCTTTGGTTGTTAAAACCTTAGGGTTGTTAGGTTAGAGACAAAAGGATCTAAAATCTCAACCCTAGTTGATAATGACTTTTTAGATGGAAACCTGAACAACATAAACACCTAAAATGCTCACAACTAAAAGATGTATAAGTAACCATGATACCTGGAGGTTGTTTAGATTGGCTTGTAACCTTTGTATGGACTGGAGAGTATTTGGTTAATGATGTTTGGGTGGTTAGATTTCGAGGATGAAATCCCTTTTAAGGGGATGGGGTCCTGTAACATATCGAAATCTAGCTACTCTAACTCTAAAAACCCTAACTCCATGATTAGGAGGCTAGTGTGCTTGGATCCTTAGAAGTGACTAAACGAGTTATAGCTATAATAACCTAACATGCTAGTTTATATTATAATGAACATATAATAATCATCTAATGAACAATTCATATGTTTGAACCCTAATGAATATCTAATGCACATAATATGATAACTCACATATTAATACTAATAGTGGATGTATGACGTTGACCATGTCATCAACCAATAAATTATGATATGATGAGCAACATAACACTGAAGTTAATGCATGCTAAGAAGTATAGGTAAAGTATAATGATCATATTAACCTAAATCTTAAGTTGTAACCATCTAACTTTAATATATACATCCTTAATTATGTTCATGATACATTAGTGACATTAGGTGTTATAATTAGATAACATACTTTGATACACATAAATGATATATATTCACCTAATCATAGATTAATAAAGTCATCAATATGAAATGCATATCATCTTTTTCTCTAATACACACCTAATTAATCACCTAATTCTGAGTTAATATATAAATCAATTACTTAATATGTAATATGTTTCACCTCATTCATCAGTATCCACATAATGACTCAAATATGGATAATGGTAATTTGATTCACATAAACATGCATGAATACCAAATGTGGTGTTAAATGCGCATAATCAATAATAGGAAGTTAATAAATATGAGTGATATGAGGACGTTAATGTGAGCAAGAAAGGTAACGTGACAATGTATAGATGTATAATGTAGGTGGAAGTAATTAATGTGACATTAATTCAGTTAATTATAGACTTAACAAAAAATTGAATAAAATTGCATATTTCGTGAAAATAATCTGATATAATCCAATAGGGTGATAATGAAGAATAAATCCAAATTACTAAGGATAATAATCTAGAATACTAATAGACATTGAAATAATTGATTATAACCCAAAATGAGATAAATAATAATGAATATACATGATTTCATGCATAATAATGAAATATAACTCTTGTGGAAACAAAGTGAATATATCATGACAAAATTAAAAGAATAATAAGGATGATGTAATATCATAATAAATATAATGCTAATAAACAAAAAATGTTAAAAAGAAATCTCAATAAGGAACCCTTGGAGATCAATGAAAACCAGACCTGTGAAAAGTTTCCTGTGAAGATTAGTGAAGTCTTGGGGAAGTACCATGATTTGGAAGAAACAACGTGGAGTTTCGAGATGAGATGTTGCACACCCACCCTTTTCTCTTTTCTTGAGATTTCAGGGACGAAATCCTTTTAAGGGGTGGAGTGCTATAACGAGCTAAAATTTGGGTATATTCTCAGTGCAGTCCTTTTTATAAGATTTCTCCTTTCCTTTGTATCCATTTTGTCCTTGATGTTGAATTTTTGGAAATATTAGTAGTTTGGAATGAATTTGATCATTATTTATGCCAATGTATGGGTTTATGCACAAATAACTTAGCATATGTTTTAATCAGGATCTAAGGTGCAAATTGACCACTTACGTGACATATTGTCAATATAAATTTGGCCTAGAACTTTCTATAGCCTTTTAGAAGAAGTAAGAGAAAAAGGAATAAATAGAAAAGCTTTAAACATGATAATGTGGCAATAAATGAATTAATGCGACAAATAGTGACAATAATGTGAAAGGGAGATAAAACTCATAAAAGGAAGACTTATTGGATTAAAATAACTTTATATTCAAATTCTTTAGATCTGATATGGCTTGGAGGTCAAGTTTCACAATTTTGGGATAATAATAACTATATCTATTTTGTGTAGAAACGAAAATGTGAGTTTTCTCCAAAATATGAAATAAATCATTAAATGTCTTCCAAAGTGAAAACAATCTCAAATTCGTAATCTACATGTTAAAATTAGCCTATGGGTGAATTATCAACTAATTTAGTGAAAAGTGTTAACTAGGAATTTGAGTTGAGGTATGTGCATCTTACCCCTTAAGTTGGGCATATTTGTTATCCAACCCTAAATTTCCAATGAGGCATTGACTAAAACCTTGATTCTTATTATTGTTCTTTTTTTGGTGCAATTATTTCATTATTTTCTTGGATTTTGACCCACATGCCATATATCTATTATTTGATCTTAAATATTGTCTTGCCATATTATTTCTTTTAGCATAGTGATTTGGTTGACTTGTTAGCTAATGTAGCGTACCTCTGTACAACCACCCATAGTATGGGCATGTGTTATTTTTCCTAGGGGAATGTGTATATTCTTCCCACTTATATATACATACATACATACATACATTATGCATACACACACAAACACACAGATATATATATATATATATATATATATATATATATATATATATATATATTGTAGGTGACTGGGAATGTGTTAATTCTCCCCTGACTCACTGGTTGAGGTTCTGGTAGGTCCCTCAGACCTACTTAGTTAATGTAGTCATACTATTAATCATGCATGTTGCTTGATTATTATCTGTTATGGCAAGATTCTTAATTGATATGTGCCTCATACTATTGACTTTCTTGGTTCTTAATTAAGATACACCCTTTATTATCCTTTGTTGATATTAACTTGTTCTTGTTCTTTATTTGACACATACCTTGTTTTCTCTCTTGTTGAGTGAACCCAACCACCCAAGCCTGGGACAAGGAGTGGAACCAGATTAAGGAGGACCAACCTAGGTTTAGGATAAGGAGTACATGGCTTTCATCATGGACCTAACTCATGAAGATGTTGGTTGGAGACAAACTTGTTATGGATTAGATTTACCTCTACTAGACCCTTATGTTGTAATATCCATGTAAACCCTTTATGAGAGATGATGATGTACTTTTGTAAAATTGAAAATAGTCATGAAACTTTTATTCTGCTATTTTACTTTGGTCTTTTGTATACCATCATGTAAGATTTGAAAAATTTACATCTATTTTGGCATACCTTTTGAGTGTGTTTGGAATGGATGTTTTATTCTTCAAATTTTAGTAGGGAATGGATTCCCTCTGGGTCCCAATCCTTACAAATTCCAGTTACATCATTGAAAATAATCCATAAGTATCACATGTGAACCCTATCACTACATGCATGTGATTATTGTAGCAACTTCAGGTCTAAGGATCACAGTCACCACTATCACATTAACATATGACTGTTACTGCCATGGCATGACTTCCATATGTCATTCTCAAAGTGAGTCTATCCAATACAACTTGTTATCTAACAAATACGCATGTATCTTAATTGATATCTAGTATCAGGATTAAGCAGACATAGTCATAATTCAACATACACACTAGCTTATGTATTATTGTTGTCATATAGTATCCACAATAATAACCAGTTAGATACATAACAAGAATGCATACACTAATATGGATATGTCCTCATGTTCAGGTCATAAACCCAAATTATATGCCATTCAATCAAAGCATTCTTAGGACATTACTATATTTATTCATTATCAAAATACAAAAGCAAACTTAATAAGTGGAACTACCTTTATCAACAGTCAAATAATATACAATGTATCCATATATAATCATCACATTATGGATCTCAAGATATACAACCAATAGTCTCCCACTTGCACTAGAGCCAATTAGTCATGAATCAGATTCTAATTGATTTAAATGAACATCATACTTCTTCTGTGAAAGTGATTTTATCAATGGATCAATAACATTTCTTTTAGTCGGTACTCTAAAAATATTAGGTCTCCTATCTGTATGTTCTCTTGTATGAGTAATATTTAGTGAACACCATTGGTTGATGTCCATCGATGGCACAATCTGATCAATACAGAATCAACATGGTTTGAGTGAACATGGGTTGGTTTTTCTCAATTGGTTATTGGATTTTTGATTGGACATGGAGGCTAGTAACATGGTCCATTAGTGGATACCATTGGCAATCATTGTCGGTTGTTGTCCACAATCTTATGTTTATCGGTTGATGTCCATAATTTGGTGTTCAACAGTGTCCTCAGATGAAGTAGGTCAATGAAGGGTCTGATCAAACATGGGTCGGTTTGGTTAAACTTAGGGCTACGTTTTCTCCATTGATTGTTGGTAGATGCAAAGATATATGAAGACAACCAATGGTAAGGTTGATAATAAAGTTGTGTTGGGCTAGATCAGGCTGGGTTGGCTTAAGAAAAGATAGTTTCGTCAGGTTAGATTGGTGATTTAGTCCAAGTTTTTGGTATTCATCCCAAGAACTGAGGGAGTTGATATTACAACCTCAATTTTACATGTGTTTTCAAAATTGAAATGTAATGCTTTTATAAATATGGACTTGAACTGAGAAGGTTGTATGCTTTGCTCCAAAGGATGGATTTCTTTGCAAGTCTCCCTTTAATAGGAATTTTGTGATTCCTACTATTATGTTAATCCAATAATGGATATAAAAGAGAAGAAAAGAGGAAAAGTCCAAATAATCTAAAAAGATAAAAGATAATGGATATTAACCAATATATTTATGAGAAATACATAGAAATCTCTAGAAAGTGGCATTGATGGCCACAATTGAATGAATTTCGTTTACATATGATTTCTAATGGAAGAAATAGGAAAAGAAGAAAAAGGAAATAAAGGATAAAGAGAAATCCTTGAAAAGAAATATTTTAATAAAGAAATAAGTAAGATAATGAGAAATAATGGATGCAGATGCATCTAGAAGGATAATAAGTATCCTTCAAAAACAATTTCAAAATCTTAGGATTTCTTGGGGTCCAAGGAGTCCCAATGGAGAGGAAGAAAGAGAAAATACAAATAATAAAAGTCTTAATATGAATATATGTGGTGGCTTTTGTGTTGCCAAATAAGGAACTATATCCTCATGACCAATGGATTAAAAGACAAAGAGAATAAAAGTGCTAGTTTTTGGATTTTCCATTAGGTAAATATTCCAATATGAGATTCCTTGATAACCAAGGAATATGGATTAACAAGGAAGTAATTAAAAGTGAAAGTACACCTTAATAAGGAAAGTATGTTTGCTATGAATGGAGGGACTCATTTTCTCATAGGTAAGCATGCTAGGACTCTGCTGCCTATCCCTATATAAGGGACAAACCCATAGCCTCGAGTTTTCCCTGTCTCACACTCATCTTCAACCTTGCATCCGTTCTAACCCTAACCAGGGGGAGTGATGTGACCCCTGGAGTAATGAGGAGTCATGGATAGGATTACAATGGAAGCATGATTCTACCACGACGACATAAGGAAGATTGACAGTCATCCCTTCACCCTAGCCCATGCGTAACAGCAACATGATGGTTGCAAGACTGGCCGCAAGTTGCAGACCCAGCAAGCATGAGACAACCACTTTGGCCACGAGCAGAGGGCATCTCTAGGTGCATGGAGGCACGACAGAGGTGGGCGAGCTATCCTTGGTGGCCATCGGGGTCTGGGAAGGAGAGGTAGAGCCGTGCCTGACCCCTGCTATGGCGGCAACAGAGGTCTGCGTGAGGAAGAAGACGACCAAAGTTGTTTGGACGGAAATGCTCTCCTGAGGCTTAAAGAGCCGAATCATAACGTGGGGGGTAAAAGAGTCAATTTGTTATGTTTCTAAATTGGCCGGGTTACGTAGCGGCGCAATGCATGTGACAGCTGATGTGTCAGCGTCCCATTGGTCCAAGTAAGTAAAACTTGCAATATTCATAATTAATTATTTGTAACTCTGTTGGTAGCAAATAATGTATGAATT
The DNA here is from genome assembly GCA_963693085.1 of Alisma plantago-aquatica. Lineage (NCBI taxonomy): Eukaryota > Viridiplantae > Streptophyta > Magnoliopsida > Alismatales > Alismataceae > Alisma > Alisma plantago-aquatica. The sequence goes on from OY856411.1 coordinate 1,153,711,255, forward strand.
TTGCTCATAAAAATATGAGGAATCCATTAAAAATAGTTTTCGTGCCTAATTCCTCTTACAATTTGAAAAGTAGTTAAAGTTGTCAACTTTAATGCATTAAAGATTAAGAAACCCTAATATTGATGTTAATAAGATTGAGAAAGGTATTATGGGTGTTTTTAATCAATATTAACATGTTGATTATAAAAAGGACACATTAGATCCAAAAGGATGATCTTTATGCGTAGTTTGATTAATGTAGGGTTCCATATACATGAATATGCTTTAATGGGCCTTGAAACCCTAATTTTGGTAATTATGACTCTTAATGGCTTCAATTGTTCAAATCCATGAATAAAGCTGAGATATGATGATTCTAAGCTATTTTGAGTATAAAAGATTCTAATTGTGAATAAATACCCTTAATTTGGTAATTAGGGTTTTCTAGTGGATAAATTTGGAATTAGTGATAAATAGAGTTCATATGTGAATTGGACTATAATGAAATATGAGTTGTCAATTCAAAAGAAACTGAAGATGGTAATTGGACTTAATGATCGTGACATATCTTAAAAGGATAAAGATGGTAAAAGAGATATATTAGACTTAATTGACATTCTAGTATGCCTATGATGTTGAAATTAGGGTTTGTGGACTAAAAGAGCATTAAACGTGATAAAAGCATTATGGAGGCTAAAACCCTAATAAAATCCTAAAGTTGGCCTAGAAATCCTAAGGTGGAATCCAAGTCAATCGTGAGAATGTTATAGATAAAATAGTGACACTTGGATGTTATGCATTAATTTCAGGATATTATTGATTGCTTGATTGAATGTTCTTGATTGTTCTTGCTTGGACCTCAAGTTACTCTGGATCAAGTATGTGGTTATTTATGAGTAATCGATTTAGTTTCACAGAGTTTTCTCGAATGATTGATCGAATTGGATGCAACCCAAACGGTTGGATGTTCATTTATGCAAATCTTTAAAGTCACTATGATTATCACAATTAATTATAAATGTGCATTCTCGCACCTACATGCCACCCTGATGTATGATGCGTGACCAAGCCCTAGAGGGAAGGTCAATTAGGTAAATCCAAAGAGGGAAGACCATTGGGCACCATGAGAGGTGACCCCATGCACCAAGCTCAGGATGGAGAAGGTGGCCTTATGTCTAGTGCAAAGGAAAAACCCTAGAGAGGGTATTCCAGGGTTAGGGAAAAAACAGTGGAGAATGTCACATTGAAAACATAATTTGGATTGTTAAATAACTTAATTGTGATATTTAGGTTGTTAGCAATATTTATGAAATTTTGGTTGTCCCCACATACCGAAATATTCATTTATGCTGACCGACGTTTTGGTTGTCGACGTTTTAGGTACAATATGAAAAGAACAAATAGTAAAGTGATACATTGTGAATATATGAATTGAAGTACAAGGAGGATTAGTTAGAATAGACTCCAGTTGTGGATAGAAGTCTAGAATTCCAAGTTTTTAAAAAGGTATTCAAAGTTTTATTTTATTCTAGATTTTTAGTATAGTTTTGGTAGAATTTAGTAATTATTATTGATTATTTGTCGAACCATTGATCCAAAAAATTGGGATAACGACTCTGACCTTTTGGTCTCCCTTAATTGGGGGTTATCGGGAGGCGGGGTCATTACAGTTGATGTCTATAAGTCCCAAAGCTGACTAGTTGAACAATTATATCTGCAAAGAGGTTATACATTACAAGTAACCATGTATATAGAGTTTTTGGGGCATATCAAGGTTATTATAAGAACAAAATGATAGTTAATTGATTAGCATTAGTGCCTAAATTTGGGTATCATCACCAAAAAATATAAAGTCACCATATAGCATCCTGATCTGTAAACCTTTAGCCAATTTTGTTATTAACCCACCTACATCTACATATGTTAGATCTGAAGCCAGTGAAGGCAGTTTCTGAAATATATTTGATGAATTTGTGGTATGACATACTCACTTTTTGGATGGATTTCCTTAGCATTAGCAAAGTACAAGGTAGATACTTGTAAATGAAGTCCACTATTTTTCATGACACTCTTCCCATCCTAACACCCAGTGTAGAATGGTTTTCCATTTATGTCACTATCTTCATAAAAGTAACATTGAATTTGGGATGATATTTGGTTCATTTCACATTCTATGGAGCATCACTTGTTTCCCATGACAACTAAAATAAAATTTTATCTTTAAGATAAATGATGGAAGTGTGATTATGTTTTCTTTCTAGCTACACCTTGGTCATCTAAGGATACAATTTACCAACTAGAAATCCATGCTCTAAGTATGAACTTATTTTCGTGTTGTGTTCAACATACAAGTGTTCTTGTTCCTAACGTTCATGAGATATTCTAACTACACATATTCTATGAGAATCCTTTCCATTGCAATTTTAGCGCAACAAGAGTTTGGTATGTTAGTAGATCGAACTTAGGAAGAAACAAAACTAGTGCAAAATCCCATCACATCCCTAGAAACATAGTCTTAAATAGTGATACCTTCATGTAAAATATGATTTATGAACACCTCCTTTGAGTATACACACATTTCTCTCAAGAGAATACTGTTGGAAAATATAGGCACAAAGTATAGCAGCAGAAATTTTTTTTTCATCTATCCCTATTCCCATACCAAAAAGATTGCGTCAACTACTACGAAATAGGAATGATGGTTTTAGTGAGTTATACCTGATCCTGGAGCAAGTTCAGTGATAAAAATCACTTCTTTGTAACTGTTGACAAATCGCTCTTTGACAATGGCTGTGTAGCTCCTGGTATTCACCGTGAATAACTGTCTGCACAACCTCTACAATGACTCCGATGGTCTCACCACAGAATGTAGGTTGAGTTTGCTCTCCGAGCAGTAGCCAAAGGACTCCTGCCTCTAGAGTAGTCCACACAGACCAACTAGAACTCCTGCCATTCACCAAGAACAAACAAGAAGGAGTTGTCCCTCCCGTTCGCATACTAGTCTGTGCCCTCCCACAACGACAACTATTAGTTGTTCTCTCCCATAGATATTCCTCCCTAGTCGGGTAGGACTTTCCTGGGCTCTCTCGGTTACCACAATCAAAGAGGACAACAATTGTCAGAAGAAATGATTCTCAGCTATCTGTGTTGTGTCTTGGGAATCCCCCCAGTACCCCTCCTTTTATAGGTGGGGTTAGGGCCAGGGTTCTCACTCTGTACGGGATTGTGCAGGAGTAAAAGGGACCGAAAGATCTTGAATTTTCACAACATACAAGACACCAAACGGTCATATGGCACACCCAGACGGTCGTCTGGTGTGCGAGACGGTCGTATCGCATTGCCAAATGGTAGTTTCCCAACTGCATATGAATTTGGAAATTTTTGATTCCAATTAATATCACATAGTAATTTACTTGCACTCCAACGTTTTGCAATAGAAACTATTTGGGAAACATCTAAAATATTTGTTCAGCCCAACCGAGCCATCTCACCCATGCGAGACGACCGTCTCACTCATCCAAACAGACATTTGGTGAGTTGAGTCGAGCCAGTCGGTTCAATCACATTGAACTTGAAATGACTTCCACCAAATCAATAGCCAAATCGTCACTAATTATGCAGAATAATCATAAATAAAAAATTAACAAAATCAATAAAAATTAAAACCATTTTGCAAAGAGATCTATTTCCAGGAAAACTATTTAAAGGAAGAACCAAACTTTATATACATCATGGTTCACATTGTACATACTTTGTACCATCTCATTTCAAGGATAACATATAAATTTCAAGGATAACATATAATAGTTGCTTTGTCAAACCTTATACATAAGCAACATAAAACCCTCAAAGTAATCAAGCCAAAATCTTAGATCATTCATAAAACCAACACGTTCTAAACCCAAGGACCTGAGAGTACAGATACAACACATAAGACTTCTATCTACAAGACTCACTCAACCTGAGCTATTACTACTGTCCCTACTATTGTTGTCCTTCCTCTACAGAATAGTCTCTACCTCCTCGTGCACGTCCACCTAAAAATTGTGGATCCCACGGGGTGAGACAATTGTCCCAACGAGAGATATAACTCTCTGCCAACAATGTTATTATCACAGATAAACATTATCAAACTGAGCAGAGGTTCTTTTATATTAATAAGCAAGGTTAATCAATGTGGATAAGCATATTAGAACATTTCTCATCTTTTAAAGCATTGTAACTGTCTATGATAGGGAAGTAAATCATCTATTCACTTTATATGGAATATGAAGAATATGTGTATCATTTACTCATCATACTATATTAACATCTCAAGCTTAACCTATGATACTATTATCATGGTATGATATCCATGAATCATCCTCATTTCTATCTGTTGGCCTCAGCCAATCTGCTAGATAGGCATTGGTTTGTACCAATCATGTGAATATACATCATTATGTTCTGTCCAGGTATTAGGTGATTCCAATCCAGTAGGGTTATATCCAGGTATTGGGTTATCCCAATCATGTAAGGTTGTATCCAGGTATTGGATTATGCCAATCCTGTAGGGTTATATCTAGGTATTGGGTTATCCCAAACCTGTAGGATTGTATCGAGGTATTGGATTATGCCAATCCTGTAGGGTTATATCCAGGTATTGGGTTATCCCAAACCTGTAGGATTGTATCGAGGTATTGGATTATGCTAATCCTGTAGGGTTATATCCAGGTATTGGGTTATCCCAACCCTGTAGGGTTGTATCCATGTATTGGATTATGCCAATCCTGTAGGGTTATATCCAGGTACTGGGTTATCCCAATCCTATAAGTTTATATCCATGTATTGGATTATGCCAATCCTGTAGGGTTATATCCAGGTATTGCGTTATCCCAATCCTGTAAGGTTGTATCCAGGTATTTGATTATGCCAATCCTGTAGTGTTATATCCAGGTATTGGGTTATCCCAATCCTGTGAGATTATATCCATGTATTGGATTATACCAATCCTGTGAGATTATATCCAGGTATTGGGTTATACCAATCCTATGAAACTATATCCAGGTATTGGATTATACTAATCCTGTAATATCATGGCCATATTGCTAGTGGAATACCTTTATATTTCCCTTTCACTTTCGTTATGGGATATCAATCCTTTAAACTCATCACTGAATTTCACACCACCTTTACTAGGCATTATACCCATTCACATCCTTTATGTGATACAAGTATTCCTCACATCTCATTTAAGCATATTCAAAACACTATAACCCTTATTTGGCTATAATCATAAAGCATGTATGACTAAGATTTCATTATTATTATATCCATTTATTATTATTATGATGTTATTGGGTTTCCATTTCCTCTAGTTCATTTTGAACATTTCCATCTTTTACATCAATCTCTAGATCATGATACTTTTATAAAGATCTTGTCACCTCTCACAAGGCAACATCCATCTCTAGGTCATAATACCTGTATAAACATCATACTTGTTGTACACATATTTCACATGACTTACAAGACTCATATAATCTGTATTATATGAAACTTCATAGCTCATACTTAGCTATGCTCATTAACTCATAATATCAACATGGTTTCAATATCACATACCTATCATCACCATTCAATACAAGAGACATACAACCTTCCCAAAATTAGGGTTAGTGTTTCCCTTTATTAATTGATTAGGATTTCCAGTATGTTCATTAATAATCAAAACCCAAATTTATACTCCACACATATTAGGAGTATCAATGTATATTCATTACATGAGTATTATACAACTATACATTTCTCTTTCATCCTCACCAGGATGTTGATTACATCATACTCCATTAGGTTGGCTCAATCCTTCTCTCAAGGTACATTGGCCCATATTGATCAAATGCATTAAACTCTTTATGTCTTAATGTATCATTTGTCATAACACACTACATGTATCACTCAATTAAGTGTATATAATTGAAGTATTCCCACCTTATCAGGTATCAAGATGTGTGTATGCTACCATATTGTACCTTGGATACCACCTTAACATCATGTTATGTATCCATATTGGGAATATGGTGTAGCCTCATGATCATATCATGTTTAGGGTGTATCCCCTAATACCATAACGTGTACCCACATCGGGTTGGCTATCACTTAGATTTTATCATCTCAAGTTAACCTCATATCGTGTATGAGCTGAATGTTTGACCCCATATCGGTATAAGGAGTATACTTGATACCATATCATGTACAAGATGTACACCATGTCGGGCATAGGGTATATGCTTCATCATGGTATCATTTTAGTGGTATATACATAATACCATATCAGGTTTCTATGTTGGATTATCATATCGGGTTACTATATTGGTTGACATATCGGGTTAGCATATTGGGCATACCATTATGCTCATATCCTTTCATTCCTTCCAAGGATCAGTCCCATCATAAATTTGAATGACAAGCTGGATATATAATTGAGTTCTTCAAAACATCCCTTTACACAAAACGATAAGGGTGTGTTGGATTACATTCTATCATTTAGGTTTTCAACTCTATATTCGATTAGAGTGTTCAATTAACACTACATCGTGCATGAGGTATGATCTTAAACTTATATCGTGTATAAGGTGTAAGTAGGTACCTCCCATATCGTTCATGAAATATCACTTATATTTTTCATGTGGTATCACTCATCAGTATATCGAGTTACCTATCATCTTGGGTTCCATATCATGTTTAAGGTAATTCAACCCTATATCGGGTTGTACCATGATGATGTTAGCATCATCCACCTCTAGACTTTTATTCTTACTATTCTAGCTCATGGACAATAGTCCTAGGTCACTAATAGAACTCATGGATTCATCAATTATGCAAGAAAATTCGGATTTAAAGTAAATCATTTAACTAAGACAGGATTGACGATAACTAATAACATAATTGAGTTCAAGTTATATAACTCGCCTGAAGAGCAACTTCAAAGCTCCAAGCTCCAAAGCTTCACATTCCCAAGGTTGAAGATGAGATTATCAAAGGTCCAAGACTTGAGTTCCTCAACACTATGCATGATACTAAGACTCTATGCACGATATCTAAGAGCAAGAGGGTGATAGATTTTGAAAAATTTCACTAATAGGTTAAAGGAAGGGTATATATACTTGAGGTTCATGAAAAAGTGCGTATATGAGGTGTCATCATTTTAAGCTACTAGGTGCCACATGTCCATGCATGGTTGACACTTGTCCTTGCATGCAATCATATTTATCTTGACATGCAAAACACTTGAGGATAATCTAGAGATAATATTTCGGGCATCACTTATCTTGTTGGGCAAGATATCTCATCTTTATCTCACAAATTATGCAAACAGATACATCTTTTTACAAGGAGCATCTAACTCATCATGGATCACCTCCTTGAGGTGATAATCTGATATGAATACTTCCAAGAATTAAACAAAATGATATGGGACCCCCTCTATTGCTTGTTGGATGATAGTCATTCCCATATAAGCTTTACAACTCATAACAACTCATTTTAGGGTTTCACATACAACCCTTTCTTGGTCTTTTCATCACCAAGAATACCATCATTCAAAGATGATTCAAACATGGTGTATACTTATTTCTCGCTCCTCTAAAGGATACATAGAGGGAGTAGGGACACTCTAGAGGTGATAATTTGCATATCAACCCTATATTTTGGGTAAATTACAATTTGTACCAAAATTGGTACACAAGGCACTAACATTATTCAAACAAGCTCAAACTTGGAATTTATACTTTCCACACGCCACCACTTAGCATCATTCTCTCTATTATAATGCTAAAGTACTTAAGGCACGTTCAACATGTGACATTTGAAATATAACCCCTCTTCTTGGGTAAATTGCATTTTGGTCCAGAATAAGAGAACATTGCTAAAAAATTATTCAAACATGACCAAACTTAAAACATAAGTTTGTCACCTGCTAACAAAACACTGAAGAGGATTATATTAAAGTTCTAAGTATCTTATTTTGTCCAAACATATAGGGTTAGCCCTAAACCCAGGTCAGGGATGTTACATGTTATAAACCCCTAACAAGGATTTCGTCCCCGAAATCCCAGATGAAGGGAGACAATTGTTATTCATGCATCATATCACCAAACCTACTCATAAAATATTGATTTCATGGAGATGCCATTGAACTTTGACCAACATAAAGTTCTTCGATACAGGTTCATCATAGAATCTGTCATACATGACACATACCCAATTGTCCTTTCCATTATTGATTGCAGTGTCAATCCTATGTCAGGTAACACTTTCTAAATTAGAGAAGTACTATACATACTTTGTATAATTTAGGTGTCAAACCTCATTGCTTTGTCTCCCTTTTCAACTCATCTTTTATGTAATAAGATTCATGATCTTAAAAGTTTTCCATACCCACTCTTAGTTTAACATTTCTCCTCCAAGGAAAAACCAGAGTTACATTCTGTCACCCACTTGGGACTATAAGTCTTATCACACATCTGTTGTGCCACTCTAATCTACTGACACAACACTTTTCTTATGACTTGTACCAACTATCCCATTAGTTTTCTATTTTCTTGTCATAAAGGAGAGGTTACTTATCAAAGAATAACTTATCTCAGAGGTATCTCTAAATGTTATTTGCATAAGCTGCCTTAACAGATCTAGGTATCTTATCTTGATATTTTTTTTCCCAAGATGATTCTACAATTGTTCCTTCAATTAATACATCCATATCAATGTTATTTTTGTGCAGAGCATAAACCCCTAACATATGATGTCCATACTATCGTATGTAACTAAACTAATCTCAAAGTTGGCCTTTCTAGGTAATCAACAATATTCATATTTTTAGGAGTCATGCTCTCACTATCTCATACCTTTAAAACTTCTTGGTCACTAGAATTCCTTACCTTGGTATTCATTATATGTACCAAAAACATATCATATTCTTATTATTTCCATCCTGTGTTGTTATTACCAAAACCAAACATATAATAGGACTTTCTTTCATATCGGGACATTACTTAACACACATACTTTGTCTTGGAACTAAAAATTCAGGACTAGATGATACTTTTCAAAGTATCCTTCTATAGATTACTTGTAATCCATGCACATCAAGTGTCATAAGACTTACTTGATTGTCATGTCCCTGAAAGGAAATAACACAAGGAAACATAGTCCTTTTTATCACCCCATCAATCCAAGGTTGTTTATTAAAGAAAGAGATTATCATGAACTTTCAACTATTCATGTGTCATTCAATCTTATTTTCTCTTAGGTTTCTTGCCTTCAGCATAGGAATTATAAAGATGATTACATGTCATCATCCCTTAGCATTTTCATCATCATGATTATTCGATATGGGTATTCAAACCCTAAGTTCATCAATGAACATTGTCACCTCCTATCAGGTAACTTTTACCTCTAGTTCCTCAGACCAAGGTATACATTATACTAAACATCTTCTTTTGTTTATAAGTTGATCTTTAATTAACTCAGATTCCTTCGTATAACAATTAGGATGTGGTAGAAATATTCGTGCCACATCTCCTACTTCATTATGATCTTTAGATTGCCTCAAAATGACTACTTGATCAGAGCCTCCAAACAACGCATGAATACACTGGAGGTCAACCGCAACAACAATGTCTGACAACCAGCCCCTCAACCCATACAAGTAGAGCACAATGTTAAAATGAAGCTATCAGAGTTCCATGGCGAACGTGACGCCAAGATTGTGCTTGACTGGTTGCACTGCGCCTACAAGTATTTTCAATTATATAGAACCTTTGGTGAGGCAACCAAAGTCCTGATCACCACCTCCAAGTTTTGGGGATCCATTTTAGCATGGTGGAACCAACCGCGAGACAACCCCGTCGACACATGGGGGAAATTGCGTCCTTTGATTGTGCATCGATTCTTACCTCAGAATTACAAGCAGAATGCTTACTTGGCATATCAAGATCTCAACCAAGGTGACGACACTGTCAGCACGTACTCAGAAAGATAGCAATCTAAGAGTGTCATACTTACCTTGCCTTCAATCGATGAATACATGGCTAGGGTATTCAAGAATGGAAATTAGGTAGTATGCATTTTTTTATATATTATGTTTCATTTCTTTAAATTTTACTACTTAGTATCTCAAATTTTCTCTGGGTGTTTCTTTTACATCTCTTCCCTTTCTACATAAAGAGAGAAATTTTCAAAACATATAAGAGATCATTGAACTGAATATAGGTTCTCATCCTTCTTATCTCTTCCTTATGTCCTCATAGGACTAATTAAAGGAATCTCAACAAAACTACCTTTCTTATAATTAGTAGGTAGATAGTAGAAAAGGAAAGATAATTCAGAATGAAAAGTTTTATCTGACATGTTACCTCTTACATTTTATCTAGTGTCTTGGCTGACTCAATGCATGGAGTCTAGTTGTCATCTGCTGCATCCTTTATCCTCTACCACCACAAGTAGATGGACCAAACTGCGACACTTGTCTTTGTTCTTAGCCTTATGCTCCACTAAACTGTGGTCCTTGTGAGTTTTGCATGTTACATCTTGACTGTTGGGTCACCTCGTTATTTCTTCTTGGACACCGCTGCTTTAGATGTCCTATCTGCCTATATTTACGGCAAGCTCATCCCTCACTTGGTGACCACTACATTGGTGTACTATATTGTTGTTGAACCGGTGTTACCAAAACTTTGGTTGTTTAGTACTACCAATCCACTATTCCTGTGAATGTGTAGACCTCCTTTTGAGGTTTGCCTCATGTTTCTTTGTCACAGACCTTTCTATCCTCCAGATTGACTCCACATGTAATGACCCCGCCTCCCGGTAACCCCCAATTAAGGGAGACCAAGAGGTCAAAGCCGTTATCCCAATTTCCCAGATCAAAGGTTCAACAAATAATCAATAATAATTATTAAATTATACCATGACTATATTGAAAGATGGTATAAAATAAAACTTTGCATACCTTTTAAAAACTTTGGATATCTACTTCTATCCACAACTTGAATCTATTCTATCTAATCCTTCTTGCACTTTATTTGTTATTTTCACAATGTGTCACTTTATTATTTGTTATTTTTAGGGTTGTACGTAAAATGCCGACAAACAAAACGTCAGTCAGTATAAATGAATATGCCGGTATGTGGGGACAACCAAAATTTCACAAATATGGCTAACAATCTAAATATCACAATCAAGTTAATTAACAAGCCAATTTACGCTTTCAATGTGACATTCTCCACCGCTTTTGCCCTAACCCTGGAATACCCTCCTTAGGGTTTCTCTTTTGCCATTAACTTAATACCACCTTCTCCATCCTGAGCTTGGTTCCTGGGTTTACCTCTCATGGTGCCCATTAGTCATGCAATAAAGACCACCTTCTCTATCCCGAGCTTGGTGTCTGGGGCCACCACTCTTGGTGCCCATGGGTCTTCCCTCTTGGGCTTGACCTTTTTGCATCATCCATCAGGGTGGCATGTAGGTGCAAGAATACATACTTATATCATAATTGTGATAATCATAGTGACTTTATGATTTGCAAGTATGAACATCCAAACTGATAGGTTGCATTCAATGCAATTAATCATCCAGAAAACCTTCACGAAATTAACAAGCAATCAACAATATCCTGAAATTAATGCAATACATCCAAGTGTTATAGTTTATCCAAAAAATTCTCAAGATAGACTTAGATTCCACCTTAGGCTTTCTAGGCCACTTTAGGGTTTTAGCCTCCATAATACTTTTATCATGTTTAATACTCTTTTAATCCACAAACCCTAATTCAACATCATAAGCATACTTGAAAGTGAATTAAGTATATGATTTCTCTTTTATACTAAAATCACCATCTTTATCCTTTTAAGTTATTTCAAGATCATTAGACCCAATTTATCACATACATTTTCTTTCAAATTAACAACTCATATTTCCTTATAGTTCAATTCACATATGAACTCTATTTATCACTAGTTTCACATTAATCCACTAGAAAACCCTAATTACTAAATTAAGGGTATTTATCCACAATTAGGAACTTTTATACTCAAAATAGCTTAGAACCATCATATCTCAGCTTTATACATGAATTCGAACAATTAAAGCCATTAAGAATCATAATTAGGGTTTCAAGGCTCATTAAAGCTTATTTATGTACATGGAACCCTAAATAAATCAAATTACGCATAAGGTTCATCCTTTTAGATCTAATGCCTCTTTTTGTAATCAACATGTTAATATCAACTTTAATCATCCATATAACCCTTATCGATACATTCATCATCTTAAATTAGGATTTCTTAATCATTAATGCATTAAAGTTGATAACTTCCACTAATTTTCGAATTGCAATAGGAATTAGCTTCTAAATCTATTTTTAATGGATTCCTCGCATTTTTCTAAGCAAAATACAAATATTATATCTACCAATCTGATCTACCAATATTTAGATATGATTTTTGTAAGAAATACTTACTTGGACCAATGGAAGGATGCCACTTCATCCAACTCATGCAACGTAGCTCGGCCGCTTCAAAACATAACGAAATGACCATCTTTCCCTTACTTAAGTCACCAGTTCTTTAATACGCAGAGGGGTAGAACTATCCAACTACCCTACGTCGTCTTCAACCTCATGACCACCGCAACGGCCACCGATTGTAGCCCTTCGCGGGGCTGCCCTCTCCTCCCTAGGCCATTAAACTTGCCGCCAGCCACCTCCCTAGGTCCGTCGCCCCCTTGCACACATGGGGTGCCACTTGGTTGCAGCCAGCGTGGCTATTTTCACGCTCGCCATGCCTGCAACTCATGGCCGTCGCTGTAGCCAAATGGCTGCTGCTGCACACACTTTAGGGCATGGCCACGATGGCTAAGCTGCTCCCTGGCATCGTGGCACATCAAGATTCTATCGCAACTCCTTCTTGGCTCCTTGTTGCTTCATGATCATGCTGCTCCTTTTTGTTAGGGTTTATGGATGAAAATAAGGAAGAAGAAGAGAGAAGGATGCATGGGATCCTACTGGACTCGGATAAGGGTTCTACCCCTTATATAGGGGTGGGTAGTAAAGCCCTAGGATGCTCATCCACGAGATCCAAGAAACTTTCCCAATAGGAAATCATATTCATTCATTATAGGGGTGGGTAGCAAAGCCCTAGGATGCTCATCCACGGGATCCAAGACCCTTTCCCAATAGGAAATCATATTCATTCATTAAGAGGCAATCTTCTCTCTCTCTTAAAAAACTCTTTGGTATTCTTTATTATTTAGATATTAGGAATTTGAAAATTACCTCTTTTATTCTCTTTGTACTTGGCTTTTAATCCATTGGACATGAAATTATACTTCCTCATAGAAGAAAGTACTCTTTTTAATAATACCACAAATTCATTGATTTATGTATCACATTATTGATAACCTACAATTTTTTGATGTTATCTTAGTAATTTTCTTCAGTTTTCCACACTCTTTCGCTGATAAATTAGATAGAATCCGTAACTATCCTCTCTTATTGCAAATATACTATTAGATTAACTTTTATCCTTTTTACTTACAGAAAAAGACACAAAAAAACCACAAAAGACTCAACCGGTCCCAAGACCGCATGGACTCACACGGTCCCAAGACCGCATGAAGCCAACCGATCCCAAGACCGCATGGACTCACACAGTCCCAAGACCGCATGAAGCCACACGGTCCCAAGACCGCATGAAGCCAACCGGTCCCAAGACTGCATGGACTCACATGGTCCCAAGATCGCATGAAGCCAACTGGTCCCAAGACCGCATGGAGTCAAATGATCCCAAGACCGCATACAGCCAACCGGTCCCAAGACCGCATGGACTCACACGGTCCCAAGACCACATGAAGCCAACCGGTCCCAAGACCGCATGGAGTCAACCGGTCCCAAGACCGCGTGGAGTCAACCGGTCCCAAGACCGCATGGAGTCAAACGGTCTCGGGGTCCAAACGGTGTCAGGGTCCAAACGGTCTCAGAGTCCAAACAGTCTCGGGGTCCAAACGGTCTCAGATTCCAAATGGTCTTCAAGACCGTTTGGACCCAAAACTGACCAAACCATTTGGACTTCACTTGAGGCCTATAAATAAGACCCAAGGGGTCCTCCCAAAGACATCAAGTTTTCAGACGCCCAAAGGCTACCTCTACTAGTCCAGAGCTATTCCAACCTCCATCCTCCGCCCAAAGGCTGCCGGTCTGAGATCCACACTCCATCTTGAAGCTACTTTCTCTTTCTTTGCCAAAGAAGGTGGGAAGAGGAGACCTCATCATCAAGCAACCTATGAAGTTTGAAGATCGTCACTCTCTCTCTTTCCAAGGGGTTGACTTTCCTCTCTCCTTTGTGGGGATGACATTCTCTCTCTCTCTTCTCGCCTCCTTCTTTGTCCTAGCTATGAGCGAGTAGTCTCTTTCACTGGGGTGCGGGGAGTAGCTCCACTACCCATGTTTTCATTTCATGTAATGTAATCCATAGTTTGCAATATAGAGATGCTTTCTTTTCAGTTCAACATCAATCGTTTAATGAATGCTTGTTGCTTGATCACCAACTTGTGTTATCTTTTATCTTTTAGTATGAATTGTCTATGTTTGTACTACTAGATTCGAATCTCGATTGAATGTTGGTTCTAGATGCATGTATCCACCATGCATCTGTTTCGGTATCTAGGAGTGTTTTCAAGAAGTGGAGTAAACTCACTTCCATTGTTGTACTTTCATACTATGAAATGGAATCAGTTGACGTATGAAAGTAAAACCTTGGTAAGGCGAGGAACACACTTTGCGAAGGGAATGATGTAAAGTAGGTGACCATTTGTTTGGGGATGGCTGGCTTTGCAACATTCTCACACTTCTTGTAGTTAGTTCTCTGAAAGGAAACTAAATCTACAAAGATACTAACTGTTTAGACTCTTATTGCAGGTTATGTTTTATATTGCATGTTTTGATTCATGTGTAGTGGCTATGAAAGCCGATCACATCCTAGTGGCTCCTTATCATTGTTTAACATCCTTAAATTTACTTACTTGCTTTACTCCACTTGCTCTTAGTTTAAAAACAACCAAACCAACCTTTTGATTTAAATATCAACTAGTAAGAGATTAAGTGAAATTATAACGTTTTCAATCTTGTTGCTCCCAACAAGACCGTTGTCCCGTGGATTCGACCCTTAACTATACTACGATAAGACTTCCACGTATCTTAGCATACGTGGGTGGAGTTCTCGATCTAGTATAAGAAAGGCTAAACTTAAAGACTTACTACCTTTAGGATTTTTAGTGGTGCACACAACTCCACGTAAGTGGAAGCTCCATAAAAAATTGGCGCCGTTGCCAGGGACAACGGAACGTTTCAATTTCAATTAACTATCTTGCTAGTTGGTTAGGGTTTTACATTTTCTTTTAACCATTAGCCCATATCTTCTTGAATTCATCATATCCCCTTCTTCATCTGAAAGGTGTGTTTCTTTCTCTACTCAGGTAGAAGACGTGTATGCAACCATCGCATAACCTCAGATTCTCCCCTGATCCAGAGTACGACTCTAAGGTAGAGAGAAGTTTCCACCGTCACATCAGACTTAACCGTCAAAGAGCCAGGCAAATGGCTGAAGATCAATGCCAGGATGCTTTAGTAATGGAAAGGGTAAATGCCGCCATAGCCGCTCAAAGAGCACAACTCATTACTGACACCCGTGCTCAGATCCAAGCAGAGATCCAAGCTGAAGAATAGGCCCACATCTGAGCTGAAAACGAAGCAGCTAACCAAGCTACCCAGCTAGAGCTCAGAAACAAGCAATTAAGGGACTATGCCGTACCCAAGAACTATGAAGACAATCATCCAGTTCGGCCCCCGATTATCAACATACCCAACTTTGAAATCCGGACAGAATGGAGGTTCTGGAGATGACTGCATGGATCACTTGAAGAGGTTCAAGGCACTTTGCCAACTTGTCCCGCAAGCCGGAGTTGCCTTTGATGTGATAATGCTACATCTATTCTATTTCACTCTGTCCGGAAGAGCTCTGAGTTGGTACAATTCACTTGTTAGGGAGCCAATCATCACCACCTGGGCACCCTTGGAAGAAAAATTCCTAGAGAAGTTTTCAACCCTTCGTTAACTTATGAAATTAGGGGGAAAATCAACCACTTCGCCCAACTTCATGGAGAATCACTCGCAGAAGCATGGGAAAGGTTCAAGGAGCTTCTAAGAAAGTGTCCTCATCACGCCATCTCCCAAAATCAATTAATAGAAACGTTCTAAAAGGGAGTGAGTGATGCATCAAGAAATTTCTGGATTCCTCATCTGGAGGAAATTTTATGAGAAAGAGTTACGAGGATGCTTGGAAAATCGTCACACTTGGAGCTGAGAATCAATCCAATTGGGGACGATCATCTGGCAAGGGAGTCCTCAAGGTTTATAAAGTTGAGGAATCAATGGAAATGAAGGCTATTGCTGAAGCTTTAAAGACTATAGCTCATAAACAACAGTCTCTTGAAACGTCACTTGGAGAATATGATAAGAAGAAAAACCCTCAAGTCCAATAGGTTAAAGCTACTGTAGGGACTTGTGAAGCCTGTCACGCATCTGATCACCATACTCTGTCATGCGGTCTGCTTTACAATGTGATGATGGATATGCACCCACCCCAACAGCAGTACGAACCAATCGTCGAACACCCTGAAGAGAAGATGCCCGAACAAGTTAATTTCATTCATTCCATACCGGGACAAGTTTACTACAATCCAAATCAACCAAGAAACCACCCTGGTTTTCAATACGGAAACCCTACATGGACTTCCAACCTGCAACACCAGACACAAGGCAGATCCTCCAATAGGTTGCCGCATGGATTCCAAAGTAACTTTAACCAAAATCAAGGGAACCTCAGAAACAACTTCCCAAGATCCAACTACCATAGAAACCCCTCCAACTACTATCAATATAACCATCCTCCTCTGCACCCGCAATTGCACCCTCAGTTGCAGCAACCGCAACAACCTCAGTTAGCACCACCTCCGCAACAACCACATCATAGTCAACAACAACTTACTAAGAAAAATGCCCCCTCCCAATCAACAGACGAGATGACTTTGATAAGGCAGATGCTACAGTCCCAACAAACTATGCTCGCTAATCAGCAAGCTCAACAGAAAGTGGTGGAGGCCCAACTGGCACAAATCACTGCCCAACTAAAACCGCCAACAGGTACTTTTGTAGGACAACCTGAGTCGAACCCTAGACACGACCAAAATAGACCAGAGCAGTTGAATGTAGTTACTACAAGATCTGGGTGCACCCTTCACGAAACTACGAGAATCACTCATGATGATGATGATACACCTGTCCTTATGCCAAATGCAAGCCCGAACCTAGGAACTAAGAAGATCACAGAGAACGCAAGAGGCGAAGAAAAAGAACAAGCTTCCAAAGAGCCAGAAATTCCGCAGTATAAACCAAGGATACCATACCCGGGAAGATTGAGAGAGACTAAAATGGATACTAGGTTCCAAAGATTTAAGGAGGCGATGAAGAAACTCTATATCGACATCCCGCTCCTTGATGCTCTCTCTGAGGTACCATCTTGGGCTAAGTATCTAAAAACTATGCTATCAAGGAAATACATTACTGAAGAATAAGAGACAGTCAAACTGGATCAGACCACCTCCGATATCATTCTCAACAAGATGCCCAAGAAAAAGAAGGACCCTGGTTCTTTCGGTATTCAATACTGTATTGGAAATGCTTCGAGAAAAAATGGATTAGCTGACTTAGGGTCTAGCATATCAATTATGCCCTATTCCATGTGTAAAAGATTAGGCTTCACTGACTTGCTACCCACCACGATGACAATTCAGTTAGCTGATTCTACTATCACTGTACCTCTAGGAATTATTGAAGATATTCCGGTCAGGATAGGCAAAGATGCCTATGTCCCATGCGATTTTGTCATTATGGATATCAAGGAGGATATGAGACACCCAATAATATTTGGTAGACCTTTCTTTGCCACATCCAGGGCACTTATTGATGTTGAAACTGGCACCATCATTCTAAGATTGGGAAAAGAAGCAATTCAATTCCGGGTTCTCAACATCATGAAAGGTCCCAACATTCAAGAGGAGGTTTTTCTCTTAGATGCAATACACCAAATGTCCCAATTGGAAATATACAAGCCATCTGATGAGTTGGAGAATGTTCTGACAAATCCAGAAGTCGAATTTTCAGCAAATGAATTGGTCCAACGATGTTTGCAACATTTAGAGAAAGATGAAGAAGCGCCGACAGCCACCTTTGAGGAGCTCAAATCTGTCACCATTTTAGAAGCAACAGAAGAACCCAAGGCCCCCAAGATAAAGACTTTACCAACGAGACTTAAACACGTCTTCTTGGACTAAGAAAAATTATGTCCAGTCATCATCAGTTCCACCCTGACAGAAAACTAGGAAGAAAGGCTTCTTGTTGAGCTGAAGAAACACAAGAAAGCCATTGGGTACAAAATAACTGACCTGACAGGTATAAACCCAGCCTTATGCATGCATAGACTGCCCATGGTCGAAGAATTCAAGCCATCAAGAGAACACCAGAGGAAGCTGAACCCCAATCTTAAAGAAGTGGTTTGCCTTGAAGTCCTCAAACTGCTGAAAGCCAGCATAATTTAGCCAATTTTAGATTCCCAATGGGTCAACCCTGTCCAAGTGGTCCCCAAAAAAGGAGGAACCACTGTCGTGCTAAATGACAAGAATGAGTTAGTACCGACAAGGACTGTGACGGGGTGGAGGATGTGTATCGACTATAGGAAACTAAACAAATAAACGTGAAAAGATCACTATCCTCTGCCCTTTCTTGACAAAGTCCTAGAACGCTTAGCCCATCAAAAATTATTCTGTTATCTAGATGGTTATTCCGGGTTCTACCAAATCCCTATACACCCGGAAGACCAAGAGAAAACTACTTTTACCTGCCCCTTTGGGACCTATGCTTTCAGAAGAATGCCATTCGGGTTGTGCAACGCACCTGCTACTTTCCAAAGGTGCATGTCTGCTATTTTTGCAGGATTAACAGAGTCTATAATGGAGGTATTCATGGATGATTTTTCAGTTTACGGAGATTCCTTTGATAACTGTCTACACAACCTTGGACAAGTCTTACAACGATGCGAGGAAGCGAACCTCATCCTGAATTGGGAAAAGTGCCATTTTATGGTAACTGAAGGTGTCATCCTCGGACTTAGAGTGAACGACAGAGGGATTGAGGTAGAAAAGGCAAAAATCGATGTTATCTCAAAGTTGTCGCCACCAAAATATGTAAAAGGAGTACGAGCATTCTTGGGTCATGCTGAGTTTTACAGAAGATTTATTAAAGATTTCTCGAAGATAGCAAAACCCATGACCCAACTTCTAACCAAAGACACCGAGTTCAATTTTAATCAAGAATGCTTACAAAGTTTCTCAAATATGAAAAATGCTTTAATCTCTGCACCCATACTAAGAGCCCCGGATTGGTCACAACCTTTTGAAATCATGTGTGACGCCAACGATTATGCCATAGGGGACATATTAGGATAGAGAATCGACAAAAAACCTTATGTAATCTACTACACGTCTAAAACACTCGATGAAGCGTAGAAGCACTACACCACTACAGAGAAGGAGTTCTTAGCTATCATCTATGCATTCGAGAAATTCCACTCCTACCTGATTGGAGCCAAGGTCATCATCTACACTGACCAATCCGCCATACGATATCTAATTCAGAAGCAAGATGCAAAACCTAGACTTATCCGCTGGGTGTTGATGCTTCAAGAATTCGATTTGGAAATCAAAGACAAAAGCGGAGTGGAAAACGTCATCACCGATCATCTCAGCCATATTGAAGTTGAGGATGAAGATAAAGTACCTATCAGAGATTCCCTCCCAGATGACCAACTAATGAAAGTCACCAATGGATTCCCCTGGTATGCCGACATTGTTAATTATCTGGCTATAAGAATCATTCACCCTTCCGCCTCTCATCACAAAAAAAGGAAATTCCTCCACGATGTAAAGCAATACTATTGGGATGAACCTTACCTTTTTTGCCTATGCATAGACAGACTTTTCCGTCGCTTCTTACCTGAAGAAGAGATTACCCTCGTCTTAGAGCATTGCCATTCCAGCCCCATTGGGGGACACATGAGTGTGAATAAAACTGCTATGAAAGTTCTGCAATCATGTTTCTTTTAGCCAACCATTGCAAACGATTCTCATGATTTTGTAAAATCTTGAAACAAATGTCAACTTTCTGGCGGCTTATCTAAAAGGAATGAAATGCCCCTCACCATGTGGCAAGAGATCGAACTTTTGGACGTGTGGGGGATAGACTACATGGGCCCCTTTCCTTCTTCTTATGGTTTCTCCTACATTCTGGTTGCAGTAGATTATGTCTCAAAATGGGTCGAAGCTATACCCACAGTGTCCAACGATTCCAAACCAATCATTAAGATGTTTAAAGATATCATTTTCCCAGATTTGGAGTCCCCCGAACTGTCATATCCGACGGCGGGACCTATTTTCTGGAATGAAGCTTTGAAGCCCTCTTAAAGAAATAAAGAGTTAACCATAAAGTTTCCACGCTTTACCATCCGCAGACCAGTGGTCAGGTTGAGGTTTCAAATAGACAACTGAAGGCAATCTTAGAAAAAACAGTCAATAGACACCGCACTGACTGGTCCACCAAGCTCCCCGATGCCCTTTGGGCTTACCAAACAGCTTATAAAACACCAATCGGGACAACCCCGTTCTGTTTGGTATATGGGAAGTCATGTCATCTTCCAGTAGAATTGGAACATAAGGCTTGGTGGGCCATTAAACAAATGAATTTTGATTTCAAAAGTTCCAGAGAAAACAGACAACTCCAACTACAAGAGCTAGAGGAGCTCTGAATGACCACTTATCCATGATTTATAAAGAACAAACCAAGATGTGGCATGATGGTCATCTAAAAAGAAAAGACATCACCATTGGTGACAAAGCCCTCCTTTTCAACTCCAAGCTCAAATTGTTCCCCGGAAAACTCCACACAAAGTGGTCCGAGCCTTTCACCATCAAACATATATACCGGACTGGAGCTGCCATAATTGTTGACGACAATGGAGGAGAAAGGACAATCAATGGCCATCGATTGAAAAAAATACTACACTCCAATAGATAAAATGCCGAGACAGACTATTAAGATCAGAGACGCCACAACATCATCATAACAACATCAAAACCTCGTCGAGCCAACGACGTAAAACCCATGCGCTACTTGGGAGGCAACCCAAGATCCGAGCATCTTCTTTTATCTTCTGTTCCTTTAGTTACCTTAGGTTTATCTTCTGAAAATATAAAAATTTATATAACCAAAACAAATATAAAAATGTAAAAATCAAAATAAACTTAGCCCTCCCAAACGGTCCTGAAACTGTTTGGAGCCAAACTGTTGCTAAACCGTTTGGAGCCAAATAGTCTCGAAACCGTTTGGAGTCCAAACAGTTTCTAAACCATTTGACCTATGGATTTTATAAGGTCAACCCCCGAATCCTATAAATACACCCTATCCCCTCTCCTTTTTCTTTCTTTCGATTCCCGAATTTCCTTAAACCCTCGCTCACGCTCCCTGCTCCCACGCAACCTCTGACGCAAGTCTTCTCCATCGTCGTCGCTCCATCTCCCGTGCGTCGTCACGATGATCACGACTCGGCCGTTGCTGCATTCCCTTTCACGTTCGTCTTCTGTACCCGCAGCTGCAAGGTAGACGCAGCGCCATCGCCAACGACCGCAATGCCCCCGCGGCTCCCTGTTCTATCACACCATCATCCTTTTCACCTCCGCCATCATCTTTGCCATTGCCGACATCTTCGGCACCGCCGCGACACCCTGTTCATAGCCGTCGTCATCCTTATCGCCGCCACCTTCGCTATCGCCGACCGCTCCCCAACGCTTCACCTTCCAAATGGTCTTGAAACCATTTGGAACCAAACGGTCTTCAAACCGTTTGGGACCAAACGGTCTTCAAACCGTTTGGGACCAAACGGTCTTCAAACCATTTGAGACCAAACAGTCTTCAAACCGTTTGAGACCAAACGGTCTCCAAACCATTTTAGACCAAACAGTCTCCAAACCGTTTGAGACCAAACGGTCTCCAAACCGTTTGAGACCAAACGGTCTTCAAACCGTTTGGAACCAAACAATCTTCAAACCACTGTTTTGTATGCAAACCGTTTGGAACCAAATAGTCTTCAAACCATTTGGGACCAAACAATCTTCAAACCGTTTGGAACCAAATGATCTTCAAGCCGTTTGAAACCAAACAGTCTTCAAACTATTTGAGACCAAATGGTCTTCAAACCATTTGGGACGAAACGGTCTCCAAACCGTTTGGCTTTTCAAAACCGCCTGCTTTTCATTAAAACATGGAAATATATAAACACATACAAAATCAAAATCTTTTCCCTTTAATAAACTTGTTATTCTAACACATGACTTTCCATCTCTAGCAATGGCTTCAAAGCAACCCACCAAAAATGAAGACACTCCCTTCTGGACAATGGAGCAACTATTGGAAATCCGTGCAAAGCTCCACAAGGTTGTAGATACCTTCAACGAAACCGGAAACATTCCACCAAAGGTCAACATCATAGCGGCCATGTGTGAAATTGACCACATCAACAAATGTCTGGTTGAGGAACCTGAACAAGAGGTGGAAGAAATCTCTTCCAGTGATGAAGGCTCCGAATATGAGCCCAACTCTGAAGATGAATCCCCAACCGACAAACTGAAGGGAAAACGAAAAGCTTAGGAAGCTATAAAAGAACAACCATCAAAGAAACATGCAAGGAAGCAAGTTCGCCCTGCTTCTTCTATGGAACAAACCCTTGCAACACCCACCACTACCACCCCTACTAACACCCCCATCTTCTCAGTACTCACCACCACCGCACCACCACCAGAAAACCTTTACATCCATACCCTCCCATCCATCAATAAAATACTAAAACCAACAAAGTACGTCTGCTCAAGCGTATTCCTCAAAATGGGGATCTATGACAGAATCATCACCATGCTAGACAATGCCAATCTATCCATACTGTGCTTTGTCCCAGAAGCTTCATATGTCGAACCAACTACCGAATTTTTCACACATCTCACCAAAGAAGCGGTGGACATTATGCACAGATCAAGGGACAGAGGTTACCGCAGGCTGGTCACCAAACTTTTTGGAAATGATGTCGTTATAACAAAAAATCTTCTGAATGACATATTCATTGACAACCCGGAGCAACTCAAACGAGCCAAAGCTTCGAGCACAGAGAACTCACAATTCAATAGACACAGCTTCTGGAAGACCCTAATAGGGATCCCCGCTTATGAGGCAAAGACATGCACAGCCTCCAACATTCAATTCGGGTTCGTGCGCACACTTCATAAAATTCTTACCGGTGCATTGTTCCCCAGAAAAGAGGGAGGAAATGTCATCACTGCCGATCTCTTTCTCCTATGGTACATATTGCAAGGAAAGCCAGTCAACATCGGCCAACATATGTTACAAAAATTCTCAGCCTACACCATAGGAAAAGAAATCTGCATGGGCGGGCACATAACCTCCATCATCAAATACCTCAAGATGGACAAAATACTCCCTCAATGCACGAAGATCAAGGGTGACATACTTAGGCTTCCTATTCTCCACTCCCATATCCACCCTCTTTTCCTTAACTTTTTTCCTCCCTCATACCTCACCCAGCCATTTACTATTCCCTTCACCTGCCACCACCCCGACACCACTGGTGACTCCATCTACGGTCACCACACAGTTCGCGAGACCATCACCAGTGTCTCCTTCGCAAGGCACTACCACCTTTCCACCCCGACCCCAGCCATACCACCCTTCCGCATATGGGGTCCCTTTTTCAAATATTGGTGAGGAATTCGGACGTCAATTTGATGCCATCTGAAAACTCCTCACCGAACCCTCTAACATTATGTATTCTATTTTTTCATGTGTGCATGGAATTTCTCAACAGGTCACCAAGATCAACAAGCAACACAATGCCTTGCCAAACATTCTCAAAAGCATTCAACAACGACAGGAGGTAGTGGCCAAGCAAGTCGATCATATCGATGACCACTACAAGCACTTTCCCGAGCTGGTCCTCGGAGTAAAAAGCCAGCATGACACGCTGGCTCGACAAGTTGACAGGATCTCTACGCAGACTCAACCTCTGCCTGAGACCCTACGCGAGCTTCAGCAGCAACAAATTGCTTTAAGCACGTGCTTGGATGACATCACCAACACCCTCACACAGCTCCACAGCTGCCAAGAGGAGTCAACAAACAACGAGCTTAACCAGCTACATGCTAAAGTAAAAGATCTCACATCGCGCCTCCTCTCTGCCGAGGGACAATACTCAGATCTAAAAGAAACACACGACGCACTACTCGAATCCCACGAGCATGTGCAAGTGGCGTTTGATGAGATACAAGCAACCCATCGACAGTGCAAGAAGCCTCCACAACTGAAGCCAGCAGATAAAGAGGCAGACGACGACGATGATGAAGACGGCAACAATAATGAGGACTCTGACTCCTCGGCTAACTCCAATAATAGCATATCCTCAGATGACCAACCTGACGGCCCAGACAATGCTGGGGAGGGCACAAGCTGAGGAGCTGCATCAAAACAAAAAGATCACCATGACGGAGATAAAGATCCCAAATCCCCGACTCACATTGACAATGTTAATATGTCTTACGGGGATCAATTCCTTAACTACTCTGCAATGGGATCTCTGGGGGAATCCGCTAAAGAAGCAGCCTTTGCTGAGTTCCAACAATGTCTACTCAGAACCAGTGCAAATCAACAACCAGAAACATCAACGCAACATCTTTCCGCACCAAACCAATCAGTGCTCTTTCCCCCAGAACAAGAAGATCTAGAAAGAGTCAGCTTGGATACAGATGAAGATCTAGAATCAGCTTCTGACTCAAACAAAGACAAAGATCTTCAACAGAATATCGACAATCTAGAGTAGACTTCCCCCTCCCTCCGCAAGAGCTACCCCCGCCGCCACCAGTACCGCACAAAATGCATGATCTTAATATGACGGCTATCTCTACTCTCGACGCTCAAGACATATTCATCCTTAACACTATAGTAGATGATGCCAAAGACGGGGGCGACATTATCTACCAAAATATAAAGATTCAGCGAAAGTCGATGCACGAGGACTTCTGCTCCATCCTTCAACCACAATCAACGGTGAAGATGGCAGTCTTCTGCGTCCTCCTCACCAATTCTATCGAAACCTACAGAAGCTCTCGGCGCCAGCAACCCGTTCTAAATGCATCACTGGCTCTAGCAATGAGCCTTATTTACAAAAAATTACAAAGCAAATCCATCAAACGGTTGCATAGGGGAATTGCACGGAAGGCACGCTACATTACCGTGCCATTCCAAGTCTCTGGTCACTGGCTGCTTATGATCGTGGACACTGCTGCCGGAGACGCTAAGGTGTACAACTTTTCCGCCACTGAGCTAAGAGCCGGAATAATCAACTTCGCTGGAACAACGATCGAGGAGGCTAGATGCATACCATTCCGGCTCCTGAAGTTGATCTGGGCTGCTTGCCCATCCCTTCGCAATAATTGGAACCAACCTTGGTTCCAAATCATCAACCCCCAAGCTCAAACTCAAGAAGGTTCTAGGGATTGCACTTTCTATGCCATACGTCATATACAAGCGCTCAATCAGCAAAACCCTTTTACTGATCTGGCCACAGAAGATTTCCATTCTCTGTGAGGTCGTTATGCCATGGAATTAATATGTGATAGACGGTTATTCAAGGACCCAACTATGGCACCTAACTACGTTCCTCTCTATCTCTTTTCGGCCATCCAACATCCTCCAAAATAGCCATTCAGGCAAACTATAAAGGAGTTGGAGAAACAACAGCCCCCAAGGCTCCCGAGAAGAAGAAATGGGACCCTTACTCTTTCGATCTGGCGAATGATGAAGGAGTCACTGGGTTACTAACCAGTGCGCCCATAAACAGATCATCTTCACAAATGGACCCCATGTCTGCCATTTCACCTACATTCTCCAATTTTGACCTCAGTGCTTGCAAACGTCTCTCCGACAATGAACTTCGTCTCATCATGTCAAGGCTTTACGTCGAGAAAGATGACCTCGTTTTCATATCCAGTGACATTCTGGTCATGGCAGACGTGCTATGAGAAACTGTACAGCTAAAAGGGTCTCTCTCCATAAGCTTAATGGCCTCTTATCAATTTCTTCTCGGACAGACTCACCCTACAACCTATATGGCATCCCCCTACATGAAGGATGATCTATTAAAGCTAAAGAACTTCAGAACAACTGAGGCACTCATCTCCTTCTTACAACACACGATCCCGAAGTTCATCATGATCCCCTTCCTTCATTCAGAACACTAGATGTTGTTGGCAACAAACCTTCATGACAGAACAACAATCATATACAACAGTTCTGACAGCCTGTACAATCCAGAACAACAACATTACACTATGACACCAAGAATGCCTACGGAGGAGGTGGCGAAGGAGTGTGCGGACCAACTTCATGTCCTTCTCAGCACGCACACATGGGCATACATCAAAGAATATTTTCATTGCCCGACCTTCAGCCACAAGTGCCCTCAGTAGATACGCGAGTCGAACGATTGTGGTTTCCATGTCCTCTACTGGATATACACCATCATAGCACTTGGAAGACCAGTAGAAGACATGATAGAAGTGGATTATCACACATTACGAGGGAAGTTCGCCGCTAATCTCCTCCGCACACATGGTGCCAATAAAGGACTAACAAAAGCCTGATGCCCTTGTCCTTGTACTTCTCAAACTATCACTTTGACACTCTGCGGACAGAGTGAGTGATAAGTTAGGGGGGGGGAGTACACTGACAAGGGCGAGGTATCATTTTCAAAACCCTTCCCTCTCTACATTTTCTTTCAATTATGTATAAAATTTTACCATTTTCTTTGCGCATTTAGTTTTTGTTTTAAAATCATTTTAGCTATTAAAATAAACTCCACACATAAAGAAGAACATCCCTTTTAGAACAAATTCACCCTCAGCTAACTTTAGAATCATGTTAGTCCTCAAAAGTAATAACAAGAATAGAACTTAGAAATATAACAACGACTTAATAATGTCTCTCCACTATTGATTTTCATGCTTTTGTTTCACTTCTACATCTGACTCTCCACATGTCAATATCAAGGCCGAAATTAGCCAAGCTCTCAAGGATGAGAGGGGCATCAGGCAACATCCAAATCAAGAAGTCTCGCAAGTGGACCATTAAAAAGAAACCAAATAAGTGCATGTTGAAAAACTCTAAGAATAACTTTCCTCTCTTCAAATAAAAGAGGCATGGCCGCCCAAAATAAATTCCCTAAAACCCCCAAATCCTAAGCTTGTGAGTCTATGAATAAAAGCCAGAGAGTTGAATAAAACTATGAGAGTTGTGCCATAAATAATAATCTATATAAAGAACCAATGAAGGTCTCACCCGACCGATACATTCAGCTTCCCTCACGAAGGGAGATGTGTCGTGCCCGGTAGTGGAACCCTAAGGTATCTAAATATATGAAAGGCTTATAAAGGACTCGCTCGGCCGGTACATTCAGCTGCCCTCACGAAGGCAGATGCGTCGTGCCCGGTAGTGAGCTCCTAAAATCATAGACAACCCCTCCCCCACTTGAACGGGGAGTTACACATAAAGCCTTTAGCCAACCCTCATACCCACTCTAGCTTCCAATAGGTTTTTCAGAGGGGTATAAAGCTGATTAGAGTCAACAACATGCACAGAATAAAAAGTGGTCCCAATGTAGGCTACGAGATACGGAAGAAACCTGAGACCCAAGCAACTCTCAATACCTGAAAGAGTTAAGGCAAGCAATAAGACCCGATACGACCTTAGGAGAGCTCAAGTTTATAATTGAAGAAAGAGTATGGAAATCTTAACTAAATAAAATTGCCTCGCCATTACATGCCTCAGTTCTATCTAACTTGAGGACAAGCTAGACTCTAAGTTAGGGGGGGGTGATAACCTCCAATTTTGTGATGTTATCTTAGTAATTTTCTTTAGTTTTCCACACTCTTTCTCAGATAAATTAGATAGAATCCCTAACTATCCTCTCTTATTGCAAATATACTATTAGATTAACTTTTCCCCTTTTTACTTATAGAAAAAGACACAAAAAAATCACAAAAGACTCAACCGGTCCCAAGACCGCATGGACTCACACGGTCCCAAGACCGCATGAAGCCAACCGGTCCCAAGACCGCATGGACTCACACGGTCCCAAGACCGCATGAAGCCACACGGTCCCAAGACCGCATGAAGCCAACCGGTCCCAAGACCGCATGGACTCACAAAGTCCCAAGACTGCATGAAGCCAACCAGTCCCAAGACCGCATGGAGTCAAACGATCCCAAGACCGCATGAAGTCAACCGGTCCCAAGACCGCATGGACTCACACGGTCCCAAGACCACATGAAGCCAACCGGTCCCAAGACCGCATGGAGTCAACCGGTCCCAAGACCGCATGGAGTCAAATGGTCTTGGGGTCCAAACGGTATCGGGGTCCAAACGATCTTGGGGTCCAAACGGTCTCAGAGTCCAAATGATCTCGGGGTCCAAATGGTCTCAGAGTCCAAATGGTCTCGGGGTCCAAACGGTCTCAGAGTCCAAACGGTCTTCAAGATCGTTTGGACCCAAAACTGACCAAACCGTTTGGACTTCACTTGAGGCCTATAAATAAGACCCAAGGGGTCCTCCCAAAGACATCAAGTTTTCAGACACCCAAAGGCTGCCTCTACAACTCCAGAGCTATTCCAACTTCCATCCTCTGCCCAAAGGCTGCCGGTCTGAGTTCCACACTCCATCTTGAAGCCGCTTTCTCTTTCTTCGCCAAAGAAGGTGGGAAGAGGAGACCTCATCATCAAGCAACCTGTGAAGTTTGAAGATCGTCACTCTCTCTCTTTCCAAGGGGTTGACTTTCCTCTCTCCTTTGTGGGGATGACGTTCTCTCTCTCTCTTCTCGCCTCCTTCTTTGTCCTAGCTATGAGCGAGTAGTCTCTTTCACTGGGGTGCGGGGAGTAGCCCTGCTACCCATGTTTTCATTTCATGTAATGTAATCCATAGTTTGCAATATAGATATACTTTCTTTTCAGTTCAACATCAATCGTTTAATGAATGCTTGTTGCTTGATCACCAACTTGTGTTATCTTTTATCTTTTAGTATGAATTGTCTATGTTTGTACTACTAGATTCGAATCTCGATTGAATGTTGGTTCTTGATGCATGTATCCACCATACATATGTTTGGGTATCTAGGAGTGTTTTCAAGAAGTGGAGTAAACTCACTTCCATCGTTGTACTTTATACTATGAAATGGAATCAGTTGACGTATGAAAGTACAACCTTGGTAAGTCGAGGAACACACTTTGCGAAGGGAATGATGTAAAGTAGGTGACCATTCATTCGGGGATGGCTGGCTTTGCAACATTCCCACACTTCTCGTAGTTAGTTCTCTGAAAGGAAACTAAATCTACAAAGATACTAACTGTTTAGACTCTTATTGTAGGTTATGTTTTATATTGCATGTTTTGATCCATGTGTAGTGGCGGTGAAAGCCAATCACATCCTAGTGGCTCCTTATCATTGTTTAACATCCTTAAATTTACTTACTTGCTTTACTCCACTTGCTCTTAGTTTAAAAACAACCAAACCAACCTTTTGATTTAAATATCAACTAGTAAGAGATTAAGTGAAATTCTAACGTTTTCCATCTTGTTGCTCCCAACAAGACCGTTGTCCCATGGATTCGACCCTTAACTATACTACGATAAGACTTCCACGTATCTTAGCATACATGGGTGGAGTTCTCGATCTAGTATAAGCAAGGCTAAACTTAAAGACTTACCACCTTTAGGATTTTTAGTGATGCACACAACTCCACGTAAGTGGATGCTCCATCAATTATCCTCTTATTTTGTATTATTTTGTATTTTCTCTTTCTTCTTATTCATTGGGAATCCTTGGATCCCAAGAAATCCTAAGATTTCAAAATTCCTTTTTAAGGATACTTATCATCCTTCTAGGTGCATCTACATTCTTCATTTTTAATTATCTTACTTATTTCTTTATTAAGATATTGCTTTTCAAGGATTTCTCTTTATCTTTCATTTCCTTTTTCCTCTTTTCATATTTCTTTTATTAGAAATCACATAGAAACGAAATTTATTTAGTTGTGGCGATTAATTCCACTTTCTAGATATTTCTATGTATTTCTCATAATTACTTTGCTTAATATCCATTATCTTGTATCTTTTCCTTTTATTTGGACTTTTCTTCTTTTCTTCTCTTTTATATCCATTAATGGATTAATCTAATAATAGGAATCACGAAATTCCTATCAAAAGGGATATTTGCAAAGAAATCCATCTTTTGAAGCAAAGCATACAATCTTTTCAATTAAGTCCATATTCACAAAATCTTTACAATTCAAATATGAAAGCATATGAAAAATTGAGGTTGTAACATCCTTCCCCTCTTATAGGATTTTTTCCCTGAAAATTCCTTCAAACATTCAAACAAACAAAATAAGACTTCCTCATGTCCATCATGGCTCCCATGTGGTTTTACCCTCTCCATGGTGCCTCCCAAGAACCTTCATCATCTCATATTCTTACATCTGAGTTCTTTCTCACCTTGGTACCTTGTACCCTCATAGGTGACTCAGGACATTTCAACTTCTCTCAAAGCTAACTGGGTTCATGGCTCAGCACATGGTTTGGGTACCTCACATAGTGCTCTAGATCAGACTCATGGAAAACATCACATTATCCTGAAGGGTAAGACTGAAAATAACCATCTCCACCAATCCATCTCAAAAGGACCCATATATTGGGGACTCAACTTTCTCAGCTATAGCTTAGAGGGGTCATATTTTCACATCACATATTCTCCGACAGTGAACTTCATGTCAGTATGCTTTGCATCAACTCATGACTCATGTCACCCCTGGGCTTCCTCAACCATTACATGATCAAAGCGACTTCATCTGCACACACTGTGGTCCTTTTCTGACCTTTGTGAGGTCCCTTCACCAACATTATCTAAATGAAATGGTGACCGATACAACCTCCCTTACATAGATTCTTTACATCCTGATACTAGCTATGGTGGTTATCATCACATCTCTTATAGGGCAAGAACTACTCCCCCATGTATCACCCTAAATGAGCACACATGCTCTCATCAGACCCTCTTGTGTGGATCATACTAACCATTAGTTAGGGGTGATAAGCTATACTCACATCGAGTTCTTCATGTATCTACTTCCACCTTATGGAAGCGAATCTTTAGGTCATATTCAAGAACTTTTGAACTTGCATCCTGGTGCAGTTGAACCATCTTTCTTTCTTGTAGTTCAGCCGGATCTGTGTCGCGACAGTATTCTCTCTTTCTCTTAGATTATGCCATCTAGGTAAGGTGATCTATCATAACCCATATTACAGCTTGACCTTCCTTGGTCCAAGGGAGACTTACCATGACATCCATAGTGATGAACTCCCATTCCCTCTCAGGGACTTTTTATCCTTTGTATCAACTTACTGGGTTACTGGTGTTCATCCTTCACCTCCTGACATGCATGGCGACAAACCACATGCAACTTCATCTAAGGCATCCAAAGTACTACTGAAACTTACCATCTTAGTAGTACCATGGTGTATGGTGACTTAAAATCATGATCTCCTGTATGTCATGATTCCTCAAGATTGATTCCTCAGAAACCCTAAATCACTCTAGTTGGGGTTTCATCACCTTCTTTTCTATAGAAGTGCATCTAAGGTTCTACAACCATCATTTTATCTCATCAAGGCCTAGGCTGGCTAACCAAACGACCACTAACTTGATCAACAAATCTCATTACCTCTAAGTGTTAGCCAAACATATCTCCCTTTTCAAACTGAGGGCTAACCTAACAACCTCTTCTAGCCTCTAGCTAAACTAGGTAGCTGCATCTCAACCAGAGCATCCATTACTACCTTTCATCTTTAGGTGCTAGGTAACAGTGAAGACATACACCTCCCTGTATTCCACTTATCGTCTCATCTCAGACTTTAAGCCTATCTTCATCAAGGGAACTCAGAGCTCATTCTCTTGGTTATCAAACTCTACCTTGTATATCTTGCAAATTCCACATAGCTCATGATAAAAACATCCTCATAAGATGACTACCTTAGTTCTCTTAGTGTTTGTACAACATACACACATCTTACACTCCACAAGGGTACATTATTACCTCCATCCTCATGCATCATAGCAATGTTTCCACTCACATTATCTTTATCCTTGGTGTATGGCATGCGTACTGTCCTATCTCTCACTCCCATAACAAGAGGAAATAAGCATTTGGCTGCAGTCCAAATACAGAGTTCTTCCCATTCCAAGAGTAGACATGGTACATCTCACATTTCCAGTACACCTACAAATCTAAACTGAAACGTGCCTCACATGCATCTACATCATGAACATCTCAATATCTAGGTTACTTCCATGAAAAACTGGTCTCGAACCCACTTGGGTCATCATACAATCCTTAGTCATCTCCTCTAGGTTTGTAGGGTGTCGACACTTTTGGGGTCATCCCTCTTCCCTTATGCATCAAAGAGTGCCCTCTTCATTTGCCCTTTGGGTCCCATGAGTTCATGAAGGTGATGAATCTCCTAACCCATGGCCTTCAGACAATGACAGCTGTTACCTCCCAACCCTATGGTCATGTGCAACTAGGGAATTAGGCAACTCCTACTTTCATCGGTCTTATCCCTACCTGACCTTAGGATAGACTTTGGATTCTAACATAGTACATATCCAACTTGAAACCTTACCCAAGTCTCCATCATCTCTCATGGAATTTGTGGTCCGATTTCCATCCTTTCATAGGGATCATGGCGGCCTACCTTCCTTGGTCAGGTCCCATCCCCATGCACTTAGAGATGATAATCTATGGGTCTGTAGGTTCATTCTCTTACTATGTACTCTCCACTTAGCTTCTCAAGATCCTATGAGACCTCTTTAGGTTACCTCGACCCAACAAAAGCTGATCCATACCCTACAAAAGGGTCCCTATCCCAGGATGGGAGGAAACTACATCTTGATAGGAACAAATGTCATAAACGTCCCTACGTCTCAGGTTTATATCTACGTGAGCATGCTTAACCCTGTCAAGCTACTAGGGAACGTAGCTAGTAAGCAGACCACTTACTAAACCATGCCATGTCTTCATGATAGGTCATACTTGTTCTCATTCCTCAATATTGGACCAAGATCATACCTGCCCATGTCACCAACTTATAGGTGAGGGGTTCATCAAAATACACCTTAATCTCAGAAATTTCCCTTTCCTCTAAACATGAGGGGTGCCATGCTCAAATATATGGAAACTCAAATCTCATCATGAGCATCAGGTACACCCAACACTACTAGTTCCCCTCTTAGGTCTAGGACCCCTAGGTTCACCTTTCTGATGTCCAACTGCATGCTCAACCTTGTAACCACGTACCAAGCATGTACAAGGTATGACATGCACTTCCTATTATCATTCCACTTGAATAACGCCTCAGAGTGGAGTCCTCCTCAAGGACAACTGACTAGGTATAAGGCCTCACAACTTGTTACTAAACCTCTTCATGGTCTAAGGAACTCTTCCTCCTATCCCTAAAAGGTAAACACTTATACCATAGGCACATAGGTACCAATAGTCTCATCCTCTCTCTAGGGTTTGGTTCCTCTAAAGGCAACCATGATACCATCATCCTCCAGGGATCATGCATGAGGCAACCACAACCAT
This sequence comes from Alisma plantago-aquatica, assembly GCA_963693085.1. Taxonomy (NCBI): domain Eukaryota; kingdom Viridiplantae; phylum Streptophyta; class Magnoliopsida; order Alismatales; family Alismataceae; genus Alisma; species Alisma plantago-aquatica. Next base: position 1,153,745,184 of record OY856411.1, read on the forward strand.
CCTCTTAGGTCGCATCATCCTCAACTTCTCAGGGTTTCTCCTAGCCCAAAGTCTAAACTTCCAACCTTCTAGCTCGAGCCCTGGTCTCTCTCTCTCTCTCTAGAGCTTAACCCTACAACAACCTTACTACTGGAGGTCCTCTCTCTAAGGTGGATCAAGATCACAAGCATACACCTACATGAGAGAAACCTATATCCACCTAAGATTATCTAAAACTCTTCATGCTTATCTCATAAGCTATCCAACATACTCTCCTGGCCTGGGTTTTAGCCTACTGTCAGCCCTACTGATGTACTTTGGGTGCAACTTTTCCATGCTCATATAAGCTCATAGGGTTTCTATATGGTCATCACTATCCTCCTTAATGAAGGTGTTATCCTCTACCCTAACATGCACGACCATTCCCAGGGTTGGGCCGCCAAAGGTACTAGGTCAACCAACCTCACATGGCTCATATAGTCATGGGTATCCAAACCAAAAGCATGTCCACCCACACACACGGTCTACCATGACATCTAACTCATCATGTCATCCCTCTCTAACCACCACTTAGGGTTAGGGTTTGCATCATCCTCAGAGGATGTACCAGGTCTCTACCTTTAATGGAAATCTCTACCTCCAAAACCAACTCTCTACTCGTCCTCCTGACCAAAGGGTCTAACCTCAGGTCTCTCCTGAGGGCATGACAACACATGTCATACAACCTAAGCATGAAACTATTCTTTAGTTTATGCTTAAACTATTAAGCTTACGTCCATGACATCTTATTTACATGTTTTTCATTAATTTTGGCAGAGGATTCCTTAACCTTATCATGCATACCCTATCCTCAAGAGGGTGAGGAGGAGAGAAAAAACCCTAAACCTTATGATCTTAATAGAATTAGGGTTGAGAAGGGATGAAAATAGATGAGAGAGTCATAAAGGAATCTTATTCTGAGTCAGATCCTAAGACATTGGCCAGACAGTCACACAGATCCGGGAGTCCTCATATTCTGACTAGAAGTGTAGAGGAAAATATTGCTAGCCCCCGGACGTGATCCTTTTCTAGACACCTCTGTCTTACGGAAAATCCTCTAATAACTCCCCTGGGTTCTACAGAGTTTGTAAAATTTAATAATTACTAAAGATTAAATGAGGAACCAGTGCTCTAATATCAAATGTAACGACCCCGCATCCCGGTAACCCCCAATTAAAGGAGACCAAGAGGTCAACACCGTTATCCCAATTGCTTGGATCAAAGGTTCGACAAATAATCAATAATAATTATTAAATTCTACCATGACTATACTGAAAGCTGGTATAAAATAAAACTTTGCATACCTTTTAAAAACTTTGGATATCTACTTCTATCCACAACTTGAATCTATTATATCTAATCCTCTTTCCACTTTATTTCTTATTTTTACAATGTGTCACTTTACTATTTGTTCTTTTCAGGGTTGTACCTAAAATGCCGACAAACAAAATGTCGGTCAACATAAATGAATATGCCGGTATGTGGGGATAACCAAAATTTCACAAATATGGCTAACAATCTAAATATCACAATCAAGTTAATTAACAAGCCAATTTACACTTTCAATGTGACATTCTCCACCGCTTTTGCCCTAACTCTGGAATACCCTCCTTAGGGTTTCTCTTTTGCCATTGACTTAAGGCCACCTTCTCCATCCTGAGCTTGGTGCCTGGGGTCACCTCTCATGGTACCCATTAGTCATGCAATAAAGACCACCTTCTCTATCCCGAGCTTGGTGTCTGGGGCCACCACTCATGGTGCCCATGAGTCTTCCCTCTTGGGCTTGACCTTTTTGCATCATCCATTAGGGTGGCATGTAGGTGCAAGAATACACACTTATATCATAATTGTGATAATCATAGTGACTTTATGATTTGCAAGTATGAACATCCAAACTGATAGGTTGCATTCAATGCGATTAATCATCTGGAAAACCTTTGGGAAACTAATGTGATTAACCATAATTAACCACATACCTGATCCAGAGCAACTTGATGTCCAAGCAATAATGGTAAAGCACAATCAAACAAGAAATAAAAAATATCCTGAAATTAATGCAATACATCCAAATGTTATATTTTATCCAAAACATTCTCAAGATAGACTTGGATTCCACCTTAGGCTTTCTAGGTCACTTTAGGGTTTTATTAGGGTTTTAGCCTCCATTATACTTTTATCACGTTTAATACTCTTTTAATCCACAAACCCTAATTCAACATCATAAGCATAATTGAAAGTCTATTAAGTCTATTATTTATCTTTTATACTAAAATCACCATCTTTATCCTTTTAAGTTATTTCAAGATCATTGGACCCAATTATCACATACAATTTCTTTCAAATTAACAACTCATATTTCCTTATAGTTCAATTCATATATGAACTCTATTTATCACTAATTTCACATTAATCCAATAGAAAACCCTAAATACTAAATTAAGGGTATTTATCCACAATTTGGAACTTTTATACTCAAAATAGCTTAGAACCATCATATCTCAACTTTATACATGAATTTGAACAATTAAAGCCATTAAGAATAATAATTAGGGTTTCAAGGCCCATTAAAGCTTATTTATGTACGTGGAACCCTAAATAAATCAAACTACGCATAAGGTTCATCCTTTTAGAATTAATGCATCTTTTTGTAATCAACATGTTAATATCAACTTTAATCATCCATATATCCCTTCTCAATACATTTATCATCTTAAATTAGGGTTTCTTAATCATTAATACATTAAATTTGATAACTTCCACTACTTTTCGAATTGCAAGAAGAATTAGCTTCTAAATCTAATTTTAATGACTCCTCACATTTTTCTGAGCAAAATACATATATTATATGTACGAATCCGAACTACCAATATTTAGATATGATTTTTGTAAGAAATACTTACTTGGACCAATGGTAGGATGCCATGTCATTCAACTCATGCAATAGATCTCGACCACTTGAAAACATAATGAAATGACCATCTTACCCTTACTTAAGTCACCGGTTCTTTAATACGCAGAGGGGCAGAACTATCCAACTGCCCTAGGTCATCTTCAACCTCCAGAGCACCGCAACGACCACCGATTGCAACCCTTTGCGGGGTTGCCCTCTCCTCCCTAGGCCATGAAACTTGCCTCCAGCCACCTCCTTAGGTCCGCTTCCCCCTTACACACATGGGGCGCCACTTGGTTGCAGCCAGCGTGGCTATTTTCATGCTCGTCAGGCCTGCAACTCATGGCTGTCGCTGCAGCCAAACAACTACTGCTGCACACGCTTTAGGGCATGGCCACGATGGCTAAGCTGCTCCCTGGCATCGTGGTGCATCAAGCTTCTATCACAACTCCTTTTTGGCTCCTTGTTGCTTCATGATCACACTACTCCTCTTTGTTAGGGTTTATGGACGAAAATAAGGAAGAAGAAGAGAGAAGGATGCATGGGATCCTACTGGACTCGGCCAAGGGTTCTACCCCTTATATAGAGGTGGGTAGCAAAGCCCTAGGATGCTCATCCATGAGATCTAAGACCCTTTCCCAACAGTAAATCATATTCCTTCATTAAGAAACAATCTTCTCTCTCTCTTAAAAAACTCTTTGATATTCTTTATTCTTTAGATATTAGGAATTCGAAAATTACCTCTTTTATTCTCTTTGTACTTGGCTTTTAATCCATTGGGCATGAAATTATACTTCCTCATAGAAGAAGGTACCTCTTTTTTAATAATACCACAAATTCATTAATTTAAGTATCACATTATCATCTTATTTTGTATTATTTTGCATTTTCTCTTTCTTCTTATTCATTGGGACTTCTTGGATCCCAAGAAATCCTAATATTTCAATATTCCTTTTTAAGGATACTTATCATCCTTCTAGATGCATCTACATTCTTCATTTTTCATTATCTTACTTATTTCTTTATTAAGATATTTCTTTTCAAAGATTTCTCTTTATCTTTCATTTCCTTTTTCCTCTTTTCATATTTCTTTTATTAGAAATCACATAGAAACGAAATTTATTTAATTGTGGCCATTAATTCCACTTTCTAGAGATTTCTATGTATTTCTCATAATTACTTTGCTTAATATCCATTATCTTGTATCTTTTCCTTTTATTTGGAATTTTCTTCTTTTCTTCTCTTTTATATCCATTAATGGATTAATCTAATAATAGGAATCACGAAAATCCTATCAACAGGGATATTTGCAAATAAATCCATCTTTTGAAGCAAAGCATATGATCTTTTCAATTAAGTCCATATTCACATAATCTTTACAATTCAATTATGAAAACATATGCAAAATTGAGGTTGTAACACCACAAATGTGGTGAATCTCTCTCTACTTTCTAACATAGCTGCTGAGATAAACACCTCATCATTCATTCCTTTCTCAAAACGTCAAATCTTCTCCTGCTCAGTAGTAGCCAATTGGGGACAAAACTGCAAAAGTTCCATAAACCTAGCCTCATATTCATTTATTGACATGGTGCCCTACCAAACCTTCTCAAACTGTGAGATCTTTTCATCGAAGTATGTTCGTGGAAAATACTTATTGACAAATTCTCGATGAAATTCCTCCCAACAAATCTCTTCATCATTCCTTTTTACCTCTTCTATGGCCCACCAGTGGCCAACACTACCTTTCAAAAGGTAAACGACATGTTTGACTTTGTTAGCATCTGGAATACTAAGGATCTTAAAAGCCTTTTCTAACTTAGTGAGCCACAAATCAACATCTGCTGGGTCAGTTGTTCCATCATATTCTATAGCTCCTACACAACGTATCCGTTCAAAAGTCTTACCAAACCCATGTCCCTCATTGGGAACTGGTGCCCTAGGTGCTGGTGCTGGTGCTGGTGCTGGCATCCGGTCTGCCACATGCATTATTATGGTCATGACTTGTCCAAAAAGAGCATGAAAGGATGGGTTCTCTATCATAGCTTCATCAAAATGGGGATTCTTAGGCACTGATTCCTCTCTTGCCTGATCCCTTACACCTCCTACTGGTGCAACAACCTTGTTTTCAGCAACGTGATCCTCGTGTTCTCCAAACATCTTTAAGCTATATCCCTCCTTCTACATAAGCAGAAGTCACTATAAGATATACTAGAGAACACTAGAACAAACTCAACACCTTAGTCCTATGTCTCTGTAGACTCAGCGAACCTTAAGCTCTGATACCAAACTTGAAATGGCCACCACCAAATTGACAGCCAAATCACTACTAATTATGCAGAATAATCATAAACAATGGATTAACAAAATCACTAAAAATTAAAATCATTTTGCAAAGAGATCCATTTCTAGGAAAACTCTTTAAAGGAAGAACCAAACTTTATATACATCACTGTTCACATTGTACATACTTTGTACCATCTCATTTTGAGTATAACATATAACAATTGCTTTGTCAAACCTTATATATAAGAAACATAAAACCCACAAAGTAATCAAGCCAAAATATTAGATCATTCATAAAACCATCACATACTAAACACAAGGACCTCATAGTACATAGATGACACATATGACTTCTATCTACAAGACATGACAGACAATGCACTTAACTTGAGCTATTACTTCTATCCCTACTATTGTTGTCCTTCCTCTATAGAACGCTCTCTACCTCGTCGTGCACATTCACCTAAAAAGTGTGGATCCCACGAGCTGAGAAAATTGTCCCAGTGAGAGATATAACACTTTGCCAACAATATTATTATCACAGGTAAACAATATCAAACTGAGCAGATGTTCTTTTATATTAATAAGTAAGGTTAATCATTGTGGATAAGCATATTAGAACATTTCTCATCTTTTAAAGCATTGTAACTGTCTATGATAGGGTAGTAAATCATCTATTCACTTTATAAGAAATAAGAAGAACATGTGTATCATTTACTCATCATACTATACCAACATCTCAAGCTTATCCTGTGATACTATTATCATGGTATGACATCCATGAATCATCCTCATTTCTATATGTCAGCCTCAACCAATCTTCTAGATAGGTATTAGTTTGTACCAATCATGTAAATATACATCATTATGTTCTATCCAGGTATTGGGTGATGCCAATCCTTTAGGGTTATATCCAGGTATTGGGTTATCCCAATCTTGTAAGGTTGTATCCAAGTATTGGATTATGCCAATCCTATAGGGTTATATCTTGGTATTGGGTTATCCCAATCCTATATGGTTGTATCCAGGTATTGGATTATGCCAATCCTGTAGGGTTATATCCAGGTATTGGGCTATCCCAATCCTATAGGGTTGTATCCAGGTATTGGATTATGCCAATTCTATAGGGTTATATCTAGGTATTGGGTTATCCCAATCCTGTAAGTTTATATCTAGGTATTGGATTATGCCAATCCTATAGGGTTATATCCAGGTATTGGGTTTTCCCAATCCTGTAAGGTTATATCCATGTATTGGATTATGCCAATCTTGTGGGGTTATATCCAGGTACTGGGTTATCCCAATCCTATGAGATTATATCTAAGTATTGGATTATACCAATCCTATGAGATTATATCCAGGTATTGGGTTATACCAATCCTGTGAAACTATATCTAGGTTTTGGATTATACCAATCCTGTAATATCATGGCCATATTGCTAAGGATTCCATAGTAGTGGAATACCTTTTTCCCTTTCACTTTCATTATGGGATATAAATCCTTTAAACTCATCACTAAATTTCACATCACCTTTACTAGGCATTATACTCATTCACATCCTTTATGTGATACAAGAATTCCTCACATCTCATTTAAGCATATTCAAAACACTATAACCCTTATTTGGCTATAATCATAAATCATATATGACCAAGATTTCATTATTATTATAACTATTTATTATTATTATGATGTTACTGGGTTTCCATTTCCTCTAGTTCATTTTGAACATTGCCATCTTTTACATCAATCTCTAGATCATGAGACTTTTATAAAGATCTTATCACCTCTCACTAGGAAACATCCATCTCTAGGTCATAAGACCTATATAAACATCATACATGTTGTACAAGTATTTCACATGACTTACAAGACTCATATAATCTGTATTATATGAAACGTCATAGCTCATACTTGTCTATGCTCATTAACTCATGATATAAACATGGTTTCTATATTACATACTTATCATCACCATTCAATACAAGAGACATACAACCTTCCCATAATTAGGGTTAGGGTTTCCCTTTACTAAACGATTAGGGTTTCCAATATGTTCATCAAGAATCAAAACCCCAATTTGTACTCCACACATATTGGGAGTATCAATATATACTCATTACATGAGTATTATACAACTATAAGTTTCTCTTTCATCCTCACTAGGATGTTGATTACATCATACTCCATTAGGTTGTCTCAATCCTTCTCTCAAGGTACATTGGCCCATATTGATCAAATGCATTAAACTCTGTCTTAATGTATCATTTGGCATAATACACTACATGTATCACTCAATCAAGTGTATATGATTAAAGTATTCCCACCATATTGGGTATCAAAATGTGTGTATGCTACCATATTATACTTGAGGTACCACCTTAACATCATGTCGTGTATCCATATAGGGCATATGGTGTAGCCTCATGATCATATCGTGTTTAGGGTGTATCCCCTAATACCATAACATGTACCCATATCAGGTTGGCTATCACTTAGATTTTATCATCTCAAGTTAACCTCATTTCGTGTATGAGCTGAATGCTTGACCCCATATCGGTATAAGGGGTATAATTGATACCATATCTTGTAAAAGATGTACACAATGTTGGGCATAGGGTATATGCTTCATCATGGTATCATTTTAGTAGTATATACATAATACCGTATTGGGTTTCTATATTGGATTATCATATCGGGTTACCATGTTGGTTAATATATCAGGTTAGCATATTGGGTAGACCATTATGCTCATATCCTTTCATTCATTCCAAGGATCAGTCCTATCATAAATTTGAATGACAAGCTGGATATCTATTTGAGTTCTTCAAAACAACCCTTTACACAAAATGATAAGTGTGTGTCGGGTTACATTCTATCATCTAGGTTTTCAACTCTATATTCGGTTAGAGTGTTCAATTAACACAACATCGTGTATGAGGTTTGATCTTAACCTTATATCGTGTATAAGGTGTAGGTAGGTACCTTCCATATTGTTCATGAAATATCACTTATATCATTCATGTGGTATCACTCATCACTATATCGAGTTACCTATCACCGTGGGTTCCATATCGGGTTTAAGGTACTTCAACCCTATATGGGGTTGTACCATGATGATGTCACCATCATCCACCTCTAGACTTTTATTCTTACTATTCTAGCTCATGGAAAACAATCCTAGGTCACTAATAGAACTCATGTATTCATCAATTATGCAAGAAAATTCGGATTGAAAGTAAATCATTTAATTAAGGCAAGATTGATGGTAAATAATAACATAATTGAGTTCAAGTAATATAACCCTCCTGAAGAGCAACTTCAAAGCTCCAAGCTCCAAAGCTTCACGTTCCCAAGGTTGAAGATGAGCTTATCAAAGGTCCAAGACTCTAGTTCCTCAACACTATGCATGATACTAAGACTCTATGCACAATATCTAAGAGCAAGAGGGTGATAGATTTCGAAAAATTTCACTAATAGGTGAAAGGAAGGGTATATATACTTGAGGTTCATGAAAAAGTGTGTATATGAAGTGTCATCATTTTAAGCTACTAGGTGCCACGTGTACATGCATGGTTGACACTTGTCCTTTCATGCACTCATATTTATATTGACATGCAAAATGCTTGAGGATAATCTAGATATAATATTTCAGCCATCACTTATCTTGTTGGGCAAGATATCTCATCTTTATCTCACAAATTATGCAAACCGATACATCTTTTTACAAGGAGGATATAACTCATCATGGATCACCTCCTTGAGGTTCTAATCAGATATGAATACTTCCAAGAAGTTAACAAAACGATAAGGGATACCCTATATGGCTTCTTGGTCGATAGGCATTCCCATATAAGCTTTACAACTCATAACAACTCATTTTAGGGTTTCACATACAACCCTTTCTTGGTCTTTTCATCACCAAGAATACCATCATTCAAAGACGATTCAAACATGGTGTATCCTTATTTCTATATCCTCTACAATATACATATAGGGAGTAGGGATGCTCTAGTGGTGATAGTTTGCATATCAACCCTATATTTTGGGGAAATTACAATTTGTACCAAAATTGGTACACAAGGCACTAGCATTATTCAAACAAGATCAAACTTGGAATTTAGACTTTCCGCAAGCCACCACTTAGCATCATTCTCTCTCTTATAATGCTAAAGTACTTAAGGCACGTTCAACATGTGACATTTTCAATATAACCCCTCTTCTTGGGTAAATTGCATTTTGGTCCAGAACAAGAGAACATTGCTAAAACATTATTGAAATAGGACCAAACTTATAACATAAGTTTGCCACCTGATAACAAAACATTTAAGAGGATTATATTAAAGTTCTAAGTAACTTATTTAGGCCAAAAAAATAGGTCATTGAAGGATAGATCATAGAATGGATAGATCATAAAATCGCAACACCCCAAAGTTTATTGCTGGTCTTGATCAATTTATTAGATTTGTGAAGGAACATAGGAAACAACCTGGACATAGGTTCTATTGTCCATGTAGGCATTGCGGTAACAACTTAAAAGTCAGCACTAGTGATGAAATCAAAAGTCATGTCATGTGCAATGAGATTGTACTAGGCTATACAGAATGGTACTGGCATGGAGAGATTTCAAACATGAGATTAGTAGATGTCAATAGTAGTGCTTGTATTGAACAAGAAATTGCCACCGATGATGTAGACATGAACAAACCAATTTGATAGACATCATTAATGTGATGCTGGATAGTTATGGGGTAGAGCACACCGATCCACCTTCCTTGTTTAGGAACATTGTGCATGATGCTGAGAGACCATTATACACAGGTTGTACTAAGTTTACAAAGCTGAGTGCTGTGTTGAGATTGTATAATATGAATGCTAACAATAGAAGGAGCAAAAAAAGCTTCACATCATTGTTGTCTTTGATGAAAGAAATTCTTCCTGATGGAAACAAGCTTCCAGTCTCAACATGCGAGTTAAAGAAATGGAGGCGAAGAAGATATATGCATGCCCCAATGATTGTGTATTATTTCAAAAGGACTATGTGAATTTGAAAGATTATCCAAAATATAGGCATCAAGGTATAAAATAATGACTTGGGGGAAGTCCAAAACTGGCTCTCCTGCCAAGGTGATGTGGTATCTACCTATGATACCATGATTTCAATGCTTGTTTGCCAATCCGATGGATACAGAGAATTTAAGGTGGTAGCATAGGTTAAGAAAAATAACAATGAGATCCTACGACATGCGTCTGATTTCCCACAGTGGAAGAAGATTGATTTATTGTACTCTAAATTTGGTGAAGAAGTCAGGAATCTAAAACTTGGGCTTTGTACTGATGGGATGAATCCATATTATAGTGTCATTGAAGACATATGGAGTTATAGTCAGGAATCTAAGTCAGGAATCTAGAATGTCATTTTATAATGTCATTGAAGACATATGGGAGTTTGGCTACATAGATTTCAAAATTCTGCTCTTTAAGTGTAATTGGGTTGATAACACCAAAGAAGTTATAGTGGATGAATTGGGTTTCACATTAGTGAATTTTTGAAAAGATTGGCAAGAAGGGTGAAACATTCATATTGGCATCACAGGAGAAACAAGTATTTTATATTGATGATCTTGCAAATGAAAAATGATCGGCTGTTCTTTATGGTAAAAGACAGTTCATTGAAGATCCTATAGATGAATAAGAGTACTACGATAAGTATGATGACTCCAGTCCATTCTCAATTGGCTTGCCAACACCAAATATTGAAGCTAACAATGACTTATATGTGCGTGGAGATCACACTGAAGGAATGTTAATTGATAAAAGATCTCAATATTAGAGGCATGTTTTTAATTTTTCAAATATCTTTTTAATGTTAGATCGATGTGAACTTTACAATGTTATATTAATTTCATTAAATGTTAAATGTTAAATGTTTGGTTATATTTTATATGACACTTTTTTAGATGGATGACCATGAGTATGATGATCACCATGAGGATGGGGTGCCTCATCACAATGTAAGTTTTACAATATATCTAGATATATGTCCATTTATAAGTTATATCCTGTATGTGTTTTTTTGGCAATTTTTAGGTTGAGGATGTACCCCCTGAAAATCTTGTGCCACTTGATGCCCCTTGATGAGCAACATAAAAAATTGAAAAATCTGGGGCATCACTATGATAAAAAAGTTACTACAACAAAGGGACAATGAACCAAAATTGGTTGTAGATTTTGATCATGTAGAAAATCTAGTTGAAAAGAACTATAGCTTGTTTGTTTCATATCTTGGGGTTCTTACTCGTAGCCATTGTAGTGTAAATACAGAATCTTGGCATACAGCTCCTAAAAGCAAGAAAGACTTAGTATGTAAAGAACTATATGTAAGATATTATCATTTACAATTGTATCTTTAAATTTATTTAGAATTCTTTTTTTTTAGAATACTCTATTAAATATATGAAATTTTGTAGAGTATAAATGAACTGGATGAAAGCCTACATTATAAAAAGGTGATACAACGCTGTGGAAGGGTCCTATGGAACTATAGGGCAACTCTCAACTGACAACACATACAAGAGGCTGATAAGAGGAAGAAGTCAGCCCTTGAGAAATGGAACTACCTAGACCCAACTGAGTGGGAGGTGTTTTTCGCCAAGAGAAATATCGATGAATTCAAGGTATCAAGCGTCACTTCCAATTTAATTAGTATACATTCTTATGAATTTACCTATTTACAATTGACCTTGATTGTTACTAACCAATTCAATGTGCTTACTAACAAGGCTATCAACGATGTTCAAAGAGCAAGGTGTGCACTAAATGTGCATGACCATGCAATGGGTCCAAGTAGCTATGCATCCCTTTTCCAAAAACTACAAGCATCTTCCATTCAACAACCTACTGCTCCTACTGCTGGGACTACTGATTTCTCTACTACTCATGCACCTCTACATTGCCATGATGTGTGGATAGTTGGGAGGCAAAACAAAAAAGGAGATATAACCAACCCCGCAACTGTTGAGGCGGCTGTAAAAATGGTAAAATTCAACTCTCAGAGCAATTAATATTGATGATTGTAATGTTTACTTATCAATTTCTATTGATGTTGATTAGCGGGAGCTTCACGAGTAGAGGAAACAAGGCTCATTCATCCCTGAGGGTATAAGGGATGAATTGACAGTTGCTCTTAGTAACCCAGAGAATCCTAGACGTGTTAGGGATGCATGCGCTAGTGTGGGCCTAAGAGCGTTCTTTGGGCCATCACAACACAAACATGTCTAGAAAGAGGGATTTTCAAAAGCTGAGGTAACCTATTCTTTTTTTAGAATGTTATTGCAAAGGAAATTTAGGAATAAAAAAGTGTTTGTTTTGGCCATGTATAGGTAGATGAGTTAATTGATAATAGAGTCCAAGAAGCAATTGAAAAGTGACAGGCATCTTAGTATACCACTCAAATAGTACATGTGTCATGCCGCTCTACCCCTACGATAGAGGTGGTTGGGAGTAATCCTGTAGAGGTGGTTGGGAGTAATCCTATTACAACCCGTTCCTAGCTTTAATGGTAATCCTAGAGATTTAAGATAATCTTAAAGATTGTCATATGCTTTTGTTAGTAATATTTTACTTTATGCCTTATCTTAACTCCTCAAATACTTGTTTGGGTAACTCATAATCATGCCTTAAGCATACTATAAAGATCTGAGTTGGAGTTAATATAGCATTAACTCATACATATATGCAAGAAGAGTGTTAATGAAATTAGAGGAAATAATTAATAAACAATTTTTAATTTGATAATATTATCAAAATAATATTGTAGGATTGTAGATAATTCAATTATGAATTAAAAAAAAGAATGAACCAATTTGGAGTTAAAATGAGAGATTTGTGCCCTTTTTAATAAACATGTACAGAGTGCCATGACCGTGATGCTATATCATGTGCCGTGACCATGATGCTACATCGTGTGCCGTGACCGCGACGCTACAACATGTGCCACAACCACGACACTGTGTTGCGACTGCGACAGATGCCACCCAGGACAACCAATCGTAAAACGATCATATCTCGAGCTATACTTATCTGTTTTCAACAAAACGAAGTGCGTTGGAACTGTGATTCGATCCTCTATCATCTCAGACACTTTTCTCTATGATAGGGTGATCTGGAAGGTAATTTCTAGGGCAATATTTTGGGAAGAACATGAAGAACGGTGGGAATCCAAAAGGGTTGCCATAGATTCGACTTGGTAAGTAGTTTTAACCGTGATTCTTCCTTCTCTTCATTTCCCCTTGCTCAGAATTCCTAATCAAATGAATTTGAGGTTTGGCTTAACCTCCGATTTTCATCTTCTACCTATAGCATACCATCTTTAGGGTAGAAAGGAAGAAGAAAACCGGTGATTTTCTAGAGTTTTGATATGGATTTGAGATTTTCAGAGATGGGCTATGTTTTTAATTGTTTCACACCTTAGGGTGAGTGGGTACTTCCTTTAAATAGTAGATTGCATGAAAATGAGTTAAATCATCAAAAAATTTCAATTGCTTAGTATGCGAGTACAAACCCTAAATGGTCTATTTGATCTAGATTTTGCAAGTTGATATGAAATGGATTATTTATCTATTGTGATGAATTTCAGATGTTGAAATCATATTAGAAATGGGTAAAATCCATCTAAATGACAATTTTAAAAGTATTTTAAGAGGTATAAGAGTAAACTGAAATGTAGGGTTTTTGACTATGACTGAAATTGTTGTATAATTGAATAAAGAAGTTTACCTAGTTGAATCTCCTTGGTTACAGATGATTGTTTTATTTGTATGCATATTACATATATGTCAGATAAGATCTAGGATTTCATTGATGATATCAATGTTTGCTTGATATATCAATAATGAGGGTGAAACCCTAACTGAATGGAAAGTTGGAGGTTTGCAAATAGACATCTTGATTCAATGTTATTCTTGATGTATGATGCTTTAGTAAATGGCATGGAAACCCTAGTTCAATTCATTACATGGTTTCATATATATATATTCGATTATTTGTGAACTGTTGAAAGAAATATTAATTGAATGATTTTATGAAGTATTAAATCCTTATGTGAGTCATGTGATAAGTGAATGAGGTAAATGAAACCCTAAGGATAGTCTGTTCAGTGAATCAAGAATTGTGATATTAATGTTTCTCAATATGAGATGTGGTTATGCTTAACAGTTCAGTTGTGGTAAATGTTATTAGATTGTTTATGAAATGAATGGTTTACAAAGATGAAATAAGATATGTTCATGTGATGATTGAATTGTGAATTTGAAGAGTGAATTAGACATTTAGATGCCCTAAAGATTCCTCACAAGATGAGGCATGCACTGTGGAGAGGAAACAATTTCCCTACTGGAGGTACTCCAGATCTAAGTAAGCTAGAGTGCACCAGTAGGGTGCGGGGGTGTTGACCAGTAGGGAAGACTCCTTACGGTTGTGTGGTACCCAACAACAACCGGGGATGCTGGTGGTACCTGTGTTACATGTTTAGTGATCAGTGGTCAGTAGGTCCAATGATGCACAATAAGCCTAAGGGCTTTGACTCACCGCCTGAGTACCTAGGTTGAGAGGTGGAGTCTAAGATATCCAGCCACTCCCATTAGCTACCGAGAGGTAGACGTGCGGAGGCCTGCTACAGATGGGGTCTTACTTGAGAGATAGGCTTAGGAACCTGGGCATGTTTCTAAGACTTATACAATGAGATCGTATCTTGCTACGATTCTTTCACATGTTGTGGTACACCTCATGTGGGTTCAGGGCATAATAAGATGAATTAGAGGTTAAACAAGTGTGCACAGTTATTGAATTATTCTTTGTATGTTTCTGAGTTATTAGTTCTCTTTATAATGAATCAAACATGTTCATATATTGATTCACTCTTGTATATGTCTAGAGTATTGTGCCATATGTATGTTTGTGAATGATTAGTCTCTTTAAAACACACTGCTGTTATAATTGATATTAGTTGCTCAGCAATATATCAGTAATTATATAAGTGCTTTAAATTGTTTCTTTGAAGTACTCATTCATTGGGCGAGTAGGTTCACCCCTCTACACACAATTTTTAGGGATAACTCTGGACTGAAAATGTCTTTGCATCAGTGTAGATCTGCCATAGGAGTTAAGTATGAGATTAGTTTAGTCCAACCAGTCCCTATCACTCTAGGTCCTTATATAGATGCGAGAGAATTGTAAATGATGTTTTATATCTTTGATTCCTTAATAATAGAGTATATATATAGTTAACATGTTACATGTACGTGAAAGTGTGAGAAACATAATGAATGTATGGATGTGTATCATTAATGTTGAGATCATATTAGACTAATCAAAGTTTAATTCTCTTGTAAGTTTGATTATGTGATTGAATACGAGAAAATAAAGAGTTTGAAATAAGGGAAAAAAGTTGGGAGTGAACTTTGTATTAACTATAATCCTTAAACTTATGCCCTAATCTCATGATTAGTGGTAATTGTGGGATGTAGGTGTAACATCTTGGTATCAGAGCTTAGGCTGACTTGTCAGGGACCATTAGGATAGAAAGTCAGAGTTATAAGTGTGGCAGATAGGAGGTGATGTGTTTATAGCTCTGGGAGGTTTGAGTATTTAGATACCCTGGCACGATATCTGAATACTTAGGTTGACCAGTATCAAGATACTTTATCTAGTCTTCTCTGGATGCCCTGTCCAGGTATGCAGATGAAGGATGGGCTAGAGAGAAACCCTAGAAATCTTAGGGTTAGGAGACTAGAAAGTAATGAAGGAGTAAGAGATTAAACATAGAATGTGATACAACTCTTTATTTATATTGCTTCTTTGATTGGATATCAACATAAATGCTCTTATATGTATGAATTCATATTATCAATTTGTAGAATATGGTTCTTTTAGATTGTTGTGTATCATGAAGTTGATTCAGTTATTATTTGTATCAATTAGACTAAAAGTTATGTTTAAATGAGTTTTCTCTAAGTGGATAATCTTTCCACATGTTTGAGATTAATAGGAGTTGGTTAATCCTAAGTAGCTCTTGGATTCAGGACTGCAGGTTCAACCTGGTCCGACTGGAAGGGTGCGTTACTGGGATCTAATGAATCCTATTAAAAATATAATAAGAGTAGACTCTGGATAAATTAGACCCACATCATAGTGAGAATGTACATACACTAAGATGTTGAAACATATGGAAAAGATTAGAATAGATAATAATTAATTGAAACTGATATCTGAGATCCAACTATGGGGCCTCATATGAGAAACCCTTAATTGGGAATAAAGGAACACAACATAAGGTTCAGATTAAGTTTAATGATTAGTATTATATGAACTCTAAATATGAAATATGAAAAAGATATTAGAAAAGTATGTAAGGTCCAAGATAGTAAGAATCAATCATGAGGAATGGATCATATAATCGAGTACAATGCTTTTATGTACTCCAAAGCAATGTTAAAATAGAAGAAAAGAGTTAAGTATACGATAAGTACATAAAAGTAAAGAGTCTTCAGAAGCGTTAAAGTAAAGATAATTAGATGAACATGCAAATCATAAGACTAGGATAACAAACTTAGTTGAAACAAAGAGAAATGTTAAAAATGATGAGCTTGATTAAGGGATGAGGGTTATGATATAATTGAGAGCATGGAATGTATACCTTTATTATGAAGTTTAATACATTTATCCTTACTACCTTTAGATTCTAAGTCTCTATAGAAAAACAAACTAGTTTCTAAAATAAGAACATAAGTGTATCTTAACAAATGAATAAGTCATACAAAGTTAGACTATATTCAGGAAGGAAAAACTTGATTGAAAGAGAAACTAAGTTTGACCCATGCATGAGGCGTTTGATTTAAAATGAAGGATATGTAATGTATTAAACATGAGGTGAAACTAGTAGAGAGATATTGATTTAGAATTTCAAATTCACATTAGTAAAAGGATAAAAAGAAATATGTTCAACATGGTATACATGATCATATACATGAATAAGCAACATGATCATAAGAGAAAATTAGAAGTTAAAGATGACATGTGGAAGAGTAGTATATGGTAAGAGGATTATGGAAAGTAAGGAAGGGTTTGAAACATGATGGAGTAATATAAATTATAAAATAAAGAGGTTAGGAGATTCAAGCAAGTGCTAATTAGTCAAGTATCCTTGTTGATAACCAACTAAACCTACATACAAGAAATGTATTAAGAGAATGTTTGAAGATAAGAATTCTAAGTCTCAAAATCATCTTATTTTTCATATATTACTTAATGAGAGAAATGTGGGAATGAAGTGATAAGAAAATGAATCATATATGATGCATAACCACCATGGTAGAGACATCTAGTGAATGTAATAATGACACACAATATGATGATGAAACCCTAGCAGGGTAAATTAAGAATGTAATCTATCTGAATGGCCAAGTAAGAGAAAGGAAATTAAATTGATAAGATAAGGAAGACTAAGTAAAACTTGTGAGATACAAAGTTTGAATTTCAAATTAAGGGAGCAAAGTCACATCACAATAACGTCATGCTACTGATAAGGAACAAATCCTAAAATGTTTAGAGTTGTAGTAGTTCAAGGGATGCCACTAGTGATTTGATCTTGAATACTAGCATCTCTATAAAACAAGATCATGAGATTTGCACTATGAGAAGTAAACTAGCACTCATAGTAATCCAGGGTTTAAAGGTAGCTTATCTGAAAGGTAGATAAACAATATGGAAATGATTCAGAGCAAATGATAAGAAATAGATTTGAAATATAAGAGGTGTAATTTGAATAGAAGGAGAAGTGTAAGATGAGCAAAGTGTAATCTAAAACAAATTCTTGCAGTGATATCAAGAATGATGAATAATCTATTCTTACCTTGTATGTTTCAATTTTAGGGATTTTTATTCTATATAATCAAAATGAGAAGGATAAGTAATAAGAAGTAAGGAGTAATGAATGAGGACAGAAATAAGAGAAAACACTGGCTTTAAGTAATATGCAAATTTATTTTTAGAAGTGTAATTTGTTGAAGGTATATTAAGGGATGTAAATTAGTTCTACGTATGATTTAAGTGTACATGTGCAAGCAATATGTTAATTAAAAGTCTCTGATAGTTTTATTCCTTTATAATGGTAATCCAGTTTTGTATTTTACAATTGTTGTTGAATATAGTCTTCCAACTCATGAGTGCTTTGCTATTTGAGTAGCACAATAGTAAAATTCAAAACAACATGGTGAACTCTCTTTAGTGACTCAGAGGTAATACATAACAATAGTACATATTGAGCCATATGAATTGAGATAGTTGGATCAAATATCAATGTTGAGGTAACACCTCAAGAGTATGAAAATATTGAAAATGATTGTTTCTCTTTCCTATGATTGATTGTGGAATAGAGAACTCTTTTGTTATCATTGAGAAAGCTTGCTTAAAATCTGTAGTGATTAGAAGAGGAACAAATGACTCAATGTTGAAAACAAAATTTTAGACTGTAGAATTCGAAAGCTTAAAAGAGAGAGATACCCCTAGTAAAGGTTCTTTGGAGGAATCATGTGTATAAGAAGCTACTTGGGAAGTAGAATCAAATATGTTTAACAAGTATCCTTTCCTCTTTTAGAAATTTTGAGATAAATTTGTATTAGAGGGGGAGAATTGTTACAACCCGTTCCTAGCTTTAATGGTAATCCTAGAGATTTAAGATAATCTTAAAGATTGTCATATGCTTTTGTTAGTAATATTTTACTTTGTGCCTTATCTTAACTTTAGTAATCTTAAATACTTGTTTGGTCAACTCATAATCATGACTTAAGCATACTATAAAGATCCGAGTTGGAGTTAATATAGCATTAACTCATACATGTATGCAAGAAGAGAGTTAATGAATAATTTTTAATTAATAAATAATTTTTAATTTAAGAATATTATGAAAATAATATTATAGGATTGTAGATAATTCAATTATAATAAAAAAAAGAATGAACTAAATCGGAGTTAAAATGAGAGAGTTATGCCCTTTTTAGTAAACATGTACAGAGTGCTGTGACCACGACACTGTATCGACAATTATGACGCTGCGTCGTGTGCCGTGAGCATGACAACGACGCTAGTGCCGCGACCGTGACAGATGCCGCCCAAGACAACCAATCATATCTCGATCTATACTTATCCATTTTCAACGAAACAAAGTACATTGGAACTGTGATTCGACTGTCTATCATCTCAAATACCTTGCTCAACAAGAGGGCAACCTGGAAGGTGATTTCTGGGGTGATTTTTGGGGAAGAATGTGAAGAACGATGAAAATCCAAAAGGGTTTCCATAGATTTGACTTGGTAAGTAGTTTTAACTGTGATTCTTTCTTCTCTTCATTTCCCCTTGCTCAGAATCCCTAATCCAATGAATTTGAGATTTGGCTTAACCTTTGATTTTCATCTTCTACCTATATCAGACCATCTTTAGGGTTGAAAGGAAGAAGAAAACTGGTGATTTGCTAGATTTTTGATATGAATTTGAGATTTTTAGAGATGAGCTATGTTTTTAAGGTGTTTCACACCGTAGGGTGAGTGGGTACTTCCTTTAAATAGTAGATTGCACGAAAATGTGTTAAATCATCAAAAATTTCAATTGCTTAGTATGCGGGCACAAACCTAAATGGTCTATTTGATCTAGTTTTGCAAGTTGATATGAAATGGATTATTTATCTGTTGTGATGAGTTTCAGATGATGAAATCATATTAGAAATGGGTACAATCCATCTAAATGACAATTTTTAAAGTATTTGTAGAGGTTATAAGAGTAAATTGCAATTTAGGGATTTTGACTATGATTGAAATTGTTGTATAATTGAATAAAGAAGTTTGCCTAGTTGAATCTCCTTGGTTAGAAATGATTGTTTTATTTGTATGCGTATTACAAATATATTAGATAAGATCTTGGATTTCATTTGTTGATATCAATGTTTTCTTGATATATTAGTAAGGAGGGTGAAACCCTAAATGAATGGAAAGTTGGAGGTTTGCAAATAGACATCTTGATTCAATGTTATTCTTTATGTATGATTCTTTAGTAAATGGCATGGAAACCCTAGTTCAGTTCATTACATGGTTTCATATATATATTCGATTATATGTGAGCTGATGAAAGAATCTTAATGAAATGATGTTATGAAGTATTAAATCCTTATGTGAGTCATGTGATAAGTGAATGAGGTAAATGAAACCCTAGGGATAGGGTGTTCAGTGTTTCAAGTATTGTGATATTAATGTTTCTCAGTATGAGATGTAGTTATGCTTAATAGATCAGTTTTGGTAAATGTTATCAGATGGTTTATGAAATGAAAAGTTTACAAAGCTGAACTAAGATATGTTGATGTCATGATCAAATTGTGAATTTGAAGAGTGAATTAGACTATTAGATTCCCTGAACACTGTAGAATCCTCACAGGATGAGACCTGCACTGTGGAGAGGAAACAGTTTCTCGACTGGAGGTACTCTAGATCGAGGTAATCTAGAGCGCACCAGTAGGGTGTGAGGATCTTGACTAGTAGGGCAGACTCCTTACAGTTGTGGTACCCAACACAAACTGGGGATGCCGATGGTACCTGTGTTACATGTTGAGTGATCAGTGGTCAGTAGGTCCACTAATGCACAATAAGCCTGAGGACTTTGACTCACCACATGAGTACCCAGGTTGAGAGGTAGAGTCTGAGATACCCGACCGCTCCCATTAGCTACTGAGAGGAAGACGTGCCGAGGCCCGCTGTAGACAAGGTCTTACTTGAGAGATAGGCTTAGGAACCCGGGCATGCTTATAAGCCTTGTATAGTGAGATCGTAGCTTGCTGTGATAGTTTCATATGTTGTGATACACCTCATGTGGGTTGAAGGCATAATATGATGAATGAGAGGTTAAAAAAGTGTGCACAATTATTGAATTATTCTTTGTATGTTTTTGAGTTATTAGTTCTCTTTATAATCAATCAAACATGTTTATATATTGATTCACTCTTGTAGATGTCTAGAGTATTGTGCCATACTTATGTTTGTGAATGATTAGTCTCTTTAAAGCTCACTACTGTTATAATTGATATCAGTTTCTTGGCAATATATATCTGTAATTATATAAGTGCTTTAAACTATTTCTTTGAAGTACTCATTCACTGAGCGAGTAGGCTCACCCCTCTACTCACAATTTTTAGGAATAACTCTAGACTGAAGATGTCTTTGCATCATCGTAGATCTGCCACAGGAGTTAAGTATGAGATTAGTTTAGTTCAGTCGGTCCCTGTCACTCTAGGTCCTTGTATAGATGTGAGAGAGTTGTAAATGACATTTTGTATCTTTGATTCCTTAATAATAGAGTATATGTATGGTTAACATGTTGTATGTACGTGGAAGTGTGAGAAACATAATGAATGTATGGATGTGTATCATTAATGTTGAGATCACATTCTAGACTAATCCAAGTTTAATTCTCTTGTAAGTTTGATTATGTGATTGAATGCTAGAAAACAAAGAGTTTGAAATAAGGGAAAAAAGTTGGGAGTGAACTTCGTATTAACTATAATCCTCAAACTTATGCCCTAATCTCATGATTAGTGGTAATCATGGGATGTGGGTGTAACAAATCCTATAGACCCACCACCTAGCACATCCACTGTAAGTATTTTTATAACATAGTAGCTAGTCTTTTCAAGATGATATGTTTAGGTATATATATATATATATATATATATATATATCTATACATATATATAACATACTCTATGTAAATTTATACGGGTTGAGGCCATGCCATCTAAAATTGAAAGAATACATCATTGCAGAGGGTGCGGCTTACCCACACCTTACAGGGAACATGATTCATGGCACTCCAGTACCTGATGGTGCGGTTCGTGTGAGACCGAGGCTTGTCTTCACCATTTGGTGGCAGCATGCATTGCCATATGTCCACCCAAATGATGACACACTTGGTGAAGTAGAAGACTGAGTGGTCTTGTGACTCGAAGAGGGAGTCATCTATACTAATCATGTATGGTAAATTTATATCACATTAATTGGTATATGTATATACATGAAAATTGATATGAAATTATGTATGTAGGACAAAGGGAAGAAACCCTCTACATCTCGTCCTCCTCCACCTCCACCTCTTCCTCAAGTACCTAGTTGGCTTGCAAAGGACCTATTCGACTCAATAGGTCCTCAATGTAGGGGTACGACAATATGGATAGGTGAACATTCTGAAACTTCACCTATTATTGTTTCTATGGAGGAGGATGCTATAGTACAATCATACAATAATAATATATTTTTACAAGATATTTTGGATTTGTTTCGTTATGCTTGGCTGAATTCATCTATGATAGAACTATGGATATGGTGAGATCTTATTTATATATCTATATACCTCATTTTATATATGGTGATCTATTTTCTTATATATTAATGCATACATAGTATATGTTTTGCAGCCACTTACATAGGTTCTGTAACGATTTTTCAATGACTCATGGGATTTCTAGTTCCATCCTTGATTAGTCTTGTAAATGAAGACCCTACATCGGTTATCTTATACTGCTCTATCACTTTTAAATATTTTGGTGAAAAGAAAAAAAGTGTGATAATTACTCCATATAATGTTGGGTAAGTTTACTTTGCTTATATTTTTAACTTAAAAATTACATTTCATTGTGGATTTTGAGTTATATGTATTTTATTTTCTTATCACCAGAGGTAAGAATTAAGAGTTACTAGTTGTTGTCCCCAAGACATTGAGTGTTTATTATCTAGATCCTAAGGGGAAAAAATCAGACCGTTCATGACACAATTTGAAAAGGCCATTATACACGTGAGTAATTTTTTATATTTATATCCGTTAACATCTATTATTACATGACTATTTACTAATGCAATTCAATGTGTTATATTAATGTATAGGGCTTTAAAAGATTTCAAAAATACTAGAGGAAATGTGGACAAGAAAAAGAAAGTGATAGTTTGGAAGAATGTGGATGTAGTTTGTTGACTCCAATGCATATTTTATTTATGTGAACTTTGCTTATTTTTATTTATTAACATTTTTTATGTTGAAATTTATAGTGTGTTATACAAAACAATGACTGGGCATGTGGATGCGGTATATGGACATGATTGTCAGATATGCTGCACAAGTCATCGAAAACATACAACAAGTAATGTATAGTCTTGATCATAATAAATATAGTCTCATTAGGTAATATGAAAATATCAAATTTATGAATTATATATATGTTGTTCTCTTTACAGGTGTTTAAAACTAGTGACTTCAATACAGGGGAAAATCTATTAGATGTACATATGTCCTATATGATAGAACAATTAGATGACATAAGAGAACAATGGGCAAAAGCCTTTGAAAGGGAGGCAATTTTTGATTATGATTGGGGTACTACTGATAAAGAATGACATTTCTAAACTTTGGTGTCATTATTTTTGTATACATGTGGTTCTTATATATACATGTGTGAATGTCTTTTAGAATTGTCTTATTGAAATTTGATCTATATACATGTGTGTGAATGTGAAGATGAATGAATGAATGTGCTTCTACATGCGTGTGAATGTGAAAATGGATGAATGAATGGAACTACATGTTTCTACATGTGTGCGAATGTGAAAATGGATGAATGAATGGAACTCTAGGTTTCTACATGTGTGTGAATCATGTGAATGAATTAATTGTGTTTCTACATGTATGTGAATCACATGATGTATATATAATCTTGATCATCTTGTTATTGTAGGTTTGTGGCCTGTTGTTAGGATGAAATCATAGGATGGTATAAACCTATAGTTTAGAACTAAACTATAGGTTTCGCATCCTGCTCACCAGTCGGACAGCAGACCAACAAGCTGGTATTAAAAAAATGACACGTAGTTGTCGGTTATTTATAAGAACTGTCAATTAAGGTATACGTCGTTGGTTGTTTATAACAAACCGACAACTATGTCCTAACCTGAGCCAATTTTTTTTTCTATGTATGGAGATAGGCGTGGATTTATGAAATCATAGCTGAAAAAAAATTGTATATGTATTGTCGATTTTACACTGAACCAATGAATATTAACCAAACACTTTTTGTTTGAAAAGGGAGTTAATCATCGATTTTTACATAAATAATCAACGATAATGTCCTTATCCTGGCCATTTTTTTCAGTTATGGAGATAGGCATCAATTTTCTGTATATAACTGATGACTATGGATCCTACCGGTGTTGGTTATTTTTGGGTTGCAATCGGGGCCGACTCTGTGTCATCGGTTTTGGAATCGATGCCGTAGGCTTCTACCTTTAGTGTCGCCCACTTGGGTGTCGCTTGGAAACTGACATAAAAAGTTCATTTTAACCAATCTTAAAGGTAGTATCAGTACTAGTGGTTGTGGAGGTAGTATAATTAATGGAAGAGGTTGAGGAGAGTGAAAACACAAACAATGTCAAGGCCAAGAGGAAAGAGAAGGAAATCATACCACAGGAAGCAATAAATGACTTAAATGAAGTGCTAGCTACCAAGACTGCTATTGCTACCAATAGGAAGAGCAAGGGAACCAGATCAAAAATGAAACACACCAGGAAAACCCAGACTATCAATCCATGAGAGTCATAAAGATGAAGCCCAAGGAGGACATGACCAGACATATAGTCTAATGAAAACCCTATACAAAAAGACCTTGAAGGGGTGCCAAAAGAATCTCCAAGTCTAGTTGAAGAAGAAGAAGGGACTGAGACGAACAAGGAAAAATGTTGAGCCTGAAGGTGTTGTAGAAAGTGTACCATACACCAAAAATGGTGTTGAATGCTAGACATCTTGTGCTGGAACAATTATTGAGTGGGAAAGAAGGATACATAGAGATCAAAGAATTAATGCATATACATAGACCAAATATTGTGGCAATCCTGGAGCCTTAACCGAGTGGAAGTAAAGCAATAGAAACCATTACTAAACTAGGGTTCACGGAATCCTTTCGAGTGGAGACAAGGGGCTTCACTGGAGGGATTTGGATATGTTGGAAAGAGCATGAATGTGAACTCAACATTGTTAACTATCATAGACAATTCATAATCTGCTGTGTCAATAACACTACCCTCATCACCTTCATCTATGCTAGCCCACATACTGTTGTACGAATGATGTTATGGAAGCACATTACACAGATGGGGGAGACGTTTACTAAGCTGTGGATAGTGCTTGGAGACTTCAACACCACTTTCTACCCAGATGAATGGAGTGGTACTCCTCATTACAACTACTCAGAGGCAAAGTTGTTCTAGGAAACTTTGGAGATGTTGACCTATGTGAATTGGGTTTCTCAAGTCCACAGTTCACATTTTAGAGAGGGACACTCCAACAACGCATCGATAGATCAGTGGGAAACAACGCTTTTATACATAAATTCCATAATTTTTGTGTATAACATCTGCCTTGCCTACATTCAGATCATAATCCAATCCTAGTAAGAGCAATAGGGAGACAAAATGGACCAAGTAGGATCATAGAAAAAGCAAGTTGCACTCAAGATGAGAGTTTTAACACCATGCTGAAGGGGACTAGGAACACTTATAAGGATTTTATGATGCATTGAATCTATCCAAAGCTACCATAACCATCTGAGACAAGGAGAATGCTGAAAAAAAAAGAAATTAAAGGAGACTTATGAGAAATATTACACATCTAGAGAAGGATTTAGGAAATCACCACAACTCGATGACTGATGGAATATATACTGACATGAAAGCGGAACTGGACATAATTTTAAAGGAGGAGGAAGAGTATTGGAGACTGAAAAGTCATATCAATTCGTTAAGAAATGGGGACAACAACACAAAGTACTATAGTGCCTTCTCCAAACAAAGGAAACGTTCTAACACCATTACCATGATGAGGAATGGAGAAGGTGAATGGATGACTGAGGAATCAACCCTAAAAGATTTGATAAGGAGTAATTTCCATGCCTTACTGAATAAACCTACTAGACCAACAACGAATTCAAAAGATTAAGGCCTAGCCAATTATAGGTCATTGCTGCTGAACCACAAGAAGATGAATGCCTTCAAATTGTGAAGGAGATGGACCTTATAAAATGGCTAGGCCAGATGGAATCAATGGGTTGTTTGTTAGGAAGCACTGGACTACCATGAAACACTTAATTATGAAAACTGCAAGAAAGTTCTTTGTGAGGGAATGACTGGGACAAAGAGCTGTGCGATTCAACTATTGTTCTAATTCCTAAAGTCTCTAAGCCCATAACATTTCTCCAGCTTAGACCAATTTCATTAAATAATTTCTATTTGAAGATGTGTTTGAAAATTATTATAGAGAGTCTAAAACCTTATCTTCTTGATTGGGTCTCTAAATCCCAAAGTTCCTTTGTTCTAGGGAGGCACATCACTGACAACATCACCATTGTGCAGGGGATTATTCATACGATGAAGAGGAAATCCATTTCAAAGAAAATGGCCATCAAAGGATATGTTAAAGGCTTATGATCGCCTATCTTGGTCCTTTATTATAGACACTCTTCAGAGAAGTTAACATCATCAACTACATAATGAAATAAATCTCCATAGAAAAATGTTCTATCCTTTGGAATGGAAGTCTAACAAAACCCTTTAAGCCTACCAAAGGATTAAGATAGGGAGACCCCCTCTACCTGTATATTTTTATCCTCTGCATCGAATGCCTCAGTCAAATGATACAAGAGGTAGAGGAAAATGGTGTATGGAAGCCAATAACACTGGGTAGGAGTGGAGGTAAGATTAGTCACCTATGCTTTGCAGATGATTTTATTCTCTTTAGGGAGGTGTTAATCAAGCAAATGAAGGTGATTAAAGAGTGCTTTAAGAAATTTGAAAAAGTATCTAAGCAAGCTATTTCCATCATGAACACACAATTTTACTATGACACAAGTATGCCTAATGAAACTAGAAGACAGGTAAGCAGGTTATGTGGTTTTTAGGAGAAAAATAACCTGGGACATTACCTGGGAGTACCCATTATCCACACCAAAGTAATGAAGAGAACATATTCTAACCTACTCAAGAGAGTTGAGTCCAAAGTGAGTGGGTGGGTGACAAAGTGCCTATCACTTTCAGGCCAACTTTGCCTTGATAAAATAACTCTGGAAGCAATACTAACGTATACAATACAGA
Organism: Alisma plantago-aquatica; assembly: GCA_963693085.1. Lineage (NCBI taxonomy): Eukaryota > Viridiplantae > Streptophyta > Magnoliopsida > Alismatales > Alismataceae > Alisma > Alisma plantago-aquatica. The sequence goes on from OY856411.1 coordinate 1,153,772,602, forward strand.
AGACAATCCTACCTCTGACATTGTGTGATAGAATAGGTGTTAGCATCCACAGATTCCTATGGGGAGGAGGGCACAAAGCCCACACATGTCCCTTGTGTCATGGGGGGAGGTTGTAAGTAAGAAGGAAATTGGTAGACTTGGTTTCAAATCAACAAGGGATTGGAACATCGCTCTCATTGCTAAGAATGCTTGGGACATCATGAGTAACAGACAACCCATATGATGTAGATTCATGAGGGAAAAATACCATAACTATACTAAAGGAAAGGATTTGAATGTTACTAGATTGGCTCGGTCTACCTTTCAATGCAAGAAAATTATTGATGAACATTCATATCTGATACCTATGAATGGCAAGATAATCAACTTCTAGCAGGATACGTGGGTGAAGCCAATATTTCTTTTGAAACATGAAGCATTATAATCCATACAAATGGAGCTAAAAGACCTCATGCTAGCTAGTGTAGTTCTAGACAATGACAATTGGGACAACACATTCCTCAAAGAATGGCTACCATTGGGTCCAGTATAGTAGATCAGCCGGATTGAACCTCCACTGGAAACCTACAAAGAGGATGTTAGAGTGTGGCTATATAATCCACAAGGAGCATTCACGACCAAATCTACTTACCACATAGCTGGACACCAACATGAAATCAGAATACCAGGAGAATGGAATTTGATATGGGACACCTAGGTGCCAGCCAAGCAAAAGATGTTTACATGGATACTTATGCATGATGCTTTACTTACAAACAATAGAAGAATGTGGAGGCACCTGACCTCTGTCAGTACTTGTGATAGATGTAAGAGGAGAAGATACCATAGTCCATGCTCTAAGAGACTACTGATTTGTGGGAGAGGTATGGAGAAGTGTACTAAATGGAGGATTACCAATACACTTTTTCCAACAGAATGCTAGGAGATGGTTCTGCACAAACATGAAGCAAGGAAACAAGGACACTCAGCTATCATAACAACCTACAGGAGCATCTGGATAGAAACAAACAATCATGTGTTTGAGGGGGAGAAAATGCATGTAAACCGTCAGGCACAATGGATTCAAAGAGAGGTAAATCTGATTGAACATGCCTAGATGAAGGATAATTCACATAGTATATCTAAAGATAGACTGTACTGGAGCCGCCTCTACCTAGAATAACCAAAATGAACATTGATGTGGCCTTAGATAAGTCCAACGTGACAACTACAATCGTTACCTGCGGCCAGGATGACAAGTCGATAGGTGGTCATGCCAGAGAAATACGACCAGAGTTAACACTACATGCAGAGGCTGTAGCTATTGATATGACACTTGAGATGGCTAGCAGAGATGGCTTCATTAAGCTGATAGATGAGACTGATTGCAAGGCATTTGTAGATATGCTGCAGTCAGTGTTGGTATGTATGCCCTGAGAGCCAATCATATGATGATTTTGATTGGGATACATTATGATTGATTTGATAAATATCAAAGACAAGCTTCCAATTTATTCTGGTTCAATCAATTATGAGATAATGATAGAACATTATGATGTCTATAGAATGACAATACTCAATGATGTATGTCTTTAGGTTGAGGACCTGAAGAATGAGATCATACAGATGCTAAGAGTTTGTACATTCTTGTTTTTGTCCCTAGTCAGATGTCACTGCGGAAGGTTGATAGACAACAATGACACAAAAAGATTAGAGTGTGTGTTGGTTGATGATAGAGTCTCATTAGTCATGATATGTGATATCAAACCAATCACATAGATACATGTTAGAGAATAGTGTATCAGACAGACCCACCATGAGAGTGACACATGGAACCATGACATGGTAGTCACACTCAACTCTCACAGTGATGGTGGTGATTGTGATTCTTAGACATGAAATCACTACACTCATCACATGTCGTTGAGTACACTTTGACATCATCAAACACAGTCCTGAAATATGGATTGTTATAAAAGTAATGGTTGGGTGACTTTGACACATGGGGTTTTGACTATGAGTGATATATATGGTATTTGTCCCTCCTGAGGGAGTATGATGTCCATGGCCACTTGATAAGTGAGATTGAGAAAGGCATGCACATGCACATGTGATTCAATATGTGATATTGATGGCACACATATCTTATACAGTCTGCTTTGGATCAAGGAACATGAATGAATGTCGAAAGGATGACAACTCCACGCATTGAGTTCATTTAGGATATCGGAGACAAAGGAATTATACATTCATAGGAACACCAATCACATACTGTAGGATTGAAAGTTGTTCTCCAACTTTCCTTTTCACTTGGGTAGCACTGATGTGCAACTAGGCACCACTCTTTGCTTGTGATGTCATAAGTTGTTATGGACATTCACTGCCAACGTGAAATGGGACCTATAGGGTCACACACAAAGGATTTACCTAGAAGAGGAGTTTATCCATGAATTATGTTTGGATTGATTACTAAAGGTATTTAGGTACTCAATCAAACATTCAATCAAAAGACTTGACTCATAATCATTAAGTTCAAGTGTTGAACCAACTGATTTGAGTGTCAAATTGATCAAGAACTGCATTGACTATGTTCTATACAATCTGGACCACCAACTGACCGGTTCACTGGGTGAACCGACCGACTCATGGTCAATGAGATGGCCAATTCACTTGGTGAACTAATCAGTTCGACTGGACCAAATGAGCAAGGTTGGGTTGTTCCGATTTGTGAGAAAAGTTTTTCGTTTCACTTGTAAAATTTTATTGGGATAAGAATTGATCTTAGTATTAATTGGAAATGAAAGAGGAAAGTCAATTGGAGGCAAGTCAGGAATGTGAAATGACCTGTTCAACTGGTGAACCGATCGACTCACACTCCCAACCAACTGGTTTGTTTGTGACATGAACGGTTCGGCCGCCGCAGTGCAATCAGTTCATGGAAATTTCGAACCCTTGTACTCCCACTTTAGTCCCGCATTACCCAGGGCTGAGAACCCTGACCCTGACCCCTCCTATATATAGAGGGGTACTGGGGGCTTCTCAGATAGCACAACTTAGAACATCAGTTTCTCTACAAAGTTGTCCTCTCTGGTTGTGGTAACTGAGACAGCCCAAGTAAGTTCTACCCCTCTAAGGAGGAATAGTGAGGGAAAGACAACTACAAGACAATAATTGGTTGTGGGAGAGTTTGTCGGTGACTAGTACACTGATAGAACTGGACGATGCCTTCTAGTGTCCTATAGGATAGGATGACTAGTGTTCTTGGTGGTCCTTGTGGACTATATATAGAGGCGGGAGACTTCTTCCGCTTAGGAGGATGACTGTCAATCGCAGTCTGGATCAATACCATGAGCTGCAAAGACACCGTCAAAGACAAGGTGGTTGAAGACTCCACTTGTTGTGAGGCATTATCACTGAGCAAGCCTCAGGTTCATGTATGACTTGCTAAAACCATCCTTCCTATTTTATATTCGTTGATGCGATCTATGGTTATGGTTTTATGGTGAGAGAAATTTTTTGTTTCTACTACCTTCTCCCTCACCTAAAAACCAACAGTGATATCAAAGCCACGTCAATGTATTATGTTTTAGGATTAATTTATTTGATCAGTTTTTGGTTTTACCATCTTTTATGTATTGTATACGAAGTGAATATTTAAAGGACTGATCTAAATATCTGATTAATGCCACATGATCCCAAACTAATATATACATATATGATATTGTATATATATGCAAAAGATACACGTCGCTCAAAATGGTTTTGATAGTGGATGTGTAGCGTGGTTATGGCCTATAAATCCCTATGTGTGTGCTTGGTTGGTTGTAGTTGTTTGCATCTCAATTTGTACACCAAGCCTTCTTCTTTTCCTGATGTAACTCGAGATTCTCTTCTACCTTTGCTCCCTCTGAATGTAACTCGGGGTTTCCCAATGAGACATGTAAAAGTAGGATAGTTTATTTCCTGTTACGTCGAAGACTGGCGAATGCCCAGACGAGTGGCTAGAGGTGCGAGATGATCGACTGGAGGTGCCAACCGATCGGCTAGTGGAACGAGACAACCGGCTGATGGTGCAGCTCGAGGCCTGACGAGGAGCAGACAACCTGACGAACTGACCATCTGGAGGAGCTAGACGTTTGATCAGAGACAACCAATTGACTGGGTAGGAGGCAAACCGATCATTCGTGTGACGAGCTGATCAAACCCATAATGGCCTAAGCACAAGATCTTCATCAATAATAGGTTGCATGTGATGTAGACCTAGATGAACGTAATTCCTTGTGGCTCAAGGAATTACAATAGGATGGCCATAATCATCGCTTTATCGTTATTGTGTGTTTTCATTTTGGGATATAACATGTATATGATACATACTATATATGTGGTGATTGGATACGTATATGCATATATGAGCATATTAAAACCCCTTGACTAAATATTAAGTTTAAGATACCTTCCAAAAGAAACACACATAAAAAGCTTGATCGACCAAGTGTGGGAACACCCTAGCATGGTGCACCGTCTATCTCGTGGAAGTGTGATGGTGAATATGTGGGTCTGCCCTAGCAGGGTGCATATTCATTGTGTTGGCATTTGGGTCAGACTTAACAAGGTCACCTTGATCAGATCAAGCACCTTGAGGCATAGAGATAAACATGGCAAGGAGTTGTGCATGACATCTATCCAAGAGTTGCATATGATGCAATTAGTAAGTGTTACCTACCTTAATAATTGATTATGGACGCTGGCGTTGGCCGGGTAATAATTCATTGTTTTGGATCTTGGCTCACTAGAAGGTTGTACGCTGCAATATTCTAAATTGATGGTGAGGGATATCAATTTGAACAAAATAGTGGGAGCAATAATTAATTAAATGCCTAATTATATCATCAAAATTTTCAAATCAATCAAATCAAGTCAAAAAGAGTTTTGGACTAAAATTGCATATTTCCTTTTTGTAGAACAAATGGTTATCAACAATAATCACTTTTCATTGTGACCGGTCCTTGAGAAGGACAAGCTGAATGAGACTAATTTCCATGACTGGTTTAGGACATTGAGAATTGTTCTCACTCAAGAGTGAAAGCTCTATGTCCTAGATACACCAGTGCCAGAGGAACCCGCTCCCACCGCACCAAAGGTAGAAAGGGATGCTTACAAGAAGCATACTGAAGATGCCATTGATGCGAAGTGATTGATGTTGTGCTCAATGAACTATGAGTTGCAGAGACAACATGAGAACATGGACATTATTGAGATGGTTCAACATCTCAAGAACATGTATCAAGACCAAGCATGGCAAGAGAGATATGATGTGTCCAGGGCACTGTTCAAGTGCGTCATGATAGAAGGAGACCCAGTTGGTCCTAACACACTCAAGATGATTGGGTATGTGGAAAACCTGACAAGACTGGGATTCCCTCTGAGCTAAGAGTTGGCTACTGATGTGATACTGCAATCATTTCCAGAATCTTACAATTAGTTTGTGATGAACTACAACATGAACAAGACAAGCCATTGACATAGTTGTTGGGCATGTTGAGGACAACCAAGGCACATATGAAGAAAGACAACCCCAAATCTATGATATTGATTATTAGAAAGAAGGGTAAGTCTAAAGGCAAGGGAAAGGGAAAAACAAAGATGGGTTCTGATGCTAGCCAACAACCCAAGTCATATTCATCTCTCAAGGCCAAAGGAGGGGTGAACAAGGGAGGCAAATGTCACCATTGTCAAGAGCCAGGACATTGGAGGATAAATTTCCCTCTCTATCTGGATGACCAAAAGAAGAAGAAGGAGGGGATGGAAATCTCCACCTCAGGTATCTTGAAATAAACTTGAAACACTTCTTTATCAGAGGTATATGATACCAAGACATAGATATGACATATATGATATGCATGATCTGAAAAGAAGTGATGGCCTTTATGAAAGGACTAAGAAGGAACACTCATCATTGGAGCAAGTGTTGCTACCATAGATAGGAGTACCTTTTAGTTTATTTCAGCCCAAAGGGCATGTAATAGAGTTATGAACTGCTATTTCATTTTGCCAATAAATAGAAACACTTTATCTCTGCATCTTGTAATGACAAGGATGTCTATCAATAAAATTGATGTTTCAATTTAAAGATATGATCTTTTGTGGCAATGCCCTATTTATCTTGTGGTACTTGGTATGCATAAGATAAACCGATACCTAAAAGTTATTGATGACTCAAAACAATTAATTAGCACTATCATGAGAAATTCATTTCTAGCTTCCATGTTGATGGATAGGCCAGACTCTTTTGGTTGTGAACCATTAAGAGATATGAATGTCTTGGGCATGATGACAAGTCAATCTTCACTAAATGTAGTGGGAGAATGACTATTCTATTAGGTATAATACATATTGATGTATAATAATGCCTATTGGAATAAATGCTAATGCTTCAGATGGTGTTTAGTAAAATACTAATATGAATATCTTGAAGTGTTCAAGAATATCATAAATGAAGTATAAACTTGGTAAGAGTATTAACTCCTTGATGTGATCAATGAATGGGATGCTTAAACCAAATATTTGAGGACCTTGTGAGTAATTATGATAATGTATCATAGATAACTCATGATTAAGGCATAGTGATGTCTAAGAAGGAATCATACTCTAAAGAGTTAGAGCATGATCATCAAATAACTAACCTTCTAGAATTCTTCTGAAAGAACATGCTTACACTAAATAAAGGAGATTAAGAATCACAAGTGTTGTGGATTCTCAAATTCCTTATGTAACATATACAACTCATATATCTAGGTGATGAATTGGTCATATGATGAGCCAATAAGCTAGATGATGTTGAGGAACCCGATTTTGAGTTATGGTTTAAGGCCATTAAATCCAAAATGACTTCCATGTGAACCATAAGGTATGACCTTAGTGGTAGCACTTGTTGGGATAAAACTCATTAGTGCAATTGTGTCTTAAGAGTTAAGATTGACACGAATGACATTTAAAGAAGGATCATTCTTGTTGTTGAAACTTAATGACTATGAGATTTGGCATATGGATATTAAAACTACATTCCTAGTAGGAATAAGACAACGATGTGTACGTGACACAACCTAAAGGGTTTTATAATTCCATTAATGCAAATGCAGTCTATTAGTTATAAGAGATTAATCAACGTGATTGGTTAAGTGCAAGCAACTCAGAGCTGGAGTCTTTACTTTGATTATATAGTCAAAAGGTTTGACTGTTATATCGAAATAAAGAAGGAATCTGTGATTACAAAGATTTCGTGGGAGCGTATTCACATTCCACATGATGACGAGGAATGAAATGTTCTAAAATGGAAACTGGTATGGAAATATCTTTAAATGAAGAAAGAGATATGTCCTATGTGATAGGAATATAGATCTATAGAGATAGTTATCAAAAGTCTCTTGACCTGATAGCATACATTGGCAATCTGTACTGAAGGGTTCAGTATGCACATATTCAGTGGGAGAAAACTCATCCATGTTACATGGAGTTAGTATCTCAGTTCCAAGTGTTCCAAATTATTATTAAGAATAGGAGCACATAGATAGATATGGATCTATCATGTATGTAATCATCCCATTATCTTGTATGTATTGGACATGAAAAGAAAATATTCATTCATCATCTTGTATCTATTGGACATGACAATAGGATATGCTCATCCAGTTATCTCGTATGTATTGGACATGACGAGTGGATGTCTGTCTTCTTCTAGTGAGAGTCACTGGAACACCATGAAGAACTTGTTTGGTACTTATGAAGTACTAGTTCTATGTTAATATAAGGAAGAGTTGGGTGTAAAGAGTTACACTGATGCAAGCTTCCGAAATGACAGAAAATGATCGCAAAATATAAAACATAAAAGTGAATATGAGTTGATAAATGGAAACATTCCGATTTAAAATCTATTTAATTCTAAAAGGGAATGTTGAGTATCCTTATGTTATGAACAATAGAGGATACTATATGGATCTAGAAGTTCATAGAGATGAACTTATAGATATTCCAACCATTGATGACAAGTAGTAATACTGAGTCAAACAATGGATCTAAGTTTTAGGCAAGGAATATCAGATCGCATATTATGGCAACTCCATCTCATACGATATGTTGTATAGTGAAGAGATGTGAAATATGCAAAATACCGACTAAAGCAAAGTGTTGCTAATTCACTGCGTTAGTACTGGAGTAGTAGAAACATGTGGGACATGTTTGGAGATCACTAAGAATATGATTCAAAGGTGATTGGCTCGCTGTGCAAGTGGGATTCTGTTGGTATGTATGCCTTGAAAGCCAATCATATGATGATTTGGATTGGGATACATTATGATTGATTTGATAAATATCAAAGGCAAGCTTCCAATTTATTCTAGTTCAACCAGTTATGATATAATGATAGAACAGAATGAATGTCTAGAGAATGACAGTACTCAATGATGTATGTCTTCAGGTTGAGGACCTGAAGAATGAGATCATACGGATGCTAAGAGTTTGTACATTCTTGTTTTTGTCCCTAGTCAGATGTCATTGCGGAAGGTTGATAGACAACAATGACACAACAAGACTAGAGTGTGTGTTGGTTGATGACAAAGTCTCATTAGTCATGATATGTGATATCAAACCAAGCACAAAGATACATGTTAGAGAATAGTGTATCAGACAGACCCACCGTGAGAGTGAGACATGGAACCATGACATGGTAGTCACAATCATCTCTCACAATGATGGTGGTGATTGCGATTCTTAGACCTGAAATCACTGCACTCATCACATGTCATTGGGTACACTTTGACATCATCAAACACAATCCTGAAATATGGATTGTTATAAAGGTGATGATTGGGTGACTTTGACACATGTGGTTTTGACTCTGAGTGATAGATATGGGATTTGTCCCTCCTGAGGGAGTATGATGTCTTTGGCCACTTAATAAGAGAGACTAAGAAATGCATGCCCATGCACATGTGAGTCAATATGTGATATTGATGGCACACATATCTTAGACAGTCTGCTTTGGATCAAGGAACATGAGTGAACGTTGAAAGGATTGTAGCTCCATGCCTTGAGTTCATTCAGGATATCGGGGACAAATGAATTATACATTCACTGGAACACCAATCATAGACTGTAGGATTGAAAGTTGTTCTCCAACTTTCCTTTTCACTTGGGTAGCACAGATGTGTGATTAGGTACCACTCTTTTCTTGTGATGTCATAAGCTGTTATGGACATTCACTGCCAACGTGAAATGGGACCTATAGGGTCACACACAAACGATTTAACTGGAAAAGGAGTTTATCCATGAATTATGTTTGGATTGATTACTAAAGGTGTTTAGGTACTCAATCAAACATTCAATCAACAGACTTGACTCAGAATCATTAAGTTCAAGTGTTGAACCAACTGATTTGAGTGTCAGATTGATTGAGAACTGCATTAACTGTGTTGTGTATAATCTGGACCACCAACCGACCGATTTACTGGGTGAACCAGCTGGCTCATGGTCAGTGTGATGACCGGTTCACTTGGTGAACCAATTAGTTTGACTGGACCAAACGAGCAAGGTTGGGTTGTCCTGATTTGTGAGAAAAGTTTTTCATTTCACTTGTACAATTCGATTGGGACAAGAATTGATCTTAGTATTAATTGGAAACGAAAGAGGAAAGTCAATTGGAGGTGAGTCAAGAATGTGAAATGACTGGTTCAACTGGTGAATCGATCGGATCAAACTCCCAACTGACCGATTCATTTGTGAAATGACCAATTTGGCTGCCGTAGTGCAATAAGTTCATGGAAATTCTGGACCCTTGTACTCCCACTTTAGTCCTGCATTGCCTGGGGCTGAGAACCCTGACCCTGACCACTCCTATATATAGAGGGGTACTGGGGGCTTCTTAAATAGCACAACTCAGAACATCAGTTGCTCTGCAAAGATGTCCTCTCTGGTTGTGGTAACCAAGAGAGCCCAAGCAAGTTCTACCTATCTAGGGAGGAACAACGAGGGAAAGACAACTGCAGGACAACAATTGGTTGTGGGAGAGTGTGTCGGTGACTAGTACACTGATAGAAGGGGATGACTCCTGCTAGTGTCCTTTGGGACAAGATGACTAGAGTTCCCGGTGGTCCGTGTGGACTATCTATAGAGGCGAGAGACTTCTGTCGCCCAGGAGGATGACTGTCAACCACAGTCCGGGTCAAGACCAGGAGCTGCATAGATGCCGTCAAAAACAAGGTGGTTGAAGACCACACTTGTTGCAAGGCATTGTCGCTGAGCAAGCCTCACAACCAGGTATGACTCTCTAAAACCATCCTTCCTATTTCACAGTCATTGATGCAATCTGTGGTTATGGTTTTGTGGTGAAAGAAATTTTTTGTTTCCGCTGCCTTCTCCCTCACCTATAACCCAACAGTCAGATGTATCACAAGGTCCAAGATTTTGCTAGGATTTTAGTTTGTCAATGGATCCTAGAGAAGAAAGATTGCTCTATAGTGTTCATCCCTAGATCATAGAACCAAGTTGCAGACAAGCTGGAAAAATATCATAAAAAAACCAATGGATGCTTTGATCATCCCAATCCTCCAAAATGCATAAATTTGTTTGTGGAGGAGGATCAGTCTAATGGTAGTAGTACTACCAAGTTTACTTTCCTTGCTAAAAATTATGCTTGTACTATTTTTCCCTATTGTCTCTTAAGAGGAGGGCAAGATGAATAAATAGCCTCCTGGCTTCACAAAAAAATTGGTTATATTTTAGTTTCTACTAGACTTGGAACTAACTAAATTCATGTATCAAATTGGAAAAAGAGGGATCTGGGGACTTCATTAGGCTGACAATGGTTAAATTATATGTTTAAGATACTACATGTTCTTCAATATGTTGCAAGTGTCTAAGTGACTAATATAAAACAACAAACCATTCCCTTAGTAAACTTTAGACATATATTTTAATTTGAAATTAACCATGAAGAATCCATGGTTTGGTATATGTAAAATAATCTAGAACTAATGAATTTGTGTGGCCACTTACATTGTTGGTTATGAATGCACTTTGAAAAAGTGTTCTTAATTTGTCAATTCATTTTATTTATATGACCATTCTCTATTTAACTGTTAAAAATTTCATAATGTATATTCATTAAAAAGGTCTTACAATACCAAAAAAGATAAAGAACACATGAATTCTAAAAACTAATATTAAGTATCGTATATGACAATCTATGATTCCAGTACTTCGATATTCCTCATATACTTTTTATCTAGCTTAACACATGTCTACAATTCTCTATGACTAATCAGAAAAATATGGAATTAAACAATAAATTACATCTTCCTTACTTTCACTTTGACATATGCAGTAAAACTTTGATTTGAATTTCTTTAACCATGTTATGTGATTTTTTCATGCAACTTCTTATTGGTTAATCAATGGTTGAGGAACTTGACTAAATGTACAATATTTGATTATTATATATTTTATATGTATTTCTCAAATATAATGACTTTTGATACTAGAATGCTAATATACATGAAGCCAAAAATACTGAAATGGTAAGTTAATTGAAGAAGCATGTACCAAAAAACCTACCACAACTTCTCTAGAAGGTTAGCTGCTGGAGAGATTTGTAAAGAAAAAACTTCTTTGATATGTTGAACTACTACCTAATTATCTCCACTCCTTGTTATTCTTTTTTTTTGTAGTATCTTTCAAAATACTACAAGTATTGCATTTTGTAACATATTTTCAGCCATCTATAAACCGCATGCTCATTTCAAAATCAATATCATTCATTCACATTCACATGATATTGAAAATAGATAATTTTGAGTTCTCTTCATAGTTATAAGAAAAATAAAATTGTGTAGAATTAATATGAACATGTCTATATATATGAGTAGCTAACTGAATATAAATAAATAATGAACATGTCATGTTCCTGGTTTTATATTTTCCTTTGGTACGCACATATAACATTTATAAAGCATTTAGTATCTTGAGTTACATCTTTATCATGTGCGTGTGACATCTCATCCTAATGATAAGGCACGTAATTTTATATTTCGAATAAAGTTATAGAGTTTATAATAATGGAATCATTTTTTGACTTCCATGTAAGATTAAGATAATATAGTATTCCTCTAACTATTGATCATTCATGTTAGTCAAAGTTGGGGAATTTATATGGAATTAACATGGCTGAATGATATGTTTCCCACCAGGTTAATAAAAGTACTCAACTAAATCATCATCATGCAAGGAATGATAAACTCAATGGTTGATGCACAAACTAGTGCTTAAATTGGAGCTAAAAGTAAATGTCATACCATAGTCAATGCATGTATGTAAGTAATAAATGCATGAATTTATCAGTTAAGTAAACTTCAGTGATCTGAATATACAACATAATAGGAAACTTATTCGATGATTGAATAGTGATGTGTGAATGGCAAGAAAAAGTTCATAATTTAATATGTTTATTTGGTAGACATAGTTAATAAGTTTTTTGACATACATTATCTAATATATACAAATTTACCCTAAATGATTATTATATTACTAAATAAGAAAGCATCAGAAAACTTTAAATGAAAAGATGACAGACTTTAAATTTTCATAAATTTATATATTCTCTTTTCATTTTGTTCATTTTTATAGAAAATATAACTATATTCATAGATTATAGAAACATGATTTCATACCAAGACTAATATTCAAACGTAAAAATATTGCCATTGACCAATATGTACTTTTTTATTATTTTTGTCTAATACTTATGATGTTGACAAATTATTCCTTTTATTGACCATGTTTGACATAACAAGAGTGACATATATTATGTCCTATATATTGTAGATCCTTGGTTTGTTATCAACAGTTCTCACTTTTTTTTTTGGAATCAAATACTACTAACTTAAATGCTGGTTACATTAACACTCCTTGCTACTCTGTCTAACTCTTGTTTGTACAGACATGCAACTTCCCTGGGTGGCCGTTGGTAGAATCGACATTGATCCTTATTCTTTATCTGTAAATTTGCTAGACTATCAGCTAGCACGTTACTAGTTCTTCATCTAAATCGGATGTCAACATTCATCCGTTTTTTCTTCCTGATCTTCTCGAGCCATAGAGCAAACTTAGGCCATGTTCCATCGTCTTCTTCGATCATCCTCACTGCCACACTGCAGTCCGACTCTAGAATGACAGCAGACCAGCTATTCAATTCAGCCTGTTCCAGTGCCAGCAGGATTCCGGCGAGCTCAGCTTCAGTAGCAATGGACGTTTCCACCGGCATGCCCCATGCCCCAAGCCATTCTCCCTTATGATTCCTAGCAATGGCAGCTGCAGCTGCCCCTCGCTTTGTAACTGCTGCATCCACATTTACCTTAATGGTTCCGCTAGGTGGTGGGATCCAATCTTCGTCTATGGTATTTGTGATATCAGTCGGTGTGGCCGCCCACGCTAATCCATGTAGGCGGATGTCCCTCCTTATGCCTGCCCGAATGCTTTCCTTGCTTAACTAGTTTCCTTCCATGACGTTGCTATTCTGAGCTTGCCACAACCCATGGCAGATTATCCAGAAGAATTCTTCGTGGAGTCCAGTTTCCTTGACAGTGAACTTGCACCATGTCTCAAGGTTTCTTGTTGTAAAGAATGAATGCTGCTGGGATATAGGTATGTGGTCTTGCCACACAAAAGAGGACACACTGCAGTCCCTTAAGACATGTATAAGCGATTCGTCTTCTTCCTCACACCTAGAGCAGGTGCTCACCTCAGTCATGTGCCTTAACTTCCTTCTGACATTTGTGAGAAGTGCATCTTGTCTAGCAAGCCAAGCAAAGGCCTTGATTCTGCCTGCCATGCGCAATTTCCATGGCGACTCCCACCTTCCCGGCGTCGCAACTTCTTTCTGCCTTCTTAACAACTCGTAAGCTGAGTTTGTGGAGAAAACGCCATTGCCGGTATGGCTCCAGCAGCTGCGGTCGGCCATGTCATCTGCCAACGGTGTATGGACATGGAGGATTTGTTGTACAATATCTTCCTCGAACTAGTCCTGAAGAAAAGCAGTATCCCATCGCCCCTCCTCGATGACTAGGGAGTTCACTGTCAGGTCTGTGATGTCCTCCGGAATTGGCCTCTTTACTACCTCCCTGAGCCTCAGGTGGTCATTCACCCAAATGTCATTCCACACATTCACAGATTTACCGCTCAAAGGAATCCTCCTAATGTTGTCCTTCATGAACTGACGCATGGATGCACAAGCTCTCCCTAATCTCGAAAGAGTGCCTTCTCCCCCTACACTGCATCTGTCGAGGCAGTGTCGCATTGCTTTGCACCAGGTAGTCTCCCTGCCTGCAAGAAGATCCCAAGCATGTTTAGCCAGCAACGCTTGATTCCAGTCCCGCATTGATTTAACCCCCAAGCCTCCTTTGCTTTTAGAGCTCGTAACCTTGTCCCAAGAGACCAAGGATATAGACCTGCTGCTTCTTCCTCCCCAGATGAACTTCCGTATAATGCTATCCAATCGATCACAGAGTGTAAGGGGTAATAGCGCTGTCTGCATAGCGTACGTAGGGACTGCAGTTAATGTGGACTTGGCGAGGCATAACCTCCCTGCGAGAGACAAGCTCCTCACAGCCCAAGCGCTTACTTTACCTTCAACCTTCTCGACGATATCTGCATATGTGTGCTTCGTCACTCTGGAGTGAATGACTGGTACTCCGAGGTAACGCCCCAGATCACCTGTGACTTGAAACTGACAACATCACTGAATCTGTCGACGAACTGAGGTTGGAACACTAGCGGAGAAGAAAATTCGAGACTTTGAAGCTGATATGGATTGTCCCGACGCCTGCTCAAAAGTCTTGAAACACTGCAAGATGCACAACATTTGTTCCTTGGTCGCCTGAGCAAAAAGAATCAGGTCATCTGCGAAACACACATGAGCAACCGATATGCCCAGCTTAACAGGCCTCCATGTTCCTTTACAAGTCCTCTCCTGGATCATCTGGCTAAGCCGTTCAATGCAGAGAACAAACAGGTACGGGGAGAGTGGATCTCCCTGACGCAATCCTCGACTTGTTTTGAAAGGGCGAGATGACTTTCCATTCCATATGAGTGAGGTCTCCCCACCTGAGATCGAGTTGGTAATATAAGCTTTAATGGAGTCTAGAATTTCAACCCGGTCCAACGTATCCTTGATAAACAGACATGACATTTGATCATACGCCTTCGTTAGATCTATCTTGATGGCCATGGTCTTTGCTCCCTTTGGATTCTTCATGCTATGTATAAGTTCCTAGACCAAAGCGATGTTGTCAGTGATCCGTCGCCCTGGTACAAAGCTACTTTGCTCCTCAGATATCCAGCTAGGGATATGCTTCTTTAGCCTTTCCACCACGATTTTAGATGCTAACTTCAGTATTATGTTGTTCAGGGAGATAGGGCGCAACTGCTCACACTTCTCAGGATTTGGACACTTGGGGATTAAAATGATAGTGGCATTACATACCTCGTCTGGAATGGGCTTTCCTTGTAGCATGTCCTGAACCGATTTTGTAATTGAGGGACCAACAATATTCTGGTTGTATTTCAAGAACTCCGCATTGACTCCATCAGGCCCGGCAGCTCTGTAGGCCTGCATCCTGTTCAGCACCTGTTGAACCTCTGCAGACATTGGTGTTGCAACAAGTCAAGGTGCTTCCTCCCCACTTAGCTGCTTAAAACATCCTGGGATACTTGCTTCGAGTGTCTGCCTCCTGGAGTGGCAACTCTCAGTCGGTGCAGACAGAACCTTTTCAAAGTGGGAAGTAACCAAGCACATGATCTCCTTCTCGTCAGTGATCCAGCGCCCATGTTGGTCTTTAATAGTTAGAATGGTATTGGTGCGCTTCCGCTGCTTTACCCAGGTTTGGTAGAAGCGAGTATTATTATCTCCACTGCGGAGCCAATTAATATGCGCTCTTCGCTTCCAGTCCTCCTCTTCCTCGTTGATAATCACCTGCAACTCAGCTTGCATATTAGTGCATAATGAATCAGTGATGGGATCATACCGGTCGGCTATCATCTTTTGGAGCGTATTGATATTGTGATACAAGCGATTCCTTTCCTTTGTTTTCTTTTTCTGCTTTTCCTTCTCCCAATTAAGGATATGCTGTTTAACCGAATTGAGCAAGGAATAGAACTCCGCAGTACCTTCCCACTTTGAGCTCATCATGTTTTTGAAATCCTCCTCCTTGTTCCAACTCACTTTGGTCAGGAAACGGTGAGTGCGTCTTTTTTTCCTTCTTCATTCTAAGTAGCAGAGGGCAATGGTCATATGATACTCTGGCTAAGTGTATCAAGCTAACATTAGGAAAGGAATTGATAAACTCCACATTTGCAGCAGCCCTGTCCAAACGCTATTGTAACATTCCGTGCTTGTAAGTAAATTTTACTCTTGAAAACCCCAAATCAGTTAGACCGGCCTCCATCAAAGTTTCTTTGAACACCCTGGCTTCTCTATAGTTATACCAGATGCTTCCCATCTTCTCGGAAGGTGATAGAGTAGTGTTGAAATTGCCCATAAAAACCCAAGGTTCTTTGATGCTTCTGC
This sequence comes from Alisma plantago-aquatica, assembly GCA_963693085.1. Taxonomy (NCBI): domain Eukaryota; kingdom Viridiplantae; phylum Streptophyta; class Magnoliopsida; order Alismatales; family Alismataceae; genus Alisma; species Alisma plantago-aquatica. The sequence goes on from OY856411.1 coordinate 1,153,789,193, forward strand.
TCATTGTTATGATATGTTTCCAAAGGAGATGACGAACAGCTAGATGAAGACTAGCATATATAAACGATACCACCATGCTGTTGTTGAAACGGTAGGTGATGAAGTGTCTATGGCAACACATGATTTGAACTCTTAGCTGATCATCCTTCCAACACACCCAAATTCCTCCAGCAAACCCCCTCGCCTCCACTCGATAAGAGAAGTTGAAACCCAGACGTTTGATAGTTTTTAAAGCTTTGGTCTCACTTATCTGTGGTTCAAGTACAGCAACAACATCAGGCTTGTGTTCCCTCATGAAATCCATGAGGGTCGAGCACCTGTCTTTGTTCCCAATACTCCTAATGTTCCAGCACATAATGTTCATATTTGAAGAGACCTTTACTATGTAAAAATCTTCTTCTTGGATATAAACGTAGATAATACGCTTAGCAGATAGTTGTCTCAGCGGCCTTATCCACATCGCACTTCTCGATCTGCGGCGGCTCCGTATTTTGGTCCTTCTCACCAAGAACAGGCTGCCCAAAACCTTCACTCTCAGATATAGCTTTAGCTAGGCGCGTGCTCCGACGTTTCCCTGTTCCTGTATCCGGCGGTTTGCCTCTCCTCTTCGTCGAAATGCCGCTGGTCTGTCCGGCTTTCCTTGGTTGCAGGGTCTTTTTCTTCTCAGTAATTCCCTTGCCAACCTTGGACCTTCTCATCCGAGTCGTCATGGGTGTCCTCTCTAACTGCGTACACTCACGCTCTTCCTTTTCTTTCCCCCCAGTGTCAATGGTGGCTGCAGGTTCGTCATCCATGTCCTCAACGATGATGACTTCATCTACTGCTGGATTAACCGCTTTGTGTTTTCCATCGCTAATATTGCCTCCTGGCATGGCCTTCTCCTTCGACGATTTGTTTCCCACTGTTAGTGATGTCCCCCAATACACTTTTACTCATGTTGCCTACATTATTCCTGTCATCCGTATTCACTGTATTAATCTTCTTCTTTCTCCATACATTCGCGGTCTTGTGAGTAACATTCTGCTGTTCAACTTCATGGGCCGTGCCTGTGTCTGTGCTTTGCAAGCCATCGCCTTCATCCTCCTGTAGTCCTTCGAATCTATTCGCATGAACCTCCATGGCCACTTCCTGTATTCTATGGTGTCTCTTCCTGCCACCTTTCATCCTTTGCGTTTGCCAACCGCCGCTGTCAGTTGGAACGTTGCCTCCTCCACCCGTTGGTCGGGCAGATTCGAGTTGTGCTTCTTGAACCTCCTCTTCAGTGCCCTTTAGAGGACAGTTCTTTGAGATATGCCCCTCCTTCCCACACTTGGCACACGCCCATGGGAAACCTTCATATACAACTTCATAAGACCTCCCATTTATAAGGATTGAGCTCGCCAGCTCCTTGTTAGTATTGATTTCTATCGCCAGTCTTGCGAATCGGCTCCTCGATCTGTTCTCAGTATAGCTATCGACCTTGACTAGGCTCCCCAACGCCATGCCTATATATTCGAACATAGTTTCTACATACAGGTGTAATGGTAGGTTCATGACTCGTACCCACGCCACTATATAGTCCGAGAAGGCTTCAGTTGGCTGGAACAAAGGATACCATGCCCAAACGATGACATTGCACCCGAAGAGTTTCCATGGACCACCTGTTAGGGCCATTTCGTAATCATGTTTACATGACATCTGCAAAACGAAATGGCCATGTTCTAGTTCGAACATATTGAACCTTCCTTTGATTCGCCATAGAAGCTTCAATTTGTCTCTTAAGGTCATGTACCCGACCTCGGTCCCAAGCATCCGCACAACGACAACATATCTCCAGGGCCGGGCTAGATCTTCCTCTGTGTCAGGATCTACGTTGATGCTAGGGGTTCCATCGTCATCAGTCAAAGTAACCGACCCTAGTGGCAGATTCTGTTCGAACAAGTTCTCCAAGAAGTATTCCTCACGATATGTATGGTTTGCGCTGCCAGTGTTCTTCCCCGTGTTCATGACATCTGCGAACGAGACGGCTCTATCCACAGATCCGGCCGCCCGATCAGGGTTTATATTTCCGCGAGTATGCTCCTCCATAACTCCCTAAAGGTTCACGTCTGGACTCGGATTGTTTTCACTTAGCATAGCAGGTCCTCTCATGCCTGCCACCATGAAACTAAGGCCTATCTCCGGTATGCAGTGGGTTGCTTTGCCCTGCCGAGATTCCTCACGACGGAGGATCTCTTCCATCAGAACAATGTCCTCGCCCTCTTTCGGGACATAGTCCGGTGGGACAAGGGTTCCTTCTTTCAGATCTAGTTCCCTTCCATCGCTCTTATCTCCCTGGGTTCGACGTCCCCCTCGATTGCCTCCTTCCCCAATCGCCCCTCGCCCCCCACTCGCACTTCCCAACCCTAGCGCCGCCATCAGCAGTTCTCACTTTCAAGCTACGAAGATGACATGAATAGAATAACACTATTTTCTATTCACTACTATGATTAAATGTGGTTATGAGGACTCTCCTGATAGAAAAAGGGAGGCATGCAATCCTTTGACATGAACTAAGACAATTCCAGTACATCTCGTCAAAGATGGAAACATAGGCATGAAGTTTGAATTAGTTATTATTTGCAACCCATGCATATTTGATAATTAATGACACATGCGCCCTCTTTGAATAGTGTGTTGAAATCAAGAAAAAAATTCAACTAAATGATCATATGATCTCTCATTGACAAATCAAGTATTCCCTGAAACACGCCATAAGGATTGTCTAAATTTTTAAGAAATTCGAGCACATTCAATGTAACTAGTAAAGGAAGAAATTTAATTATTATTGTTCTCTTAGAGCTTATTGCAAAATGGAAGTTCTCACCGCTTTACCAAAATCTTATAAAGTTATTATTTTATATGTTTATGTATACAAATATATGTCGAAACCACCATTAATATACAATCCAATGTATACTTTTCTTGATTTTCTTTTTGTAAACTCATTTAGTCACATTTAAAGGACAAACTATATGATATTTTGATTGATCTTTATGAATGAAATAAATAATATTTCATAATTCAGGAGCATTCATTCTTGCCTATAATTATATAAACCTAAAACATAGCCTTCTAGAGTTTACATTCAAATAGTAGTCTATAATCACATGACAAATTTTATAGGTTTTAAACACATGGTCTTAAATAGGTATGATATCATTTCCCATTATCCTCAACCACTATAAAATAAGGTTAACAACAAGTGGGAACCTACACTTTGTTTTGTCTACATAATGAATAACAATTCACACCGCTTATTATATTTTATTTTACATTGACAATGCATGTACCTAGAAACCACTACTATTTGACTCGAAATAACTAATTTAAGTAAACTTTAAGTACACTTTCTTTGTGATTTTTCTATGTACTAAATTTCTACTAAAATCCTTTGTAACACTCTTCATTCATGCTTCATCTTTGATTTCAAATCAAACATGAATGAAATAATGTTATGGGATTGTTTCTAGAATAATTAAAAATATATTGTTGTTTGTTACAATGAGAATCAACAGAGGAAGCCACCTTCGAGAGATAGAGTGAATACACATTAGAGTAGAAAAGAACATAATGTAGATCACTATCTGTTTGTTATTTGTATGTAGTTCAACACATACTAATATTTACAAAATTGGTAATTATTTTGCCTTTTATGCGTTCCACATATACATTATTTTTTTGGATTACATGTTGTTACTTACTTGCACATTATAAATAATAGTAAGATGTGATAAATTTTAATGTATATCTGAAAGTATTTATTTTTATGACCAAGTTACAAACAATATTCTATATATATAACTGCATATAAATATTCATGTCATATTATGTCAAATTATTATTTTTTATATTACTATTAAACAATTTTGTAGTGAACACCATAGATATTTCCTGTTAATTTACGAGAAGGAAAGAAGTAGAAACAAAAGAAGTGGGAGAATGTGAGCCAGGGGGGACAAACAATATCATAATATAGGCGTAACAAAATATTTGAATAAAATAGAAAATTTAACGTGTCATTGATATATGAATTGTGGTGTCACATATTATGTTTGGAAAATAAAAATACAATATAGTTTAGAACAAAATTCAAAAGTGTCATTATCATATCTATGAAGATATTATATGGAGTGAAGTTATAGAAGAAAACCACATCTCATGTCTATGTGAAAGAGCGAATAGTTAATTATTCAAATACATATGTGGAGAATAAATGATTGTTATGCCACTTAAATAAGAATACAATATATTGAGAAAGTATCTAAGTAAAGATTGGTGATCAAATTGATCTATCAAACAACAAGATACAGAAGAAAATTAAGTTTCAATGTACACATGTAAAGAAAACAACAAATTATGGAAAATAATAAAATTAAATATCTCTCCCAAGAAGTCAAAGTGTGAAGATTTGTGATCTAAATATACCAATAAAAAGATATACCTTAGATTTCATAGATGATTTAGATTGTTTTTTGGACAAACTTTACCCCTTATTTGTGAGACCCCTAACCTTGCTTAAATGATTGAAAATGATTAATTACCATAATTTAATGCTTAGAACCTTAATATAACCTTTTTATATGCTTTGGAATCATAAGAACAGAGTAAGTTTGAAATTTGGTCCACTTCAGACATTGTTTGAGCAAGTTATGAAATTTTATGTACATTCTGGACTTTTCTGCAATTTACCCAATTGGGAGATTTTCTTTGTATATTGTCACAAGAATTACGATCCCTATAGGTTTCCTTATCGTTCTCAACTTTTTTGGGCTATGGGGCTCCTAGTTGTTCTTGGTTTGGAGGTGTTCCTCTTCAAGGACATTTTAGGGGTTTCCCCCTTTATGGATAAGTATAAGAGTAATGGTAAAGATAAGGATAAGGATAAGGGTCAAGATAAGGAAAAGCATAAAGATAAGGATAAGGGTATGGATAAATGATACAAAGTGTAGATGGTAAGTGATGGAGGTGTTGCATGGACATAAAATCTCTAGGCTATGGACACATGGAAAACTCATGGACACCTCATGTTTGACCCCTTCCTTATCCATGAAGCTGTATATACCGCTTCCTATCTCCAAATTCAAAATCATTGCTCACTCCCTCTTTCCCATAGCTTAGAGTACTGACCTTTCTCTATTTGTTTGTGGAACAAAGTGGCGTAAGGTGGAATACAACCTCTTTTTGGAGAAGAAAGTTTCCTAGAGTTCATCTAGCCTAACCTAGGGTTTCTAAGGTCATCTTCTAGGGTTTTTGACCAAGGCAAGTTGTTTTCTTCCTTTATTCTCCATTTTTCTTACTCTTCCCCTTCCTTAGACCTTCCTCTAAGTTGGAACTCTACTGTTCCATGGTAAAAGTTGCTTTAGAGCTCAAGATCCTACCTTTGTTGTTTCTTCTTTTAGGGTTTTGATTCCTTGTGAAGAAGAGTGCATGCTTGGCCGAGTTTAGAGCTTCCTCTTGGGTTTTATACCTTCTTGAATCAAGTTTATTACTTCTAGAAGTCTGTTCTTCTCACTAGAGGTGAGTTTTACAATCTTCTTTACTTATATTCGTTACTATAAGCTTGTTAGCTCATGTTCTTGCTTAAAAATGGTGATTTAAGCATTAAGAAGCTAAGCTTGTTTGGGATTTCGATTTTTATGGTGTTTCCTATTTTGTTTCCAGTTCTAGATGAACCTATAATGATGTGCACGTTCTTCCTAAGAAAGTATATAACTTAGTTCAGGTTGGTATCACCACCTATGGTGCTGAGTACCTCTCAACTGATGGTCCATATTAGGGTTTCTAGGTTGTTTCTTCTCTAAACACATGACCCGATGGTGTGGCTTTCATAACAAACGAAGGTGGTGACCAATGGTGATGAATGATGGTGTGATCTAATAGTCACACCTTAGTTTAGTGTTAGGCTCTCTTGGAACCTCAATGAGCAATGGTTTGATTCTCTAATGATGTTATCAATCAATGATGACATTAAGTTAATATCTGATGGTGTGAAATGAATATAGTGTTGATCTAACAATCTATGGTGACTTAATGATCACAACTAATGGTGGATCAGGTCATCACCACATATGGTGAGTTAAGGATGTAATTATAGATCCGAATAAACCTTAAACCAATGGTTCCTTGATTCAATTGATCTAATAGTTAAACCTATACTTCAATTGATAACTTTGAACAATGAACCCGATCCATTGAATAAGATTGGATTATTAAACATCCAATGGATTAGAATGAATCCCATGATATTATATTCAGGTAGTAGTGATGAGAATTTGATGATTCAATATCATTAATTTGTTGTCTTACCTTTTCTCTTGGATAGTTATATTTGATAAATGACCATAATAAGTGGGTTTGTAACTTCAATGTGATATATTTTGTTATACCTAACCTTAATGTAACTAAATGATGGTGATTGGTTATAATCAGTCCTCTTGCATGATTAATGTGAAAATGAATTACACTCCTTGTGTTTAAACCACAATGTAGTGCTATTTGAATATCATAGTGCCTTACCATAATAATAGCTATGGACACATAATTGCTGATGATCTTTTGAGCCTTGTTTAAGGCATGGAATGATGAGGATAAACTTACTATGAATAATGTGATGGTCATAAATGACCTTTGGGCATGTTGAGACCTGATTGAGATGAAATCTGTTTCATGTTCCAATAAGCGCTGAAACCCTAGAAATTGTGATAAGAAATGGATATCTTGAAATGATATAATGATAATGTGGTTCATTACAATGCAATGGATGATAACATATGGTAATATGGTTAAGATATATACTTCAAATGTTTTATATATTCTTTAGTTACAATGCATATACACTTGATGGGAATGAATTATAGTTTGTATGTCAATTTGTATGATGAAGCCTTAATTCACCCAAATGACAATAATTAATCAAGTGCAATTCTAATCATGTAGTTCTCTATGTCATAGATCCATCTAAGTGTCAGAACTTGCCAGATGGTGAAACAAGTATTCCTAAGGGAAACTCGGAGCGCATACTATTGAGTATGTGGGGTGCTTGTCATCCTGAATCCAAGTGTTTAGGGAGGATGACTGTGGTTATACCTAGCCCTCTATTTGAGAATGCCTACAGTCGTGCCTCGATGATTATATATGTGATGAGATTGGAGGAAAACTGCAGTTGTACCTCAGATGGTAGGGTATGCATACCCACCTCCTTTCACTAGTGTTGTGACCTGTACCAAGGACAAACTAGACTATTAATATCTTGACCTTATGTGTCACTGTGGCGGACCCGTACTGACCGGGGGTGGAGAAGATCTTAGGATTCTGGCTCTTCCTAGATCTTGTATGGCACCGATTTTGACTTAGCAGTGGTTAGTTGGATTTTGAGTGGTATCCTCAAATTCCTCAGGGAAACGTAATAAAAGATGTAAGACAACCGTGCACCATATCTATTTAAGGATATACACAACACCTCACATTGGATGATAACCCTTGTTTGATCTTCTTATATGGAGATGATATATAGTACAATGAGAGATGATAGATATGCTTGTGTTGTATATGTGCTCATGTTGTAAACCTATTTATGTTGTCAAATATACTAACACTGATATTTAATATTATGCTTCTAGTAATGTCTAATAATGCTAGCCATACCTATGTAATTAGAAATGTTTAAACTACTAATTATGATTATGCAATTAGTTGTGCTATGATGTCAGCTCTACTTATTATGTAGACTAGTTCACTTTCTTAAATATGCCAATATTGTTAGCCATGTCATACTACTAGACATATCAAAGATGCTTACACTTCAAGATTGATTGTGTTGTTAGTTAGACATACAATGATAATCAAATCAATGATAATGATTATTATTAGATGCAATCTTATGAAACCTGAGTAGATATCTAATAAAAGAAATGGATTTATCTATTACCTATATACAATGATAATCATACTTGTTGCTAATCTTATTTTCTTAATCTATTTAGGATGCTTGAACTGTTCAATCTTCCCAATTGACTATTAAATACTCCAATTGCTCAGTTATTTACTATTTAATATGATGTAATCAATATATGCTGGAGAGAGTTATATCTCTCGTTGGGACTGGGTCTCACCTCATGGGTCACCATATTTTTTTAGGTAATCGACAACAACAACAATACTATCATGATAGTGAGAAGAATCTGAGGTAATAAATCCTAGAGATGGTTGTTTAGTGGTCTAGTGTGTTCTACAGTCATCCCTGTACTCTCAGGTCCAGATGAAAAGTTTGTATATGATGTTTCGATTGAATCAAGCTTTCTATAGCATGTTGATGCTTGTATATGTTGAATATGTGGATAGTGTACCTTTGCAAAGTTTATGTTGTAGATGAGGCTATAGGGCAGTTGTAAATAATATTGATAATTATGTGAATTAAAGAAAGTTGCTAGGTTTTCATATAAATATTTCTGAGCAATTGGGAATTGTTGAAATCAGTTTTAATTTACCCTATTTTTTGGGTTTGTGTTTAATTAAGGAGTAATCATATTTTTTGTTTTAAGTAATCTCATTTAGTATAACAAGTTTGCACAAGTTGGTATCACAGCTTTAGGTTTGTTGAGTCTATAGGGACACTAGGACTTAGGACTAGGATGATGTCTTAGTTAGGATTATGACATGAAAACATGATGCATACTGCCTAATCTCAGTACTTGGATGCCCTGGCCATGTATTCAGGTATTGAAGAAAAGGTAAGTATGAAACTCTTAGATTGTTATCTTTTGGATTACTATGATCAAGTAGTCATTTTGAGACAATCTAAAGAGCATAACAAATTAGAAATCATGGTGCAAATATCTCAATTTACTCTAAAGAAGATGAAAAATTCATCATACCCTATCAAAACTTAGATATTTGGTAACTATAAGAGAAAGATACAACACCATGAAATCTAAATCTGAATACAGATAAGATAAAATATGAGTTCTTGAAGTTGTAATTCAACAAGACAATAAAGTAAAAGACAGATAAGTCAGTGCTAATAAAGTAATTCAAGGTATGAACTTCACATAAGAAAGAGAGAGCTCATATTATAAGTATAATATGAGAACATGAATGGGAACATGACATAGGAATCAAGTGGATCCTAAGTTAATATCTGACTAACATGTGTGTTATAATGTGTTAATTTAATATATACATGGTATGTGAAAGAAATCAAGGGATAAGTTCCTTGTTTAACGAATAAAATATGGAATATGATGACTTATTCCTTGACCAGTGGTTGAAGAAGCATTATAACATGAAAGGACATACATATGAATGATGATGATTTAATAAGAAAAGAGAAATGAGATGTGATAATCTTAAGAATTCCTATGCTAATGGCAAGGAACCCAAGCTGTAAAAGGGTAACATGATGCATAAAAATTGTAACTTTCATGGGGAAGATAGAATTTGTTACCTTTTGCTTGTGACCCCTAGACAATGTTGTAGTGATGTGGGAAGTGTTCTCCCCTTTATGTTCTTAATTTTTGAGACATATCCTCCAAGTGGATATCATGGCACTTGGTACACATGGATTCACTGTAATCCTAGGATGGATATTTTGATATGATGTGTGATTGCCTTGGACTGTTGTTTCAAAATCTTTGTATTTTGTAATGAGCATTGATTTATTATCCTTCCTAGAGTTAGGGGTATTCATCCTATATGTTCTTAGATGGTTATGATATTGTGGAGTGGATGAAACCAAGTTATGAGTTCTTTATAGAACATGTAGTGGATACCAAGGTAATGAATCCTAGTATCTAGAGTGGATCAGTTATATATGATTTAAAGATATCTATTAGATGAGTTTTTCAGTGTTCCTCTCCAATAGAGAGGGAGAGAGAGTTGATGTGGATCTTACAAGTGTTGTTTGGGAAAATAAGAATGATTCTATAATGTCATGTGTGGTCTGCTAATGGTTGGGCAAGACCACTATCAATGATAGATGGTTTGTTGATCAACAAACATGTGTTACCATGTTCCTTTAAAATAAACCTAGGATCAGAATATCAATGGATAAGAGTTAGGTGGATGACATAAGTTGCATGACCATGATGAGTTTAGGGTTATGTCATTTAGATTAACCAATGTATCAGTAACATTCATAAATAGGAGAAACAAATTAATCATGTTATGTCTCATAAGTTGTGACAAGCTTTGAATGATGACATGTCAAAGTATTTCAAAGATGGTCAGCAACATGATTAACATCTTGCTAAACCTTAAGAATGTTGAACCAACTATACTCATGTGTGACAAGTTTAGCAAGAGTGAGTTGGGGGTTAACTAGAGTATCCTCTTTGATGTTATGATACATATACTAAGTGTGTTGTGTGAATCTTGGGAAAATGAAGACAATGCCGTTACCCTACCCCTAATAAGGTCAACTAGGAAGTTATATTTGTTAACAATTGCATACAAGTGTGTGATTCTTCAAATAGACTGATGGCCATTCCATCATTAATATGATTGAATAATCTTCTAAGAAAATATTCCATATAGTTCTTGACAATTAGGGGATGCTCACCTGATTGATTGAGTTGCTAATTACAATAATAATTAAAGGTTCATAGAGATGAAACCTTATAGAATTACGCCGGATAAGAGATACATGATGTTCCATATTGATAGAGCCATAAAATATTACCTATAAGGGATATGTGGTACAATAGATAGAATAGTTCAGGGTGATATTTAGAATCCCAAGTTGAAATGTACTACCAAACCTATAGAGGTGAAATAACAATTCTTATGTTGAACCAAGGTGACACATGCTTGAGTTGAGGGAGAAGAATATGTATTCTATGAGAATGATGTGACATCACTAGGTGATGAAAATAACCATGTGTAAGATTGAGGATGGCGTGCATGAGAAGTGTCCATCTATGTGTATCTTGGATTTCAGAGGCAAAATCCCTGGTAGGGGTTTATGGTTGTGAAACCCCTAACCTTGCTTAAATAATTTAAAATGCTTAATTACTATAATTGAATGATTATAACCTTAATATACCATTTTTATATGCTTTGGAATCATAATACAAGCTTAAGTTTCAAATTTGGTCCAATTTGGACATTGTTTGAGCAAGTTATGAAATTTTATGTACATTTTGGACTTTTCTACAATTTACCCAATTGGGAAGTTTTCTTTGTATATTGTACAAGAATTATGATCCTTATAGGTTTCCTTATCATTATTGAATTTTTTGGGCTATGGGGCTCCTAGTTGTTCTTGGTTTGGAGGTGTTCCTCTTCAAGGACATTTTAGGTGTTTCCCCCTTTATGGATAAGTATAAGAGTAATGGTAAAGATAAGGATAAGGATAAGGGTCAAGATAAGGATAAGGATAAATATAAGGATAAGGATATGGATAAAGGAGATAAAGTGTAGGTGGTAAGTGAGGGAGGTGTTGCATGGACATAAAATCTCTAGGCTATGGACACACGGTAAACTCATGGACACCTCATTCTTAACCCCCCTCCTTATCCATGAAGCTATATATACCGCTTCCTATCTCCAAAATAAAAATCATTGCTCACTCCCTCTTTCCCCTAGCTTATAGTACCGACCTTGCTCTGTTTGGATGTGGAACAAAGTAGTCTAAGGTGGAAGACAACCTCTTTTTGGAGAAGAAAGTCTCCTAGAGCTCCATCTAGCCCTACCTAGGGTTTTATAAGGTCATCTTCTAGGGTTTTTGACAAAGGCTTATTGTTTTCTTCCTTCCTTCTCCATTTTTCTTACTCTTCCCCTTCCTTATACCTTCCTCCAGGTCGAAACTCTACTGTTCTACGGTAAAAGTTGCTTTAGAGCTCAAGATCCTACCTTTGTTGCTTTTTCTTCTAGGGTCTTGATTCCTTGTGAAGAAGAGTGCATGCTTGGCCGAATTTAGAGCTTCCTCTTGGGTTTTATACCTTCTTAACTCAAGTTTCTTTCTGCTAAAAGTATGTTCTTCTTAGTAGAGGTGAGCTTTATAACTCTCTTTACTTATTGGTTACTATAAGCTTGTTAGCTCATGTTCTTGCTTAAAAATGGTGATTTAAGTATTAAGAAGCTAAGCTTGTTTGGGATTTTGTTTTTTACGGTGTTTCCTATTTTGTTTCTAGTTCTAGATGAACCTGTAATCATGTGCAAATTGTTCCTAAGAATGTATATAACTTAGTTCAGGTTGGTATCACCACCTATGGTGTTAAGCACCTATCAACCAATGGTCCATATTAGGGTTTCTAGGTTGTTTCATCTCTAAACACATGACTGGTGTGGCTTTCATAACAACTGAAGGTGGTGATGGTGTTGAATGATGGTGTGATCTAATAGTCACACCTTAGTTAAGTGTTAGGATCTCTTGGAACCTCAATGAGAAATTGTTTGATTATCTAATGATGTTATCAATCAATGATGGCATTAGCTTAATATCCGATGGTGTTAAATGAATATAATATTGATCTAACAATCGATGGTGAATTAATGATCACAACTAATGGTGGATTAAGTCATCACCACATATGGTATGTTAAGGATGTAATTATAGATTCGAATAATCCTTAAACGAGTGGTTCCTTGGTTCAATTTGTCTAATAATTAAACCTATACTTCAATTGATAACTTTGAACAATAAACCCGATCCATTGAATAAGATTGGATGCTTAAACATCCAATGGATTAGAATGAATCCCATGATATTATATGTGGGTACTAGTGATGAGAATTTGATGATTCAATATCATTAATTTGTTGTCTTACCTTTTCTCTAAGATAGTTATATTTGATAAATGACCATAATAAGTGGGTGTGTAACTTCAATGTGATATAGTTTTTTATACCTAACCTTAATGTAACTAGATGATGATGATTGGTTATAATCAGTCCTCTTGCATGATTAATGTGAAAATGAATTACACTCTTCTTGTGTTTGAACCACAATGTAGTGCTATTTGAATATCATAGTGCCTTTCCATAATAATACCTATGGACACATAATTGCTGATGATCTTTTGAGTCTTGTTTAAGGCATGGAATGACGAGGATGACCTTTCTATGAATAATGTGATGTTCTTAAATGACCTCTGGGCATATTGAGCCCTGATTGAGGTGAAATCCTTTTCATGTTCCAATAAGCACTGAAACCCTAGAATGATAAGAAATGAATATCTTGAAATGATATGATGATAATGTGGTTCATTACAATGCAATGGATGATAGCATTTGGTAATATGATTAATACCTATACTTCAAACATTTTAAATCTTATTTAGTTGAAATGATTATACACTTGATGGGAATGAGTTTGTGTTTGTATGTAAATTTGTATGATGAAGCCTTAATTCACCCAACTGGAAATAATTAATCAAGTAAAATTCCAATTATGTAGTGCCCGGTGCCATAGATCCATCTGAGTGTAAGAACTTGCTAGATGGTGAAATGAGTATTCTTAAGGGAAACTCAGAGCGCTTACTATTGAGTATGTGGGGTGATTGTCATCCTGAATCCAAGTGTTTAGGGAGGATGACTGTGATCATACCTAGCCCTCTATTTGAGAACGGTTGCGGTCGTGTCTCGATGATTATATATGTAATGAGATTGGAGGACAACTATGGTCGTAACTCAGATGGTAGGGTATGCATACCCACCTCCTTTCATTAGTGTCGTGACCTGTATCAAGGATAGACTAGGCTGTTAGTAGCTTGACCTTATGTGTCACTGTGGCGGACCCGTATTGACCGGGGGCGGTGAAGATCTTAGGAGTCTGGCTCTTCTTAGATCTTGTATGAAACTGATTTTGACTTAGCAGTGGTTAGTTGGATTTTGAGTGGTATCCTCAAATTCCTCAGGGTAACATAATAAAAGATGTAAGACAGTCGTGCAACAGTTCTGTTTAGGAATATACACAATGCCTCATATTGGATGATAACCCTTATTTGATCTTCTTATATAGAGATGATATATAGTACAATGAGAGATGATGCATATGCTTGTGTTGTAGATGTGATCATATTGTAAACCTGTTTATGTTGTCAAATATAGTGACACTGATATTCAATATTATGCTTCTAGCAATGTCTAATACTTCTAGCCATGCCTATGTAATTAGAAATGTTTAAACAGCTAATTATGCTTATACAATTAGTTGTGCTATGATGTTAGCTCTACTTATTATGTAGATTGGTTTACTTTCTTAAATATGCCAATATTGATAGCCATGTCATACTACTAGACATATCAAAGATGCTTATTGTTCAAGATTTCTTGTGTTGTTAGTTAGGCATATGATGATAGTCAAATCAATAATGATCGGTGTTAGATGCAATATTATGAAACCTGAATAGATATCTGATAAAAGAAATGGATTTATCTATTACCTATATACATTGATAATCATACTTGTTGCTAAGCTTATTTGCTTAATTTATTTAGCATGCTTGAACTGTCCAATCTGCCTAATTGACTTATAAATACTCCAATTGCTCAGTTATTTACTATTTAATATGATGTAATCAATATATGTTGGAGAGAGTTATATCTCTCGCTTGGATTGAGTATCACCTCGTGGGTCACCACATTTTTTTATGTGATCGACAACAACAACAACAATATCATGACAATGAGAAGAATCCGAGGTAATAAATCCTAGAGATGGTCGTTTAGTGGTCTAGTGTGTTCTAGAGTCATCCCTGTACTCTCAGTTCTGGATGAAAAGTTTGTATATGATGTTTTGATTGAATCAAGCTTTCTACAACATGTTGATACTTGTATATGTTGAATATGTGGATAGTGTACCTTTGTAAAGTTTATGTTGTAGATGAGGCTACTGGACAGTTGTAAATAATATTGAGCATTATGTGAATTAAAGCAAGTTGCTGGACTTTCATATAAATGTTTCTGAGCAATTAAGAATTGTTGAAATCGGCTTTAATTTACTCTGTTTTCTGGGTTTGTGTTTAATTAAGGAGTAATCATGTTTTGTGTTTTGAGTAATCTCGTTAAGTGTGACAGGTTCTCACATTATTTATACAACATTTAGATGGTTAATTTTTTTATCAATGTACCAAGTCAATGATACAACTTTTCACGTGCAGAGCACGCACATTTATTAGTATGTATAAATATATATACTTTGATTTAAGAGTGTGGGGGGACTTCAGTCTCGATTGCCACCTCTGCCCCTGCATGTATGTGAAACCGCCTTTGATGTAGAAGGTACAGAAGAGCTTAAACGGGAATATAATCTCCTTCAGCTTGACCTGTCTGTAGCATGATGTGAACACGCCGGAACCACCTGTGAGGCTGTGACCGCCAGGTACGACTCCTTATAGTTGATATAGGTGCCCTGGACGCTGATGTGCAAATTGGAAGCCATAGATTGCCTCGTACCTATGCCGCTCCTCTCTGGGACATGCTTGATGAGGAAGCATAGTCCCGCGCGCCGTGACTCCAAGACGTTTTTCTAGGTCGCCGTTGTAGACCTTGTTTGTGAAAGGGACTAGGTCGCCTTTATGGGATACGCTGTTGGCTGAGACGGAGGTACGCAGGGCTGGAGTGATCGTGCTCGTTGATCTCGTACGCACACAACTCCTGCACCTTGGCGTCGGCTGAGGAGGGAGGAGGGACAGGGGAGGAAAAAGTTAGATGAGTTGATCTTGTTGTTGATCATCATCGTCCATTGATAGGGTACTGATAGATAAATTTTTGATAATTTATTTGGCATGCATTTGTCCGAGGTGGCGGTGGAGGCGTGTCCCTTGGAGAAGAAGGACGCAGACAGGATGAACGACGTAGGCGCTGTCAGCGACGATCGACGACGAGCCAACCATCCCCCTCATCTGGCCCAGGAAGGTGTTGAATGAGGCGTAACAGGGGAGTGACTTGCGCAACGGTCTCTGGATGCCTCGCGGTGGTGGATGCCATAATGCTAGGTAGCGGCTAGAAGCAACTGGGATAGCAGGGGGATTGAGCTTGGTGTGTACGTGGCTCTGCTACCTTTGACACTGCTACCACGGGTTGAGATAGTCCCTCATGGCCTCTCCCTGTTACCTCCATTGTTGTCTCCATGGCCTCAAACCACTGGGAGGGCAGACAACAGATCGTGCACCAGCATCTGGAGGCAGTCTCCAGATCGGCCCACCAGCAGCACCGGAGCTCATCACGTCAGGGACTCGTCGGACGTGGTCGTTCTCGTGAAACGCCAGATTGGCACCGACGTTGGCGGTGGATTCTGGGACCGTGGCATTCATGCAGGACAGCACGTCGCGGCTAGTCTAACTTAACGGGTTATTGTGGGAGGGTGAGGTCCGTGAGGATGAGTATGCCAAACGGTGAGAGTGAGGATCGGACTCCGGTGGCCTCTGAGTGGCCTCTGAGTGTCAGCCCGTTGACACCCAAAAACCGAATAAAAGCGATATTTGCGGATCAGATTGGACATGGTAGGATGGGGTAGGGTTCTTCTGCCATGCCTAGTGTCCACTTCCATCTGTCTACATCATTTTCCATTGACCACACCCTCCTCGACTCATTTTAATTAGTTGTCATCTTCCATGCACACATCCACCACATAAAACCGACATGGGTCATTGAACAAGGGCTGGGTTCATCTATATATATCCATGCAGGCTCCTATTGAGGTAGAATCAAGGAATAAAGAGGTGGAGGAGTTCAGAAGACCAAAGAAGGGGATGCACATGATGAGATCTAACCCATTTGGAGACTAAGGAGCGAGAGCCACCTTTCCTCGACGTGATACTCCATTCCTCTTCCTCATTTCTTCTATTGTTCTCTTTTGTTTCTGTACATACGATATATTTCTATCTGTTTTTGGAGCCAACTATACTTTTCTATGACTAGTTGAGCTCTTTCCTGACTTTGTAGCATGCTTTGAACATGTATATATAGTTTGACACTGAGCAAGTAGTTAATATTCAGATCTAGCATGCTAATATTTTACATTCTCTTATGGATATGATTGTTGGATAAGTTGATCTCTTCTCTTGAATGAACTTGTGTTTTATTAACCTCAAAAGATTAGTGGTAAAAATAGGTAGAGAAGTTAGTTATGACCAATCACCAAGAGGAAAAGATGCAAGGGGGAATCTTCCTAGAATCTAGGATTAGAGTTGTCTAACCCCACAACATGAAACCGACTAGGGTTCAACCAACCTGGTACATCTTCATTATGGACCATATTCGTAGTAGATCAATGCCACTCCTAATGATCCTAAATGCCTTGGACCCAAAATGTAACTAGGGACATTTAGTGGTGTTTGTCCATGATCCTCGAAAGAGGTATTGGGCAGTTGATGGGGTTTTAATTATGTTACGTGAGATCAAGTGGAATGACCCCCACATGCAGTGGCGGGGCACTACTACATAAAAGTCTTTTAACGTCGGTTATTTAAGTTCTTTAGTGTCGGTTTCAAAGCGACTTCCAAGTGGGCGCCGCTAAAGGGGGACACCTTCGACGTCGGATCCCAAATGACGCCAAAACGTTTTTCGCCACCGAAAATGCGCCAGCAAAGGGACTATATGCGTCGGTTGTTTAGTAAAAACCGACGTCCAAACTCTTCCCGCCACCGAAAACACGCCAGTAAAGGGACTATAGGCGTCAGCTGTTTACTAAACAACCGCTGCCAAAACTCTTCCTGCCACCAAAAACACGCCAGCAAAGGGATTATAGGCGTCGGTTTTATAAAAGAAACCGACGCCACATCATCTGAACCGACGTCAGTTTTGTGATAATAACCGACGCCATATCCCCTGCCTGCCACCACAACCGTGCTTCCCAGTACGGCCGTGGTACCTGGTCACATAGACGTCAGTTTTAGGTGAAAAACCACCGCCGTATAATATATGTGTCGGTTTTGTTCAAATAACCGACGCCTATGTTTTGATTTTTTTTCTTCTGTCAGTCTGCAGACCTGCTGTGGCTGGTCGCAGGATGAGAAACCTGCAGTTCAGTTATGAACTGTAAGTTTTACGACATCCATTGATATCAGCCAACAACAGGCCACAAACCTGTAAGATTAACATGATGGACAATATTATATATATGTGATTGACACTCATGTATAAGAACATTTAATTCATATTATTTTTTCATCACACACTTGTAGAAACCAGTAGCAACCTGCAGTTCCATTTATTTCATCTCTTTTCACATTCAGACACATGTAGAAACATTCATGTATTGATGATTTTTACACACATATGACAATTCATAAAAATTCATTCACATTCACACAAAATTAATTATGAGAACAAAGTTATTCTTTATTCATCATTGTCAGCAAAATCATATTGAAAAATTCCCACTCTTTGCAGGGCTTTTGCCCAATATTCTCTTACATCATCTAATTCATCTCTCGTATAGGGAGCATGTACATCGAAACGCTTTGCACCTGTGCTGAATTCCTCAGTTTTAAAGACCTACAAAGAGAATGACATATATACATAATTATAATAATATATAATAAGATTCATATATTTCATATTATCTTACGATACTATGTATAATACCTGTTGTATGTTATCAATTTCCAATACGACATGTTTGATGATTAGGTCCTTAAATCGCATCACATAGTAGGCACATGCCCAACTGTTGTCTTGTGTAGCACACTATAAATTGAAACATACAAAATATTCAAAAATACAAATAAGCACAGTTCACATAAATAATATATACATTTGAGTCGGGAAATTACTTTCACATTCTCCCAAATGAGTGTCAGATTTTTTTTCCTGAGGACCTTTCCTCCAACTTTTTTGTACTCTTGTAAAGCCCTATATATGTTAATGTAATACATTAAATTGCATAATTAAATGGTAATGCAGTAACAAATGTTACCAGATATAAAAACATAAAATATTTCTCATGAGAATAATGGACATTTAATTGCATGTCCATATAATACATCCAACTCACTCCCCGCAGGATCTAAATAATAGACGGTGAATGTCTTGGGGACAATAACTAATAACTCCCAATGCTTAGCACTACAGGTAAGAAAGTAGAAAATTAATAACTCAATATCCACAATAAAAATATAATTTGCTTAAGTCCAAATTACAAGCAAAGTAAACTTACACGACATTGAATGGAGCTATTATCACTGTCTTCTTATTTTTACCAAAATATTCAAAAGCATCACAGCAGTATGAAGTAACTAAATACGGGTCTGTATCTACAAGACTAATCATAGATGGAACCAAAAATCCCACATGGGAAAACCCAAAATCTGTACATGTCTTGTGTAAGTGGCTGCAAAACATGTATTACGTATGCATTAATATATAAGAAACCATATTACCGTATATAAAACAAGGTATATGGATGTATAAACCAGATTGTCATATGCATTAATCTCACCATATCCACAGCTCTATCATACATGTGTTCAGCCATTCATAACTAAACAACTCCAAAATATCTTCTATAAATATGCTGTTTATGAATGTTTGACCTACATTAATCCGTATCCAGAACTTCTATTACGTATGCATTAATACATATGTTAAATTTGTATAAATAGATTGTTATCGTATGATTTACCTGCAACATTCTCTGGAATAGTAACATTTATAGGGCAATTTGGATTATGTTCGCTGATCCATACTATCACACTCCTACAATTAGGACCTATCGAGGCGTGTAGGTCCCCTAGAAGCCAACTTGGTAGTCGAGGAGGTGGATGCTGAGATGTAGCGGGTCTCGTCTTTTTGACCTGTATATATAATTTCATATCAATTGACTCATATATATAAATACACACTAACAAATTAAAGTAATGAAAATTTATCATACAATATCAATATAGTGGACATCCACTTCGGGCCACAATATCACTCCGCCTACTGCCTCACCAAGTGTTTCAACATCTAGGTGTGCATGAGGCAGTGCAAGATTCGTCCAGCTAGGGAGTATATGTATCGGGCTCACACGTACCATGCCATCTGGTACTGGACTCCCATGAAACATACACCCTTTAAGGGGTGGGTAAGCCGATGCCTCTGCAACGATATATCCTTCACTTTTTAGTCGACATGGCTTCAACCCCTAGAAATTTATGTAAAGAATGTTATATGCATATATACATAAACATATCATCTTGAACAAACTAGATATTATAAATGCCATAAAATAACTTACAGAGAACGTGCTAGGTTGTGGGTCTATAGGATTACTCCCAACCTCTGCAGTACAAGCAGTAGGAGAAGAGAGGTTCGCCACAGGTACTATCTGAGTGGCAGTCTGAGACGCCTGACACTTGTTAATTGCTTCATGGAGTCTTTTATCAAGTACTTCCTCGACTCTCCTATCAATTAAGGAATCTACCTATACATGGATAAAAGAAATGCCAGTTTCTGATTATTGAATTCCCTTTCAGAAATAACGTTCTAAAATAAGAATAAGTTACCTCAGCTTGTGAAAGTCCTGCTTTTGGGACAGGTTTGCGCTGGGATGGCCCAAAGAACGCTTTGATGCCCACACCAACGCCTACACCCCTTACACGTACATGATGCTCTGGGTTACCCAGAGCAACTATCAATTCATCCCTTGTGCCCTGAGGGATGAACTTTCCTTCCTTCCTCTGCTCGTGTAGCTCTCGCTAATCACCATCAACAAAAATTTGTGAGTAAACATAACAATAATCATTATCGATAGATTGCTCTAAGAGTTGATTTTTACCATTTTTGCAGCCGCCTCAGCGGTTGCGGGCTTCGATATCTCTCCCCTCTTGTTTTGCCTCCCTACTATCCACATAACATGATGGGGCAGAGGTGCGGGAGTAGTAATAGAGGACTCTGCTGTCTCCTGAGTAGCAGTAGGCTGAGTAGACTCAGGCTGTAGTCTTTGGCGAATGCCTACATATCCTCTTGGACCCATTGTGTGGTCATGCACATTCAGTGCATGCCTTACTCATTGAGTAACACTGATAGCCTAGTTAGTTAGCACATTGATTTGGTTAGTAACACTAAAGGTTAATCTTGAATAGGTGAATACATAAAAACGTATATTAATTAAATTGGGAGTGACACTTAATACCTTGAATTCATCTATTTTTCTTTGGGTAACAAACTCCTCCCATTCTTTGGGGTCCAAGTATTTCCATTGTTGTGTGGCTTCCTTCTTCCTATATTTATTTTTCAAAGAGAATACAAAAAAATTTATTAGTGTAGAGTTAGTGAAATACTGATCAATGTCTAGAATTGGAATCAATCAAGAACCTATTCTCAGCATCGCGTATGTAATCTCGGGTGAGATTGGTCCTATAGTTCCTTAGGACCCTCCCACAACGTTGCATCACACATTTACGATGTAACTTTTAATCCAGATCAAATATGCTCTGCAAATTAAATAGAATTGCTATTAACTAGTGTCCTAAAAATTAGTAATCTATACAAATAGAATTACAAATAATAATAACTCACACATAGTTCCTTCCATATGTGGTCTTTCTTCTCCTTAGGAACTTTATGCCATGATTCTAGGATAGGACTGCAATGGCTGCGAGTAAGAACCCCAAGATATGAAACAAATGAGTTGTGGTTCACTCCATATGGATTTCCTGCCTGATCGAAATCCACAGCCAATTTGGGTCCATTGCCCCTTTGATGTATTAACTTGTTCATCATTGTGATGCCCCTCACTTTCTCAATTTTCTTTTTCTGCTCATCAAGTGCTGTAATTTCTTCAGGGGGTACATCACCAACCTAAAATTTAATGAAAAATACACTTACATAATATAATTATAAATGAACATATAGATAGAAACCTTAGGGATATATTCTTAAAACTTACATTGTCAGGCAGTGCAAGCACGTCCTCACCCTCACGGTGATCATCAGCACAGTCATCATGGGAATGCTCAACCATCTGAAAGTTCACATTCAAATTATAAATTTCACAATGTAAAGTAATACTAATTGTAAAGTTCACATTGTAAAGTACACATTCACATTGTAAAGTAATTCACATTGTAAAGTTCACATTCACATTGTAAAGTTCACATTCACATTGTAAAGTAATTCGCATTGTAAAGTCCACATTCACATTGTAAAGTTCACATTCACAATGTAAAGTTCACATTCACATTGTAAAGTAATTCACATTGTAAAGTCCACATTCACATTGTAAAGTTCACATTCTGAAAAATAAAACATAATAAAAATATAAACATCCATGCCTCTAATATTGTGATCTTTTATCAATTAACAATCCTTCATTATGATCCCCGCGAACATACAAGTCATTGTGATCCCCAGCTTCAATGTTTGGTGGTGTTGGCAACCCAACTGAGAATGAAGTGGAGTCATCATACTTATCATAGTACTCTTCTTCATCTATAGGATCTTCAATGAACTGTCTTTTACCATGAAGAACAACCGACCATTTATCATTTGCAGGATCATCGATATAAAATACGTGTTTCGCTTGTGATGCCAATATGAATGGTTCACTCTTCTCGCCAATCTTTTCAAAGTTCACTAACGTGAAACCCAATTCATCCACTATAACTCCTTTGTTGTTGTCAACCCAATTACATTTAAAGAGCAGAATTCTGAAATCTACGTAGTCAAACTCCCATGTGTCTTCAATGACACCGTAATATGACATTTTAGCTTCACATGGACTTTTATCCTTTGCACTTGCAAAAAACATTGAAGACGCTTGAAGGGTGACCCAGCTGTTTTGGACGACACTCTTATCATCTTAACGCTTTATGTAATATGAGAAACCATTTATGTCAAACCCTTAATAAGACATAACATTCAATTTTGGTTTAAAGGCGAGGCATTTGATGGTTTCAGTAAGATTATCTGGTGTTTGAGATAGTTGATGTAAGACTTTCTCTTCAAACCACTTAATAAATGTCTTGTTATGCTCTCTAGCAAGCCACATTGAATTGGATCGAGGATATTGTCTCTTGATGAAATAGGTATGTTCCTCGATATAAACACTCACTTCATCGATGTTGTGTAAAATATACAAGTGACCTTGCTCCAACTGCTCACAGCTGATTACTTTCACCCGTGATCCCAAAACTCCTTTGCCAAAATGCTCCTCAATATTCTTGTCATTCACGAGAGCATCATTACCACTCAGAAAGTCATTGCAAAAATCCATAACCTCTCTCGCCACATAACCCTCAATAATACTCCCTTCAGGCCGATAATGGTTTTGAACATCACCTTTAAAAATGCTCATGTATCGTTCAAAGGGATACATCCAATGCAAGAAAACTGGTCCCAACATTTTCACTTCCCTAGTCAAGTGGACAACAAGATGTACCATGATATCAAAGAACGACGGAGGAAAATACATCTCAAGCTGACATAGGGTAACAACCACTTCTCTTTGTAAATTATCGAGAGTATCAGGGTCAATAACTTTACTGCACAGACTATTGAAAAAGAAATAAAGTCTGGTGATTGCAAACCTTACATGCTTTGGCAATATAGATCGAATTGCCACATGCAATATTTGTTGCATTAGAGTGTGACAATCATGAGATTTAAGACCTATCAACTTCATATCCTTCATTGATACCAATGTACGGATGTTGGATGAGTAACCCTGTGGCACCTTAACATTTACCAAGCATTCACAAAATTGTTTCTTCTCCTTTCTAGACAACATGTAACAAGCGGGAGGTAAGTATGTTCTCCGATCACTACTAACTACTTCTGTTAATTCTATCCTTATTCCCATTTCACGTAGGTCCATTCTGGATTTTATCCCATCTTTAGTCTTACCTGGTATATTCAACAGAGTACCGATGACGCTATCACATACATTTTTCTCAACGTGCATGACATCGATACAATGCCTGACTGTCAAAGAACTCCAATAAGGAAGATCCCAAAATATCAACTTCTTCTTGAATAAAGACTTGTCACTCCTTGTGGCCATCGTACATTATGATCTCTTACCAAATTTATTGGCGATGTATTTCACTCTTTCATAAACATCCTCCCCTGATATAGGTTTAGGTGCACTACGTTCCTCATTCCATCCATTGAATGCTTTGTGCAACCTACGATACAGATGAAATTTTGGAAGAAACCTTCGATGAGCAAGATATACAGTCTTGCCTCCATGTTTTAGTCATATTGAATCAGTGTTCTCTTCACATATAGGACATGCTTTAGATCCTTTGACACTATATCCAGACAAATTCCCATATGTTGGAAAGTCATTCACAGTGCAAAATAACATAGCGTGCAAACAAAATGTCTCTCTTTGTGAAGCATCATAGGTCATCACACCTTCACCCCAGAGTTTCTTCAAGTCACAATCATAGGTTCAAGATAAACGTCGATATCATTTCCAGGTTGTTTAGGGCCCGATATCAAAGACAACAACATAACATACTTATTTTTCATACACAACTAGGGAGGAAGATTGTATATAACAAGCATAATTGGCCAAGTGCTATGTTGGCTGCTCAATGTCCTGTACGGATTCATCCCATCTCTACAAAGACCAAGTCTTAGATTCCTGTCCTCTTCACAGAATTCAGGGTACAATAAATCAGTCTTCTTCCACTGTAGAGAATCAGGCACATGTCGTAGGATCCCATCATTATTTTTCTTAACATTTGCATGCCACCTCAAATTCTTCACATCTATAGGATTGGCAAACAAGCGTTGAAACTGTGGTATTATAGGAAGATACCACATCACCTTGGCGGGAGAACCAGTTTTGGACTCCCCCAAAGTCGTCAATTTATACCTTGACACACCACATTTCGAACAATCTTTCAAATCCACATAGTCCTTTTGAAATAATACACAATCATTCTTGCATGCGTGTATCTTCTTGGCCTCCATTCCCATTGGGCACAATCATTTCTTTAACCGGTATGTTGAGATCGGCAACTCATTTCCTTCAGGAAGAATTTCTTTCAACAAAGACAACAATGACGTGAAGCTTTTGTCGCTCCATCGATTGTTAGCTTTCAGTTTATACAATCTCAACACAACATTAAGCTTCGTAAACTTACAAACCATGTATAATGGTATCTCAACATCATGAACAATGTTTCTAAACATGGGAGGTGGATCAGTTTTGGTGTGCTCTACCCCACAACTATCCAACATCGCATCAACGATGTCTACTGGAACTGATTCATTCACATCTACGTCATCGAAGGAAATTTCTTCTTCCACACAAGCACTGCTATCGACATCCACTGGTTTTGTGTTTGGAATCTCTCCATGCCAGTGCCATTATGTATAGCCTTGTACAATCCCTTAGCACATGACATGACTTCTGATTTCGTCACCAGTGCTGACTTTTAAGTTGTTACCACAATGCCTACATGGATAGTAGAACCTATCTCCAGGTTGTTTCCTATGTTCCTCAGCAAATCTAAAACTGGTCAAGACTAGATATAAACTCTGGGGTGCAGCGATTGCGAATGGACATCCATGATCTATCCATTCTATGATCAAAGAGAAAACAAGCTATATATTACAATAAGATTAGGGTCTGGGGTTAACATATTAGAGTTTATACATGGTTAAAACTTTAGGCCAACAAATACATGTGTTGTCATTCTTATATATAATAAATGTGTACCACCTATCCCGTTATTGAACACCTAGTCTCACTAGTAAGTGTATAATGTGTATTGGGTTTTAAAGAAAATTTCGGCAGCATTTCCCCGATGTTCTCTAAGTACATATGTACTTAGAGAACAAACGGGGAAATGCTGCCGAAATTTTCTTGAAAACCCAATACACCTTATACACTTACATCCTAAGTGAGATTAGGTGTTCAAGAACAGTCCCAAACTGGGGACTATCCAAGATTTACTCCTAATGAGTAAATCTTGGACGGGTTTCTAGGCCAACAAATACATGTGCTGTCATTCTTATATATAATAAATGTGTATAAACTACATGCAACATGGTTAATCCTAATCTATAGAGCATTATTAAATAATAAATCAAGAAATCAATAGTTTCAAACATGCAATAATTCACAATGCAATGTTATAACCTATAGGCAACATGGTTAATCCCCACACTCTAGTAGACAGACTAACCTTAAATATAGTGATGTATAAGAGATTAAGAAAAAAATTTCTTAGGTAAGAGTAAGATGAAACTCAACATATATGCACAATTAGCATCAAATATAGGACAAAAGGGTAGATTAGAACCCTAATTTACTCAAAAGGTATAGGAATCTTTACTAGACATTATGTGTATATCCCTAATCATCATATTTAACATACTATGTTATTATTAACATCCATATCAGATTAAGATCATACTATGTTATAACTATTGGTTTAATAACCCTATTTCCGCATGTACATGATTATCGACTTTAAAACCCTATAATTCATTGAAATCATTCTAATTCAATTTAAGATGTTGGAATCACATAATTATATACTGACATCAGAATAAATAAAAGAATCATAATTAACATGATCAACAACATGCTCATCAAACTAGGGTTTTCTTAAATATCATCTAATATTCGTGTACTAACTATACCTTTATTATAAGAAGAATAATAGAGCTTTAAGTATATTTTATTCAAAATCTACACATTTTTCTGATCAAAACCATATACAACATGTCTATAATTGGAGCAAGCATTCATTTCCTACATTATTGGTAATATTAATGTGAATCGAAGCATTTTTTATTTACAATCTACGCATTTCCTACATTATTTGAGCAGAAGCAGGGTACCTGCTTGAGGGCAGAGGAAAAAGAGGAGGAAGAAGAGCAGGAGCAGGGTACCTTCATGGCGGCGTTCGACACGCAGGAGGTGTGGTCGGAGCGGAGCAGTGACCTGAATAGCAGGGAGTAGAGCCCTAGGAGCCGCGACTGGCCTAGAGAGCAGCGGTCAGAGAACTGGCAGCGGCTGGTGGAAGCAGAGGTGGTGGAGGCAGAAGTAGAGGTGTGGTGACTGGTGGCGGCGAGTGGCAGCAGCGTCGGCGACCAAAGCACCAGCAAACGACGGCGGAGGTGGAGGCGGAGGCGGAGGTAGAGGAGCAGTGAGCCGCGGTGGAGCAGAGGAATCGTGGGACCAGTAAACCCTCAATTGTGGAAATGAATGAAACAGAAGGGGAAGAGTCTGGCTCATGCAGGTGCTGTTAAGTTAACAATATGCATCAGTTATTGACAAAAACCGACCATTAAAACTATAAGTGTCGGTTACCAATTAAAAACCGACACTATTTTTCAATTATAGTCGTCGGTTACAAATATAAAAACCGACGTCTATATTTATATGCTGACAAAAATAAATGTTCTTGAATTAAGACCATAGTCGTCGGTTTCCTTATAAAAACCGACGCTAAAGGGAGGTGAAAATTTTCGCGGTTAAGCGGGCAAAAACACAATGGTGTCGGTTATTGTAACACCGCCGACGATAAAAATTGGTCAAATTTCTGTCTCGTGGAAAACCTTTTGTTGTCGCTTTCTTTTTTAAAAACTGACGCTGTATGTTAATTTAGTAGGTAACTTTTTTCACCGGAAAATTTGGATTTGGCACTTAATTTTAGGTGTCGGGTTCTTATTAAGGAACCGACACTAAATTAAAGCGATACCCGTGTCTGATTGCCCTTCACAGATAGATGTCGGTTGTTGTATTTAACCGACGCTGGATGATTTACACGTCGGTGTATGTATACAACCGACACATTGAAAAGTGACGTTATAAGACATTTCTGTAGTAGTGGAGCCAACCCCCTAATGAGGGGGGCACATATAAAAATAATATTAAGTACATATATGAAATTCATATTGAGTGTCAACATGTCTCAATCGACCTATTTAATTGAATATAGATAGAAAAATAGATGGATCTTACATAAATACTAAAAGAGGTCGAAGAAATAACTCATCACTTGGTGGAGTAGTTAATTTTAGATCTGTGATATGGATTATTGTATATGTATATTATAATATGCTACATACATTTATGATTTTTTTACATTTAAGATGAGTTTGAAATGGTGATTTTTGATATTGAAAAGATTTAATCTTTTTTTATAAGACCAACTATTCTATTAAATTAATTCTCCATAAATATAGGTCATTTGAAAAAATACCTCATAAATTTAGTATTCAATATGACTGTGTGGATTATTATATATTTTATAAATCAAACAAATAATTTTCTGCTTGATGATCTTGACAACTCAAGTAATTAAAAAGTAACATAAAGCTAAGAAAACTGAATATATAAGTAGTACCATGTGGAAATTACTATTATTATTTAAAAATGAAGAAAACAACACTATAGAAGTTTATTGTTAAATAAAGATACCTATGATGGTGTTAAAACTATTTTTTAATTTTACCTAATAAATCAATAGACATTGTGACAATATATTGTTCGCTAAATTATTATGATTGTTATTTCTATGTTGGGTTGGAAATTAGGTAAATATAAAAATTTTGTTATCTTTGACATCATGATGAAATAATATGTATAATTTAGAGGAATAATATTTGTACAACTTGCAAATAGAAGTATAATTTTAAGAATTAATATCATAAGATACATGATATTACATTATTTTAACAAATATTTATTGATGTATACAAATTTAAAATAATACACATATTTTACAAATATTATTATTAAATTTATCGTGAGACCATGTACTACTAAAATTATCATATTTAATTTGATGTTATTTTTCTTAACATACAATACACTCATAATAGAAAAGAATCAGAATAAATCTGCACATGTAACATATACACCTATGGACTATGTTGTTGCTATAGATTTAGTTATTTATACATAATATAATACTATTTGATATCCCATGGAGTATATTATTAATTATGTATATTGTTTTTTTGTTTTCTCATTACCTATGTACTTGCTATATTTATTACACACTTAATTACTATATATACTTTATAAAGTATTTGGTATTCCATAAAGTATACAAATAATTATAGATACTAGTTTATTTTTCCTCATTAACCATACAACTATGTACTTGTTATATTTTTTCATATATTTAAGTATTTATTTATACATGATATAAAAATATTTGACATTTAATAAAGTATACTATTAATTATATATCATAAATGATATTATTAATTATAGATATCAATTTTTTATTTAATCATTATAAAATTGGTGTAAACTAATAGTTAGCCAATTGACATTAATGTATGTATTTTTGGTATTATTGTTAATATGTTTAATAAAAATACTACTTGTTAGTTATGTAACAATGAGATATATTTATAAAAATAAAGAAACATCATTTATTTTATAAAAAATTACCCTAATTTAATGTGCTTATATTTGTAATTTTTACTTAAGACCGTATTGATACTACTAGTTATTTATAAAAGAAAGTTTACATAGAAAATAGGCTAATAAGCATGTGAAGCAGATAAAGTATAAAAATAATTATTAACTTTGATATCATGTTACATATACACAACATATATATGTTAAACAAATTCAGAATTGGGGGGGGGGGGGGCACTTGCCCCTGCTTGCCCCCACCTCTTGCCGCCACTGCCCACATGAATAGCGAGCACGATACATGTTGGGATATGATGTTAGTTACTAGATAGGGTATTTGAGGGTTGTTTACACCCAAGATGAGTTAATATATAGACTAATTTGTGGTTGCATAGCTTCAATTTCCATCTCCCATTTAGTGGGATTTGATAGGATCCACTTTCTTTATTTTGTTTTATTTTCTTGCCATGTTTTAGTTTCATGCATATATCTAACCCTCCACTTTTATTATCTAAATAATAAATGAATCTTAGGCACCTAAATGTCCCCTCATCCTAGTGTTCAACCCCGTCTCATTGCTTCAACATTGTATATTTTTACGGACGTCCTAAGGTTTCAAGTTATAAATTCAAAGTGCGATACTTAATGACCATCTCCATTATACTTGTACTTTGGACATGTGTTCTAAGGAAGTCAACTTATGGCGTCATGTCAAGGATGTGATTTTTCCATTTTAATGCCCAAAGATTTTTTTAGTTTAGACTAAGCTTGTTTATACATGCTTAGTTTTTCTTTCTTTTCATAAATACTTTTCCATACACTCTAACATACTATTTATTTTCTTTCATTATTTTCAATATGCAGCCCATGATCTATCCTAAATAAGACAAATTATCTAATCCACCTATCCTTCTAAATTTTTTCACAATCCTGACTATTGGTAGATAATTGAGATTCATGAACTTTAATTAGTTGCTTTGTATTCATGTTCCATAGTCAACATATTATCAACCATTATGTACTCATAAGGTCATTGCAACTACATCATACACATACTATTCCACCCAAGAGTACACTAAAGGAATGGCCCCAACAAAAGAAAACACTAACCAACCCTTTTCTATATAAAACCAAGCACTAATAAGAGTAGCAACCCTTGTGAGAGAGAAAATATGAATGATATGGAACATGTAATGAGTGTATCCCACACCTAATGTTAATAGAGAATTAGCATGTTATATACATGTTACATTACTTGGAAAGACATATAATGTTGGAGGAGTATTTGATAAAATTTGGAGGAAGTTTTTGTGAGGTAACAAAAAATGAAACAAAAAAACCCAAAATAAATATTTATGCATAATTTAGAAGGAAACTTACAGGTCCATTTTGTAGGTAAGTTGAAAGGTTTTGAGATTATTATACAAACATAAAAAATAAGAAAATATAGATAATTGGATAAATGTGGTGGATTATGGTGGGAAGTGTTGGTATGTATGCCCAAAGAGCCAAACCATGTAATGATTGTAATGGCATAAAGGTGATTTGATTATTAACAAAGGCAAGCTTCCAATTTATTTTGTATATTCAGTTATGAGATAATGAATAACATAATAAATGTCTATAAAATTATATTACTCAATGACATATGTATTCAAGTTACTATCCTTGTGGATGCGATCATACGGATGTTAAGAGTACATATTTATTTTCTCATTGTCCCTGATCAATTGTTATTGTGGAAGGTTGATAGACAACAATAACACATAAGATCAGAGTGTGAGTTGGTTGATGACTAAATTTCATTAGTCATGATATGACAATATCAAACCAAGAACTCAAATACATGTTAAAGAATAATGTGTTGGACATACCCACTGTGTGACTGATACATGGAAGCCATCTTCATGGAAGTCATAGTCAGGTCTCATAGTGATGGTGGTGGTTGTGGTTCTTAGACCTGAAATCACTGCAATCATCACATGTCATTGGGTACACTTTGACACCATCAAACACAATCCTGAAACATGGGTTGTTATAAAGGTGATGATTGGGTGACTTTGACACATGGTGATTGACTGTGAGTGATAGACACTCCGACAAGAGTATGATATCCAAAGGCCTCTTGATTAGTAAACTAAGAAAAGTATGGCCATACACGTGAGTCAATGTGTGATATTGATCTTACATATATCTCATGCAGTCTGCTTTGGTTCAAAGAACAAGATTGAATAATGATGAGGATGACTGCTCCAAGCCTCTAGTTCAATCTAGATACTAGTGACAAAGGAACTATACAAACATTGTAACACCATACACAGATTGTAGGTTGAAGCTGCTCCCCAACTGTCCATTCACTTGGGTAGCAATGATGTACAACTATGCACCGCTAATTGCTTGTGATGCCATAAGCTAGTCATGGACATTCACTGCCAATGTGATATGGGACCTATAGGGTCACACACATAGGAACTCATCTAGAAGAGGAGTTTGATATTGAATGATGATAGAATTTATTACTAAAATGTTTAGGGATTTTAATTCACACAACAGATCAGTTGACTAGACTGCC